>CP136061.1:50293761-50940243 GCA_032622095.1 Siphonodentalium dalli
ACGCAGAGAATAATGTTCGGGATATGTTAACTTTTAACTTTTTACAAATTTGGTTGCCATTTTGGAAGCCATCTTGAGCAATTTAGTCTATAAACACCGTAGTGTGACACATTTAAGATAGACCAAAACAATAAACACCTTTCAATCCAAAGATAGTTACATTTTACTTGAACAAATGGTCGAACCCCGAAAAGTTAATTCTTGCCGATATTTATGTCCAATATTTCTGGTAAATGTCAGTGGTGACAATAGTAAAAATGATCCATGGTGCATCAGGCATGTTAGTATGCAATGTATAGAAAACAGATTAGCCCATTGTGTACATCAACCACAACTTGTAAGCGATTGCAGGACACGTAATTGTACCCTGGGGCAATATTTACCATTTTCCATATTTTAGCGGCCATTTTCGCAGCCATTTTGAGCCAAGGTAAGATTTATGGTTCCAGAGATTTTGAATATTCATAGGTACTGATATGCCTCACTTACATACAATGTTCTTTCATTTCTTGTTGAAATATGACTAAAATCTCAATTGTGATTTTTTTATAAAATTTTGTACTGCGTTCTGTAAAATCGAATTTTTGAGGGATCGGAAGGGGTTAGGACCCCAATAATTGCATATTTAATTGCTCCAATGATCAGTTAATATAAAAAACACAAAATAAAGTTGCATTACTCAACCAGTTCCAAACAGCATGAATTGATCTAGAAGATATTTGTGAAAAAATGTCATATTTTCAACTTCCGGCAGCCATTTTGGCGGCCATCTTGGATGGCGAGTTTCAATTTTGGCCCAAAAAAGTGTCATTATGTCTTAGCTTCACGAAAATATATACATTTGTATACATTTTACTAGATTTTCCCGCTATAAGTTTTCATAAAACTGGCTCACTTATAGTTCTAGAAAATGGATCGGGTTGTGGGGGGGGGGGGGGGGGGGGGGTAACAAGTCTCGTTCTTATCAGAAAACGACATGAATATATATTTCTTAAGTTGATCGTATCGAGTTAGGGATGTATTGGTTGTAATAGTGCAACGTTCCAGGGGTGTACGCACATATACACACGTTGGACGAATGCAATCATGTAAATAAAAGTGATTTTTTTACGTTTTTGAGGGGTGACCCGATGACCCCCTTCTTATCTTAAAACTCCAGGAAAAGTTGCTTCTTAAGTTGTGTTTTTATAATTAGTATATATAAAAGTACTTTGAGACAAAAAATTATGGATGTACGCGAAAGTGTAAAAAAAAGTGAAAAATCACGTTTTGGGGTTCAGCATGGGACCCCCTTTCTTATCTGAAAACCCCAGGAAAATCCCTTTCCTAAGTTGTGTTTTTCTTAATGAGTACACTTAGAAGTATCATCAAACCAAAATTCATCGATGTACGCGGAAGTGTAAATAGAAGTGATTTTTGGCACTTTTTTGGGGTTCAGCAGCAAGCAGGAATGCGCAACTTAAGAAATCGGTTTTTCAGAATGTTCCATTATTGGTACCAACTTTAGGGGGTCAAACATTTTGTACGCAAAAGTGTAAATAGAACATATGCGGGCTCCCCAACTATATTGTCCTGTTCAAAACGCTTTGTTGCAGCTATATATGCCTGAACATCTTTTCATTTCTTGGTGGAGTTTCACTTGAGTTTCCCCAAAGTAATTGCTTGTAATTGTTAATTTTAAAGTTGAGGTCGTCCAGTTTACGGTATAGTTCTAACCTTTGTACATTATATAGGGGGCAATCTCTCTCTATCTCTCTCTCTCTCTCTCTCTCTCTCTCTCTCTCTCTCTCTCTCTCTCTCTCTCTCTCTCTCTCTCTCTCTCTCTTCTCCCTCCCTCTCTCTCCCTCTCTCTCTCTCTCTCTCGCTCTCTTTCATACATATATACAACTAGAAGGTGACCCGATTTCGTCCGGGCTATTCAAAAACCAAATTTCAAGTCGATAGCTCCACCCGTTTCCCAGATCTGGTCTTCGCATGCGCGAAGCTGTCGTCGCACGGGCTCGGCGACCCGATAAAATTCGTATCCGGGGCAAGATACATTCACATACCAAATTTCAAGTCGATAGCTCCACCCGTTTCCGAGATATATATATTGCCCAATGTCATTTGCGGATACCTCGGCCGGTGATGAGTTAACGCGACATCGGCCGGTTAAGAGTTAAACGCGATCACGTCACGATCTGTTGACGGCGTAATATATTTATGGAATGTTTTTCGATGAGCGAAGCATGGTCCTGCGTTCTTCTCGATAATTAAGGTAGAAACTTTAAACGTACACAGGCGTGTGATACATCATTGGAAAGAGGAAGCGCCACAGATTTAAACCGTGCAAATTATATGACTGGCAATTATTATTCGCGCTATATCGAATCGATTTGTGAGCACCGAACTGAAATATATTAGCGCAAAACGGCGTAAAAACAGATTTGACCTCGGCACGTGAAAAGTTGACCTCGGATCTGAAAATTGATATGCCCATGCCACTTCCCGACCGATAGTACCCTCACATACGAAGTTTCATCGAAATCGGTCGGCCGTTTTCGAGTTCATCGCGAACACACACACACACACACAGATAGATACACACACAGACAGATCTTCCAAAATATATAATAGATGTTGTGCCCGCCAACCTGTTTATATTAATTTAGGTAGGATATGGGGTGGCAGTTGTTGTGCATATTCTCTTATTAGTTTGCCATATTTATCGCTGTCTAACATACAATTGATCATTTATTCTGATGTATGCTTTATTTATGAAGGTGGCACATTCTCTTGGATATTTATTCATTAATATTTAAATTGCATCATTATCAGACTTCATCATTTCAGTTAGATGTTCCTTCTTACTTTTTGCGATAAGTTCCTTTCTAATACTGTAATAAAGGATGCATTTTAGAAGGAAATGTTGCTCATCTTCAATGTCTTTTGTATCGGGGCAGAATGTGCACAATCGTTCATGGAGTTTTTCTCCTTTAAATCTACCCGTTTCAATTCTCAAAGGGAGTATCCCACATCTGAATTGTGCCAATCATGATCTGTTTGAGCGGGCAAGATTCATTGAGACATATATTGTACCAACGGGTATTTTTGGTGATTTATGTTTACAAGATATGACGACGGTTTGTGTTGTGGTGTATTTTATTGGGGTATAACACACATGACTCAATATGATAGTTCGCCAATCAACAAACAGGATTTATTGTAACACAAACGGGACATGTAAATATAAGTAATTCACGACAAATAAACTACTAGTTATATTAAAGATATTAAATTACTATTTCTTTGGCTTCGGGGGTAAAACAAATTTTATTCGAGTCGAGGAACCCACCCATCAGAGTGATCAGATATCGATTTTGAAAAGATGACTATTTTGTACATGTAAAACACTCGAGCGCAATGCACTCTCGTGTGTGTACAACGTCCCTGCCTCTCGTTAATTATTCCACGTCACCAGTTCAATCAAGTGATTACTCTCTATATTGTAACATAGAGAAACAAAAACATATTACATGCTATTGAACTTAATTCGATGTATTGTAATTACAAATAAACATGAGTGAATTAACCCAACATCACATTCATAATGACAAATCCATATGTTATGTGGCATATCTAAATGTATTTCTACACGAGTGATATATATACCACACTGCGCCAGAGTCGTATGGAGTAGGGTGGGTGCATTTAAAGGAACCGTCGCAGTGGGTAAAAGTGCAAATATTATAAAAGTCTGTAAAAACATCACCGCAAGAAGAACATGGTGACATGTATATACACTTTGTTCTTATATTTATTTTGATAGCTCTCCAATAATAAACTTTCGCGTGTTGAAACCATTGTTACGTAAACAAAACTGTTACAGTGAGTTGTCAACAAACATCGCTAATCGCTTAAGAAGTTAAAATATTTTTGTCTAAATATGATTTTTCCGAATATTTAAGTGCTTTGACCTTTTCCAATTTTTTCCGTCAAGTTTTGATAAAACTTCGATATTTTAATGGATTAATTTGACTTTGATGAGTAGTACCACTGTAACAGTAATAGTTACATTACAATTATTTCCATATGCGAACTTTCGTCATTGGAGAGTTATTAATAATGAAATAAGACCAAAGTAGATATACGTTGTTGTTGTTGTTGTTGTTGGTAGATATACGTTTACATGTACTTGGTAATGACAGTCGTTTTGAAAACTTTTATGACATTTATATTATTGCGCATATCCCGAGTCCCTTTAATACCACATGTATAACTAGTAACCGGGAGCCTTGCCCTGCGTTGGTGCGTTTGGGTAGACTGGAGCAGGTGAACTGTAGGCAATTGTCGGCGGCTGCACATACACATTCGCACCCACTCCACCTGGTCTCACGACGATTTGACCAGCAGCGGCTCTTCTTCGTCCTGCAAAATTGAACGGATGTAAATACACCCTGAATGTAAATACACCCTGTCACTAATTCATGGCCATATTGGATCCACCAGTCCCGGCTCCGTGGCTTCAGTATCACAGGACAAATTTCTGGAGTAGCATTTCCGCATATGGAAATCATGAATATTCAAAAGTTCCATATATGGAAATGCTACTCCAGAACTTTGACCTGTAGCACTAAAACCATGAGACCGGGGCTGGATGAATATCTGAAACCACGGAACGGAGCTGGATGAATCCAATACGCTAGCGACACAGTGATCTCGTTTATTAAGGTGGAGCATGCAGAATGGGGATTTATTAAGGTGGAGCATGCAGAATGTGGGTTTATTAAGGTGGAGCATACATAATGGGGGTTTATTAAGGTGGAGCATTCAGAATGGGGGTTTATCAAGGTGGAGCATGCATAATGGGGGTTTATTAAGGTGGAGCATACATAATGAGGGGTTATTAAGGTGGAGCATGCAGACTGGGGGTTTATTAAGGTGGAGCATGCAGAATGGGGGTTTATTAAGGTGGAGCATGCAGAATGGGGGTTTATTAAGGTGGAGCATACAGAATGGGGGTTTATTAATGTGGAGCATGCAGAATGGTGGTTTATTAAGGTGGAGCATGCATAATGGGGGTTTATTAAGGTGGGGCATGCAGAATGGGGGTTTATTAAGGTGGAGTGTGCAGAATGGGTGTTTTATTAAGGTGGAGCATGCAGAATGGGGGTTTATTAAGGTGGAGCATGCATAATGGGGGTTTTATTAAGGTGGAGCATGTAGCAGGGGGTTTATTAAGGTGGGGCATGCAGAATGGGGGTTTATTAAGGTGGAGCATACAGAATGGGGGTTTATTAAGGTGGAGCATGCAGAATGGGGTTAATTAAGGTGGAGCATACAGAATGAGGGTTTATTAAGGTGGAGCATGCAGAATGGGGGTTTTCACACATTTCAGTAGTGGGAGGAGCTTACGGTTGTTATAAGACACGGGTTCTGTGGAAATAATTTATTTAGTATTACAGTGCCCGCCTATATGCTATATATATAATACACACAGGGGCATACATTCTATTCGTCTTTAATTGTGAAAAATGTAACTATTGTGTCGCGCAGAATCACAAATAATGTTATAATTACGGAATTCAGACCATTCTTATAGGATTGCATATATAGAGGATCTCAAACTCGTTATGTTCCGATATAAGATTTTATGAAACGAGTTTGATAAATTTGATTCACAAAGAGTCGTAGATGAGTTGTGAATCAAATTTATCAAACGAGTTTCATAAAATCTTATATCCCAACATAACGAGTTGAAGATCTTGTATATCACATGAAAAAACTAGAGCTTTATGCCTTTTTAACAAATAAAAATCCTTAACAGAAGCTTAAAATTCCAGACATTTACCTTGTTGGCTGAGACACTTCACAACTGTATACGACAGTATTGCGCGCTCGAGCTGCCGACGGAAAATATAGTCCCCCCAATTTGCCTCTTTGTTTTTGTATATTTTTGGTTATTGCGACGAAGTTGGACAATAATTTAACTTTAATGAACAAAGCAATCATTTTGCATTGTCTGGTGTTGTTGACATGTGCGGCATTACGAAATAGTAGTAATCCGCCTGATTCAATTTAAATTCATTTGTTGGCGAGCTGCCAAGTTGGTGGAAAGCTCGCACTTATTCGCCACTAGTGAGAAATGAGAAATAATCTTATTAATGATATAATAGGGGTTTCATGTGATATAAATAAATACTTAATCATAGGGGTGATTATATATTGTTAATATCTAATCCCAACCGCAGGGGACACACGTGCAGGCTCATTCTATTAAAACAAGATATATTAAGATTGATCTTAGAATTAATACAGGATTAATATTGACTAAGAAGAAGAGTTTTTTAAAGATTTATCTTAAATAACGGAGATATTTTAAGATTTTAAAGATTTTTATATTATCTAAACATTTCCTAAGTGAACTACTCATCAAAGAGTATTTAGTAAATATGAGGGGTTAATGTGGCACTCGAGTGGTCAACAATTCCGCCATCGAAAAAATTATCAGGTCCTGGCAGCAGGAAATGGTAAAAGAACAAGTGCACCACACCGCGCATCGCCTGCACCACACGCGTATCGACTGCACCACACCGCGTATCGCATGCACCACACCGCTTATCGCCTGCACCACACCGCGCATCGCCTGCACCACACCTCGAATCGCCTGCACCACACCGCGTATCGCCTGCACCACACCGCGTAGCGCATGCACCAAACCGTGTATCGCATGCACCACACCGCGTATCGCCTGCACCACACCGTATATCGCCTTCATCACACCGCGTATCGCCTGCACCACACAGCGTATCGCATGCACCACACCGCGTATTGCTTGCACCACATCGTATATCGCCTGCACATACCGCGTATCGCCTGCATCACACCGCGTATCGCCTGCACCACACCGCGAATCGCCTTTTTACTTTTCGCAAGAGTCTCAATTATGTCTTATGTATCATGAATTGAGTAAAATTAAAGTGAAGATCTGAACTAAAAATGACCAAAAACAACACATTTCACACTAAATAACATATTTTGTATGAAATGTCCAATTGACAATTGTAACTTTTTAGCAAAGTTGGTTAGTGAGAGACTCCCTGCATGGCAGCATAGATACTCACTACAGACGCACAGACATATGGATAGAACGATTACGAACACAGCGACACTTGGCACGGCAAACCACCAGATCCTGCAGAAGAATCGGGGAGAAACATTTATGTCAGGTTACGTCAACTGTAAGGCAGTGTTCTGTCCCCATGCTACCTCAGACCAAGATAAGATACGATAAGTTTTAATGACAAAACATCATTGTAAGGACAGTATGCATACATAATAACATTTAAATTTAAATTGTGTAGCGAACAGTATAATGATCTATAATACTAAATGTCATTAATTAGATATGACATTTTTGTCCAGAACGGCTTGTTATCGAACTATGTGAATATCGCTTCAATTTGGCCTTAAACCGAGTAATATCATTTACGGCATCACCAAACCTATTCATATGGTTGTATGACATGCCGTAAATCTACTTCATTGCTAAATATTGTGTAGATATCGTTTTTTGTGCCGCCGCTCATTTTAAAGAGTTGTAAGTTACTGAGGTATATATGGTATTACTTGTTTGGTTTGATATTATCTAGGCCTGATATCAGCACTCGGTGACCTCACATCAGCCTGAACCCGAAGATTGAAGGCTGATATGAGGTTAACGAGGGCTGATATCGAGCCTAATATATAACCAATCAAGTAATACCCTCTAACACTTACACTCAGTTAGTGATGTCGGATACATTTTCTACTGAACTCCATTTGAATGCATAAAGATTGACTTCTCTTCTCTTCCTGGTCAGAATTATATTAACAAGATAAGTTCTTTTTTATAAAACCCGATATCAAGACTATAAATGCCTTTCTCTGTGAAGAAAACAGACAAAACTGAAGAGTGTATATTATTTGTCTATAAAGGCATAATAAAGTGGTTTATTCCTGCAAAATATCTTATACAGAGAGTGCTAACAAGATAGAGTTCTCCCTCTTGGTATAATACGGTGTAATACCTCTCATGCAATATAATACCTGCGAGTGCAATTTTGTGTTGTATATCATGTTCCACCTCAGATGACAGATGGTGGGCTTTATGCATTTAATTAACCAATCTCTTCAGATGTATTAGAGCATGCAATGAATCTCTACTCTGGCTAACGCCCGTAGAGATCATATTCCACCAGTAAAAAAACCTGAGAATTTTTTTAAGTTTTGACAGGGAACCCTATAAAGTCGAAACCATACCGCGGGGAATATATATCTTAGTTGTTATCTGCTCCTTAATAATGTACTTTGTTGCAGATGAAGGTCCCAATTAACTCGAAATTGCATGCTTTTCTGTGAATTTTGTGAGCCGATATCGCAATAACCATTGAATGACTTGCCCATGCAGAAGAAATTCCATAATTGTGACCCGCCATATCAAATCCAGTCGTAAGTCGGGATTTTTTTACCCTGTGCCAATGCATTCTCTTATATATGCGAATCGACCATAGGTCGCCTCGCATATATAAGAGAATGCATTCGTTTATTTATCTGAACACATGCATATGTTTAGTTTAACTAAACACCTCATTTAGATTATAAACACCTCGTTTAGCATGCACACATGATAATGTGTTTATAAAGTGGGACAAAAAAGTGTTTAGCTTTGTGTGTAGAAGTTAAACACTTGTTTTTTCAGTGTATAGTGCTAGCGCGGAAGGATAGAACGAGTGGCGGAGACTCGAGTTTTATATCCTTCCTCGATGGCACAAGTACCGTATCGACAAACCCATTAATACATGAGTAGTTCTGTGTTCATCACCCATCCTAGAATCCGTGAACAAAAGGACTTACACCGTATATTCTGGCTCATACGGGGCGTAATGTTTTGTCAAGTGTGGGGATGCTAGTCTTGCATTGTTCCGGTTCCATTGTTGATGGAAACGTCATTTACGTCGTGTGACGTATAATAAGGAACGCGTGTTCCATTCGGATTTGTAAATACGGCACAACAAGAAAACTATAATTCTAGGAACAATCGTGTAATAAAGAATAATATGATTACGTCAGTACGTATGGACAACTCAAAACACGTACGTCCATCTATAAAATGATAAATGTATGTTTCATGGGAGTACCTGTATTTCCGGCCAACTTGGGATATATGATCACGTCAATACGTATGGACGGCGACATGTCTCTATTCCGAAGGTTCGCTTTTCCGAAGGTTCACTATTTCCAAGGTTCATTATACCGAAGGTTCGCTATTCCGAAGGTTCTCTATTCCGAAGGTTCGCTTATTTTGAAGTTTAATTCTATATTCTAAAGTATTGAGAGGGTTCTTTATCATAAGACTCTTTTTATGAAGGAAATAACTTAAAACATTGAAACAATAAATGTGATTTTTTTTTCGCGGATATGCTTGAAATATAATGTCACGTCACGCAGCCCACACAATTGCTATGTTTACATGACGTTATATCTCAATAATCTTAGAGGCAAGAATACGCCAGCTAAAGGCGGTTTATAACAGTGGGGCTATAACGCTTAATGAATACTGGAGCGCCATAACATACTGCGTAGCAGACTATCGCAGAATAGACGGGTAAGATATTAACCTAAATACAATTGTGACCTCTGGGGACCTCATTCTGCTTAGGCCATCAACTGCTATGGTAGACCTAGGATCAGAATGAAGTTCCCAGTTGAAGTTGGTGATGTTCACCCATTGGGCACCTCGATTATGAATTTTATCTTCTGCAAATTAAGGGATATAGACACTTTCCAGAAGGGAAAAAGTAACTAAAATCAATGGTAATTTGATACAATAGATACTTCCCAGAAGATGAGGCCTAAGTAGAATGAGGTCTCCAGAGGGTGAATTTGGTGATGATATCCCGTGCGGGATATCATCACTAAATTCACCCTCTGGGGACCTCATCCTGCAAATGACAGACACGCTATTTGCAGGCTTGATATGGGCGTGTATGAATGTGGGGGGGGGGGTAATACAAATTGCTTACCCGCAACATGTGCTGGTGCCACAGCAGAATGAGCCACCAGTACAATAAATCTCAATAATTCCGTCGTTGTAGCATATATCTTTACCATAGACTGAAGCAATGCCTAGAAAGATAATAATCATGAAGATAATAATCATGAAGATAATAACCATAAAGATAATAATCATGAAGATAATAATCATGAAGATAATAATCATGACGATAATAATCATGAAGATAATAACCATGACGATAATAATCATGAAGATAATAATCATGAAGATAATAATCATGAAGATAATAATCATGACGATAATAATCATGAAGATAATAACCATGAAGATAATAATCATGAAGATAATAATCATGAAGATAATAACAATGAAGATAATAATCATGACGATTATAACCATGAAGATAATAATCATGAAGATAATAATCATGAAGATAATAATCATGAAGATAATAATCATGAAGATAATAATCATGAAGATAATAATCATGAAGATAATAATCATGAAGATAATAATCATGAGAATCAGTAGAATTGTTTTTGCCGTGAAGTGATCGAGTCCTTGGTCATAATAAATAAATATTAGCCCGTGTGTATAAATACTAATAATATGTTTGGAAGGACACACGCAATCTTACCGGAAAATACATCAGTGTATTTCTGAGAAAGAATCTGACCTGTGCAAGATATGAATAAAGTGTTCAGTATATCCCCGGGTTACGAACTTACGGTAATCGTGTTGTTCGCGGAATTATCCCCATACCACCATCCGGAAAAGGGTGATGTGTTATTGGGCCCACAACTGACTTACTGTGGGTGAAGTCGGGTTATTTCCTCCTTTTATTCAATGAATTTGCATACATTCATGGATAATGAATATATTTTAATAACTGTATGTTTCATTTTTTTTAGTATTCATTTTATGCTGATTTAATTGAATTTTTCTATTCATGTGTACTTCAGTTAAGTTGGGATTAAGCCCAAGAACATGTAACAGCAAACTCGAGATATTGACTCAATTTATGTCAGCCCGAGATATGGGGCCCATTTAATATGTCAGCCTCCCCGTTCCCGAGATATGGGGTCCATTTAATATGTCAGCCTCCCCGTTCCCGAGATATGGGGCCCATTTAATATGTCAGCCTCCCCGTTCCCGAGATATGGGGCCCATTAAAAATGTCAGCCTCCCCGTTCCCGAAATATGGGGTCCATTTAATATGTCAGTCTCCCCGTTCCGATATGTGGGGTCCATTTAATATGTCAGCCTCCCCGTTCCCGAAATATGGGGTCCATTTAATATGTCAACCTCCCCGTTCCCGAAATATGGGGTCCATTTAATATGTCAACCTCCCCGTTCCCGAGATATGGGGTCCATTTAATATGTCAGCCTCACCGTCCTCGAGATATAGGATCCATTTAATATGTCAGCCTCCCCGTTCTCGAGATATGAGGTCCATTTAATATGTTAGCCTCCTCGTCCTCGAGATATGGGGTCCATTTAATATGTCAGCCTCCCCATTCCCGAGATGTGGGGTCCATTTAATATGTCAGCCTCCTCGTCCCCGAGATATGGGGTCCATTTAATATGTCAGCCTCCCCATTCCCGAGATGTGGAGTCCATTTAATATGTCAGCCTCCCCGTTCCAGAGATATGGGTTCCATTTAATATGTCAGCCTCCTCGTCCCCGAGATATGGGGTCCATTTAATATGTCAGCCTCCCCATTCCCGAGACGTGGAGTCCATTTAATATGTCAGCCTCACCGTCCTCGAGATATAGGATCCATTTAATATGTCAGCCTCCCCGTTCCCGAGATATGGGGTCCATTTAATATGTCAGCCTCCTCGTCCCCGAGATATATATGGGGTCCATTTAATATGTCAGCCTCCTCGTCCCCGAGATATGGAGTCCATTTAATATGTCAGCCTCCCCGTTCCAGAGATATGGGGTCCATTTAATATGTCAGCCTCCCCGTTCCCGAGATATGGGGTGCATTTAATATGTCAGCCTCTCCGTTCCCGAGATGTGGGGTCCATTTAATATGTCAGCCTCCCCGTTCCTAAGATATTGGATCCATTTAATGTCAGCCCCCCCCCCCCGTCCCCGAAATATGTACTCCATTATGTCGGCCTCCCATGCAGTTCCCCAGATCTGGACATGTATATTATTATGCAATGTATATATCATCTCTGCATATTGAGGCAATACATAAATATCAAATGAAAAATTGGGCTGAGAAGCGTTCTAGGTCATGGGTTCATAACCAAGTTAAAGCTGACCACAATATCTCTTAACACTGTGTGGTCTAATTCCAGTTGATTGCTGCCGGTTTATGTGGACCACACAGCATGCATATCAACGTTTGTTTTCATTGGGCTGCAATATTTGTGACTGCATGCATTATTCTTCACTATAATACACGGGGGTATGATACAAATGAAGCCTCCTCTCATAGAGTCAAGAAAATAAGCTAGTTGGTGATTGGAGTGTTGTGTGAAATTATTAATTATTGTCGGTACCAAAAGGGGACAAAAAAGGAAAATAAATATTTTTAACCTCTCAAATCTATTAAAATCCATTGTTTTTGTCGTCTCTTAATAATTGCCCAGATTCTAAATACAATGAAGATGATGATATGTGAAATTCAAGATTTTTTGCCAGAGAGATCCAGAGAAATTCTTTTTTGAAAATATCTTGCCATTTTGGCTGGATTTATGCAATATACGTGCTTCTCCCCAGATTCAGATGTTTATTACGCCTTTCGTCGCATTTGACATAACAGGCTATTCAATTATAAACAGTGTACATAATATAAATGTGAGGTGACATAATATACATACACAATACACACAATTTTGGTTGGAGTTATTATAGTGTACTGCATGTACATGGAATATTGATTGCCCCATAAAGTTATTTGGCCGATGGTATATTGGCCTAATCTTAGTTACATTCTTCAGCAATAGTGCTCAGTATAAATGTTATTGGAAATTTGTATTCTTGTGTTATGTTATAGAATTTGTTCATACCTGTGTACGATTTAGAGAAAATAAATATGTTTACACCAATGAAGAGTGCTTTACTTACATGATAGAACCAGCAACACAATATTTCTGTAAATCGCGGCAGTATCCATTCTGATTTCTTTTAGAACGCCTCAGATTAAAAGTTCTGCTATGTATATTTACCCTATATATGTATACACTATATATATTTAGCAATGTTACTGCTTAATCATAAACTGGTGACTGAGAGATAAAAACACTCCGAGGCGAACCAATATGATAACAACGGCCGCCCACATACATGTAATATCGTTTGGACCAATAGATATACACAAAGTCAAATGCATGGGACACAAAATAACTACATTTACATGTATATATATGATGCAAATTGAGTGGGTATAAATCAACTTGTATTTTATATTATTCTCTTGAAGTATGAGATATAGTAGAGCGGCTTTGGTCCAAAAATGTAACATGACCCTGCGGTCGGGCAGCTCAAATTGGGACCAATTTATTTCGATTTGTTATTATATTGCGAACTTGGAAAAGATCGTGTACAACAACTTTTCGGCGTTGCGACATTTTAAAAGGGCATCTATGTCCGTCAAATCGGGTAAAATTACGTTTTTATGAAATTTGCTTCCAACAATATATTAAAGATCCATAATCCGATTAAACGCCCCTCAATTACTATTTATTAAGCGCCCCTCAATTACTATTTATTAAGCGCCCCTCAATTACTATTTATTAAGCGCCCCTCAATTACTATTTATTAAGCGCCCCTCAATTACTATTTATTAAGCGCCCCTCAATTACTATTTATTAAGTGCCCCTCAATTACTATTTATTAAGCGCCCCTCAATTACTATTTATTTGGATTCGGGGGTAAAAATATCTCATTCGAGTCGAGGAAGCCACCTATCAAAGCTCAGAGTTATTATATATCGATTTTTGAAATATATTATTTGTCACCATCGAGAATTAATAGTGGCACAGTAAACAGTCGACAAGCCGACGGACTCGGACCAGATTGCGGATGAAGGTGGATAACTCTAAAATCAAGATTGCGAATGAAGATGGATAGCACTAAAATCAAGATGATTTGTGTTGATAATAAGGCCAAATTTCGTCGAACAACATGTTGATAAATAACACGTTTCGGGCAAAGTTATACTATTGTTGACAGTGGTTAGCATTATTTTTAGGCGATTAATCGATTCTGATAACTGAAGCGGCATTTCTAAAAATGTTGTTGGAATCTATATGGGGACCATCGAATCGGATTGAGTACCTTTAAATCCAACAATGGTTGCAAATTATGTAACTAATATGCCCTGATATCATATGAGGCGATTGTCGCCAGTTTTGTCCAGTTTTTGTCGAAATATGAACCAGTAAATGTTTAGGTGTAAAAAATAAATTTTGTGAAAAAAAAATGTTTGAGAGATTACTTTTAATCGCCATGGAGTCACGATCGATATGCTCAGTAGTCACATACATCAAAAAACTTGTAAAAGAACTTCCATTCAATCTGATATATCACTGTAATGGGGTCAGTTCCATATTGGTCCCATTAGCGCGAGTAAATTTACCACCCCACCCCCATGAATGAAAGTACGTTTTCGTGAAAATAGCTAATAATCAAACACAAACTTGACCCGGGGCTACTCACTTGGTGCTTACTTTCACAGCAATAGTGCTGACATAATTTGAAGCAATAATCGACATTGTTATACAGTAATGCCCTAATTAATCGACTCCATAACCACAGCAGAATTATGGGTAACTTTTCAGGATTTAGTCGAAAATATGGCTTGTTGCCATTCATCGGAAAGCTCTGAGCTTTCCGATGAATGGCAACAAGACATATTTCCGACTAAATCCTGAAAAGTTACACATAATTATGCTGTGGTTATGGAGTCGATTAATTAGGGCATTACTGTAGTATGATTTCCGTTAGAGAGCGTCTCGCTTTTTATGAAATGTATAATATCGTATATGCGAGATTCAACAGGGCACTCACTCTGAATAAATCTTCTGATATTGAATCTTGACAAACGCTTTGGTTTACGATGGAGTCCTGTTAAGATGATGGAGTATACTATCGGTACTATATATTGGTGATATTGTGGGGTAAAGTGCGCCAATCGAGTATGGGAAAATCTCAAATCACTGTCTCACAGTTATGCTGCGATGATCATATGTGACCCGCCATATCAAATCCAGTCGTAAGTCGGGATTTTTTTTTACCCTGTGCCAATGCATTCTCTTATATATGCGAGTCGACCATAGGTCGCCTCGCATATATAAGAGAATGCATTGGCCTAACAATTTTTTATCATTTTTTTTTATATAAATGTTTCTTACAATTTTTAGGACATAAAATAAAAAACATCCATTACCCTGCAGGGAGCCCCACACATACATAGAAGCATATAGAAGAGTGTCGTCTGCTCATGTTTGTATGGGGCTCTGTGTGGGTGAAATTATAAAATTGTTATAGAATACAAGAAAAAATTATTAAAATTGTAAAAAAAATGTTAGGCCAATGCATTCTCTTATATATGCGAGGCGACCTATGGTCGACTCGCATATATAAGAGAATGCATTGGCACAGGGTAAAAACAAATCCCGACTTACGACTGGATTTGATATGGCGGGTCACATATGAGTTTCTTTTGGGTAACCATGATGACATACAATAGGGCAACCAGAAGTTTAGTTTGGTGTGTTGGCGATCGTGGTTTATCGTCTTGTCAAATGCTCGGCCATAATGTGAAATTGTCATTTTATTGATTGGTGAACGGTTATGTATATGGTTACTTTCACCAAGAAAATAATGTCTCCAAAGTATATATTGACACCTTTGACACCACCAATATCTGGCGGATAAGAAAGGAAATATTTCACTATTTGGAGACAACCTACCCCAGTTGAAATCTCAAACACACAACGGAACTGTGTATGTGTTCCCATAATATTAAATGGGGGTGTAGACAAAATGTAGTTATATAAGGAAATACATCATGTATATGGGTGTGTTTGTTCTAGAAAGAGTGCCTGCCAAATAAAAAGGCGATTTTCATTGTATTGGGGACACCCTATATACCCTATTTGAAGTCTTGAACACACCACGAACTGAATATTAATTTAGGGTGTCGACAAAAACATTTATATAAGAAAATACACAATTTATATAGTTATGTTTTTTCCGAAAGCATGGAGCAGTTTACAAAAAGCGAGTGGCAAATATAAAAAAGGCGAGTTTTCACTGAGACCCCTACCCTATGTCAAGTCTTGGGTATACCACGAAATAAAGGGATGTGATCTCAATATTAGCCTAGAGTGTCGACAAAAGTTAGTTATATGAGGATTTACACAGTTTATATCAGTGACTTGGTTCCAGAAAGCCTGAGTCACGTTACAAAAATGGGCTGGTAAATAAGAACGGGGAATGTGCTATATGTTTTGAGGACCCCTATCCCATTTATAGTCTTTGATACACCACGAACTGAATGGATATACCACACTCTCACTACCAACGAAGGGTGGTGGTAGAAAATACAGTTTTTAGTGAAATAAAGACAGAAGTCTATTTGTTCAGGAAACAAGCAATTTATTTGGATGGTTGGTTCACGACAGCCTGCATGGACACTCTACAAAAAAGCAGCTGACAAATAAAAGTAATTTATTTTCACCATTTGTTTGGGGGGACAACTACCCTATTTGGAGTCTTGAACACGCCACATATTGATAATATGTGCTCTCAGTATTTGATGTGGTCAAGAGGCAGATATATCAGGAAGTACACATTTTATACTGATGGATTGCTTCGCGAAATCCTTGGAAACTTTGCAAATAAGAAAGGCGACTTTTCTACGTTTTAAGGACCCGCTACTTCAAATAGTGTCAAGATTGGTTCTTGACAACGCATGAAATGTAATGTACATGTATACATGGACAATCTATAATCTGATTCGGAACATTTAGACGCATATCTGGAGTATACACTATAATCAAGAAATAAATACACCGCGCATCGGCGTATATATATATAGTTTTACCACAAATTGGTTGTAGGGCGAAGGAAGCGGAGTCAGTTTTGTGTTCAAATTCGAATATAAATGGAATTCGATGCGCAGAATATTCATTTCTTTTGCAATTCCATTGCATGTTGACAGATGTGCATATTTTGATTTTCTAAACCCACTATATAGTTAGTCAAGTTTTGATCTATGCGTGGTATTATTTTACACCAAGCAGTTCTTCGCTTCGGACAAAAAACGTCAAACATGTTATGGTTGAATTAGGGCCGTTCTGAAAATTTGAGGTGTTGGCAGCATTGCTTTGGTTGTACCGTTTGTTTCGTGGTAAATTTAGAAAACCTTGATTTGTACCACAAAACAACGTTCAAAAATATCCATGGGAACACAGGCTTCCGACCAATCAGGTCGAGCATTGTATGTAGGTTTGAGCAAGTTCGTATTAGACATGCATCTATATATTTAGAAGTGCCTATTATATATAGTTCAACAACCACGAATGTTGAGTTATGTACACGACGGTGTCGCTGAATCTGTCATCATATACTACAAGAAAACTAAGATGCATGCATCAGGTCAGCCATGAACTATTTAGCATAGAATAATTCAGTTCGGTTGCAGTTTCACAACGTTACAACTGACATACGATTACACAAGACGAACCTTGAATGTGGAACTATGTAAGAGTGAATATTAATGTTCTAAATCCCATGTTTCACCTATAGTGGTAATGGTTTCGTACTTTATTAACACGCAAGTAGTGTAATTAAGTACGGGTAATTAGAAGTAACAAATCGTTTAGTTTCTATCGTATCGGCTAAAAGGGGTGAGCAGATTGCTGATGATGAATGCTCTCGTTAGCTGCCAATATAATGTGCATATTTGCCCCGTTACGTTTATACACTGTAGCATTGGCGGGCCAGAGTGTGTTGACATGTTAAGTGTTTGGTTCATTAATAACAGATCAGCAGGGATTTGTCGTGATAACGTATGCGTGGAAATATGCTACCTAAACGGTTAAATTAACGGTTGATCTATTACACCACCGTGTATACTCGGTTTAAATAGGTATATTATATAGGGACGTGTGCTCAATTTTGGTGCGGACCGATGATCAAAAAAAATCAGAGGTAAATGTCGGCGGGCGGGAGGGCCATTTTTTCAATAATTTTTAAAGAAATTGAACAGTTGCAGCAGCAGCAAAAAAAAGGGTGTACAATTGGCAAATGATGAGGGGCGGCGTGACGTGTAACTAGGATTGAAATTAGATATGCAATTTGGAGATTATTGGATGAGGGATGTTATATTAATTATATTAAAGGGACGAGGGGGCTTAGTTGTCGAAAATATTCATATTTGTTCCAAACACCGTAAACAGAAAAATATTAAAACGCATACATTTTGGTTCAAATATACGATCACTATCGCGTAAACATCATGCTCACATAAAGACCTACTAAATTTTACCTAAACAAGAGTCTGATTGTGTTATAGAAGGCAGCACAATGCTACTGGCTAATCACACACAAATGGTATAAACGCTCTTTATTATTTCCAAATAAGGAATTGAGCAACAAAGAACGCTCTTTATGTTTACCATCATAATATAAAGAAACACCAAGAAAGTAACTTTTTATGCTTTGTTTACATAACAATCGTCAAATTTACGACAATAACATACTGTTTATGAGATATTTCTCATTTGTATATTAACAAAGTATGTCTATATTTGAATATTATTTTCGTTTGTAGCGGTTTTTGGCAGGTGGAAATATGTTCACAGGATACCCACCAAGGCCTTCCGTACCTTTAAGGTATACTGCAACTTTTTTTCTTGTCAATAGCAGAATACATAATGCTATTAAGAAGTGACACAAAACACAGAACATTTTTTTTAATTATAAGTATTGAGCAGTGAGAAATATTTGAGTCGAGGAAACCAGTAACGAAAGGCGATATTAACATGATTTCTGTCAGCGAATACTTGTTTACGTTCCAATGAATATTAAAATGTACTGAAAACAAACTGCTAATGGGTGCCAGACTTTCATAAACACAAATTATGTATTAATGGTGTAACAACATATTTCGTTCTTAATTGTCTAAAAAAAAAAATAGGGGATGGGGATGTTTGGATCTCTAGTTTAACGACATTTTTCGGTCTTTGTAGTTTAACGACATTTTTCGGTCTTTAATAGTTTAATGACATTTTTCGGTCTTTATAATATCTCAAGATATAGGGGATATTTGGATCTCTAGTTTAACGACATTTTTCGGTCTTTATAGTTTAACGACATTCTCGGTCTTTAATATTTCAAGATATAGGGGCCCTTAGTGGGTATTTGGATCTCTAGTTTAACGACATTTTTCGGTCTTTGATAGCAAAATGGAAGAAGTACATCTTTGGAAAGATGTGGTGGCCCTAAAAAGGAAAGTTGTTTGGTGATCTTGAAATGCAGTTTTTCTGAACAGTCTTCCTTGATTAAAGTGATGTGAAACACTCCGGCAGACAACGGGCAGAGTGATCAAATAGAAATTAAGAATAATCTTTCTCAAAGTAGTTATTTGTTACGAATATTAATTTAAATGGATGATACACAACGTCATTCTTATATATTAGTTAAATGCAATGACTCTCGATGGCGAAATCATTTTTGTTTAATTATAGCCGATAGTTGCGCCCCGAATCGAGATGTAAATATTTACAATTTGGAGTAGTTCAGACGATGTTCTCTATGAAGTGGTGTGGTAGATTTTTTTGGAAATTTTCAGTGATGTTAGTAGAATGATAACATTCCCCAGGTTGGCAAAGTGCCTGAGCACGAACTTATCAATTTCTCGCACCCGAAAAAGTCCATAACAAGTCCATAATATGTCTTTAAGCATATATATAAATCTCCGAAAACCAAAATTCTAAAGCATTAAACGATTTCTTGAAATGCAGTTTTTCTGAACAGTATTCCTTGATTAAAGTGATGTGAAACACTCCGGCATACACCGGGCAGAGTGATCAAATAGAAATTAAGAATAATCTTTCTCAAAGTAGTTATTCGTTACGAATATTAATCCAAATGGATGATACACAACGTCATTCTTATATATTAGTTAAATGCAATGACTCTCGATGGCGAAATCATTTTTGTTTAATTATAGCCGATAGTTGCGCCCCGAATCGAGATGTAAATATTTACAATTTGGAGTAGTTCAGACGATGTTCTCTATGAAGTGGTGTGGTAGATTTTTTTGGAAATTTTCAGTGATGTTAGTAGAATGATAACATTCCCCAGATTGGCAAAGTGCCTGAGCACTAACTTATCAATTTCTCGCACCCGAAAAAGTCCATAACAAGTCCATAATATGTCTTTAAGCATATATATAAATCTCCGAAAACAAAAATTCTAAAGCATTAAACGATTTGCTATATTTCCAGGGCATATATTTCATCTGATTTTGCGAGAATCCATATATACTTTTTCACGAGAATCCAGGGTAATTTGCAAGAATATTTACGAGAATCTAGATTTGGATTCTCGCCGAAATATAAGCCCTGATTTCACTCTGAAGTGTGCCTAAATGGCATAAATTGTACCGTGGTTCCCATGTTCGCCAAAGTGGCATAAATTTATTTCAGGATAATACTAATTTTAGGCATTCATTTATATCACTGATATCAGGACAATAAATAGCCATTTCCATTGCATGGAACAAAGAGCGTTATTGTTTATCGGTGTTGTTTTTGGAAGTGGTGGTAGTTAAATTTTATACATTTCTACCCCCAATAAGTATTTCCGAACAAATGAATTATTAACAAGCGTGACATGACATCATTGACGAAGATAATTAACACCGATCTACAAGCAATTAAAGTCTTAAAATGAGCTAAAATTTAACATTTTCTTAATTTTTTTTACATTTTTATCTCTCGCGACATAATTGTCACCAATAAAAACAAATTTGATTAATCGTGGAAGTTAGTCGGTGACTATAAATAATGTCACCATTCAACTGAATGTTGTTGAGCATATTTCAACCAATTTTGGAAATTTAAATGAATATTTTCTTCACACGCAAAGTAAAATTGACAAATTTCAGGATTTTAGCCTGCTTCGTTGGGACCAAAATTTGTTGTGCACACTCAAGAAACGTCTACCGACACTCGCTAGGCCAAATTATGCCATGACCATGCTATAAACTAGCTTGAAATTGGCAAAACAATGAATTTTTTTTGGTTGAAAAAATTTACATGGGAATCTCCAGTCCATAGGCATAGAGAACGATTATTTTTCGATAAAAACGAAAATAATGCGAAATGAAAGTCGGCACTCGTCAGAATGGTGCAGAATAACATACGAGTCTTGTTATATGCGAAAATTTGACCTCATTCGATAAATTAGTCTCGTAATTAAGGAATCAATGGCGCTCGGACATGTGGAATTCCGTCGCACTGTTAGTGTTACTGTACATGGCAGACGCAATTTTGAAATGTAAACACGCATCAAACACGCATCAAATTTACCTTTTGTGAGAATAACAAAAGCGCCACCTTGATCAAAGTAATACAATACACAACAACACATAGAATAAAACTGATATAAACACGGTATAAGTGAGAATAAGACGCGTATTCAGACGTGGAATTTGACAACATTTCTTCGCTTCGACGCTATAAATATATCTGATCCAGATAACCGAGATGCAGCTATCTGATTTGAAACAAATACCAAGCAATAATCTTAACGTTTCATAATCGAACTGCGGACCTGATAATTATCGAAATATGTAGGCGAAATAATTTTTAATTAGTTAATCACATGATAGAGACATCAACACACTCTTAAAGACGCAATACAGCGCCATTTAATGTCATTATTTAACTGGGTCGGTGTTTGTTGTTATCATTATTGCTTCGTTTTTAGTAAGACCATTGTATCTGTTTTGCGCACGTCACTTTCCATATTTGGAATTTCCATATATGGGATTTGTGTTAACCTCAATACCGATCAAGTTATCTTAGCATAAACATAAAATATATTGTAATTTATGCAACTACGACCCAGGTAACCCTGATAACTAATAAAATATGCCGGCCAATTCATTTTAAGATCGTTATTTCACTTTGCTTTAGGCATAAATACACTCTTAAACGCACATAAACGACCCATTGGCGTTAAATTAAATATACTCGGTATTTATTAATATTAGTTTTTTATTGCTCAGTATAGAGTTAGACCCTTGACACCTGTCAATATATTTGGGCTGAATTCATATGATGCGGTATTATTCCTCGAAATAAACAACAAACCCGTCGTTACTTCGAAATGTCGTTTGGGCTAACATTTACACAAATCCTCCGTGTGTTCTCCTCAATTGACACACAGGTTCTCAGTCGACACACAGGTTATCCCAGAAACAGGTGTGAAATGATTGATGTTATGTTTGGCAGCTAGTCTAGTTTGGCAAATTCTGTTCTACAATTTATATCACTAAACCAAATACTATAGGGCACCGTTCAGCTCACAAAATAGAACCGAAATACATGTTCAGTTTGTTTAGTTTTCAATAACTAAAGATGCACCGTTGTGATGTTTTGTTTGTGATTTGACTGACAGTCTGATTCAAACTATATATATTATATGTTCTTTTTTCTCTAAATTGTCTCTGTCGCTTTAAAACTGTGGGTTTTAGTCATTTAATTTCCCCCTGTCTGGTTCAGTGGAATCTCAATCACACACACATTATTCTTGGGCGCCATTCAGATGGATGGTACACTCACATCCATACAACCGTGCAAATAGCGTGTATGTCATTTGCAGAATGAGGTTCAGAGGGTGCATTTGGTGACGCTATCCCACACAGCGGGCTAGCATAACCAAAATCACCCTCTGGGAACCTCAATCTGCTTAGGCTCTCAGCTGCTATGGTAGACCTAGGATTAGATGTTGATTAGTTGGTGTTCACCCGTTGAACACACCGATTATGTATTTTATCTTCTGCAAATTGGGGGATATAGAAACTTCCCAGAAGGGAAAATGTAACTAAAACAATGTTAATTTGAGACTATAGATACTTCCCAGAATATGAGGCCCATGCAAATGAGGTCTCCAGTGGTGAATTTGGTGATGCTGTGCGGGATAGCATAACTAAATTCACACTCTGGGGACCTGATTCTGCAAATGACAGACGCGCTATATTAGCAGGCTTGCGTCTATACAACAAACTGAGTAACATTATCGAGGAAACGGGTGATATATATTTAATAAATATTGACATGCGCTGTTGTATATGCTGAAAGGGGAACACGTCCATATCAGCATGCAGTTCAATTTTGTTGCCATTTTGGACGCCATCTTGGGCGACACCATGGTACAAATTCAATGTAAACGAAATACAATGGTGTATCTATCGTACAATGACTTCACTGTCACAATCTGCTAAACTAACTTTGAGGAAATACCCCACTAATATGCGCGACATTCACTCAAGATTGGTTTTCGGTTACCACAGATCAGCGGGTTTGGGTCTGATCGTATTTTATGGGTGGTCAAAGGTGAAAAATTGTACAATTTCGAGAGAGAAAAAAAAATCTTTAAAAAAATAAAAGTTTGTACACAAAGGCGATCTCTTTGGGTTTTTTATATTAGATATAATTCCAGTCTGACATTCTTGTGAATTTCTCTATATATGATTCAGACAAAATTTAACCACAATATTAAGTTTTCCGAAATTAGTGAAAATTTGCATAAAAAGCAGTGTAAAAAGTTCGACTTTTAACCTTGGCACGGGATTATTATTTCCATGTGACTCAACATGAACCTTGGTTGATATGGAAAGTTTCAATTTGTTCTGCCACCGACGGGGTATCTCGAAAACTGGACTTGTTCGATCAAAGCTGCTCTAATAAGATAATGATGAATGTACTTTAAACTTATATATCCACCATAAATCGTTGTTGTTGAAACAAGCCCATTATCTTGCTTTGCATGAGTATGAATATATATCGATAGACAAACAGTTTCTGTTATCTTGCATGGGCATGGTTCTATTTTCTCGATGATAGCGCGAAATGCCAGCTGCGTTGCCCCAGTCATGCAATATAACTGTACTGCGACATTTCCTGTTATGTTATGTAGACCGAGAAATTTATACGACTGTTGAACGGAGTTTGTACGTTTTCACCAGCGGAACTCGCCCTTTAACCAGCTGGCATGTATTTACACATATAATTCGCCTTCTCTCCATGTGATTGACGGTATGACATTAAGTCATGTATGATATAAGCTGTACTAAACATGGGCCTGCACATGTGAACCCATGACATCGATAAAATAACGCGGAAATATATTTATTAGAATACCTGATGCTTAATAATTTATTTAGATTTGTGTCACTCACAATTATAACCCCCACCCGGTAATAAATTCATGTTTATCACGAAATCGCCTCTAAAAGTCGCCACAATCATGTAACCTCGAGCTGGTACCATCCCTGTATAGTGTGAAATACATTATAAATGAACAGGTATCAACTAAGAACTAGTATTATACTACCTTTGTTATATTTTTAATGTTATATTGTTCCTGTGCGCGTATTCACGTGGTTTTACAGAATGGTTAAAAACTTATAAGACAATTGAAACTGTGCCATTAAAGGGCTATTCTACAAAAAAAGATATCTTTTTTCAAGAGAGATGGAATATAATTAATGAATTATTTTTAACATAAACATAAGAGATGAAAAACCCACAAAAGTATCAACTGTGCAGAGTCTAAATTGATCAATATCTTATACCATTTAATATATACTCAATCATATAAAATTAATTGAACATGTTTATTTCAGCCTATAACAAAACACTTTATATTTTATCCTACTCATATCAATATCTTTAAAATATTTTTATTTTTTATTTTAACCAAATGCATGTATTGTGTCCTTGATTCCTCACATGTCCGTGTGTATTTATTTGTTTAGACCCGAATAAAAAATATTTAAAAAATAAAATAAAAATATTGTTCCTCGTCAGAACTTCAAACTTTCCCATGTTTAATTTGAACTGGTAGAACTCCATGCAGGGTTTATATCTCCGCTTAATGAGCTGATAAGACCGCTGCCACTTTTATCTACATTTTTGGGACTTGTGCCATAGTCCTATAGGCTCTAGTCCGAGCGAACTATCATGTACGAACGGTCAATAGTCAACTTACAAAATATCAAATAGTTTATATCATTTTGCACTGCACTTTATTCGAGAGGGTCCTATGTTTATGTGGGATAGAACGTGCATGCAGGGATGCATGCGAAATAATGCACATATACCCTAGCTGTACTGTGATTAAGGAGTTTCCGAGTCTGAGCTATGTCAAAAAGGGATAAAGTTTAGATGGACAGAAAACTACTTAATTGTTAAGCTAGTACACCACATGAATGAATCTATACTATCTCAAGATCACATGAAGCATATTATATAACAATAAAAATGTAAAAAGGATGACTTTTAATCATATTTTTAGAAGGGAAATTTTGGGATGAGCGTTCTTAGCAAGTATAAAAATTGAGTGTGAATGAATAATTGCCATAAAAATTACATGGTCTGAACTATTAAAATGTTTAAATGGCAATATAATTTGAGTTCAATACTGCGTCAAGAATATCAGCATTGTGTTAGGTGTGTAACATACGAGAAGCCATTACCATGAATCATTGAAATACCACAATTTTGGAACGCATGTCAGTCCACTAAAGCTGGGAGCAATCAACAATAGGCCACATTGTTGGAGATAGCTGGTAAGCTGGGAATTTGGCTATGGACCTACGACCTAAAAGTGAGGATAAAATTCATCTCAGCCCAAAGTTATATATCAATTCTTGCAAAATGGATAATAAAACTATGACCCCTTAGTAGAAGTTATGGATACAGGCCAAGAGAATAAGGGAGCTCAATATGTACACGAGGGTGCTTGTGTAACATAACGAGAGAGAGAGAAGTGCGGGAGTCGTACCGAAAGTTGGCAGCACCCGAAATACCAAGCCGGTCACCCATCCAAGGACCGATCGATCGAGAGAGAGAGAGAGAGAGAGAGAGAGAGAGAGAGAGAGAGAGAGAGAGAGAGAGAGAGAGAGAGAGAGAGAGACCGAGCTCGACATTGCTCAACTTCGGTGATCACACAAAGCGTCTGACGGCTGTGACCAAGAGCTCTAGACGCTCGAGCAGAGAAGTCATGGGCCTTCTATATTTACGTGACCACTGCACTTGCAGTTCTGGTTAAAACAGACTCCACAGATATGCAGTAGTGAGCCTGAGTATGTGGGGGGATATCTATTACCACCAGCAAGAGTTCGCTCTATGTAGCTAAAAATAATTTATGTATTGAAATCATGCAGTGTGGCAGACAATATTTAAACACTATTTTTGGCATGTGACGAATCTACCACTGTGAAGGCATTCCAACAATCACCTGATAGGATACATCGCATGATAGGATACATCACCCGAAAGGATACATCACCTGATAGGATACAGCGCCCGATAGGATACATCACCTGATAGGATACATCGCCTGATAGGATACATCACCTGATAGGATACATCGCCCGATATGATACATCGCCTGATAGGATACATCGCCTGATAGGATACATCGCCTGATATGATACATCGCCCGATAGGATACATCGCCCGATAGGATACATCGCCCTATAGGATACATCACCCGATAGGATACATCGCCCGATAGGATACATCGCCCGATAGGATACATCGCCTGATAGGATACATCGCCTGATATGATACATCGCCTGATAGGATACACCACCCGATAGGATACATCGCCTGTTAGGATACATCGCCTGATAGGATACATCGTAGGATACATCGCCTGATAGGACACATCGCCTGATAGGATACATCGCGCCTGATAGGATACATCGCCTGATAGGATACATCGCCTGACAGGATACATCGTCTGACAGGATACATCGCCTGATAGGATACATCGCCTGATAGGATACATCGCCTGATAGGACACATCACCTGATAGGATACATCGCCCGATAGGATACATCACCTGATAGGATACATCGCTTGATAGGATACATCGCCCGATAGGATACGTCACCTGATAGGATACAGGTTACACTGGTGTAAATATTTCCCATAGGCTTCAATGTTAACGTTTGTTGATCTGCATCAGAGGTCAAATGGAAACTGTTCAAACTGCCTTCGGATTATGTGAGCTTGACATCTGTGGAAACTTTCCCAATAAAAAAATCAACACCGTCTAGCAGGGAATCCACTTCAAATTTTCGTTTTTTCATGACTAGGGTCAGTTCCGCACTAAAAAAATATTGTCATTTTTTCAATC
This sequence comes from Siphonodentalium dalli, assembly GCA_032622095.1. Lineage (NCBI taxonomy): Eukaryota > Metazoa > Mollusca > Scaphopoda > Gadilida > Siphonodentaliidae > Siphonodentalium > Siphonodentalium dalli. The sequence continues at coordinate 50,321,208 of CP136061.1, forward strand.
ACACTTAAAATTTCTAAACAGCCACAACAGACTTCACCTTTAATGAATGGGCCTCTTGGCAAATGAAGTTTGTGGGAGAATGATTCCTTGAATTTTTGTCAACAGTTTACATTTAATTCATGCAACCAATCACAGCCCAGAGTGTTTTAACTGTGAAACTCTATACTCCTCCCGCAACCGCAGGGGGAGCTGCCTATAGTATTTACACCAGTGTAACCTAAAGCGATAGCCCGCCTTTTCGCGGAATAATTGTAACTCCCTACATTTCTTCAGAATTGCCCATCAATGGAAAAAATGTGTTCAAAAACAATATCACCCCTATGGTTCTTTATTTATCACACACAATTTAACCCCACCCCCTTTAACAAATTATTCATCAAAAAGGCACAATTTTCCACCACCAGTCATGTTCAGGCCCCATTTTCACTCAGTTTTAGGGGTCTGGTGTTGCAAACTTGGATCAGCTATGGAAGACTGTACAATATTCTTTCCATGAGAGAACTTCTGGTGATGTGAGGTCATTGAGTCCAGATCTGATCAGCTGAGCATCAAGCGCATGACTTTATCAGCACATTGAAGAATAAAATATGACATTTTCAGGTCTGCAAGGGTGATCCAAGATAACTGGATGTGGGTGTATATTGAATTAGTTGAATAAAGATATGCTCTCTTTGAATTGCTGAAGCATTTTCTTAAATGTGTCCAAGTTTTAGTGCTATTAACCTTCAAATGACCATACCCACCAGTGGAAATGACACACTTTTATGATATATATCTGTATATCACTGGCTATAAAATCCAAAATACTTGTTAGATTAGGTTCTTATAACAATTGATATATGTGTCGTTGACATGCTCATGTTATGGGTCATTTGCATTATCATGTGACTATTACCACCTTGAATTTTTTTGAAAATACCTTGAAAAATTGTCATTTTTTATGAAAAATCTTACTATTTTTTTGGCTGATGTAAGTGAAAGAAGACATCAGCAGCAAGAATAGCCACACCAAGCATGAGATATTCATTGGACTGAAAGACCAGGCTCTGTAAAATGCATTAAAATGCTTTAAAGTGACTCCCAGGAATCAAAAATGATAAAAAGCTATTTTTTCCCTTTAGGTTACACTGGTGTAAATATTTCCCATAGGCTTCAATGTTAACGTTTGTTGATCTGCATCAGAGGTCAAATGGAAACTGTTCAAACTGCCTTCGGATTATGTGAGCTTGACATCTGTGGAAACTTTCCCAATAAAAAAATCAACACCGTCTAGCAGGGAATCCACTTCAAATTTTCGTTTTTTCATGACTAGGGTCAGTTCCGCACTAAAAAAATATTGTCATTTTTTCAATCACACTTAAAATTTCTAAACAGCCACAACAGACTTCACCTTTAATGAATGGGCCTCTTGGCAAATGAAGTTTGTGGGAGAATGATTCCTTGAATTTTTGTCAACAGTTTACATTTAATTCATGCAACCAATCACAGCCCAGAGTGTTTTAACTGTGAAACTCTATACTCCTCCCGCAACCGCAGGGGGAGCTGCCTATAGTATTTACACCAGTGTAACCTACATGGCTTCCCTGATTATGTTGTGATTGGGTGAGATTGGCGTAATAATGGTGTTGGTAATAGAAATCCCGCCAAATACTACAGACTCACTACTGCATATCTGTGGAGTCTGTGGTTTAACCAGGTGCTTGAGGAAGCCTCCCCAGTGGTAGACATATGGGCAAAATTTCATATTATTTTAGCGATCATTTTTAGAGCCATGGACAAACTCAAATATGGTTCATTGCTTGTGTGTCCATTCCTGAATAGCTTTACCTTATATTCTCGAATAAGTTATTAAAGACATATTATGGAATTGTTAGGCTGCGTTAACCCTTTACCCAACAAACCGGCCAAAACCGGCCAAATAAAGCTATGGTCGACTCGCATATATAAGAGAATGCATTGGCACAGGGCCGTTATGTTGGGTAAAGGGTTAAAGGGGTACTGTACGCCATTTTCATTAAATTTCCGGTGACAATAACGATCTAATATCGATAATATATAGAAACATAAGTAATTTGAGTCGAAGATGTATTCTGTAAACGCTCAGGTTAATAGGCTATCTTAAAATTTAATAATTTAAAAGTTAATAATTTGATATAAATTGAATTTATGACTGGAGCCATAAAATGGCGTCAATTAAATTACGAATAACCGTAATCAAACAAAGTACTTGAGGGATACTGGCTTGTTAAACCGATCGCACACACGATCGCTTAAACATATTATGATGATACGGGGAGAACACTCAAGCCACTCACTGACTAGCGACAATACAATAACTTAAATGATTATATGGGACTAGTATGCCAATATAACTTTTATTTGATTCATTTGGTTGAAAACTGTACAAATATTACTCGACAACGACAATTTGTATTTTTGCATTCCGGTAAATTTGTCATCCGTAACACTACTTCGTACTCAACAGACTTTCAAATAATGAAAAAATTGTTACCTTATTCTCCGACTCGGAGACTATAGAAACCAACAACAACATTTGGCGTACAGTACCCCTTTAAACTGTGAAGTTAGTATTCAGTCAGTATGCCAAATGGAGGAATGTAGCATTCTACTACATCGTAAAAAATCTGAAGCAATTCGACCGTACCGCTCCATAGAAAAGATCATCTGAACTATGCTAAATTGTAAATATTTACTTCTCGATTCGGGACGCAACTATCAGCGATAAAGTAACAAAATCGATTTCAACATCGAGAGTCACTGAATTTAATAAATATATAATAATGGCGGTGTGTGTTGTCATTTTGGATTGAAGATTTGTAAAAATAACTACTTTGAGCAAGATTATCCTCCATTTGTATTTGATCACCATACCGGAGTGTTTCACATCACTTTAATAACTCTCCAATAACAAGATTTCACATTTCGAAACCACTGTCATGTAAACATTACTGTTACAGTCAGAGATTAAAACCATTGTTATGTAAACATTACTGTTACAGTCAGAGATTAAAACCATTGTTATGTAAACATTACTGTTACAGTCAGAGATTAAAACCATTGTTATGTAAACATTACTGTTACAGTCAGAGATTAAAACCATTGTTATGTAAACATCACTGTTACAGTCAGAGATTAAAACCATTGTTATGTAAACATTACTGTTACAGCAGCACTACTGATCAATGTCCAACATTGAGAGTAAAATATTTAAACTTACTACGCAATTAGCAATGTTTGTTGACAAATCACTGTAACAGTTTTGTTTATATAACAATGATTTCACGCAAAATTGTGTTATTGGAGAACTTTCAAATACTTATAAGAATTAAGAACAATGCTTATCTATTTCTTAATGTTCTTTCTGGTAGTGATGTTTTTACAGACTTAACATATTTCTTGCACATTTACCCACAACAATAGGCCTTGTGTCCCTTTAAGAATCAAGCTTGACGTTAGTGTGCCTGTCATTTGCAGAATGAGGTCCCCAGAGGGTGAATTTGATGACGCTATCCCATACAGCGGGCTAACATAACCAAATTCACCCTCTTGGGACCTCATTCTGCATGGCCTCATCTACTTTGGGGGAGATTGAAGTTCCCAAATGGTGAATATTGTGATGTACACCCATTTGGAACCTTGATTATGCAATGTGTTATCTGCCAATTTTGGGATATAGATAAACTAAACTAAAAAAGAAATAGAATCTATGTGAAGAAGTTTCTTTTGAAATTTTATAAGAAAGAAACTTTCCAGAGAAGATGAGGCCTAAGGTTCCCAGAGTGTGAATTTAGTGATGCTAGCCCACTATGCGGGATAGCGTCACTAAATTCACCCTCTGTGGATCTCATTCTGCAAAATCAGGCTTGTTAAGAATGAAAACATACTAGTGGACACTGGCAATTTATTTTATACATGACATGAATGACACCAGTTATGAGAGCCATTATTTAATGATAGGAATGACACCGGTTATGAGAGCCATTATTTGATACATGACAGGAAAGACACCAGTTATGAGAGCCATTATTTAATGATAGGAATGACACCGGTTATGAGAGCCATTATTTTATACATGACAGGAATGACACCGGTTATGAGAGCCAATATTTTAAACATGGCAAGAATGACACCAGTTATGAGAGCTATTATTTAATACATGACAGGAATGACACCGGTTATGAGAGCCATTATTTAATACATGACAGGAATGACACTGGTTATGAGCCATTATTTATACATGACAGGAATGACACCGGTTATGAGAGCCATTATTTTATACATGATAGGAATGACACCGGTTATGAGAGCCATTATTTAATACATGACAGGAATGATACCGGTTATGAGAGCCATTATTTTATACATGATAGGAATGACACCGGTTATGAGAGCCATTATTTTATACATGATAGGAATGACACCGGTTATGAGAGCCATTATTTTATACATGACAGGAATGACACAGGTTATGAGAGCTATTATTTATACATGACAGGAATGACACCGGTTATGAGAGCCATTATTTTATACATGACAGGAATGACACCGGTTATGAGAGCCATTATTTTATACATGACAGGAATGACACAGGTTATGAGAGCTATTATTTATACATGACAGGAATGACACCGGTTATGAGAGCCATTATTTTATACATGACAGGAATGACACCGGTTATGAGAGCCATTATTTAATACATGACAGGAATGACACCGGTTATGAGAGCCATTATTTAATGATAGGAAAGACACCGGTTATGAGAGCCATTATTTAATACATGACAGGAATAACACCGGTTATGAGAGCCATTATTTTATACATGATAGGAATGACACCGGTTATGAGAGCCATTATTTTATACATGACAGGAATGACACCGGTTATGAGAGCCATTATTTAATACATGATAAGAATAACACCGGTTATGAGAGCCATTATTTTATACATGACAGGAATGACACCGGTTATGAGAGCCATTATTTAATGATAGGAAAGACACCGGTTATGAGAGCCATTATTTAATACATGACACGAATAACACCGGTCATGAGAGCCATTATTTTATACATGATAGGAATGACACCGGTTATGAGAGCCATTATTTTATACATGACAGGAATGACACCGGTTATGAGAGCCATTATTTAATACATGATAGGAATAACACCGGTTATGAGAGCCATTATTTTATACATGACAGGAATGACACCGGTTATGAGAGCCATTATTTAATACATGACAGGAATAACACCGGTTATGAGAGCCATTATTTTATACATGATAGGAATAACACCGGTTATGAGAGCCATTATTTTATACATGACAGGAATGACACCGGTTATGAGAGCCATTATTTAATACATGACAGGAATGACACCGGTTATGAGAGCCATTATTTAATGATAGGAAAGACACCGGTTATGAGAGCCATTATTTAATACATGACAGGAATAACACCGGTTATGAGAGCCATTATTTTATACATGATAGGAATGACACCGGTTATGAGAGCCATTATTTTATACATGACAGGAATGACACCGGTTATGAGAGCCATTATTTAATACATGATAGGAATAACACCGGTTATGAGAGCCATTATTTTATACATGACAGGAATGACACCGGTTATGAGAGCCATTATTTTATACATAACAGGAATGACACCGGTTATGAGAGCCATTATTTAATACATGATAGGAATGACACCGGTTATGAGAGCCATTATTTTATACATGACAGGAATGACACCGGTTATGAGAGCTATTATTTTATACATGACAGGAATGACACCGGTTATGAGAGCCATTATTTTATACATGACAGGAATGACACCGGTTATGAGAGCCATTATTTAATACATGACAGGAATGACACAGGTTATGAGAGCTATTATTTAATACATGACAGGAATGACACCGGTTATGAGAGCCATTATTTTATACATGACAGGAATGACACCGGTTATGAGAGCCATTATTTTATACATGACAGGAATGACACCGGTTATGAGAGCCATTATTTAATACATGACAGGAATGACACAGGTTATGAGAGCTATTATTTTATACATGACAGGAATGACACCGATTATGAGAGCCATTATTTAATGATAGGAATGACACCGGTTATGAGAGCTATTATTTTATACGACAGGAATGACACCGGTTATGAGAGCCATTATTTAATACATGACAGGAATGACACCGGTTATGAGAGCCATTATTTTATACATGACAGGAATGACACCGGTTATGAGAGCTATTATTTTATACATGACAGGAATAACACCGGTTATGAGAGCCATTATTTTATACATGACAGGAATGACACCGGTTATGAGAGCTATTATTTTATACATGACAGGAATAACACCGGTTATGAGAGCCATTATTTTATACATGATAGGAATGACACAGGTTATGAGAGCTATTATTTAATACATGACAGGAATGACACCGGTTATGAGAGCCATTATTTAATACATGACAGGAATGACACCGGTTATGAGAGCCATTATTTTATACATGACAGGAATGACACCGGTTATGAGAGCTATTATTTTATACATGACAGGAATAACACCGGTTATGAGAGCCATTATTTTATACATGACAGGAATGACACCGGTTATGAGAGCTATTATTTTATACATGACAGGAATAACACCGGTTATGAGAGCCATTATTTTATACATGATAGGAATGACACAGGTTATGAGAGCTATTATTTAATACATGACAGGAATGACACCGGTTATGAGAGCCATTATTTAATACATGACAGGAATGACACCGGTTATGAGAGCCATTATTTTATACATGACAGGAATGACACCGGTTATGAGAGCTATTATTTTATACATGACAGGAATAACACCGGTTATGAGAGCCATTATTTTATACATGACAGGAATGACACCGGTTATGAGAGCTATTATTTTATACATGACAGGAATAACACCGGTTATGAGAGCCATTATTTTATACATGATAGGAATGACACAGGTTATGAGAGCTATTATTTTATACATGATAGGAATGACAACGGTTATGAGAGCTATTATTTTATACGACAGGAATGACACCGGTTATGAGAGCCATTATTTTATACATGACAGGAATGACACCGGTTATGAGAGCCATTATTTAATGATAGGAAAGACACCGGTTATGAGAGCCATTATTTAATACATGACAGGAATGACACCGGTTATGAGAGCCATTATTTTATACATGACAGGAATGACACCGGTTATGAGAGCTATTATTTTATACATGATAGGAATGACACCGGTTACGAGAGCCATTATTTAATGATAGGAATGACACCGGTTATGAGAGCCATTATTTAATGATAGGAATGACACCGGTTATGAGAGCCATTATTTAATACATGACAGGAATGACACCGGTTATGAGAGCCATTATTTTATACATGACAGGAATAACACCGGTTATGAGAGCCATTATTTTATACATGATAGGAATGACACCGGTTATGAGAGCCATTATTTTATACATGACAGGAATGACACCGGTTATGAGAGCCATTATTTAATACATGATAGGAATGACACCGGTTATGAGAGCCATTATTTTATACATGACAGGAATGACACCGGTTATGAGAGCCATTATTTTATACATGATAGGAATGACACCGGTTATGAGAGCTATTATTTTATACGACAGGAATGACACCGGTTATGAGAGCCATTATTTAATACATGACAGGAATGACACCGGTTATGAGAGCCATTATTTTATACATGACAGGAATGACACCAGTTATGAGAGCCATTATTTTATACATGATAGGAATGACACCGGTTATGAGAGCCATTATTTTATACATGACAGGAATGACACCGGTTATGAGAGCCATTATTTAATACATGACAGGAATAACACCGGTTATGAGAGCCATTATTTTATACATGACAGGAATGACACCGGTTATGAGAGCCATTATTTAATGATAGGAAAGACACCGGTTATGAGAGCCATTATTTAATACATGACAGGAATAACACCGGTCATGAGAGCCATTATTTTATACATGATAGGAATGACACCGGTTATGAGAGCCATTATTTTATACATGACAGGAATGACACCGGTTATGAGAGCCATTATTTAATACATGATAGGAATAACACCGGTTATGAGAGCCATTATTTTATACATGACAGGAATGACACCGGTTATGAGAGCCATTATTTAATACATGACAGGAATAACACCGGTTATGAGAGCCATTATTTTATACATGATAGGAATAACACCGGTTATGAGAGCCATTATTTTATACATGACAGGAATGACACCGGTTATGAGAGCCATTATTTAATACATGACAGGAATGACACCGGTTATGAGAGCCATTATTTAATGATAGGAAAGACACCGGTTATGAGAGCCATTATTTAATACATGACAGGAATAACACCGGTTATGAGAGCCATTATTTTATACATGATAGGAATGACACCGGTTATGAGAGCCATTATTTTATACATGACAGGAATGACACCGGTTATGAGAGCCATTATTTAATACATGATAGGAATAACACCGGTTATGAGAGCCATTATTTTATACATGACAGGAATGACACCGGTTATGAGAGCCATTATTTTATACATAACAGGAATGACACCGGTTATGAGAGCCATTATTTAATACATGATAGGAATGACACCGGTTATGAGAGCCATTATTTTATACATGACAGGAATGACACCGGTTATGAGAGCTATTATTTTATACATGACAGGAATGACACCGGTTATGAGAGCCATTATTTTATACATGACAGGAATGACACCGGTTATGAGAGCCATTATTTAATACATGACAGGAATGACACAGGTTATGAGAGCTATTATTTTATACATGACAGGAATGACACCGATTATGAGAGCCATTATTTAATGATAGGAATGACACCGGTTATGAGAGCTATTATTTTATACGACAGGAATGACACCGGTTATGAGAGCCATTATTTTATACGACATGAATGACACCGGTTATGAGAGCTATTATTTTATACGACATGAATGACACCGGTTATGAGAGCCATTATTTTATACATGACAGGAATGACACCGGTTATGAGAGCTATTATTTAATACATGACAGGAATGACACCGGTTATGAGAGCCATTATTTTATACATGACAGGAATGACACCGGTTATGAGAGCCATTATTTTATACATGACAGGAATGACACCGGTTATGAGAGCCATTATTTAATACATGACAGGAATGACACAGGTTATGAGAGCTATTATTTTATACATGACAGGAATGACACCGATTATGAGAGCCATTATTTAATGATAGGAATGACACCGGTTATGAGAGCTATTATTTTATACGACAGGAATGACACCGGTTATGAGAGCCATTATTTAATACATGACAGGAATGACACCGGTTATGAGAGCCATTATTTTATACATGACAGGAATGACACCGGTTATGAGAGCTATTATTTTATACATGACAGGAATAACACCGGTTATGAGAGCCATTATTTTATACATGACAGGAATGACACCGGTTATGAGAGCTATTATTTTATACATGACAGGAATAACACCGGTTATGAGAGCCATTATTTTATACATGATAGGAATGACACAGGTTATGAGAGCTATTATTTAATACATGACAGGAATGACACCGGTTATGAGAGCCATTATTTAATACATGACAGGAATGACACCGGTTATGAGAGCCATTATTTTATACATGACAGGAATGACACCGGTTATGAGAGCTATTATTTTATACATGACAGGAATAACACCGGTTATGAGAGCCATTATTTTATACATGACAGGAATGACACCGGTTATGAGAGCTATTATTTTATACATGACAGGAATAACACCGGTTATGAGAGCCATTATTTTATACATGATAGGAATGACACAGGTTATGAGAGCTATTATTTAATACATGACAGGAATGACACCGGTTATGAGAGCCATTATTTAATACATGACAGGAATGACACCGGTTATGAGAGCCATTATTTTATACATGACAGGAATGACACCGGTTATGAGAGCTATTATTTTATACATGACAGGAATAACACCGGTTATGAGAGCCATTATTTTATACATGACAGGAATGACACCGGTTATGAGAGCTATTATTTTATACATGACAGGAATAACACCGGTTATGAGAGCCATTATTTTATATATGATAGGAATGACACAGGTTATGAGAGCTATTATTTTATACATGATAGGAATGACACCGGTTATGAGAGCTATTATTTTATACGACAGGAATGACACCGGTTATGAGAGCCATTATTTTATACATGACAGGAATGACACCGGTTATGAGAGCCATTATTTAATGATAGGAAAGACACCGGTTATGAGAGCCATTATTTAATACATGACAGGAATGACACCGGTTATGAGAGCCATTATTTTATACATGACAGGAATGACACCGGTTATGAGAGCTATTATTTTATACATGATAGGAATGACACCGGTTACGAGAGCCATTATTTAATGATAGGAATGACACCGGTTATGAGAGCCATTATTTAATGATAGGAATGACACCGGTTATGAGAGCCATTATTTAATACATGACAGGAATGACACCGGTTATGAGAGCCATTATTTTATACATGACAGGAATAACACCGGTTATGAGAGCCATTATTTTATACATGATAGGAATGACACCGGTTATGAGAGCCATTATTTTATACATGACAGGAATGACACCGGTTATGAGAGCCATTATTTAATACATGATAGGAATGACACCGGTTATGAGAGCCATTATTTTATACATGACAGGAATGACACCGGTTATGAGAGCCATTATTTTATACATGATAGGAATGACACCGGTTATGAGAGCTATTATTTTATACGACAGGAATGACACCGGTTATGAGAGCCATTATTTAATACATGACAGGAATGACACCGGTTATGAGAGCCATTATTTTATACATGACAGGAATGACACCAGTTATGAGAGCTATTATTTTATACATGATAGGAATGACACCGGTTATGAGAGCCATTATTTTATACATGACAGGAATGACACCAGTTATGAGAGCCATTATTTAATGATAGGAATGACACCGGTTATGAGAGCTATTATTTAATACATGACAGGAATGACACAGGTTATGAGAGCCATTATTTTATACATGACAGGAATGACACCGGTTATGAGAGCTATTATTTTATACATGACAGGAATAACACCGGTTATGAGAGCCATTATTTTATACATGATAGGAATGACACAGGTTATGAGAGCTATTATTTAATACATGACAGGAATGACACCGGTTATGAGAGCCATTATTTAATACATGACAGGAATGACACCGGTTATGAGAGCCATTATTTTATACATGACAGGAATGACACCGGTTATGAGAGCTATTATTTTATACATGACAGGAATAACACCGGTTATGAGAGCCATTATTTTATACATGACAGGAATGACACCGGTTATGAGAGCTATTATTTTATACATGACAGGAATAACACCGGTTATGAGAGCCATTATTTTATACATGATAGGAATGACACAGGTTATGAGAGCTATTATTTTATACATGATAGGAATGACACCGGTTATGAGAGCTATTATTTTATACGACAGGAATGACACCGGTTATGAGAGCCATTATTTTATACATGACAGGAATGACACCGGTTATGAGAGCCATTATTTAATGATAGGAAAGACACCGGTTATGAGAGCCATTATTTAATACATGACAGGAATGACACCGGTTATGAGAGCCATTATTTTATACATGACAGGAATGACACCGGTTATGAGAGCTATTATTTTATACATGATAGGAATGACACCGGTTACGAGAGCCATTATTTAATGATAGGAATGACACCGGTTATGAGAGCCATTATTTAATGATAGGAATGACACCGGTTATGAGAGCCATTATTTAATACATGACAGGAATGACACCGGTTATGAGAGCCATTATTTTATACATGACAGGAATAACACCGGTTATGAGAGCCATTATTTTATACATGATAGGAATGACACCGGTTATGAGAGCCATTATTTTATACATGACAGGAATGACACCGGTTATGAGAGCCATTATTTAATACATGATAGGAATGACACCGGTTATGAGAGCCATTATTTTATACATGACAGGAATGACACCGGTTATGAGAGCCATTATTTTATACATGATAGGAATGACACCGGTTATGAGAGCTATTATTTTATATGACAGGAATGACACCGGTTATGAGAGCCATTATTTAATACATGACAGGAATGACACCGGTTATGAGAGCCATTATTTTATACATGACAGGAATGACACCAGTTATGAGAGCTATTATTTTATACATGATAGGAATGACACCGGTTATGAGAGCCATTATTTTATACATGACAGGAATGACACCAGTTATGAGAGCCATTATTTAATGATAGGAATGACACCGGTTATGAGAGCTATTATTTAATACATGACAGGAATGACACAGGTTATGAGAGCTATTATTTTATACGACAGGAATGACACCAGTTATGAGAGCTATTATTTAATGATAGGAATGACACCGGTTATGAGAGCTATTATTTAATACATGACAGGAATGACACCGGTTATGAGAGCTATTATTTAATACATGACAGGAATGACACCGGTTATGAGAGCTATTATTTAATACATGACAGGAATGACACCGGTTATGAGAGCCATTATTTAATGATAGGAATGACACCGGTTATGAGAGCCATTATTTAATACATCACAGGAATGACACCGGTTATGAGAGCTATTATTTTATACATGATAGGAATGACACCGGTTACGAGAGCCATTATTTAATGATAGGAATGACACCGGTTATGAGAGCCATTATTTAATGATAGGAATGACACCGGTTATGAGAGCCATTATTTAATACATGACAGGAATGACACCGGTTATGAGAGCCATTATTTTATACATGACAGGAATAACACCGGTTATGAGAGCCATTATTTAATACATGACAGGAATGACACCGGTTATGAGAGCCATTATTTAATACATGACAGGAATGACACCGGTTATGAGAGCCATTATTTTATACATGATAGGAATGACACCGGTTATGAGAGCCATTATTTAATACATGACAGGAATGACACCGGTTATGAGAGCCATTATTTAATACATGACAGGAATGACACCGGTTATGAGAGCTATTATTTAATACATGACAGGAATGACACCGGTTATGAGAGCCATTATTTAATGATAGGAATGACACCGGTTATGAGAGCCATTATTTAATGATAGGAATGACACCTGTTATGAGAGCCATTATTTAATACATGACAGGAATGACACCGGTTATGAGAGCTATTATTTTATACATGATAGGAATGACACCGGTTACGAGAGCCATTATTTAATGATAGGAATGACACCGGTTATGATAGCCATTATTTAATGATAGGAATGACACCGGTTATGAGAGCCATTATTTAATACATGACAGGAATGACACCGGTTATGAGAGCCATTATTTTATACATGACAGGAATAACACCGGTTATGAGAGCCATTATTTAATACATGACAGGAATGACACCGGTTATGAGAGCCATTATTTAATACATGACAGGAATGACACCGGTTATGAGAGCCATTATTTTATACATGATAGGAATGACACCGGTTATGAGAGCCATTATTTAATACATGACAGGAATGACACCGGTTATGAGAGCCATTATTTAATACATGACAGGAATGACACCGGTTATGAGAGCTATTATTTAATACATGACAGGAATGACACAGGTTATGAGAGCCATTATTTAATACATGACAGGAATGACACCGGTTATGAGAGCCATTATTTTATACATGATAGGAATGACACCGGTTATGAGAGCTATTATTTTATACATGATAGGAATGACACCGGTTATGAGAGCCATTATTTAATACATGACAGGAATGACACCGGTTATGAGAGCCATTATTTTATACATGACAGGAATAACACCGGTTATGAGAGCCATTATTTAATACATGACAGGAATGACACCGGTTATGAGAGCCATTATTTAATACATGACAGGAATGACACCGGTTATGAGAGCCATTATTTTATACATGATAGGAATGACACCGGTTATGAGAGCCATTATTTAATACATGACAGGAATGACACCGGTTATGAGAGCCATTATTTAATACATGACAGGAATGACACCGGTTATGAGAGCTATTATTTTATACATGATAGGAATGACACCGGTTATGAGAGCCATTATTTAATACATGACAGGAATGACACCGGTTATGAGAGCCATTATTTAATACATGATAGGAATGACACCGGTTATGAGAGCCATTATTTAATACATGACAGGAATGACACCGGTTATGAGAGCTATTATTTTATACATGATAGGAATGACACCGGTTATGAGAGCCATTATTTAATACATGATAGGAATGACACCGGTTATGAGAGCCATTATTTAATACATGACAGGAATAACACCGGTTATGAGAGCCATTATTTAATACATGACAGGAATGACACCGGTTATGAGAGCCATTATTTAATACATGACAGGAATGACACCGGTTATGAGAGCCATTATTTTATACATGATAGGAATGACACCGGTTATGAGAGCCATTATTTAATACATGACAGGAATGACACCGGTTATGAGAGCCATTATTTAATACATGACAGGAATGACACCGGTTATGAGAGCTATTATTTTATACATGATAGGAATGACACCGGTTATGAGAGCCATTATTTAATACATGACAGGAATGACACCGGTTATGAGAGCCATTATTTAATACATGATAGGAATGACACCGGTTATGAGAGCCATTATTTAATACATGACAGGAATGACACCGGTTATGAGAGCTATTTTATACATGATAGGAATGACACCGGTTATGAGAGCCATTATTTAATACATGATAGGAATGACACCGGTTATGAGAGCCATTATTTAATACATGACAGGAATGACACCGGTTATGAGAGCCATTATTTAATACATGACAGGAATGACACCGGTTATGAGAGCTATTATTTTATACATGATAGGAATGACACCGGTTATGAGAGCCATTATTTAATACATGACAGGAATGACACTGGTTATGAGCCATTATTTAATACATGATAGGAATGACACCGGTTATGAGAGCCATTATTTAATACATGACAGGAATGACACCGGTTATGAGAGCTATTATTTAATACATGACAGGAATGACACTGGTTATGAGCCATTATTTATCATGACAGGAATGACACCGGTTATGAGAGCCATTATTTTATACATGATAGGAATGACACCGGTTATGAGAGCCATTATTTAATACATGACAGGAATGACACCGGTTATGAGAGCCATTATTTTATACATGATAGGAATGACACCGGTTATGAGAGCTATTATTTAATACATGACAGGAATGACACTGGTTATGAGAGCCATTATTTTATACATGACAGGAATGACACTGGTTATGAGAGCTATTATTTTATACATGATAGGAATGACACCGGTTATGAGAGCCATTATTTAATACATGACAGGAATGACACCGGTTATGAGAGCCATTATTTTATACGACAGGAATGACACCGGTTATGAGAGCCATTATTTTATACATGATAGGAATGACACCGGTTATGAGAGCTATTATTTTATACATGATAGGAATGACACCGGTTATGAGAGCCATTATTTAATACATGACAGGAATGACACCGGTTATGAGAGCCATTATTTTATACATGACAGGAATAACACCGGTTATGAGAGCCATTATTTAATACATGACAGGAATGACACCGGTTATGAGAGCCATTATTTAATACATGACAGGAATGACACCGGTTATGAGAGCCATTATTTTATACATGATAGGAATGACACCGGTTATGAGAGCCATTATTTAATACATGACAGGAATGACACTGGTTATGAGAGCCATTATTTTATACGACAGGAATGACACCGGTTATGAGAGCTATTATTTTATACATGATAGGAATGACACCGGTTATGAGAGCCATTATTTAATACATGACAGGAATGACACCGGTTATGAGAGCCATTATTTTATACATGATAGGAATGACACCGGTTATGAGAGCTATTATTTTATACATGATAGGAATGACACCGGTTATGAGAGCCATTATTTAATACATGACAGGAATGACACCGGTTATGAGAGCCATTATTTTATACATGATAGGAATGACACCGGTTATGAGAGCTATTATTTATACATGACAGGAATGACACTGGTTATGAGAGCTATTATTTATACATGACAGGAATGACACCGGTTATGAGAGCCATTATTTAATACATGACAGGAATGACACCGGTTATGAGAGCCATTATTTTATACATGATAGGAATGACACCGGTTATGAGAGCTATTATTTTATACATGATAGGAATGACACCGGTTATGAGAGCCATTATTTTATACGACAGGAATGACACCGGTTATGAGAGCCATTATTTTATACATGACAGGAATGACACCGATTATGAGAGCCATTATTTTATACGACAGGAATGACACCGGTTATGAGAGCCATTATTTTATACATGATAGGAATGACACAGGTTATGAGAGCTATTATTTTATACATGATAGGAATGACACCGGTTATGAGAGCCATTATTTTATACGACAGGAATGACACCGGTTATGAGAGCCATTATTTTATACATGACAGGAATGACACCGGTTATGAGAGCCATTATTTTATACATGACAGGAATGACACCGGTTATGAGAGCCATTATTTTATACGACAGGAATGACACCGATTATGAGAGCCATTATTTTATACATGACAGGAATGACACCGATTATGAGAGCCATTATTTTATACGACAGGAATGACACCGGTTATGAGAGCCATTATTTTATACATGATAGGAATGACACAGGTTATGAGAGCTATTATTTTATACATGATAGGAATGACACCGGTTATGAGAGCCATTATTTTATACGACAGGAATGACACCGGTTATGAGAGCCATTATTTTATACATGACAGGAATGACACCGATTATGAGAGCCATTATTTTATACGACAGGAATGACACCGGTTATGAGAGCCATTATTTAATACATGACAGGAATGACACCGGTTATGAGAGCCATTATTTTATACATGACAGGAATGACACCGATTATGAGAGCCATTATTTTATACGACAGGAATGACACCGGTTATGAGAGCCATTATTTTATACATGACAGGAATGACACCGATTATGAGAGCCATTATTTTATACGACAGGAATGACACCGGTTATGAGAGCCATTATTTTATACATGACAGGAATGACACCAGTTATGAGAGCCATTATTTAATACATGACAGGAATGACACCGGTTATGAGAGCCATTATTTTATACATGACAGGAATAACACCGGTTATGAGAGCCATTATTATATACATGACAGGAATGACACTGGTTATGAGAGCCATTATTTTATACATGACAGGAATGACACCGGTTATGAGAGCCATTATTTATACATGACACCGGTTATGAGAGCCATTATTTTATACATGACAGGAATAACACCGGTTATGAGAGCCATTATTTAATACATGACAGGAATGACACCGGTTATGAGAGCCATTATTTTATACATGACAGGAATGACACCGGTTATGAGCCATTATTTATACATGACAGGAATGACACCGGTTATGAGAGCCATTATTTTATTATACATGACAGGAATGACACCGGTTACGAGAGCCATTATTATATACATGACAGGAATGACACAGGTTATGAGAGCCATTATTCCCAGCTCCTTCGTTCTGCCTTGACCTTCTATTTTCCAAATCTAGAACGTTTATGTCTCCCAATTTATGCACAATGAGCTCCGATGGAGAGCTCTAACAGAGAACTAGCTTGCTTCTAAAGCCGCCCACAAAAAACTAAAATTTGCATAGAGCTTATGAACCCCGCATAATCATCTCCTTGTCGGTAGAGGCATGCTTCTCATTTGCATATAAGGGGGTATCTGTCACATTGAATTATGACATGTCAGAGTAAGAGTTATACACTGATATAACCACATACCCTCTGCATTCACACATTAGATTCTGTTAGAATCAGTACAAATTGCGATAGTTACATGAATGTTTCTGACATTTATCAGGCAATAACTGAAGTTGACACTTCACAAAAAGTGATGAACCACCTGTTACTTGAATTGCATGTTGTTATTGGGAGACTGTGTTGGAATTTGAACAATATGTTACTTACAATTATTGTGGTAGTTTTGAACAGAACAGTTTTTTTCAAAGTATTAATGTTCTATTACAATGTACTGTTATATGATTATAAGAAATGACTTGCAGATCGATTGGGGTCATTGGTTTTGACTGACACAGTAATTAAACACACTTTGTTTTATTACTCTACCGGTCAACATCTAATGACCCCAATCGAATAATTCTTAAATGTATAAATTGTTCGTGTAAAAAATATCCTAAACTTCATACGTGCCCAAAATACAGTTAATTGCGTGAACAGTATATATCATGTATCTATACTTTTTTATATTGTATTATGTTTTCATGCATCAATGTTTGGTTTCAAACAGAGTTGAACCGGAATATATGCCTAAAATTGTGTTATTGGAAAGTGCACATGAAACCACCCCACTGAAAAGAACTGTGTCAAGAGGCGTGGTTTGGTTCTCAGCTGAGGACTATTTTTTATACAGAAAGACGTTCATATATATGTCTCATTTATCAGTATGAAAGTACTTCATCCTTGTAAATTTCAAACCTATTACTAAGTCAGTTAATGGATTCATGACTGGATATTCAAACCTATTACTAAGTCAGTTAATGGATTCATGACTGGATATTCGGAAACCAGAAGATCTCGCCCTCTGGCCTCAACCGTCTGTAAAGTTAGGAAACAGAGCTTACATATTCATGTTTGTGTTCAGCCAGGGATCGCAGATCTCTGATAGCATGTAAAGTTAGGTAACAGAGCTTACATATTCATGTTTGTGTTCAGTCCAGGGATCGCAGATCTCTGATAGCATGTAAAGTTAGGAAAGAGAGCTTACATATTCATGTTTGTGTTCAGTCCAGGGATCGCAGATCTCTGATAGCATGTAAAGTTAGGTAACCGAGCTTACCTATTTATGGTTGTGTGGAGTCCCGGGATTGCAGATCTCCACTCTTGATACTGATAGATATCACTTCATTAGTTCATTCACTCATCCGCCACAAATCCTTCTCAACTACCGCTCAAAGTTTCCAGGTTCACACTTCACTTCCTGTCAACCGTCTGACCCGAAGTGTCATATACACTGTAGCTATTAACACCTTATTTTTTTCTGAATGTCAAGTGTCTTGTCTGTTAACACTGACTGAATAGTAATGATAAATCTCCATTTCATGTAAGCAAGAGCGGCATCTGTTTTGTTATCTGATATGGGTACCTATGACGTTCAGGACTGCAAAAACGTGTGCCTGTAATTTGCAAAATGAGGTCCCCAGAGGGTGATCTTAATGATGCTATTCCAGTGGCTACATGTAGCATTACCAAATTCGCCCTCTTGGGACCTCATTCTGCTTAAGCCTCATCTTCTGGGAAGTATCAACAATCTCAAATTAACATTGTTTTTATTTACTTTTTCCCATCCAGGAAGTTTCTTCATCACCTAATTATTAGAAGATAAAATGCATAATTGAAGTGACTAATGGGTGGACATCACCAACACTAACTGGGGAACTTTAATCTGATCCTAGTTCTCCCATAGCAGTTGAGGACTCAGCAGAATGAGGTTCCCAGAGGGTGAATTTGGTGATACTAGCCTGCTGTGCAGGATAGCGTCACTAAATTCACTCTGAGGACCTCATTCTGCAAATGACAGACACACTATTTGCAGTCTTGATGACATTGCTGCCAGAGTACTAGTGGCAATGCAGTTTTCAATGTTTTTCACAACCTTGTTTCTAAAAGTTTAAAGTGATGTGAAACATTCCGGTAGGGTGATCAGATATAAATGAAGAATAATCTTGCTAAAAGTAGTTATTTTTACAAATATTATGTCTAAATGACAACACACATCATTCTTACATATTAATTAATAAAGTGACTCTCGATAACAAAATTGTTTTCGTTAGTTTATCGCCGATATAGTTGCGTCCCGAATCGAGATAAATATTTACAATTCAGTGTAGATCTGACGATGTTTTCTATGGAATGGTACTGTCGATTTGCTTGAAATGTTCGGTGATGTTAGTAGAATGCTACATTCCTCCTATTGGCATAGTGCCTGAATACTAACTCATCAAGTTCATAATACACTTTAACAGTTCAATAAGCAGCCATTGTCATTGTTCCGATTCACGTCATTTTGATATTCAGGTGGCAGACATCAGGATGGAATGTGAAATAAAGCTAATTGGAGGCATAGTTACCCATGCAACAAATTTCATGCTTTTGGTCAATTCAATGCGAGAGTAGGTACAAGTACTCCTAAGGCAACAAGTCTATGACCAAGCCTGAGTTTAGTGTGCCTGTCATTTGGAGAATGAGGCCCGAGAGGGAGAATTTAGTGATGCTATCCCGCATAGCAGGCTAGATTCACCAAATTCACCCTCAGGGGACCTCATTCTGCATAGGCCTCTTCTCTGGGAAGTTTCTTTATTATAAAATTTCTATAGAAACTTTATAGATTCTATTTCATTTTTATAGTAGTTTCCCTATATATATCCCCAAATTGGCAGACGACACATTGCATAATCGAGGTTCCCAATGGGTGAACATCACAATATTCACCATTTGGAAACTTCAATCTGAGTATGTCTCCCACAGCAGAGGAGGCCATGCATAATGAGTCCCCAGAGGGTGAATTTGGTGATGCTAGCCCACTATTCTACAAATGACAGGCACACTAAACTCAGGCTTATCTCCGACAACAGCCCTTGAGGTTAACCCTTTGAGTGCCAGGTCGATTTTTGTATCAACCCATATACCCTGTGCCAATGCATTCTCTTATATATGCGAGTCGACCATAGGTCGCCTCGCATATATAAGAGAATGCATTGGCCTAACAATTTTTTTTGTTTTACAATTTTAATAATTTATTCTTATATTCTTTAACAGACTTATTTTGTAGGTTTAGGGCCGATGAGATCGGCCCCTGGCACTCAAAGGGTTAACATTACGATTTACACCCAACCAGAAGCAGGGGGGAATGGGACGAAGGACAACAAGAAACTTTGAATATCTTGTTTAATTTTCATGATTGAGTCATAATAACTTCTGAAAATGAAGGGGACTTTTTTGCAATATCTTACAATTTATCATGAAATATTAACAAAATCTATGGAATATTTTATTAAGTCTTGAACAGTGGCAATACTGGTAATGAATGTCACAATCATGGTCATCAATTATGACTATTAGATCGGTTTGGAGTGTGGAGACCATCATGGAAATTTACATGGAGAGGAAGATGACAATTTTAGTTGGATGAAGTTCGTGTGACATTCATTTTCCAAACATTTGCAATATTATGCTTGTTTTTTTTCTTCACGAATCTTGATTTCTTAAAAAAAAATGAACACACATTTATTTCATCAACAAAGTAGTAAATTCAACAATTTCATGAAAGAAACAGACACCCACACCGCTAATAGTGAGTGTATTGTTGCATATGATAGCATGGCCTTGAAATTCAAATGACTTCACATATGAATAGATAAAGCAAACTCTCAATTCACTCTTAGATATAGAAGGATTCCCAATTTGTTGTCCATGATTGAATGCCGCTCCATCACTCAAGTCACATTCAGCATTTATTCCTCATCTGACGTGTCACTGTCCGCGGATGTTGTCCTCGCTTTCTTCATAGACTGTAGAGCTTTCTCTCTGAGTTTTTTCTCTAACTCCAAGTTTTCTCCTTCACCCCCAGCACCATCAGAAACCTGTGAAGATAGTAAAAAAATTAAATATAGAATATACACATAGTGTTTCTGAATAACAAATTTAATCCATGAATGAGATTGGCGATTTACACCACGAGCTTCAACGAGTGGTGTAAATCGCCAATCCCATTCGTGGATTAAATTTGTTATTCAGAAACACTATGCATATATTTTGTTTATGCCACGATCTTTACAATGCGATGGATAAACACTTTTCCGTTCAAATTGAATGGAGAAAGTTTAATCCACTCTGCGAAGTTTATGCCACGATCTTTACAATGCGATGGATAAACACTTTTCCGTTCAAATTGTATGGAGAAAGTTTAATCCACTCCGCGAAGTTTAATCAACAGTAGGCACGTTAAATCAACAGGTGTTGATTAAATGTAAAATTTAAACAGATAGCTTTATTTATATAGTAAGATGGGCGATCGTGGTATAAAGAAGTTTAAAGGCCCACTTAATTTTCGAACCCTCAGATAATTTTATATCAAATATATGCCATATTATATACCATTTGAAAGAGGAAGCTCCAAAACATAGTATTGTCAACTTATTCGGTGTAATAAACTATGAACATGTTTTTGTTCAGATACCGACTTGGTGTTCTGGGCTCAGTTTCTTTATTTTCAATGGAAGAGGAATAACTCTATCTTAAGATATAGAGTAATTACCCTTTCATTGAAAGTATATTTTAAGTTTGAATTCTATTGCATTCTGGGAGCCATAACGGGGGGAAATCTTTCTATGATTTCATCTGTTTTCTATTTCTCTATGGGCATCACTGAGACACAGATGTTTCAAATGGTGATGAATTATAGTATTTTAATCATATTTTATGGCATAGAATGTTATTAGAACCATATGTGACCCGCCATATCAAATTCAGTCGTAAGTCGGGATTTTTTTATCCTGTGCCAATGCATTCTCTTAAATATGCGAGTCGACCATAGGTCGCCTGGCATATATAAGAGAATGCATTGGCCTAACAATTTTTTATCATTTTTTTAAAATAAATGTTTCTTACAATTTTTAGGACGTAAAATAAAAAACATCCATTACCCTGCAGGGAGCCCCACACATATATAGAAGCATATAGAAGAGTGTCATCTGTTCATGTTTGTCTGTGGTTCTGTATGGGTGAAATTATTAAAATTGTTAAAGAATACAAGAAAAAATTATTAAAATTGTAAAAAATTGTTAGGCCAATGCATTCTCTTATATATGCGAGGCGACCTATGGTCGACTTGCATATATAAGAGAATGCATTGGCACAGGGTCAAAAAAATCCCGACTTACGACTGAATTTGATATGGCGGGTCACATATATCAACTTACTATTAAGAACAAATTGGTGACTCATAAATTAAACGGGCCTTTAATTATTTGAGTTTCAGACAATTTATTTTCTGAATCAATGAGGGAAGGAGGACTTGAATTTTTTATTTTTTGCACATCGTAACCATGGATTATGATAGCTTTCCTTGTCTAGCAATAGTCAGAAAATGTAGAAGGAAGCTTGTTATGCATATACTCTCATTTAATCTGATATAAATATTACATTGTCCTACTAGTATATGACATAGGGATTTCCTATAATGTTCTAATGCCCCGGACTATTCACAATTTATATTCTTGTCTATAAAGTGACAATTTTCAATATAGCATGTGATCCTAAATTTCCTCCAGTGCCTTTCAATTGTTCTGGAGTTACAATAAGTACACCAGACTATGATGACCAGCCAATCATTTTCTTCAATGTAGTCATCTACTTGTTCTATATCACTCTATGTATAAATGATAGTCAATCTTCACACATAACAGAGATATGTCAAGAGTAAAAAATGTTTTTGCAATTAATGCTCAAGACGTATGGGCATGTTGGTAAAAACATACCAAAATTAATTTAGAATTTTTTTTTAACAAAATATATATACCCGGTATATTTTTTTTCCTCTCAAAATCTAAAATAGAAATAAAATGTTCATTGTTGGCCATTTAATTCAATGCTTTGGTGTCGGAGACTCAAATAATATTTTTGATTTGGCCTTATAGAGCTAGTAACTAACTATACATAAAGAGGGTCTTTCCAATTTTTGGGTGTTTCTCCATTGTTTCTCCTTATAAAATTGTTTACATACAACTTTATGTCCAGGAAATGAAGATTATTCCCTAAAGATTTCCATTTTCATCAGCATTCACCACTTTTAAAAATTGGATTGGGGTACAAACATTTCCATTTTCATGATAAAAACATTTCATCCAGACACTAAATATATGAACATACATCTCCCTTCTCCTTCTTATGCTTGTGTTTCTTATGTTTCTTATGCTTTTTGTGTTTCTTTTCCTTCTTCTTTTTCTTCTTTTTCTTAGCTTCCTGCTCAGATGAGCTATCCTGAAAAAAACAAACAATTGAGCACCAAGCCTGAGTTTAGTTTGTCTGTCATTTGCAGAATGAGGTCCCCAGAGGGTGAATTTAGTGACACTAACCTGCATCACCAAATTTACCCTCTGTGGACCTCATTCTGCATGGCTGTGACAGAGCTGGAGGACTTCTTCCCGTTGTGTGTGTGTGACGATGGCCGTGGTCTTTCACAAATAAGTCGAGTTGTTAGTTCAGCTTTTATTTTCTCGAGAAATATTTAGTAATAGCTTTCTTTCAGAATTACACTGAGCCAGTGGAACAGCACCGTTAGTAGCAGACTAGAAGAGTGGCGAAGCAGGACTGCCAGTCTAAACTTTCGACCGAGCATATATACAAAAAGGGTGTGGGACTTAACTGACCAATCATAAGTCCCCTCATTATAATAAATTTTAGACATACCAGTTCCAACCATCCTGTGTCAAAGTTGGCACAGAACCTGTCAAAGTAGTCATCTATCTTTGGCAGGCAGGATAGTTCGAACTTGGTAACAGGGTACTTTATGTCAAGTATTCGTATAATAAACTAATGTGTACCCTGGTGAAGGATGCTGTTCAATCATTCTCACATCAATCCATAACCTCTATATATTAGTTTTCTAACTGTTGGTCATGAGAATGTGACTTCAACATAATTCCGACGCCACAGTTCTACTGTACTTGCTGGTGCTGTCGTACTCTCGTTTTAAGCTGGGAAATATTTCCTAGAAATATGCAAACCAAATCGCACCTTATTTTTCAAACTACCAGCTTACTTATTGAATGATAAGAGAATTTAGGTTTGGTAGACATCATTCAGTTACAATGGCCTCATCTGCTATGGGAGATATTGACTCAGATTGTAAGTTCCCAAATGGTGAATATTGTGATGTTCACCCATTGGGAACCTCGATAATGTGAAGTGGGGACATCATTCTGCAAATGACAGGCACCTTATTCTCAGGCCTGTTGAGCACTCCGTTGAATGACCTCAAAGTAGTGAACATCCGTACCAAATTTCATTGAGATTCATCAACCGGTGGTGGAGATATCTGCTTGGACGGACAAAAAAAACAACATTTCCAGATAAACAAAGATGAATAACTCTAGATCAAAAAATCCGAAAAAATTTATTGAGAACTCTGTTGAATGCCCTCATAGTAGTGAACATCCATACAAAATTTCATTCAGATTCGACAACCGATGTTTGAGATATCTGCCCGACTGGACGGACTGAAAAACAGATGGATAAATGTCCAGACATCGAGGTCAATCCAGTATCTTCGAGAGTGGGGGTTTAACAAATCATTATGTATATGAATATTACAGGCATTACTACTGTTTAACAAGTCATTATTATGTATGCGAATATTACTCGTATCATGTATATAACTGGCATAACTGTATCTGGAAAAAGTTTCGATGTCTAAATTATTGTAATGTGATGATGACAATAGCATTAAAATGTCAATAGAAACGATGGAGTTAATATATGTAGTACTATGTACAACACCACACTCATGCTGGAACACTTCGATTACTGTAGTGCAATGATGGATAATTTTTTGTAATTTTCAATTTACCACTGAGACATAAATCAGTAAAAAGAGCGATATATTACATTAATTGAGCCTTCCTAGTTTACTTGCAGTAATCAAAGTGATATTACCAGTAGGCTGCGGGCAGTTAGATTCATAAACCAAAGGCTGAATTAATTTACAGTGAGGATATGTGATATCTATGACACAATGAAAATAAAGTCTGGATTATTTCAGGCCTTGACCAACAACCCTATTTAGCCTAGAGTATAAAGTAGAGTTTTTTTTCTGGAGGGGTTCATTTTTAATTAGTAAAAAAAAACTCTTCCCATGTTTCAGAAGGAGTTGATTTCTCAGATAAAGCAATGTTTATTAAAGTTTATACAAACACTATCAAAATTCTTCTCAGTTTACCTTAGTTTAAACATGTAGACAAGATATAAGACACGGAAAAAAGCCATAAGAAAATGTCCAAATAAACAAAATTAAATTTTAAGCCTATCTACTTAAATTTGTTCTGACTTGTACTCCAGCAAGACAATTTTCTTTGGCCCCGAGTAATGTATATGACTTATAAAAAAACTTACGGCCGAGTCGCTGCCAGATGCTGCTTCATTCTTCCTCTTATCCTTAGCACTAGTAGGTCTTTTCTCCGGCGGACTCACGCTCCTATCCCCCGACTCCTTGCTCTTGCTTTGTGCAGCCTCTTTACTGATAGTTATCGTCCTCTCATCGTAACTTTCCTCCCCATTCGCTTGCTCTCTCCCTCGCCTCCCACCGGGTGACTGTCGCCTCGGGGGCGGTGAATCATCTCGACGATCTCTTCGACCTCCAGGACTTGGTCGTCTCCTTGCGTTAGCCATTCTATCTGGAGAACCAGATTGGCGACGCCTCATCTTTTCCCTCCTTCGAGCGTCAGGTGAAGGGGACGCTCTCATACGCTGCTCATGATTGGGACTTCCTGAACTCTGCCTTCGATTTCTAGGTGGCGACGGGAAACGGCGTCTTTGCGTTGGCGACATACGATCCCGTTCATTGAAGCTCTCATTACGCCTTTTAGGTGAGGGCGATGGCCGCCGTCGTGGTGAGGGTGATGATCGTCTCTGCCGAGGTGAAGGCGACCTTCTCCGACTAGGTGATTGGGCTTGGCGCCTCCTCGGAGGCGACTCTGAAGATCTTCCTCTCCTCCTCTGTGGTGACTCTTGCTGTCTTCTAGGTGGTGAAGCATCGCGTTTTCGTGGCGGCGGTGATTGGGATGGACGTCTTCTTGAGGGAGGTGATGATTGACGTCGAATCCTTGGAGTTGGAGACGGCGAGGAATGCTTACGACGAGGAGAACCAGGAGGTGACTTGCGTTCCCTCCTCATTTCAGACTCAGCTGCTCGCCTTCCTTTACCATCCTGATCTCCTCTTTCTCTGGGTGGTGAGTTTGACCCCGGTCGACCTCTCCTTGGAGGTGAACTTTGACCGTCTGGTGACTTTGATAACCGTTGTCTCTTGTTACTGCCCCGTGCTTTTCCTTTTACGGGCGACGCACTTTCTGGAGATGACGATCTCTTAGCCCTCTTGCCGGGAGCGGGTCTCCCTGGTGACTCGTCAGATGAACCTGATGATGATTCCGATGAACTTTCATCTTCTGCCTTCTTTGCGTTCTAAGAAATCAAATTTAATAAAAATTAAAGTGTCAATGACACTGTAGCTCAACTTGGGGAAGAATTAAAAGTTTTGTGATGAGCAATGAATAGGAAGAATTAAATTTTTTGTGATGAGCAATGAATAGAATTATGAAAAAGGAGCGTAAAATGTGTAAAAGGCTTTGTTTGATATGTGTAAATGAAATTATGTTCATTGTGAAAATTTCATCAATAAATGCTGGTGGCCATGTATTTTTGCCGAATGACCCGAAATGACTCGTTCCCATCTACATGGCAATGTCAACAGTGTCCCTATGTGGATAGCATCACTAAATTCACCCTCGAGGGACCTCATTCTGCAAATGACAGCCACACTGAACTCATGACTTGATAAATAAGTCTGCTTTTAAAAAATTTGGAAATGGAACATTTACAATGGATGGCCTTATAATTTTAGATTCTGATTATAATCTGAGTGCATGCCCATGACATTAACCTTTTTTGGAGGTGAAGTTCGCCGTGCCACCTTTTTAGGCGGTCGCGCTGGTGAAGCCGAGTCTTCTGATGATCCAGATGATGATGCCGACGACGATGATTCTGATGATGGTGATCTCGCTTTCTTTCGCATTACTGGCGGCGATGGTCGACGTCTGTTTCCTCCTCTGTCCATTCTGCCTGACCGATCATGAAATCCTTCTCTTTCCCTTCCATCAACAAGTCTTGGACGCCTTGCTTCAGGAGATGCCCCCCTGCAAAAAATTTCATATTTTTTTAATCTTAATAAAGTTAGGAGCCAAGATTATTTCTAGTCCAAACATTTTTGAAAACTTCAGCAGTATAATAATACATAACTGCAAATAATAGTATGAGATGAATTTTTAGCCCATAATATTGGGTTTGACTTCACATTCAGCATTGGTCAATATAATAAAATTGCGTGAGTTACATCCCCTCCCGACCCTATTTTTAGTCCCCTCCTCAATTTGTTTTATTTATTTTATGCAAACTTTTTTTTTCTCATGCCATAACTGTCAAATTACATTTCAATGACCCATTAATCAGTCAAATTTATCAAATTGGACAATCTAAATCACCTTGTATTATATAATATAGGTTACTGCTTCAATAACTAGGGAAGAATAAAATAAAAAAAATTAAAGTTGGATGTAAATCTAGCAATTTATTTATATTGGCTTCACGGACTGTTTATTGTTAAACCTTTCATGACTGGAGCTCTGTGCTGGTGCAACATTAAAGACCCTGTGCCAATGCATTCACATATATGTGAGTCAACAATAGGTCACCTCGCATATATAAGAGAATGCATTGGCCTAACAATTTTTTTTATCAATTTTCTTACATTCTTTAACAATTTTTGATAATTTTTTCTTACATTCTTTATCAATTTTTAACTTTTTTTTCCTTACATTCTTCAACAATTTTTTTAATTTTTATCGTTACTTCTTACATTCTTTAACAATTTTATATTTTTTTTTATTTTTTCTTACATTCTTTAAGAATTATAAAAATAATATATAATTTGGTAGGCCATTGCTTTCTCTTACATATGCAAGGCAACCTTTGGCACAAGGTTTTCGCAAAAATTCAGGAAGCAGCCCTTTTAATTCAGATTGTTTGGCTTCGGCAATCTGCTACGGCAACCCTTTATCGTGGCCCAGTTTGCTTCAGCAAATGGCTTCGGCATTGCCGATTGCCGTAGCCAATTATGAGGGCTGAGGAAGGGTTAAATAGGAAGCTCCAATCATGGAAGGGTTAAATACTGAAATAGGACAGTTTGTTGAGATTATTCTTTTTATCATCCCGACAACATGAAACGTACAATAATCCAGGAAATGGAACTACTCGCCAGAGGATATATTTAACCTGCTTTTAATCGATAATGACTAATCAAATATTGCAAAAGGTAACAAAATAGAACCCAAGCATAGACAAAAAATAAGCCAGTGTTCGTGATGGACCAGAAAATTGTTGGCCAAAACTTGGGCCATTCTCAATATTTTTTGGGTCATTTGAAAATTTCTTGGGCCATTTATATTTCAGGAATTAAAAACTAATTAACACTAAAACAATTGGGTGTAATATTGTATTTTAACAGAATATTAATTTATAGATATCCATTATTTATGAAGTTCAGTTAATTTTGTTATACCGTACTGACCCGGTTCAAAGCCCATGCCCGTGTTTAAGCCCACCCATATCTTTTGGCCAAATTCCATGCACAGGGGTATATTCGTGTTTAAGCCCACCCCATATTTTGTTAAATTTCAGCGGTGATAAGTAATTATTTGCTAATGATACTTCCCAAAAAAATAATTCCAATATAACAGGAAGTATATTCACAAACGATCGGTGACGGCGAGAATGCCACGAAAAATGGAAAGTTATACTTCGTAGGTAAGTGATAATATTGAATGAAATAAAATAAAGTGAATCTTAAAATCTAATTTGTTTATTCAATTATACTTCCTGGGGGAAACAAAACGTCGACAGACATCAAATCCACTCGCTAACGGCGTATATCTGAGAACGCGGTAAACATCAATCACTTCAAAGAATCACGTGCGTGCATCGGGCACATGTCAACAACAGTACTGTAAAAACATATTCTTTGTATGTCGGTATGTTCCGACATGTGGCCAAACACAAAAAGAACTCATTCCCTGGTTATGTAAACACACGGTGGGTATAATAATGGGGCAGAAGGGGCACTTGTCATTCAACAACCATGTCTTCCAAACTACGTCAGCGGTATACACTCGAAACGAAAATCAAGGTTATCGACTGGCATCACAACAATGGCAACAACCAAGCTAAGACAGCTAAACAATTTGGGGTCGACAGAAAGCAGGTAAGAAATCTATAAAAAATATTTCTCTTAAATTCTCTATTTATTAAACTAATTTTTTCGAAAAATCTGTTTAGATAACTGCAACTTATAAGAACTTAATTTTTTTTAAATCTTTCTCTATTTTTTAAAGTCCCATTTATGTCTCGTCTCGTATTCAATAAATCACATAGGCCCAACTGATGATATAATTAAAAAAAAAAATCTTTCTCTGTTTATTTAAGTCTTATACAACTACACGTACCATACCGGACTGTTTTCAATTTATTTAATTTTATTTTAGGTACGCCTATGGGAACGCGACTACGATAAGTACAGACTTTCATCGAAACCACAAGCTTCATAGAAGAGATCACTCCACACCGGCGCTGAGCCATTATCGGAGCGCGTCGACACGATGGTGTTTGAGTGGCTCATTGAAGAACGACTGCATGGTAGGCCAGTTAGCAACTTTGCCCTACAATCGAAGGGCAGGGAGTGCGCCGGCCAGATACACGTCGAGGGTTTCAAGGCGTCAAATGGGTGGCTTAGGCATTGGAAGCGACGACACAACATCGGAATTCGAAAGGGAACCAACGACAGTCAGCAATTCCTGAAGATTTCCGAGAGAAAATCGACAGTTTCCGCGACAGCATCAATTATCTTTGAGAGCAGCACGACTATACATTTTTCAACATACGGAACATGGATCAGACCATGGTTCGTTTTGACATGACTGCATCAACAACCAACACCGTGCGAGGAGAGAAGACCGTTCGGATTTCGATAACCGGGGCCCAGAAGAAAGGCTGCACCGTCGCCCTCACAGCAGCAGCCAATGGCGAGAAATTACCAGCCTACATCGTGTTCAAGGAGCGAAACGGCACCATGTCTGCGAACATTCTGGGAAAGCTGAGCGTACCACCCAATGTGAAGATATCGGCAACAACCAACGGTTGGATGACGCACGATGAGACCCTCAGATGGATTCGAAGAATACATGGGCCCAACCAAGACGATGTCTGCCGACTTCTAATACTAGACGCGTATCGACCACACAACACCCCAACAGCACAAGATGCCTTAAAAAAAAAGAGATACCGATGTTGTATTGGTACCCGGTGGTTAGTATATAATAATCATTATTTAAAAATTTTAAACTGCTATTTTTCACGTTTTACGGTATAGACTATAGTCTATAGTATAAACATTAATCTGTGTCAACGGTTTGGGAGCGATGACTCTCAACATTAAAACACGTGTTTTTTTGTATACGTATTTACAACGTCATTTCGTTAATTAACTAGACTCACTGGCTTTGTTAAATTGGTCACTATTGTATTGTAACTCGTTGTAGACAACGGGCCATGAATAGAGCACTGGGTTCATTGTTATCCTAATCGGATTAAGTCACTCTCTTATATGTTGCATAATATTCCCTGTACAATTTTCAGACATTTTTTAATTATAATTATCTTTGTTTTCAGGTTGTACCCCACTTGTTCAGCCGATGGACACTCATGTGAATAGAGTTTTTAAGATGCATATGTGGGAACACTGGGCGACCTGGTTCAGGACAGCCGAGCGGAACCACCGAGGTAACTACATCCAGCCAAACCGTCAACACATCATCACTTGGGTGTCAAAATCTTGGGCCGCAATTGAATCGCAAATCATCATAAAGAGTTTCCTGTCATGCGGCATATCCAACAGTTGATTGGATGATGGGAGACAGAATCAAGAAGACTGGGGCGGACGTGGTTTTCACCCTGCAGGAGGCTGAGGCATTAGACTCCATCCAAACACCAGCTGATGACCTCGCAGGTGGCATTCTCTTCGATGACGACTGGTTAAACGAAGATGACGACATCGAGTTCGCTGGCTTCGATGACGACGGCAAAGTTGTTTTTTAATTATATTGTTGTGTTTTGTATATTGTTCAACTTGTTATTGTTCAACTTGTTATATTTAATAATACATATGCAGAAAGTTATTTCATAGTCGTTATCATTCACTTTGGGGATCACGTACATCTGAACATTGATATAAACTATAGATATAGACTATAGATAGTGGATTTACCCAGCTGTCTTAAATGGCAGAAAAATCCGATGACCCATGATGCTTACAAACTGTCATTTATGGGAATTTTGGGCAATAAAACAAGACAACAAGTAATATTTTAATATACACATCAAAATGAAACAAATACTTTCTCAAAGTAACTTATACTTAACTTTATTTAATCTGGAAGACGTGTATATTTCCCCGAAACTCTGTGCTGTATCGACTTTATTTTTTCTTCAGTTTTACTGTCCCGATTTCTTGGGATTTTTGGTTTGCAAAGGGTCATATTCGAGTTTAAGCCCACTTGGATTTTTGAGCTCAAATAAAACAAAGGCCCCCTGGGCCTAAACGCGGGTCAGTACGGTACTTTTGTCAGCTGCGCTATACCTTATCGAAAACTAACTTGCGTTTATTTTATTTGAGACAACATGTGCTCGTTTTGTTTTCTGATGGACAAAGTCATTAAGCTATTTAAATCTGAGGCATTGGCATTTTTCGGGCCATTTCATAGTTCTTTGGGCAAATGGCACCTGGCAGTGTGAACAACGACCATAGCAAGCCTGGAAATCATTTGCAGAATGAGGTCCCCAGAGGTTGCATTTAGTGACGTTATCCGCATGGTGGGCTAGCATCATAAAATTCACCCTCTGGGAACCTCATTCTGCTAAGGCCTCAACTGCTATAAAAGACCTAGGATCAGATTGAAGTTTCCCAATTGAAGTTGGTGACATTCACCCATTAGTCACCTCGATTATACATTTTATCTTCTGCAAATTAGGGGTTTTGAAACAGAAGGGAAATTAGTAACTAAAAATAGTGTTATTTTAAGACTATAGATACTTCACAGAAGATAAGGCCTAAGCAGAATGTGGTCGCCAGAGGGTGAAGTTGGTGATGCTAGCCCACACCGCTGTGGTGGGTAGCATCACTAAATTCAACCTCTGGGGACCTCATTCTACAAATGTTAAACACACTATTTCCCGGATTGACCATAGCTACATCATACCTGAAGCCACGCCTTCTGTCTGGACTTCTCCCGTGACTATAATCGTCGTAAGAGTAATCCATTCTTGGTGGGCTTCTCCTCCTAGGTGGTGGTGAATGCCTGCATAAAAGTGACAAGATGTCAAATTTTATCATACAACCACTGATACTACTAGTTTTGTCAAATGCATAGTGTCAGTATGGAGTGGCCAAAGAATGACCATTTACCAAATTACAGCAATTTGTTATATGGACAAGTTGATGTTATCGCATGAATTTATTGTAAACCAAAGCTCTGAATATTTTCTTACCTATGGAATCTATCGGGGCCTTGACCGCCATCATAAAAGTCCCGTCTCGGAGGAGATCTCCTTCTGCCAGGAGACGGTCTGAAACACAATTTGTAAACCTGAAGCAAGCAGCAGTGTGACAGAGGCGATAATGTGTATGACTTTAAGTGACATGTGAGAATTATCATTTGTGACCCGCCATATCAAATCCAGTCGTAAGTCGGGATTTTTTTTACCCTGTGCCAATGCATTCTCTTATATATGCGAGTCGACCATAGGTCGCCTCGCATATATAAGAGAATGCATTGGCCTAACAATTTTTTTACAATTTTAATAATTTTTTCTTGTATTCTTTAACAATTTTATAATTTCACCCATACAGAGCCCCAGACAAACATGAGCAGACGACACTCTTCCTGCAGGGTAATGGATGTTTTTTATTTTATGTCCTAAAAATTGTAAGAAACATTTATTTAAAACAAATTATAAAAAATTGTTAGGCCAATGCATTCTCTTATATATGCGAGGCGACCTATGGTCGACTTGCATATATAAGAGAATGCATTGGCACAGGGTAAAAAAAATCCTGACTTACGACTGGATTTGATATGGCGGGTCACATTTGAGTGTTGTGTCAATTGAGTGTTCTGTGAGTGATCTGTAAGCTGTCAGGTGTAATATTAGATCATACCATGAATCTCTACTTTGGCTAACGCCTGTAGAGATATTATTCCACCAGGACAAAACCTTGGAACTTTTTGAAGTTTTGACAGGGAACCTTATAAATTTGAAAAAAATAAAGGGGGGAATATATTTATTAGTAATTATCTGTTCCTTAATAATGTACTTCACTGTAGGTGAATGTCCCAACTCCAAATTGCATGCTCTATTCTGTGATTTTTGAGAGCTGATATCGCAAAAAAAACATTGAAGTAATTACCCAGGAAAAATTCCATAATTGTAAGCAACGCAAAGTAAAATTGCTTACAAAGTCACTTAATTGGGAAATTTCGAGTTGGGACCTTCACATACAGTGAAGTACATTATTAAGGAACAGATAATAACTAAGAAATACATTCCCAGTGTTATTTTTTCAACTTTATAAGGTTCCCTGTCAAAACTTCAAAAAGTTCCAAGGTTTTGTAGTGGTGGAATATGATCTCTACGGGCATTAGCCAGAGTAGAGATTCATGGCGTGATCTAGGTTAATATGTGAGACTGACAGGGAGTGTTGTGCCTGATATACTGTGAGTGAACTGTAAGGTGTAATATGTGAGAATGATTTGAGTGTTGTGCCTATTGTATGAGTGAACTACTGTGAGTGAACTGTAAGATGTCAGGCTTAATATGTGAGAATGATTTGAGTGTTGTGCCTATTGTATGAGGAACTACTGTGAGTGAATGCAGAGTGAGGACATTTGTGACATTAATGTTATAGCAGCGAGTCCACCTTTTCAGCGATAATGTGGTGTAACTGATGTTACCCTGTTCATTTTATAGATTTCAGCCATCGATTTCCATTGTATACTTTTATAACTGGGTGGGAGAATCCATTTAGGGTTAAAAGAAACGTTTAAAGACGCACCTTCTTCGTCTGTCTTCAGGAGATCTTCGGGGTCTTCTGAAATCATCGTCCATTCTCCCGCGTCTCATGTCCCTCGGAGGCGACCTTCTGCCTCCCCTCATCGGTCTTCTGGGCTCTGCTGTAATGGAGGAAGTTAAAATGTGACTAAGATAGAAAGAACTAGAGCAAGTCTGAATTTAGTGTGCCTGTCATTTACAGAATGAGGTCCCCAGAGGATAACATTAGTGACGCTATCCCACATAGAAGGCTAGCATCACTAACTTCACCCTCTGGGGACCTCATTCTGCTTAGGCCTCATCTTCTCTTGAAAGTTTCTTTGATATAAAATTTCTATAGAAACTTCTTCACATAGATACTATTTCTTTTTTAGTTTAGTTTTTCTATATCCCCAAATTGGCAGACAACACATTGCATAATAGAGGTTCCCAATGGGTGTACATCACAATATTCACCATTTGGGAACTTCAATCTGAGTCTATGTATCCCAAATGCAGATCAGGCCATGCAGAACAAGGTTCCCAGAGGGTGAATTTGGTGATGCTAGCCCGCTATGTGGGATAGCATCACTAAATTCACCCTCTAGGGACCTCATTCTTCAAATGAAAGGCACACTCAACTCAGACTTTAACTAGAGGTGAGCTGGCCCAATGGGACTAAGGATACTCACCATGGCAGTCAAGAAAAACTGCGAACAAAATTGCCCTAACGGTCTCCGTTTAGGAATACAAGCTCAGACAAAGTTCTGCATGTTGCAAACAATTTCCAAGTCGAAAGGAGAAGATAACTCCACAATGAAAAAGTCAGACGGACCTCATAATTGCAGGTGCACGGGTTCCCTTGGTACTAAATATATGTGCCAAGTTTAAAAACAATTAACAGAAAAATTCAGGAATAAAATCTCAGACAAGTTAATGCATCTTGAGAAAAGGGGGATAACTCCACACAAAAAAATCGGACTGACCTCATCGCAGGTGCACCAGGTTCCCATGGTACAAAATATCTGTGCCAAGTTTAAACAGAATTGACCGAAAAAATGTAGGAATAAAAGCTCAGACAAAATTGTGTCCACGGGCAGACGTATGGATGGCTGCGGTTTAACCAATCATAACCAAGCCTTGAAATAGGGTGTCTGTCATTTGCAGAATGAGGTTCCCAGAGGGTGAATTTGGTGATGCTAGCCTGCTATGTGGGGTAGCATCACTAAATTCACCCTCTGGGGACCTCATTCTGCAAATGACAGACACCCTATTTCAAGGCTTGGTGATAAACATCTATATAGATACCTTCAGATTCCGAGCCACTTGATGATTCCTCTGCCTTATGTTGTCGATATTGACGTCTTTGTTGGACTCCTGCAGCACCCTTCCCAGGTGATGCCCCTTCCTAAAAAAAAAGAGCGCAGAGAATCCGTCAAACAAGTCAGATTAACAATGATCAGCGTACTTCATGTTTTTTCTCATTATTCATGATTCAAATAAATTTCAAATTTTGGGGTTTTTATCAACGCGAAAAAGCCTGGAAATAGTGTCTGATATTTTTGCAGAATGAGGTCCCCGGAGGGTGAATTTATTGATGCTATCCCACATAGTGGGCTAGCATCACCAAATTCACCCTCTGGGGACCTCATTGTGCTTAGGCCCCATCTTTTGTGAAGTATCTATAATCTCAAATAGAAATTGTTTTTAGTTACTTTTTCCTTTCTGTTCAGTTTCTATATCCCTAAATTTGCAGAAGATAAAATGCAACTGATGGGTGAACAACAACTCCAACTGGGGAACTTTATCTGATCCTAGGTCTCCCCTAGTAGTTGAGGCCTCAGCAGAATTAGGTTCGCAGAGGGTGAATTTGTGACACTAGCCCACCGTACAGGATAGCCACTAACTTCACCCTCTGGGGACCTCATTCTGTAAACGTCAGACACAATAAATCCAGGCTTGCTCTGAAACTGACGGATGTAAACTTACATCATCGCTGCTGTCAGAGTCGTGTTTCTTCTTTCCTTTGGTTCCTGGTTGGGGTGATACTGACCCACTCGCATCGCTGTCACTCGAACTACTCGATGATCCAGAACTACGTTTTCTGAAAAGAAAACACCACAAAGCAATTAATTGGACTGTGTAGCAATAAACATAGTTGATACATACAGTAATGCTCTAAGTAATGGACTTCTTAACCACAGCAGAATTATGGGTAACTTTTCAGGATTTAGTCGGAAATATGGCTTGTTGCCATTCATCGGAAAGCTCTCCCCGGGAGCTTTCCGATGAATGGCAACAAGCCATATTTCCGGCTAAATCCTGAAAAGTTACCCATAATTCTGCTGTGGTTAAGAAGTCCATTACTTAGAGCATTACTGTAGTGACTGTTGATCGAGTGAACATGATGATGTATTGTCACTTTCTCAACAATATTCCCTTTCAAGTTTCATGCTCATCAAAGGTCCATACTGCTGTGGCTTTGTCTTGAACTATTCAAAAGACTTGAACATTACATAGGTTCATAAAATCTTCGATGAAGAAAAATACCTAACCACGTACAAACGAGAGGCCCACAGTGGTGGATGCAGACAGTGTAATTTAAAGCCAAATATTATTGTATATTACATTGTCTGCATGCCACACAACTCAGGCCCCGCCCCAATGCCTTACATTTCAATAGCAAATTATCATATAATCAGATCTTCTCTGGAAAGTTTCTTTATTATCAAATTCTATAGAAACTTCTTCACATAGATTCTATTTCTACCAAATTTCATTCCATTCAGACTTCTAAAGTTATCATCCGGAAATGAAAAAAAAGTGAACGGACGGACAGACGCAATGACCAATAATATCATACATCCTGTTTTTTTTTTTTTAAATGGGCGTATAATGGGCGCATAGTTAATTATTATTCCTTAAATTAATCTTCTTATATTACCATACAGACTGATTACATATTACAACAGTTTTTCAACGGTTGTATAACTTTTTTTTTGTATTGCCTTATCATTGAAGTTGAACAATAAGCTACTAATATAACTGAGCACTTCAAAATTGATTTAAACAATATTTATTTGCCCCAATTAATATTACATTTATGATGAACAACATTTTGATGATGGAAATATGAGTAGGATAGAAAAGGGGAAGAGGATCTAGCAGTAAGCAGATATCTGCTTTTGTTGAGCTATCTCCTCAGACAAGTAGAAAGATTGTAGAAATAAAAAAAGTGCAATTGGCAAGTGGCGGAGTTCGAGAAACAATAGGTTTAAGAAATGATGGTATATTAATATTATGATGTAGAGACGAGTTTACAATGTGTTGAAATGATAAGTAAGCTTATGAAGGTAATAAGGAGAGGAATATTCACGAGGAATACGAGACAGAAAAAGGTTGAGCGATAGAGATAAAAAGTGTGTATGTGAAAGAAAAGTCGGTACCATTGTCGTGCAAATAATTTCAAAATTGTGAGCAAACCTTTGTTTTTTCTTTGGTTTGACGACCTCCCTCCGTGGTGACCTGCTTCCAAATGATGGTTTTCGTCTGTCATCTCTGGATCGTTCAGAAAACCGTCTCTCTGGGGAGGACCGCCTTCTTGGTGATGGTGAACGTCTCCTTGGTGATCGTTTCCTTGGTGATCTAGAACGCCTTCTCGGAGATGGTGACCTCCTTCTTCTTGGAGAACGTCTGCGGCCAGATGATGGGGAATGTCGCTTACGGGGTGAAGGCGACCTGCGTCTTCTTGGTGATGGTGAGCGACGCCTTCTCGGTGATCGTGAAGAAGATCTCCTCCTCCTGGGAGAAGCTGAACGACGACGTCTTGGCGACTTCTTTCTTGGAGAAGATGACCTTCTCCCACCCTTTTTGGGAGTTGGTGATCGTGAATGTGACCTTCTTCGCCTTGGTGACGCACTTCCTGAATGTGATCTGCAATGTACAAATAATTGAATAGGCTCATATAGGGGGACTAAAATTAACCAGGTGTATTATCTGTGCTGTACGAGTCAAACTTAAAAAATGTTATATTAATTAATTATGCAAGCAATTATTTTTCAGATCAGTGCGGGATTGGATATTTTTTATTCCCAATCACAGTGATGGATGACTACTGCAATTGAAATACTGGAGATATAAATTGAAATACCAGAGATATCTAATGTAATGGTCAGCTCCCCGATGAATATTGTGTTGGCTATTTGGCCCAGTGTCAGACCATCTATCACAAAAACCACTGACCATGTCCTTAATTTTTATTTTTATACGATATTCCGACAGAAAACAGCAACGGAAATGTATGCAGACAGTAATGACCACAGAGTGAGTTTTCTGTATTAATTTAGACTGTGGTCTGGGATATGAATGCTGGAGCACACAAATAGTCAGATTTCCGTAATAATTTAGACTGTGGTCTGGGATATGAATGCAGGTGTACACAAATAGAGTGAGTTTTCTGTATTAATTTAGACTGTGGTCTGGGATATGAATGCTGGAGCACACAAATTTGATATACCTTGACCTTCCTTTGGTTTTTTTAGATGGTGACTTTTCTTTCGAAACTGATCTAGAAGACGACCTCTTTCCTTTATCATCGTCCTTTGATTTGTCGCCATTCACAGCAGGCTTCTTATCTCTCTCCCTGCAAATAATTTCAAGTTTTTGTGTCAACTGATTATGCACCGATATTGTCTACGAAGCGAAAGAAATCTCTCATTTATTAGTCCCTCACGATCAAATTATTGCCTGCAAAATTCTATTGGTGCTATCTTCTATTATATCAAGAAATTGTTTATGTATACACGTCTGGAAATCATGTGCGAGTGCTATTTCAAACAAAGACTAAATACAAAGCGATTTTTAGCCCTCCCTGATTTTTCAAAATGCCAGCACTGTGTATATATTCTTTATCTTATCTTGAAGCATATTTATTATATTAGTAATACTATAGAATACATGGAGAGGGCTGTTCTTATCTTGCAAAAGAAATGCATCATTTCTATTAACCCTTTGATGGGAGCTGTGCTGGCGCAACATTAAAGACCCTGTGCCAATGCATTCTCGACCATAGGTTGCCTCGCATATATAAGAGAATTCATTGGCCTAACAATTTTTTTTTAACAATTTTTATCTTTTTTATCTTATTTCTTTAACAATTTGATCATTTTTATTATTTTTTCTTACCTTCTTTAACAATTTTTTATCATTATTTCTTACATTCTTTAACAATTATAAAAAATAATATAAAATTTGTTAGGCCAATTGAATCTCTTATATATGCGAGGCGACCTATGGTCAACTTGTATATATAAGAGAATACATTGGCACATGGTTTTTGCAAAATTTCAGGAAGCTCCCATCATGAAATGTTTCAAGTGTGCTATGGGAGAGGAATTAGAAAAATCAACAGCAATCAAAAGAAACATTTCTATTACTATGATAAAAAAGGTGAATAATATGCCTTTAACAATGATTAAATAATAAAGGTGAATAATATGCCTTTAATAGAGAGTTCAGTCATAGTAATGTTGTTTTGTGAATTATATTCTATGGAAAAGAGTGTACATTTATGATCATTTTGGTACCAAACGTTTGACAAAAGGACAAGTATTACTTGGTGAGTGATCAATAATTTGTCAAAAAATTGCCGCATTTTGGTGAAAATCATGCCATTGGGCAATGGACATTTGTATGGGTTTCAAGGTGTTTTGACCTGGATAATGGCACCACTTTTTGGAAGCTATTTCCCTTTAAAATTCAGTTTATTAATTGTAATTTGGATATTTTTGAAGGTAGAGCAACAAAACTTAACATAGTTGATGTTCATTGTATATGCTTGATATTAAGTACAAAAACTTGAATATCTAATGAGTAATGCATACTAATTAGGTTAGTTAGCATATAATGATGCTCATTATTATGCAAATTAGTCATTTCTTTGGTTTATACCGCAGAGTGAGCATAGTTAAACTGTTAATATCACAATATAGGCACAATTATTTTGTTTAATTGTGGAAACAGTTTTCACCTGAATGATGAGATATTTCTCCATAATATTTTAGTTATCTGTTATTGAATATTAATTAGCAAATTATTGAATTATTTAGTAGCTAATTAGCATAATATTTAGTCTGTCTGTCAAATATTCAGAAGTTTTTGAACGAAATAACCCTGTAATCCGGTGTCATGTGAGGTATCAAATTGAAGGTATAGGTATATGAAGACAGCATTCAGAAATGGACATGTAAACTATCAGAGAATAATGTCACAAATGTTATCAATGCTACAAATGCCTCCAGAGCCATGTATCCTCAAGTCTCCATTAACAAGAGCTGGGCTGTCGCCCAGTACATACCCCAGGTACCATACGCATGATACCGCCTAGCTATATAGTGTGGGCATACCCAAAAACCCATTGCCGAGATACTCAGGCAGATCATCGAGGATGAAAAAACAACAGTTTCAGATAAACAAAGATGAATAACTCCAGAAAGAAAAACCTAAATAAAACAATTGGACACTCCATTGAATGCCCTCATAGTAGAGAACATCCATACAAAATTTCATTCAGATCCGTCAACAGGTGGTGGAGATATCTGCTTCGATGGACAAAAAAAGAAAAAACATTTCCAGATAAACAAACTTTTACCAAAGATGAATAACCCTAGAACGGAAAACCAGAATTGGTTCATTCTCTATTTACGTGCCTTATACCGGTTTCTTAAAATTCAATCATAATTTAATTTGTAATTAATTTCCATTAGGCCTTATCTATTATGTATATATATACTACTATATGAAAAGGGATGTGGCTATAGTCTCCATTGAGGGAAGGGAGAGTCCAACTTGGAAATTTCTATCCTACCCGGAGTACTCGAAACAGAAAAATATCCTGTATATTACATTTACACCCCCCCCCCCCCCCCCCCCCCCCCCCCCCCCCCCCCCCCCCCCCCCCCCCGATTCCAAATTGAGTTGAAATTTTCCAACTTATGATCTCAAGCTGTCCAATTGTTCGAATTTCCTAAACTAACACCCCATAATGAGCTGGAAATTTCCAACTTATGGACATTTACTCAAACAAGGAAGACCTTGACTTTTTGTGTGAAAAAAAATACATAGTGGTTGTAAAAATCCAAAATGTAGACTGTATCTGAACAATTTCAACATATACTTGGTCTAAAATTTTCAACTAATGTTGTGTCAGGTATGAAATTTCTAACTGTTGACATTTTTTACCAAAGTTATGGGGTGAGACACCTCAATCCCCCTGTCGCCACGTCCCTGCCTTCTACCCACAGCCCTGTATATGTACATGGCACATATTTCAACATATACCTGGTCTAATATTTCCAACTAATGTATCAGGTATGAAATTTCTAACTGTTGAAATTTTTACCAAAGTTATGGGGTGAGACACCCCAATCCCCCTGTTGCCACATCCCTGCCTTCTACCCACCTCCCTGTATATGTACATGGCACCTTCTTGTCAGGGTAGTTTCCAGGCCAGTTTTGGTACCTGTAACAGGTATGGGCGCCCAAACTCCAGCTGCCCAAAAACAGTTAGAAAGAGAATAAAAATACTCAGATAATTTGTTGTTGACCATTACTACTAGAAAACAAACAACTATTAAACACTAAATCATCAAATAAAGCAATAAATTGTCATTTTATGGCAGTACTAGGGGGAGGCCAGCTCATACTCTCCCCCAACTTAGGGTTGTGGCCTTCAGATATGACTTTGACATATAAAACAGGTGTCCCCAAATAATTACTGGAAACTACACTGCTTCTTGTGTTAAACCAACCAACTACCCCCCACCCCCATATACCGTAATCTGATGTCCAACTACAAGTTCAATCTAGACTTTCCAGTGGATAGAGTTACCGGTATTGCTCTTCCCAATTGTGCAAAAAATGGCTGCCAATCACTTTGTGTCGTTATTCGTCAAGACTCAAAGTACACTTTCGAGATTCGATTACAGATATTAATTTCACAACTTTTTTTATTCTTCTTTTTTTTTTTTTCATTCGGCTCTTACTTAACTAATCTCGGGCCGCTGGCTGTTCAAATAAGCAGTGCTTATTTGAACAGCCAGCGGCGAGATTAATTAAAGTAAGAGCCGAATGAACAGCGCGAAAGGGACTTCCGTAGAAGCTTTGAACTGTGGCTGTTCATTCATATAACCCGGTCAATGTTTATTTTTAGTGTTGTCTGTTTTAACAACCTGTCGAGGCGGTCTGGTTTCAAAATAAAATAACTGGGTCATTCTTTTATATTTCGACGTTTGGAATTTCCAATTCTATACATGATTAATGTTAAATAACTGCGCTCTTAGGAAATAACATTACCATGAAAATTACGTCTTAATTTTGACAAATAACGACGTCGCGAGCATTGTATTTCGCGTCTTCAGCCATCGTGTTTGGGGAAATATGCCTCGAAAATGCGAGAATGTGCGCATAGAAACGGCTAGCCGATTGACTTACCGTTTACAGAAAGAAATAAGATGAATACCTTTAGATACGAAATCCACTCAATCTTCATATTCCGGGTGCCAAATTTTTATTTTCAAGATAGTTTGTAGTGTTTTTCAACTTGTTTACGAACTTTTATTGATCATTCGAACTGTGGGATGGGACTCTAGAAACGGCACTTGTAAAATTAATCTTTGGGATTTTCCCAAAATATGTTTCTATATTTGGGAAGGTCAATCGCAGCGTAAATCAATCGGAATTCATGCCAAATTCAACACGCATGCGATATTTTCACGAAAAAAACGGTCCACAAAACCGCTAAATTAGCATGTTTTCTCTTGAGCAGAGTAATGATCGTCATTAAAATAATGGATACGTGTGTTTAATATTGGAGAAAAATAGTCCATTACACAGTTCTTATTCTGAAGATTCAGAAAAATATGTTTTTTTCCAAGAAAATTTAAGTTTAAAAGCAACATTTTCGTTATTTTCCCGGTATTCGCCGGTTACGTGACATATGACGT
This sequence comes from Siphonodentalium dalli, assembly GCA_032622095.1. NCBI lineage: Eukaryota > Metazoa > Mollusca > Scaphopoda > Gadilida > Siphonodentaliidae > Siphonodentalium > Siphonodentalium dalli. Next base: position 50,365,624 of record CP136061.1, read on the forward strand.
TACGTTGTCTGAACTCTCTACTTTTAACAATGATTAAATAATAAAGTAGCTTTATCCATCACTACCACTGTGAGGACATAATATGCCTTGAACAATGATTAAATAATAAAGTAGCTTTACCCATCACTACCACTGTGAGGACTTGGTGAGCGCTTTCTAGCTGGAGAATCAGAGCTTTTACTTTTGTCTGTTGGAGAAGCACCAGCTCTGTGAACACAAATTTACTCAACTAAGATTATTATTACCTGGAGGCAATGATACTCAATAATTAAGGATTCTATGTTGGAGTGCGTGATACTCAATAATTAAGGATTCTATGTTGGAGTGAGTGATACTAAATATTTAAGGATTCTATGTTGGAGTGAGTGATACTAAATAATTAAGGATTCTATGTTGGAGTGAGTGATACTAAATAATTAAGGATTCTATGTTGGAGTGAGTGATACTAAATAATTAAGGATTCTATGTTGGAGTGAGTGATACTAAATAATTAAGGATTCTATGTTGGAGTGAGTGATACTAAATAATTAAGGATTCTATGTTGGAGTGAGTGATACTAAATAATTAAGGATTCTATGTTGGAGTGAGTGATACTAAATAATTAAGGATTCTATGTTGGAGTGAGTGATACTAAATAATTAAGGATTCTATGTTGGAGTGAGTGATACTAAATAATTAAGGATTCTATGTTGGAGTGAGTGATACTAAATAATTAAGGGTTCTATGTTGGAGTGAGTGATACTAAATAATTAAGGATTCTATGTTGGAGTGAGTGATACTAAATAATTAAGGATTCTATGTTGGAGTGAGTGATACTAAATAATTAAGGAGTGATCACAGAAAAAAGTGATAAGATCAGGCCATAACATAATAAAACAAGAGATGGACTGTCGTCCGGTGCATACCCCCCTCGTGGCATACCGCCTAGTGTGGGCATATCTATAACTTATGATGGCTATACTCAGACATATGGACCCAGAAATCAGCATTTTCATATAAACAAAGATGAATAACTATAGAACAAAAAACCAAAACAAACATTTGAATGTGCCATTAAATGTCCTCATAGTGGTGAACATCCATACAAAATTTCATTGAGATCCGAGCATTACTGTTCAAGTTATGAGCTGAACAGACATCGGATGGATCAAACAGCCAACATTTCCAGATAAACAAAGATGAATTACTCTAGAATGGAAAAGCAGAACAGAACAATGGAACCCCCTATTGAATGTCCTCATAGCAGTGAACATCTATACCAAATTCCATTGAGATCCCAGCACAACAGTTGAAGTTACGACATGAACAGACACCAGACGGACCAAAAAGCCAACATTTCCAGATGAACAAAGATAAATAACTCTAGAATGGAAAAGCGGAACAAAACGATGGAACCCTCCTTTTCATGTCATCATAGTAGTGAACATCCATACCAAATCCCATTGAGATCCCAGTACAACTGTAGAAGTTACGACATGAACAGACACCAGACGAACCAAAAAGCCAACATTTCCAGATGAACAAAGATGTATAACTCTAGAATGGAAAATCCGAACAAAACGATGGAACCCTCTATTGAATGCCCTCATAGTAGTGAACATCCATACAAAATTTCATTGAGATCCGAGCACTACTGTTCAGGTTATGACATGAACAGACACCAGATGGACCAAAAATCCAACATTTCGAGATAAACAAAGATGAATAACTCTAGATTGGAAAATCCGAACAAAACGATGGAACCCTCTTTTTAATGTCCTCATAGTTATGAACATCCACACCAAATTTGGTTGAGATCCCAGCACAACTGTTGAAGTTACGACATGAACAGACACCAGACGAACCAAAAAGCCACTATTTCCAGATAAACAAAGATGAATAACTCTAGAATGGAAAATCCAAACAAAATGATGGAACCCTCTATTTAATGTCCTCATAATAGTGAACATCCATACCTAATTTCATTAAGATCCGAGCACTACTGTTCAAGTTATGACACGAACAGACATCGGACGGACGCACGCACGCACGGACGGACGGACAGGTGCAAAACAGTATACCCCCCTTTTAAAAAAAAAAAGGGGGTATAAAAATCATGAAAAGATTATTGTCACTCTCTCCATTGACGACGTCATCAAAAGCGCGATGGCATCAGTGGCAGCGGCAAATCAGACAAGAGCAGAATGCCAAGCAGCAATTCAGAACTCCAAACAGGCATGTGAAAACAGGGACAAACTGCTGAAACATGGAGTGGATTCCACGACAACAGAATCTCAAAGAAAGAAAAAGAAAAAAATGTTTGGATCATGTCTTCATCTCATGTTATGTATTTAATTATAACTTATAAATCATTTCCTAGTGGGTACTGCCGTTTCAAATCCTCCCGGGTCCTGTCCCAAACTCCTAATAAATAAAATAAAAGATTATTGTCAGATTTTAAGCCCGAGGGTTTGGGTGGTCCTCATCACTATTAATTTCTAGTGATTTGCAAAATGAGGTCCCCAGAGGGTGAATTTAGTGAATTCACCCTCTGGGGACCTCATTCTGCTTACAACTCAGCAGAATGAGGTTCCCAGAGGGTGAATTTGGTGATGCTAGCCCGCTATGCGGGGTAGCATCACTAAATTCACCCTCTGGGGACCTCATTCTGCAAATGACAGACACACTATTTCAAGGCTTGTTTCTAGTAAATGGGAGTGTTAATAACCACTTTAACCTCTTTGGGGCTGAATGACGTCATGGCGTTGTGCTGGGCCTTTGACAATCTGGCCAATTTGAAACGGAAAAATATAATGGGAATATCGCGAAACCCATACAACTGATTTAATACACAGCGTGACATTTTAGGTCCGTACTCAGGACTGACGTATAGCACACATCATGACATTTTAGGTCCGTAATCAGTACTGACGTGTATAGCACGACATTTTAGGTCCCTACTTAGTGCAGACGTATAGAACACAGCGTGACATTTTAGGTCCATAATCAGTAGTGACGTGTATAGCACACAGCGTGACATTTTAGGTCCGTACTTAGTGCAGACGTATAGAACACAGCGTGACATTTTAGGTCCATAATCAGTAGTGACGTGTATAGCACACAGCGTGACATTTTAGGTCCGTACTTAGTGCAGATGTATAGAACACAGCGTGACATTTTAGGTCCATAATCAGTACTGACGTGCATAGCACACCGCGTGACATTTTATATTGATTCCGCTGTGACCTAACTGAAATGTGGTGTAATTTCTGGTTTAACAGTACATGCGATGTGTCCCGTTTTACAGGGAAATGAATCGGTTTACATGGAAATTAAAATGGCATGGATACTAATTTTGCAAAATCAATAAAATGAAAACAGTCGGGGGCACCGGAATAGGGGCGGGTGGGTCAGCAGAAACACAGGTCTTTTTTATCTTGGCCTTAGGTCTGAACTCAGTACTGATGTATATCATACAGCTTGACATTTTTGGTCTGTACTCAGTACTGACATATAGCAGAGCATTCCGTACTCAATACTGATGTATACCACACAGCGTGACATTACTGCATGACGTACTGACGTATAGCAGTCCAGATATTAATTATACTCACCCCGCTTGGTATTAATTATACTCACCACGCCTGATATTAATTGTACTCACCCCGCCTGATAGTAATTGTACTCACCCCGCTTGATATTAATTGTACTCACCCGCTTGATATTAATTGTACTCACCCCGCTTGATATTAATTGTACTCACCCCACCTGACATTAATTGTACTCAATTATTAATTGTACTCAATTATTAATTGTACTCAATTATTAATTGTACTCACGCTGCCTGATATTCTTCCCTTTCCTGTTCTTCTAGTTTCTTTTCTATCTCTTTTCTCTCTCTCGCCAACGTCTCCTTGATATCCTCGTCAGCTCTCTTGACCGATGTTTGGATTCGTTCTTGCTCTGCCTGTAGAATGGAGCACAAGCTTGAATTTAGTGTGTCTGACATTTTCAGATGAGTTTCCCAGAGGATTAATTTAGTGACGCTGTTCAGCACAACTGGCTAGCATCACCAAATTCACCCTCTGGGGACCTCATTCTGCTTAGGCCTTATCTTCTGCAGAACAAAATTTATCTATTCTTACATGTACTTGTTGATAGCAGTTTAACAGACTTTTATAAAATTTATGTTATTTGAAGGCCTGAGTCCATTAAATTATTAAGTGGCCTTGCTTGTAAGTTCTTGCAACCCTACAGTCCTTTGATTTTGATGTGCACAATTGCTCTTGCGTGCCTGGCAATTAAATGTATCGTGCAAAAAGTTATGTGCCCCATGATCTTGGTTAAGTAATAATTTTACCAAATGATTTAATAAAATGCAAAACAGTAATGGTTGGGATAACAACGATCTTCGTATAAGTCATTGCATCAAAGGTTATACACCGGAGTGTTTTTAACCCATAATGGTCTGTGTGTACTGTTCAATGCGTGTGTGCCGCAGGCAATAAAAGAGATCATCAATACAATCAAAGAGACAACATTGTCAAAACAATAAAATATTTATGTCATCGCTCAATACTGGTAGGCACATGGTAATAGTTCCTAGTTACAATGAAACATTCACCAGTCCTACTCCTTACGAAACAGGAAAGAGTAAACGGTACGGATTACCAATTTGCCATCGGCCAGGGAATATATTCCCTTGAGTCAGCGGTGTAATAAATGATCCCAGAATTGGCCAGGAAGGAACTTTTTGTTGAAGTAAACCAACAATAAAAAAAAACATTAACGGGTTAAGTTCGGATTTGGAATCCGTCCGACCAATTTTAATATGAGTTATGACACCTTGTTGATTCGTTTCTGGCGAATATGCCACGTCATGAATAAAGAGCATTTACATTATTAGTTCGTTTTACACGAGAAAATGATAAAGGGCGGTTAATCCAAGGTAGTCTAGACTGTTATATTCTATGTTTTTGACATTTGTAAACTGCCGCAAGGTAGACTGCTCTGGACACCATTAGTGATGTTCCACTACCCGAGTCCAAGACAGGGGTGCCTCTACTGTGGAACCGGGATACGAGCATCCCTCTGCTCATATGTTATGGGTATCACAAAACGTATATAGGTAGTACCCACCCACCACTCCATCCCGCCACCCATAGTATAAAGTTATTATACAATGTTGTGTACAGTATTTTTTTTGTACGAGTCCAGGTTGTGGTGAAAAGTCATATTGGACGAGACACGCCAGTGTCGAGTCCAATATGACTTTTCACCACAACCTGGACGAGTACAAGAAAAACTCATACTGTACACAACATTGTATAATGACATTTTTATTATCCATCTGTATGTTTATCCAAATTTTGGAAATAAAACTTTTGTGGTTATTTTTGGTATTTGTCGGCACTTAATAAAAGCCTGTACCGTATATTGATCATCAGAAAGCATGATTTGGAAAAGTAAACACGGAAGTGAGAAAAAACTCAATGCGGAAGTGAAACGTCTGCTAAAATCCATCAATGTTGCGCGCGTATCACAATTTCACCGATTCATTTCGCAATAGAGTTAATTCGTGACATCACGGAGTCCAATATGAAAAGTCATATTGTACAGTCGGGAGTCCAATATGACTTTCTGGAGTCCAATATGACTTTTTCCAGGACTATCACATGGCGGCTTTTGTCCAATCGGAAATGGTGTTAGTTAAGGGATGGATAATAAAATATTATACGCCGCAGGCGCTCGTATATAGGTAGTACCCACCCACCACCCATAGTATCTTTGCGGCGCTCGTATATAGGTAGTATCCACCAACCACCCCATCCCGCCACCCATAGTATCTTATGCGCTGCAGGCGCTTGTATATAGGTAGTACCCACCCACCACCCCATCCCGCCACCCATAGTATCTCGTATATAGGTAGTAGGAACATTTTGTTTGAAGATCTCTTTTATTAAAATAGCACAAAGAAATGTTTGAGTGTATTAAACTTTTATATCCATGTTTACATGCACATGAATCGGTTATAACTTATATTTCCCGTTAAGTGCACCAAAGCAAAATTGTGCGCCTGGATCCAAAATCAGGTGCACAATAAACCGTTTTTCAAAATCGAAGGACTTAAGACTTATGAAGGGCAATCTTTGGTATTTTCAAATTCTCTAGAATGCCCAGAATCGCCACCCTAGAACAGAAATCATTGTCGGAAGCTATCCTACCTGTCTCTTTTTTATTTCCTCTTTTTTCTGCTCAACAAATTTGGCTGGAATTCCACCGATATTGTCCTGAGCACTTGAGAGCAAGTCCCATAACTCTTTTATGAAAATGCGAGAGTTTTTAGGATTCAGAAACCCGGTCAGATTGATCTGAATATTTTTTGGATCAGGAAACTGGAAGTAGAAAAAAACAACATTAGCCACAAAACAAAACAAATTCCCCGTCATTATTGGTCTACACCATTGAAGTTCTATGTGTTCTTACAAATTTTCAATTACATAACAAAACCGATTCACATGAAATGTGGGATTGATAGTGTATTATTTGTATGCTCCCTCGATAATTGTATTCGGTTCTATGTTTAGTGTGCTAGGAACTAATTATATGCAACTTTATTTTCACTTCTCAAGGCAAACAATCAAATATGTACACCTGTATTATTATTACCTAGCAAAAAAAAACTTTCTTTTGGACAATGTATTTAACTCTTTGAGTGCCACAGGCCGATCTTATCGGCCCTAATTTACGGTCTGTAAAATTGGCCCTAAAAAAAATTAAAAAAATATTTATTTTTTTTGGTTGAATTTTGTTTGGGTATGCTCAAGCATGCTATAGCGAATTTAAAAACAAACTGAATAAAACCTTAGGGACATGTTATAACTCAAAACTATCACCAAGTATTCATAGTAATAATTTTGATGCCCATGAAAAACATAAGATTCCCTGGCACTAAACCTACAAAATAAGTCTGTTAAAGAATATAAGAAAAAATTATTAAAATTGTAAAAAATAATAACAATGATGAAAAATTGTTAGGCCAATGCATTCTCTTATATATGCGAGTCGACCTATGGTCGACTCGCATATATAAGAGAATGCATTGGCACAGGGTATATGGGTTGATACAAAAATCGGACCTGGCACTCAAAGGGTTAAATAAATTTTGTATAAAAAAATCAAACACCATTCTTTGATATAAATTAAACAAAGTGACTCTCGATGATGAAATCAATCTCATTTGTTTAATCGTGATTTGTTTGGGACGAATGAAGGACGGTTTGTTTACATTTAAGCAAAGTTCAGACGTTATTTTTTACGAAATAGAACAGCCGATGTTCTTGAATATTTTGACACTAATAGTCTAGTTATGAATTCTTCAAATGGGCTAGTGGTCGAGTCATAAAATATCAGTTTGATGTAATGAAATAAGCAAGTAATATGTCTTTAAAGCCAAATTAGACATCAGAAATATATGTTCAAATAATTATATGTCTAGAAGGCCAAATTAGATATTCATGTTTCATATTCAATCGTAGAGTCAGTAAAGGAGCATAATTTATATTTTATAGATCAGCCTATTTCGTAGAATGTGACAAATGAGAACAAATACTTGGATTATAATTACACCTCAGACATAATAGGTCCCTTTAAGTATCAATATATTGAATGGGAAACATGACTTATTGCTAGACAGAATGCTATGTCCAGGAGATAAAATACATAAGTCGAGCCATCTGGAATCCAGTCGATGCTGCAAGAAAATACCTGAAAAATAATAAAGTAGACTGAAGTTGTATTCTGTTAAATTCACTGATGAACCAACACTTTGCTAAGATGTGTGGGGGGGGGGGGGGGGGGGGTTACCAAATTATTTGAGGGGGGGGGGGGGTTACCAAATTATTTGAGGGATTAGAATTTCATTTTACTCAAACAACTTTTGGATGAGAAAAAACTCTCAGGAATATGACCCAAAAATGGTGCATCAAACCTAAATGGAAGATTTTCTCACAAAAGTGTTGAATCTCGATAAAGCACTGAAAAACGTGTTTGGTATCATCTATTTTTTGGTAAATTTGATATTGTTTTGGTTGTGCTAGTTAACATTTGTTTAATCCACAGTCACGTAAACTTTGCACATGTAGACAATGTTATAAAATCTAGAGTTGGTGTCACTCTGAAACTTTGATGGTACAACATAATTTTGATGATGAAAAAGGAAAAGAAAGCATTGTGTGAAGTTCCAAGTTAAGATAAAGCAAAATATGTTTTTCGGACAGTTGCACATTATTCCATTTCCAATTTCTGAATTTCAATGAATAGAAATTATGCAGCAATTGCTCGGCCCGAAGATTGTGTTTGACGTTGTATTTATTGTCACTTCAACACGTGTTTCTGGGACATACATGTATGTTGGTAAAAAAGTATTTCAGGTATTTAACAACCTATTTCAATGTCAATAAAATTTATAAAGCAAATATTATTAGGTATATTTTAGAGCGCAAATCACCACATGGCTTTAATATGATAATTAATTTTTTTAGAATTTAAAATTTAAAGATCATTTTTAAGTGTAAAAAGTTTTGGTTTCACAGTATCACATGTTTTTATGCCATTCATGATATAGCATTATAGCTAGAATGCCTGTTGAAGGGACGGCAGGTGGCTTACTTACATGGTGATGAGACACCAGGTGACTACTTACATGGTGAAGTAGGATGGAGAAATTGAATCATTGCAATCAGATGAAGTAATGCAATCAGGTAAAAGTAAACTCAATACATGTTTTGAAATATAAACCAAAGAAATATTAACAGGTTTTGGAATTCTATTCTGGCTCTGTCTGGGCTTCTGAGGGTTTGTGTGAGCGAACTCTAGATTATCAAATTTTACAGCCTGAGTCAAGGTTTTTTTTTAGAGGACAGAAGCCGAAAAAGGGCCACATCGCTGTCGAAAATGAGCTCCATCCCTGTCGAAAATGGGTGCCATTCCCAATGATAATCAGGTTTACTAAAAATTTCTGTCCCGAAACTCCCATTACACAGAAAGTCTCATGTTTTTTTCTGAACAAATTATAGGACATTGATTCTATGATGATTTTCAAGTCCTCTAGCTCTGTTTGCATAATATAGGAAAATAAACAATCTTCAAAATACTTTCGAACAGTTTGATTACACTGAGATTTGCTTACAACTCAGCAGAATGAGGTCCCCAGAGGGTGAATTTGGTGATGCTAACCCGCTATGCGGGGTAGCATCACTAAATTCTCCCTCTGAGGACCTCATTCTGCAAATGACAGACATATACCGGTGCTTGCACCTGAGCACTGAAAAGCAATACCCAAACTGAAATATTATCAGTAATATAAACCCATTCAAATTTACTGTTGTCATAGGTCAGGACTCCGGGCATGTCAAATAATACCTACCATTATCATTTGAAATGTTTAATAGGGAGATGACTGCCAGCATACTTACAAACCATACAACATGACTTTGTCCCACAACAAGTACTGGAGATCAAAGGCAGATAATAGTATTCAAGCCTTGAAATAGTGTGTCTGTCATTTGCAGAATGAGGTCCCCAGAGGGTGAATTTAGTGATGCTACCCCACATAGCGGGCTAGCATCATCAAATTCACCCTCTGAGGACCTCATTCTGCTGAGGTGTAAGCAGAATGAGGTCCCCAGAGGGTGAATTTGGTGATGCTAGCCCACTATGCAGGGTAGCATCACTAAATTCACCCTCTGGGGACCTCATTCTGCAAATGACAGACACCCTATTTCAAGGCTTGATAGTATCATAATACTTGACTCGATATGAGTTATTTTTTAGCAAAAATCTCTCTACGATGTGTTGCAATAGTGTATTCTCAAGGTATTAAAAGGATACAGTACACTAAATCCGACCATTTATGGGACCATCTCCTTTTATACTCAACAGAATACATGTATATGCAACATTATAATGTTGCATGAGTTTATGACTCCAGCCATTTAATCATTTTCATTATCATTACCATGTTGTTTGAATCGTTCATAGAGCACATGAGTGTATTTTGGACTAATCCATGGCTCAAATTCATTCATTTGTCAAATATGTAGAACTGTTGAGTATAAAAGGAGATGGTCCCATAAATGGCCAGATTTAGTGTACAGTCCCTCTTTAAAGCTTTTACAAAATAAAAAATGTTGCAATAAACTGTTAAGTTGAAAATGGCTGGTAAACTAAGTCAGCCACCATCTCACAATGGCATGTTGCCATTGTGGTTTTGATCTGTGCCAAGTTTATAAAAAGAGCATTGCTGGGGTGTGGATAAATATGCCTGTTAGTTACTTGTAAGTTGTTATTAAATCAGGTGAATTAAGTTGAAAAAGGGCCGTAACTGATGTCAAAATTAATTGGACGAAACACATATTTGAACTTGGCCTGTGTTTTCGGCTGGAAAACACGCATACTATATCACCTTTGGTTCAGATGTTATGAAATCAGGCAAATTCTAAGTCGAATAAGAGCCGTAGTACATGTAATATTAATTGGACAGATCCCATATTCAAACTTGGCTTGAATTCTTAGCAAAACACACACATCAACTTTGGTTCAATTCAAATTATCCAAACTGAAGTCATCGGTTGGTACCCAAAAATGTTATCAGAGAGATGGACAGACAGACTAATTACAAAGTACGACAGTTTTTCCAAATGGGCGTATAAAATTTATCTGAAAATGAAAGAATAAAATCAGTAGTGTCAGTCGACAGATGCATGAATAGACAAGCCGTTTGGAGCATACAACAATATAACTGTTGCAGGAGGTATAACTATACCACAGTAAATTCGGCCACAAAACATTAATTGTTTCTTACGTAATTTTTTTTTTTTTTTTAGATTAGTGAGGGAGGGAGGATTTAAAAAAAAAAATCCCAATCGCAGTAATGAATTACTATTACAATCCTACAGGGATTGGAATCCTAAAGGGATTGGCGATTCTTTATGGTGGTCGGCAGCCAACTCCCCGCTGAAATAATGTAAAAAAATTCTTCTTTTTTGGAAATTGTATTAGTTTCCACCTTCAGAAAGACATCTTTATATCAAACAGCTTTTGGCACATTTTTCCACCTGAACATGCCGCGATTAGAAAGGAAAATACTCTAGAATTTCACACTGATGACCGTGATATTCAATCTTCAAATGATAGATTAGTTATTCACAAATTATTAAATCACATATCTTTTACTCTACAATCAACTTTACAGTTTTCTCTTGTGTTTTTTTACCATTTGAATACAAAATTTTGTTGGTTTCCTATGAAAGATCACAACATAATTTTTTGCATCCGTGAATAATCATCCATGAATGATCAACGCGTGCCTAAAAATCAATTCAGCCGTGCCAGAGAAAGAAATATTTAATTTTGGATGGATTTAGTTATATTTTTTGTTGACATTACATTTATCTATGAATAATTCAGAATATTTGATAAGTGATGTGTGAAACAGGATTTCTATAACTGTTTGCAGCTTTAATAGTTACCCCCATGCCTGTGCAAGTAGTAGTATTCAACCTCCAGGGAAATGGCTGGCTTTGAATAGTTAAACATTCCATGTGAACAGGCATGGGGTAAGAACTTTATCTATTAACCTTCCATTCTAAGAAACAGTTAAAATATAAGCTTGAATTCTCAATTTTTACATGTTTCAATTGTAAATCTGCGTTTCAGAGAAAGGTTAACTGGGAAAAATGATTTGCCAGAACGAAGCTCCTACATGATACAGATACTTTATGGAGATCGTAATATTATGGAACGAGGCAACCACATGATACAAGATATTTTTCGGAAGATCAGCAGAAAATATTGTGGGTTTCAATGAAGAACACCCATATTGTGTTGCTATTAACCAAAATAGAACAGAATGCACACTTGTCAATAGATATATAGTAAATTATTTTCAATATGAGAAAAATACCCACCTTTTTGTGTTGGTTTTATATTGTGTACTAGGTACACAAGTCCGTAGAATGAAGATAATCCAAGGCGTCCAGAGACCTAGAATTTGTCTGGGGATCGGAAGTGAGCGAGCCCTTGTGCAGGAGGGGTTTACTCTTTGTTGTTTCAGTGTCGCTATTTATAAGCCCTTTCAATTGTGAAATGAAACATTTTGTATAAGTTAGAGTGAACAACATGACTGACAAACATAAGATGAATATGCGGTTTTTTCTTTATTAGCAAGATGCATACTGGGAGTGTATTTAGCATATGTGACCCGCCATATCAAATCCAGTTGTAAGTCGGGATTTTTTTTATATATGCGAGTCGATCGACCATAGGTCGCCTCGCATATATAAGAGAATGCATTGGCCTAACAATTTTTTACAATTTTAATAATTTTTTCTTGTATTCTTTAACAATTTTATAATTTCACCCATACAGAGCCCCAGACAAACATGAGCAGACGACACTCTTCGATATGCTTCTATATATGTGTGGGGCTCCCTTCAGGGTAATGGATGTTTTTTATTTTATGTCCTAAAAAATGTAAGAAACATTTATTTAAAAAAAATGATAAAAAATTGTTAGGCCAATGCATTCTCTTATATATGCGAGGCGACCTATGGTCGACTCGCATATATAAGAGAATGCATTGGCACAGGGTAAAAAAATCCCGACTTACGACTGGATTTGATATGGCGGGTCACATATTTCAAAGTATTAAACATTGATTAATATTTCCATTCAAATTGGGTTTGTTAAAAATTAAAGCTTTTTAAAATTTGAAGTTCCGAAAACTAAGTGTTTCATAAAGTAACAATGGATTTTTGTCCCCATTTAAATAGTGTAAAGGTACTTCAATTTAACCAAATAAGATAGATAAAAAGTAAAAATCCAGTGAATTGATATTAAAATCAGTTTTCATTATAAATGTGATGACTGAAAACTTGAAAGTGATTCCGGGATGCACCTTAAAACAATCTAGCATAATCAACCACAAAACGTAGATAATCTAAAACTCTTCAGCAAGAGCCGAGTGTCACAAGAGTTTAAGTCTGAGAGAGAAATTGACAAAGAAAATAAATTTATTTTTTTCAATGCTTATTGACAAGACTATTTTCTAAATCCTTTCTCTAGGATATTGTGAACTTGTAAACATAATTCCAATTTTCTGAAACAATTATCAAAGTAATATTTTGTATTGTAATTCAAGTTAAATATTTGTCGCTAAAACATGCATTCTGATTGGTCGAGAGTTCCCAGCTTTAGTTTTCTATTCACCATCATCGGCTACTGATATATTAACAAATTTTGAATGGAGCACTGCACCTTAACGACCGAAAAACAGCTCACAGATGTTTACTATGGATACAGAAAGTTGTTCGGATGCTGTTCCAAGCAAAACCATAGAACGTACCCTGAGAAAAAAGGATATCTCGCGTCATGGCATGTAATGCCGATAAAAAGCGCATTTCATGCAGTTTATTTAACATTTTTGGTGAATTGAATTACAATGGAGATAAACATACCCTGTTTCGTTGAGTATTCGGGATTCAAGCAAGAAAACAGTTTGTGAACTTGCTGACAATCCGGCTCTTCACAAACTGTTTTCACGACCAAATCCCAAAATATCCAACTCAGCAGTGTACATTTATCTCCTAAAATTATATGGAAAGAGCTGTAAAGCAATGAAACTTATAATTTTAATAGTTTTCATACACCATACCAAACACCCCCAGACAACACGCTGAAGAACAAGGCAATATCCCTTCAGACTCAGTCAGTCAGCTTGAAATAGAATATGCAAAGTGTATATCAGATATAAATAAGAAACGGAATCAATAGAAACAATAACATGAATTACCCTCTCTTCTAACTGATTGTAGACAAACTCCACAATCACGTCGTCCTCGAGTCCCAGTAATTCTGTGATTCTCTGAGCAATCCAAGGCTTCAGCACATCAACATTCACTTTTAACATGTCAATCTGTAATGAGAAGCGAGCTATTAGATCAACATTCACTTTTAACATGTCAATCTGTAAGGAGAGGGGAGATGAGTTTCACACAGCAGTGGCTTGGCCGAATTGATCGTCGTGCAATTGTTGGATTGTACGCTATTCAAATTTTGCACCTGGTTGTGACAGTTGTGCAAGTACTGTGTCTGTTTCGCACCACCCATGCCTTGAAAAGGGTACCTGATTATGAGCAGTGAAAGATCTTGTTAGTATGCTAGCCACATTGCAGATGTACCTCCCCCTGTCCCCGGAGAGTAGTAGATGGTTACTGAGTGTTAAAGCTCATCAGGGTAAAAATTGTCATTAGTGTCTTAGAACAATTAAGTAAAATTGATTAAGCACTATATAAAAACTGTCATTAGGCCAAAGCGAAAAATAGGCATGTTTCCACTCCCCCGCCCGCCCCACCTCAAAACCCCCCGACGAAACTCACTTTATTTATTTTCCAAATCCCGAAAAATAAAATACGATGTATTTACTATTTCCACGTGAATTAATACTACACTATTTATATTGTTATATATAGACCTCTCACATAAACAAGCATACTAAAATTGTCTCCTTATTTGGTTATTAAATCGACCCACTGACAATAAAATTCCGTGTTGTGACCGATATAGCAACAGATTGTAAACAAAAACAAACGCGCACATGGTTTTCAGACACACTGTAAAATGAAGCTCCATGGCGGCATTAGGGTGATGAGTTTATGACCGCATTATTAATGTACGTCAACTAACGACATGCCCAAATATACCGGCAAAATAATGCTACACAATATTTACGCGAACGCAATCGCAAAGAATACATCTGTCCCAAAACTTCCAACGGTGTCTGAAAAGAACGGACTGTAACAACCGGATGATATAGGCCTATGGTAATTTACCGAACGGAAGCCGGAGTGTATATTTACCGGAAGATCTAAAACAATTTTGCCAACATCCGGGAAATAGTGTCGAACATGTCGTCCCAAACAAGTGCCAGCAGCGTGTTGGTACTTAAGTTTTTTTAATGTATACACATGGCGCAAGGCAGAAATAAAATGACAAAGGTTGCCCACTGCAACACCTTTTTTCAAGTCTTTGAAAATAATCACCCCAAAGGCCTTGACGCCCAAAACACTACAATCAGCTGTAAAACGAACTTCGAAAGCAATGATGAGTTTGTCGTCGACAACGACACTTTGGTCGGCGATGCCGTAAACAACTTTTGCGTTAAGGTGGCGCACTTTGAATGTAATTCAAATGAGACAACGGCTGAGCCTGATGACAATAGACCTACAGCAAATGCATTCGATGTGCTGTGTAAAAAAAGGGAATTCCCCGCACGTATAAAGACTAAGAGGCAACATGAGACTGACACTGACAGGTATGTTTATTTTATATAATATTCTTTTTGTTTATACCACAGACAGTGAGTCACTTGTAGAATCAACGTGTAGGCCTATCCAAAAAAAAAAAAAATTGGAAAAATGAATACATTTTTCAATATTTGTTTATACAATTGCCTGTGGTTTATACAGGTAATAAATATATAATTGAGAGAGTGAGTGTCAATTTACGTCATACGTCACTTTGACAATATATTATACATATTGACATCTGACACGATTTTGAATTTTTCAAAACTCTGCCGTTTCTCCAGACCACGGATCGGCAAAAAATTTGGTTAATTTGGGTTTATAAAAGGTTTAATATTGTTTTCATCCGATCTAACTGACATGATATGCCGTCATAATTTACCTGGCAGTGTAATTGTAGGTCTACTGTCAAACTAACATGCACCTGTCAGAACTATACTACAGTGATAATATTTATGTCACAAATTTTTCAAATCGGCTGTTTCTCGACAGAACGAACAGATTTGTCACCTGGTACTTGGGTCGAAATTCACCAAGGAAGTAACACGTACCTTCAACGTCATGTTTCGGTTGCCATGTTCATTGATACTGATGTCACATCTGACACCATTTTTGAACGTTCAACTTCTACATGTCAAAGGTGATATATGGTAGGGCTACATTGACATTGTGACTGTCTTTATTTTAAAGCAAATATTAGCAAATTAAGATGTAAGATTTCTAAACATATCTATTTACATTTTTACAGCACCACAGAGCCAAAAGCTTTAAATGCGAAGGAGGTGCTGTACAACGACCTGGTCCAAATGTTTCATGACAGGGAGCTGTCGTTTGTTAATAAATCAGCGGCCACGATAAGTGGACCTTACATCTTACAGGTAAATCTATATGTATATTTGTATATAATAATATAACTACATGTTTGTTGCAAATATCTTCAAACGTATTAATTTCAATGACGTCATGATAATGCATAGGCCTAACATAGTTAGTAATTAGCAGTTTAGCATATTTATATATTCATTGGTCCAACGAAAATAAGGTTGAGGTGATAAAATAAAAATACATGTATTTTAAATATGGCAAAAGGGATTGGAGGACAAGTGCATGCCACTTATCTGGTCCCTCCTCTCCCTTTGACGAATATGCAACGTATACGGGGTGATATGAGGTCTGTTGTATCTCAGGTACTCGGTTTGCGGGTGAGTGCCACGTGGAACATGGATTCTTGCAGACGAGACGAGAGAAACCAATGTCAAATTTTTGCGGTCACCGCACTTCACTCAAAATATTATTAATATACAATTTAATATACACATACATACAGTATTATTCATTTTTTTATGTATCTTGTTATAAATTTAATATTTTGATATTCCAATTGCAGATCCTCAATAATGCGTTATGGTATGTGACTAACGATCACACAACAATCAATGAGGTAGCGTACAGGTTGGAGGGCGTAACAAAAATTCCCGATGACTTCTCGACATTCCAAAACCGCTACGACTATAAATTGACAAAGAAGAAACGGCGACAACTCTCGGGCAATGAATTGAATAGTCATGCACAGGTATTAATAGTTCACTTAATGCAGATCGTTAGTGCACTAAATATAGCATAATTACCGGGTTTGCTTCATTTAATTTGCTGATAGTCACCTGTTGTAAGTTGTGCGGATGAAATTAACGGTTAACCGGTTGAAAACCGGTTATACCGGACGGTTAACCGGCTACAAAAATGGGGCCAACCGTTTCAGCACTACTTAATTTACATTGATTTTATTATTACAATGCTGTAGGTTATCAAAGATGAGCTGGTACCATTTAAATATATATTAAATGAACAGGTAAACTAGTAACGCAGAGGCAAACCGGAAGCCATGCAGCCATGGGTTGATCATGAATTTCATTTCGTTTTAATACCAACATTTACTTGTGAAGTACATTACATTTACTTTATATGACATGACGTCATGGTTAAATTACTTTGCAAAACCACTAGTACTGCTATTAATTAATTTCATAGATCATAGATGGGTATATGTTGGAAATGAAATCATTGTGTAGTTTTAAATTTTTATTTGGTTAATCGTTACAGGCCGTATATAGTCTTCTCATGAAGCCAGTGTCTGTGATGAAGACCACACCTGCCTGGATAAAAATGTATACAACTATCCAGAATCTTGCTGCGAGTCTGGATTCTTACTCAAAATATCTGGCCGAAAAGAATGCAGAAATTAAGAAGATCCATCTCCTTGATCATCCAGCGAAACAGCTGTCAACCGACTGTACTGTAGTAACCAGATCTGCAGTGTCAAGGGTGAACATGAATCCAAAGTATGCCATTCTTGATCAAGCATTAGAAGAGCAAGAGTATGTTTTCGTTGATGAGGAAATTCACCTATCGGAACCATTTTGCAGCAAAAATCAAAACCAACGACCAAGGTATGATGACCAGGGTTGTCAAAGTACCGACGGTACCACAACTTTCGGTACCGGTTCCGTACTGATGTTCAGTACCACAAACCGGGTCGGTATCGGTACTCATTGAGTGGACTTTTATACGGCAAATAACTTTTGTTTCGTGGGGTTCCATAATCAATTATTCGTTAAGTTCGAGGTTTAGTCAAACAACGAAAATAAAAATTGCAACGACATTTACGATTAAGTTGTTGTCTGCAGCGGTTTTCGGAAAGTCGCAAAGGGAGGATTATTTAAAAGACGGAATACAGAGTGGAACGAATGTAGACATGTATGTTTGACTACTGGGTCGGCTAACATTGCAGACTTATATGGATACACGGTACACCATTTTATTTGTGTGGTAATTAATTAGAGAACTCACTAATCGGCCATATTACTCGCATGTTGTAATTTCATAAATGATGTCACCCAATGAAACCAAAGTCGTTTCCAGTAAGCCTAGTTGTGGTTGGCTAGTTCGAAAATTTGAAATAGATTTAGAGAGAAAATAGTCAAATACACTCTGTGTCTGAAACGTTAACTTTATATCACAATAAAAGTTAAAACAAGGGAAAATAAAACTCAATAGATGTCACTCATGTGATCATAAGAATCATTACGTCATAATGCTCTGGTAACTCTGCCCTGGTCCCACATGTCTCCATGTCACGACTCACAAGTCACAACTCACAAATATCCTGTCATTCGAGTTCTACAGTGTCAACATCCATGTCATCATAAATATCCATCGATGTTAATTTGGGTCTTTTGCACTTTTACGCCTTGTGACCTTGTCGTTGCACAACAAACTCCTCTCAAATGATGCATGTGTCATAAATTGATACCGCGAAACGGCACGTGCATAATTGAAACCGGCGGCATTGCAGCCGCCTCGCCCGCCTGCAAAGCCGCATCCAAGAAATACATTTATCGCAAGCGCCTAGCTATAAACCAATGCATGCATTTTGTCAATTTAGTGACAAGTTGTCATAGTGCGGCATACTGTGCCTTTGATGTTTGAATGTGCTAATGATATCACGATGACCAATCGCAGTTTTGTTTGATGCGATGTTGAGCTGCTTAAATAACCCTTTATATTTGTTAAGATGTATATTAATAGAAATCAACAATCAGTACCGAGAACCGTCGGTACTCGACATCAGAACCGGTACCGATTTAAATCCTGATTACCGCCGGTTCCGGTACCGGTACCAGTACCTATTGACAACCCTGATGATGACATGATCTATATTATAAATCTAATTTATAATTCACCCATTTACCCAGATTTATCATTTATTTTTTGAGTGACACACAGGTGATTTGAAATAGCTGACATCCTATATATGTTGGCCCCAGGCCCTGTATGCTTGTATGATCAGAGATCATTGATATGATCTTAGATCGTTCATTGATCAAGATGTAATTTATTTTGCTTTTGTTTAATATTTATAATTTATTTATTATTTATTTTAATTAATACTAATATGTATATTAATAGTATTTTATGTTTTAATTTTATGTGTTGTTTTATGTTATTTTCATTTCCATTTTCTTTTTCTTTTGTTTGTATACAGATTTATTTCATAGGAAAATAGTTCAACAAACACAATACATTGTCATGGACAGGTTTCAAGACAGTGATTAGAATAAAGGTATGTATGTGAACATCTGACATGATGCAGCCATTCATCAATATTTCAATGCATCACAAATTAACAATTTACATTGACATTGAATACAATATCCATAGAATATTGTGTGTAAACCTTAGTATCACATTAATTAGGAAGCAAAATATAAATAATGGATACTGATTTGCAATATAATTAGTAACTGTAGAATTAATTTATCAGTTTAGTTTAATTGATGCAATCAATTGTTTAATATTGAAACTCAACATTCATTCGTTTAATCGTTTTTAGTTTTCATTCTATTTGTTTGTTTTCAATTATTTTATATTTATATCCTCTCTCTGTCCTCTCAGTTTTAAAGCCAAGGCCCAAAATCACTTTATAAAGAACAAGTTTTATATTAATATATCTTAATACTATGTGTTGAATATGATGGAACATATGAAGTCTCCAGACGTACATCTATATCTTTATTTTGTAAACCATCGATTGATGGTACATCAAAATTACAATTTACACATAATGCAATACAATACAATCATATTATGAATACATAGACATCCATTATTTGGTGGAAACCTGATAAATAACAGATAATATAGTTTTGTTATTGTGTTCCCCATTTATTTAACATGTTATTTTAGCTGTTATTTTCATGTCACCAAATATAACAGATAATTGTACGAAAGATCTATATATTTGCCATTTAACTGTCATATAACTGTCAGATTATGATGGAATGGTATGTTTGTTTATCAGATTCTACGAAAACATGCACCTCAGCCAACCAATTGACATTTACAAATTCTGCCCTGGAGGAAGTTGTGTAACGTTAGCATGCATCGTTCGAGTCCGTTCTGGCAGGGAACCGGATCAGTTTCTTACCGAGGCAGCTCAATTTATGACCTCCGAGGTCATGAAAACGAACTTCAAGGAATACCACACACGGTTCCAAAGGAGGCAATTCAGAGACCGACTGAGTAACTTGGTATCAGGTATGTTTAAATATATGGATTTTGGTCATTTCCACATGCATATATACAAATCACTGTTTATATAGTATCAGTATATGTATTTTTATAACAATATTCAGTGGCGGATCTAGGATTTTTGGAAAGGGGGGGGGGGGGATATGATGTGATACGCGATCACAGTACAAATAATCCAGCACACAATGTGTACTGTGTGCTAAATAAATAAATGAGCGTTTAGTGATACTGTAGGCGACTGCGGCCATTAGTATAGTCCCACATAGCGATGTATTGTCTATGCAACCACAGATGACACCCGCTTGCATCCACACTTAGAGTAGAATAAATAAAGAGCGTGTCTGCACGATGATGGTTTGGGTGTATAATTAATAAGTAAGGGCGCCTTTACTCCCTCTAGATGCATATCAGATATCACCGAGTCCTCGCGTAGGCCTATTTGAGATGCACCCGAACACGGCGCCGTTGGCGTGTCTACAGGCTGGTGTAGTATAGCCATTTATTTGACGTCGGGTGAGCCTTCGACGCCATAGCGTATCTATGGAAATAAAAGGGGGGCTGCCCTTGATATTAAAACAAATATGTGACGATTTGTTAGTTCAGATCTCTATTCAATTTCAATAAAACCTATAGTGTACTTATTTGGTGTGATAGAGTCAAAAGGACCAAGACTGTTTGCTACACAATACACATATATTATGTATTCCATGATTTTATTACCAATGTAGTTGGAGTGTCATTGTCTCTACTATATACATTGCAGTACAACCATCAATCGCAGACCTTGTGTACAAGGAGTTGGCTCTTGACGATTCTGTTGCCTCACACCCAACTACGGCTGAACGGATGAGGCTCATTTTTTTGGGGAATGATGGGCTCATTGCAGGTTTGCGCCATTTAAACCCTGGGCGTCCAGGAAATAACTACGACCTCTTCTTTGTACAGCTTGGATTGGTAATTATTTCATTTACTCTTTCTACCGTGTGATGCATTCTCATTTGTAGTGAGGCAATCTACAAATATACTAACAAAACTAGCAACATATTCTATGTATGCGCATACAATTTAAACATTACCCATTTAAATACTCATATGGGTACTAGTACCGGTACATATTAAAATACGCATTGGCTAGAGAGCCGTATGCGGCTCTTTAAGGCTGACCAGCCTTAAAGAGCCGTATACTATCACCTGCCGAATAATCGTGCCGGCACGATTATTCTTTTTGGGCAAAAATGACCAGTGATCACGACTATTAAAACCTGCTTGGATGTGAAAATTTGCATCAACACCAAAACAAATATATTAAAATAGCAATTTATTTGTAATTTTTAAAGATGTATTACCTGTACACTCAACGAGTCCCCATTGGGGATATAAAGGTTTGGTGGATGTTGAAACGGTAGATTGATTGATTATACATTTAATATTGTTTGTTACATTCTCTTTGGAAACTAGGCCATATCATATTAAATAAACATTGACAGACTTTGTATCAAAGACACTAAAGTGTGCTTTATATACTGTTCCCAGGTGACCTAAGTGACAGCAAGTAAGAATGAGGTGTATCTTCTGTGGAAGTCGAAACATGTCCGAGAACGTCACTACACTTTCCAAATTATGAAGTGTGACGACGAAACCTGCTGTACTCCCAAATCGACTCAATGCGAGTGGCTGCCGGACCCAGTGATAGATGGAGATGGAGAGCACTACAAACCGTATCAACTGGTGAGTATATCACAAAACACATATATATAATTATATAGAGTAATCACTGGGTGTCAATGATTATGTGATATAATTCACAAAGCGGGTGGACGTTGTAGAAACCTGAATGAGGGAGCGTTTTGGAAGGTAGTCCAGCTGGTGAGTGAATTATATCACGTAATCATTGACACAAGATGATTACTCTGTTTATTACCTATTATTATATATCGTTAAGTTGCTTTTATTTTTGCGTTTAATATAGTGCTACAAACATGTGTAAAGTGTCAATTTCGACATCAATCTACGCTAGTGTGATGATATTCATTTCTTTTTTTATCAATACCTGATAAATCTCTAGAAATCACATATAAATAGGTAATAAATTATAATAATTAGTTAAATTGAAGAATATTAATTAACTTGTAGAAATGCAGATATTTTATGGTACTGCAGAGGCAACGCTTTAAAATCCTGGGTACTTATTAAATATAAAATATGTATATTAAACAGAAATCAACATTCATATATTTATTTAGTAGTAGTATTGACTCAGTTGAATATACATACTAGTTTGTTTCCAATAAGTGTAGGTTAGAACATCCTGGAAATATTATTAATACTTAGGCCTACATATTTCAGGTAAAAGGAAATGAGACTAGCGACACAAGACCATCGCTGAACAAACCAACCAAAAAGAAAACAGCCACAAAACCTGCCAAGAAAAAGACTCGGCCTGTGGCAACAGACTCCACACAGATCAAGAAAAACACTCAGCCTGTAGCAACAGACTCCACGCAGACTCTCGAGACAACAACAGTCGACAGCCAATGTGACATTAACATCTCCAGTCAGAATGCCAGAACCGTTATAGAATGTGTAGAATGCCGCAAACAACGCGTCATTTATAGTCGATACAAGGTACTTTAATTTATATGTAATTTCGTAATCAGTTCCTGGAACATGTCATTCTGTTTAGCGATCAACGGGAATTTAGGGCGATATGTGATTTAATATCTAAGTAGGGTGCCCGCCAGGCAGCCTTGAGAATGCCAGCCCTGGTATTAACTATAAAATATTTATATACTATTTGCAATTAAAAACTAACTTATTTTAGATCAAATCTGATCAAATATTGATATTGGTTTGTTCTATTATTTTAATTTGAGAAAGATTTTGTTTAAAGTCAGAATTTTTATTTGGTTTCTTTACAGTTATCTGAAAGACAGCAAATAATCATAATGCGAGTAATCTCGTCATTCGATTATTCATGTGGGTCCCCAATTGGGGTACCCTCCATGACAACAAGAGAGGACCTGAGATGCAGCACCCCCGTCGAGTTGGCGTTTTACGGAGCTGCCTTGGGACCAGTGGACACCTGTTGCCATTGTGGTGGAGTGGGCGGAGAAATAAAGTTGTCACTTAAAGGACAGTACCAAACTATTCTCCCCATATGTGGGGAGTGCACCAAATCAGGCCTGCATCCCGTATGCCTGAGGCCTGCGTCCAGAAAATATTAAAAGAATCTCTTCGTGAAACAATTTTGTTTTATTTAAAAACTTCCAATTGCTGGGGATTCTACATATGTAAAATGACATATATTTATTAAAATCATATCATATGAATATATTAAGCAAAAACGCCCATGTGTACTAAATAAATCATGTGGAAAGTTATTCTACACTGTTGTAAATATTGCAACTAGTTGTTTTATTGAATATTAATGAACATATGTACAATTTGCACATGTAGATTAAATACAAGGCACTGAAATTCAGTACATACATTGTTAGCCTTCACAATAAGTTCATAAATGACATAATTATTAGAAAGATAGCACAAATACGATATTTGAATTTCCCCGCGAAAAAATAAAGTGAAAAAAACAAATAAAGTGAAAAGCCACCCCCCGCCCCTGTTTTTTTTATGGATGGGAGTGGAAACACACCTATTATTCACTTTGGCCTTATTATTATTGACTGCCATAAGCTATTGGCCCAGAACACACATGTGTGGTTCTGTGTTTATTACATGCACAACATACATCTCCTAACTGATCATTTCTGAAACACGCTATTTCCTGATCCTGTCATGTTCGATGTTGTATTGTACAGTTCCATTGTCGAGGTAAATGTCTGTGGAAAGGTTGAAAAAGATGAGACAGCCTGAGACTGAGGAACAGTGTAGTTTTTCTTTTTTCAGAAATAAATTTTCAGACTACATGTACTCTTGATAAATAGGTAGTTACCTTTTTATCCAAACCTTCAGCAAATTTCATTTGCTTTAACAGCTTCTTGTTCTTGTCCGCAAATCTGTTGTCTTGATCGGCACTGGTGCCCTGCAGAAGAAAAAAAAAATATCATGGATATTTAAAAGTGAATGGTCATATACATACATACACTCAATCAGGGCTTGTACACTGTTCCGTCACTGGTTCTGGGCAAGCCTGAGTTTAGTGTGCCTGTCATTTGCCGAATGAGGTCTCCAGAGGGTAAATTTAGTGACGCTATCCTGCATAGCAGGCTAGCATCACCAAATTCATCCTCTGGGGACCTCATTCTGCATGGCGTCATCTGCGATGGGAGACATAGACTCAGATTGAAGTTTCCAATGGTGAATATTGTGATGTACACCCATTCGGAACCTCGATTGAGATATGGCTTGTTGCCATTCATCGGAAAGCTCAGTGAGAGCTTTCTGATAAAGCTCAGTGAGAGCTTTCTGATGAATGGCAACAAGCCATATTTCCGACTAAATCCTGAAAAATTACCCAGAATTCTGCTGTGGTTAAGGAGTCGATTATTTAGGTCATCACTGTACATGTGCATTGATGTGGTATCAATTTGAATCCTCTTTTCGCATTACCAATGCAAGATATACTGGTATTTGCATCCACATGTCATTGAAAGCTTTAATTCAGATGCTCCTCAGACACACTTCACAGGCTGTAAATGTTCCTCAGACACACCTCAATTGCATTAAAATATTAGGTCCCACACCTCAGGCACACTGCAAATGGTACCACAGCCCCTTGAGGTACCACACCTCAGAATACAAATTGACCCCAAACTTGGAAGTACCTTAACCACACTGCATGCTCTTAAGTTTTACACAACCGATAGATAATTTCATGTGCATTTTCAGTGTCCAACCCAGAAGGGTGTTTGAAATGGCTGACATGCAGTCATCTTTACAAAGACTATATACCCAGTACATATTATGTATCCATGCCATTCCATGGATACTATGAATCCTTGATCAACAATATACTGGGGAGAGAAACTTTCAATTCTAAAATAGAAAGCCGTCTACATGTATATTGCCCTCTAACAAATAAGACTTCTTCACACAAGGCATGGGAGTAGAATAAACAAGATTACCACAAGCAGGTTTAACAGACTACAGATTTATTCCTGAGTGGGATTCATCTGCAAACACAAATAGACCACAAATAAATGTATTTTAATAGAAGTAATTTGTTTTTGAAGATTCCATCTAAAATTTACACAAACAATATCTCTATTGAATCTACCACTCATTCCCTACATTTATATGTCGCCATTTGTATCTTGCCTTGCTAACTTTCTGTGATGGTCTGATGGAACATATCGTGATCCATAACAAATCGTCAGCATTGTATATCACAATGTGTATCGTATCGTAGAAAACCGTATCGTTGCAGCACATATGATAGAGAGCGCCTAATTGAACTCGCTAAAGATATGTACTAGATGTTCATCTATAATGTTTGTTGTTTCAACTTGTATTGTATTGTCTAAGAAGAACAAACACTATTTAAAACCCTCGCCCATGTATCGACTATCAGTGAAATCCCATAGGCCCGGAAGCATAAAGATGCCGACATTCAACCCCATTGCTGCACTGTGTTATCTGAACAAAATTAATTAGAGAGTACAAACACTACCTGTTGACCAATGAGGAACGACCTCCGAAAATCTCACAGTCAATGTCACGAGATTGACAGCTAAATGGGAGGGGCTTTATATTAATAACTCATGTCAAGTTGTCAACTTTATAATGGGAATTGGGGGGGATTCACTTTCTGTTGACAAGTTTAGTTTATTCCGGGAAGTTTAACAATTGCTCAGCAACCCACACGGGTCAATGCACAGAGTGCAGTGTCCAGTGTTGACGAGACATGGGGAAAGACATACGTGTAGATTGACAGCCCTGGGAATTAAGGAAAATTTGCCTAGGCAATATATTTGCCTAGGTGAAAGAAATCGGCCTAGGCAAAAACAGATTTTACCTAAGCAATTTTGCAACAATATTGCCATCTCAAATCAATATGATTCAATAATAACATGAATTGCCTAGTTATTTTGCGGAACATTATTTCCAGGCCATTACTCAACATATATGTACAATTCCACAAATCATCTCCAAAATAAGTGTCCTTATAACGGGTAGCTAGTTAGTGGCCCAGTGCCATGGAAACAATTGTAGGACAATATATGTAATGAGTTATTTAAGGAAATCATTTTGGCTAAAGAGGTTCTATTTCTGATTTACACAAATCAATTTTAGTAACCCAATGAACTTGTTTTACCTAGGAAATATTATTGCCTAGGTAAACCGATTTTGCCTCTGCTTTTACCTAGGCATTGCCTATTGCCTAGGCTAATTCCCAGGGCTGGATTGATATGATATAGGTTGAACCTACATGCAGTAGCTGCATCACTCTGGTTAACAGTGAAATAAAATTGCAGCAATAGCAGTAAGACAGGCATCAAAGGTTTGCCGCCGTTTGTAAATGACATGTCATTGACAATGTAGGTCACTTGCTGCATGACGTGTACTATTGAAATAGGTCATTAAAATTGAGGTCACTCAGGTCTTCTTTGATCAGTGGACCACAAGCGACTGATTGGTCTATTAATACAATGCGTTTCATCGTATTGTCCACACATGCAAATTGATACAATGCGGTATGTTGGCCTCACGGTTACTCTGTGATAAATAGGGAATGCTTATCAGTTTTATTACTTATTGTGGGGGATTACCTTAATTTTTTGTTAGATACTGATTCAACACTGACCTTTCTCGTTCATGGCGACCGCTGTTTACTTACCTTAATAAGAAATAACAACATGCAATTTGTGTATCGAGATACGTATCGTTTGAACGTCCGTATCGATTACCGTATCGTCAGTGCTGTACTGTGGTCGCATCGATACATCGTTGTATCGTTACACCCACAAAAATAAGCACGAGAATTTAAGAACAGTGTGAGAGTCTGACATTATTATGCCGCCAGCTAAATCGAGCACACTGAAACAAAATGGATGTCATAATAATCAGCTTCAGAGGTGACCAAAATGTTGACCAACAAATGAAATGTGAGGAAATGTCCGGTGGGGAATTATTTGTGTCGGGAAATGTCCGTTTTGTTAAATATTGGAAATATTTTTTATTTATGTCAAGCAAGGACCAATGCATGTTGATCTTCGACAGCGCAAACAGCACCGAAAATTATCCTAAATTGACCTAATTTTGAAGGCTGTATTTGTATTGCAACTGTGTGTAGCCTGTGGGGCACTAGGACTACTAGTAAGTGTAACTTTTGTTCCGCAGATTTTCATGGATGATCTGATAGAAATCCCTCATTAAAAATTTGTCACTTGACCTCCTCCGTAAATTGCGCATTCATGTGAAAAAGACAGAAAATATAAAACAATAAAATAGTCAATATATAACATAAATATAATTTATAAAGGAATTGGACACAGCAATAAGCAATGCTTGGGAAAAGCCGTGGCAACATGTGCCATCTAGCATTCATTAAATCAGCAGTGGAGCATTTTTCCTAATTTCAAAGGCTGCCCACATGGTATGAATATTATGCCTTTGATCAATGATCGAGAAGACCAGATTTTTGGTACGAAACGTCTTTTGCACGAATCGACACTGGTACGAAACGTGTAACAACTTTGTTCACTGCACAAATTAAGGCACGAAACCCAAACAATGTAGTAACTGCTGAAAATTACACGATAGACTTGTAAATTATTTGAAAATGTGTGTTTTGTTCAACCTTGAAAAATCCAGCGTCCGTCATGATGGCGGCTTGCTTGCATGTGCGGAAACAGGCGAAGACACTCGACAAAAGCCGAGCGATACAATTGCCGTAAACCATGAAAATAAATAATTATATACTTATTAAAAATATCACAACAACAATATCGCTCATTATTAACATTTATAATAGTATTATCTATTGTTAGACACCGATTCAAACAATTTCAAATAAATAATTGTAATAGGACGTAAATAATAGGAACATTTGTAATGACAAAAAAAGCCCCAACCCCCACAGTGAAATGAACTCAACCATTAACAGGTTCCCTGACTGACCTGAGACCGGACACCGGAACCGGTTCTACACTTCCGGCGTCGTCCTGTTGTGAAGTTGGTTGGCGCAACGTGTCATTTATGATTGATTAATTCACCCGTGCTTAATTGATTGATTGGGCTGTCTGTCGGAATCACCAGGGTATAATTATATTATTTTCACCTGCACGTTTTTTGCAGGAGTCATTGTCCACCCCCCTTCTTTTTGTTTTTTGGAGTGACAGTTGTGCACTGCGAAGATTTGATTGGGTGTTGAGTCTGTTGACACTGACAGTCATAATGTGACCTCAATGAATGAATGATATCTGCGATCTGATTTCACCAGTTTCGGTTTTGACAAATTCGGGGCAGGAAAGCAACAGAAACGATGAAACATCCAACAATGACTTCATGTCCCATTTTGTCAATTGCGAAATCACACGTTTATCATCGTGATGGACAGGGCTCGTTTTAACTGGATTCACATCGCAATTTGCAATTTCTATTTACAAGAAAACGCATGTAATGCCTAATGGAAGGGAATGCTATACAAAATCTACACAATGCTGCAAAATGCTGTACCAATTTAAATAAATTAAATCGACCCCTGATGATGGATGCAACGAAACATGTTTCTTTTGTCGCTTGAATAACATGAGGAATCTCGTTTCTAGCGACATGAGGAATCTCGCGTTTCTAGCGACATTTTTTCGTTGGAAATAATTGTTCAGTTTCAAGGAGTGTATTCTGTATCATGGGGAATATGGGAGGCCAAATTCACATTTATTAATAATTTAGCTAAAGCGCAAATCAATTGCGCTGAAGCACAATCCAATTGTGCTGATGTTCAATTCAGCATAATTCATCATTCATATCGCGCAATTATTGGTACAAGCTTACACCCCTGAATACCGGTAGGTAGATTATTCCATATCATCAATCCATAATCATATGTGACACCCAATAATTGTGCAAAATTCATTTGCGCATTGATCAGCGCAATTCAATTGAGCTTCAGTGCAATTATTTATTAATTGTGAATTTGGTTCTACCATACTGTTGGATTGTTTCATTAGTTAACTGGAGGAGGTTTAGCCATACCCGGTATATGAAAAGTTAATTGCGCTGAAGGGCTATTCAATTGCGCTGAAGCATAATTGGATTGCAATGAAGTGCAATTTGATTGCGCTGAAGCACAAATGAATGCGCTTATTTATAAATGAGAATTTGTTCTCCCATAGGTGAAAATGAAATTGAATGGAGTTGTTCATTATAAATAAATAACAGTTTTGTATAGCATAAATCCGCCGAAATTTTCTAAAACGCTTGACAGGTTGAACATAAAATACAATTGCAGACATAAGATATACGAACAACAATAACATAACAACACTTTATGCCCCTTATAAAATAGAGTACACAGATTTAGAATAACATAACATTTATGAAGTCACAATTAATTTAGTAATGATAACAGGCTACAGTATGCTAAAAAATAAATAATAACTGTGAGAGGGTTAAAAATGGCAGACGGGAAACAATAAAATACTAATATAAATTGCAATAAAAGGTTGAAATTATATTAAATAGTATTTTTTGGGGGGTATTTTATGATAAAATAAAAAACAATTATAGGAACATTTGAACAGCAAGTACACCACGGCAGAACGGCAAGTATGCACTGTTGCCAAACGGCAAGTACACCACGGCAAGTACACCAGGGCTAAATTGCCAATATGTATCATCTTGTTTTTTTTTTTGTTTTTTTTTATAGCTCCACCGGAGACTTTTGGTACTAAGATCTAGTCATCACTCCTTGTCTGTCGTCTGTCTTCAAGAATCGTCTTTTTCTCCAGAACCATAAGACCGAATGGGTTCATATTTTGTGCGGATGTTCCCTGGGTGACTCACATACAGATTTGTTCACATGAGGTCACCAGGTCAAATATCTGTGATACCAGGACCATAATTCTTTCCCACCATAGTAATTTTTAAAACAACTTTTTCTCAAGAATCATCAGACCGATTTAGCTTATGTTTGGTATGGAGGTGCTTTGTGTGACTGGGATTCAAAATTGTTCAAATGGGGTCACCGGGTCAAATATGGGCAGTCAGGACATAACTCTTAAAAAAATATAATTAATTTTTTTTTTTGGATTTAACTCCTTGCTCAATTTAAAAAATATATATATAAACGGTATGACTAAAAGAGTTTATTATATTATCATAAACTTCTTCTAAAAATCCAATACTAACTCATACGGAAAAGAAGTTGATAAATCACGATATCTACTGGATTGTGCTATAAATAGGCAAGAAGGGTTAACAATAACAATTTCAGTCACGTGACGTCATGAGTTATTAATAGGAATTGTAAATCCCTGTGTTTTTCCAATGATAAAGTATCTACAGTGATGTGTATTAATGTATTTGATAGATCCATGTATATACATGGTCAGTAAGGTGTTTCAGGCCTAATGGGGCTTGATAACATTGGTAGATCATATAATAAAACACTTATTGCATTGTTTCGAGGTTGAAATGAGGATTTATCAACCCTTGGAAGTTAATATTCACATTGGCCTGCGTCCTCGATGAATATTACCAGTAAGTTTCTCGGGTTGATAAATCCGAGGAACTTAAAGGAATCGTCGCTGTCTGCCCCGGATATGTAACAGTAATAACAATAACAATTCAACTTGTTCTTGTCAGATATTTGTTTATCGATTATTGCTTTGAGAATTTATTGTCTGTATTTAATTTATGCTGGGCATCCATTATAGATTTTCAGTATTGAGCCATCAATTAAAAAAACAAACATGCAAATCTGAATAAGCATAGTGCAGGGCTGACTTTTTCTTGAAAATTAATAAACTTTTGCAGATATGATTATTTGGCAAACAAGAGACTGTTACCTTTAACAATGTTTTGAGTATCTCAATGGGTTTGGAATTAGTCTTAAGTTCTGTCAACAATGACTGAAATGATTATCTATTTTGATAATCGGCGATTAATCAATAATTTTATGGGAGTCGGCAAGATAAAATACAAAATAATATTAACAGGGATGATAGACATGTTGAAATACTCTTCTGTTTAATTTAATGATAATTCGCATGACTTAAAATTTTCCTGCCGAAAATGAATCGCGTAACTTCTCGCGTGACATTTATTTTCGAGATCATAAATAGTATTCCAAACATAATTTAGCGTCATCATAATACTATAAAGGTAGGACTAGATTCAACACAAGTGATGAATGCAAGGGCCCATGTACCATGAACAAGCAGGCATTGTTCATTCTCAACATATTCCAATTTTCAACTGAAATGAATTATTTCAACGTATTTTCTGTCAGAGTGATCAGGGCGTATCTCACCAATTAGGGACTGAATTCAGTGAATTGAAATGTCAATTACGTCAATAATTGAAGTTACCATTTTCATCAAAGAACCCCATGTATCATTGTTCAATGGATGATTCCTTTGTCACTGTCGGCATGCTAAAGAAGACAACCCTTTTTGAGAGGGTGTTATAACGGTTCGTTCATAGCATAATAATATAATACATGTAATTCAGCCATCCTACTGAATGTGATTCAACTTTAAATTATCATTTGACAAATATTTCATGAATACAGTAATGCCCTAAGTAATCGACTCCATAACCACAGCAGAATTATGGGTAACTTTTCAGGATTTAGTCGGAAATATGGCTTGTTGCCATTCATCGGAAAGCTGAGAGCTTTCCGATGAATGGCAACAAGCCATATTTCCGACTAAATCCTGAAAAGTTACCGATAATTCTGCTGTGGTTATGGAGTCGATTACTTAGGGCATTACTGTAGCTTGTGAATTCTCACCACACTCGTCCATGATGATGAATTCTGTATATTGATGAAAAATTAAAGAAGAGGTTAATATTCAGTCGTAATTTGTCGTTTATGTGTTCTTAGAAATAGGACAATTAATTGGTTATCTCATTGATTGTCAATTAGCAAGCCTTGAAATAGGGTGTCTGTCATTTGCAGAATGAGGTCCCCAGAGGGTGAATTTAGTGATGCTACCCTGCATAGCGGGCTAGCATCACCAAATTCACCCTCTGGGAACCTCATTCTGCTGAGGTGTAAGCAGAATGAGGTCCCCAGAGGGTGAATTTGGTGATGCTAGCCCGCTATGCGGGGTAGCATCACTAAATTCACCCCTCTGGGGACCTCATTCTGCAAATGACAGACACCCTATTTCAAGGCTTGTCAATTAGTGAATTAATCGACTTTTACCATAATTGTTTCAGCGCTCCTACTGTCAACCAATGCCTATGTTTTCAGATCTGAATTTGAGCGCATGAAGCGACCATCATGACCAAGTCTGACGTAAGACAAAGAAAACCTCTGCCAAAGGCCAGGGAATCTGACAGAAAAAATGCATCAAACAATGCCAACAGTCCATCAAAACCACCACCTTCAAGGAAAGGTCAAAGCACACCTCAAAAACAGAAAAGGCAGGCCAATTCTACCAGCGTGCTCGAGAAGGCTAATATTTGTCTTGGTGTAGCTGTTATGGTGGCGTGTGGATTAAGTCACGCTTACTACATGGCCACTTTACACGAGAATCATTTATGGTTCTCTAATATCAAGGTACTATTTAGTCGTAGTATTATTTATTTTTTTGGTGCCATTTTGTGTTCACAAGCATAAATTGCAGCTATTATATATGAATGTGTCAATTTCAGCAATGCCACAATTTGCATTTGGGGTGTTGCCTTTATGTGTATTGTTCTTATCTGTCTTGTCTCTCTGGCAATTCCATATTTACCCATAATTTATCAGTATCGTTTTGTTTCACAAACAGGCCTGGCATTTTTATCTGAACTTGACAAAGTCATCTTGGATTTCAAATTTGAATCCATTGGCACCCCCTGTAGCCCACATTTCTTGTTTTGAAAATTTACAGGCATGTTTAGGATCACCTCTAGCAGGAAGCTATCAAATTTGAACGATTTTCGATGAAAACATGGCCATTGTACTCTTTACATGACTAAATCCTTCAGCACACCCTACAGGCCACATCCCTCATTCGATTATGACAAAACTTCATATGAATCTTCGGGGTGACGTCTAGATGGTAGACTGATTTTTTCCCGAAATTCTTTAAAAACATGGCTGCCAGCTGCCATCTTTGATTTCAAATTTGAATCCGTCAGCACACTCTGTAGCCCGCTTTTATCGAAGAAATGTTTTGAAACCTATTTCCAACTGGAGTTAAAGTGATGTGAAACGTAAATTGAACCTCACAATTGAGTTCCCTGCGTTATTCTGTGGAAAGACTGAATAAAATAACCCCTATACACGAAATGCCCCAACCAGATATCAGTTTGTACTAATTATACGGCCACGTAACTAACTATTTACTTTCCCTCAATCGGGACGAATAATTCCACTGTAAACGCCAAATAAATACACTAACGAGTTGTCGTGTGCAGTCGCGGAAACACCCGAACACTTCCGACTTGGTCGGGATTGGGTCGGCTTTCGTTCTCAGAAAATAGCTTCCGTGGAGGGAGGCCGTTTGCTGGAATAGCGTAACATCAGCTTAATAAAACGAAAAACAAGCGGTATAGTCAATTCGAATGGGAGGGATATAAAAGGAATTATTGCCTGAAATCACCAACGGAAGAACATTGACCGAGTTATGAAAGAATTATAATCAAAGTGGTCATGATCGAGCAATGAACAACGGTAACAGTTGAAAATGTTACTATTTATAGAAATTTGTAATCGTTGCAGATCGTTGACCGATTTTATGATCGAACTACAGCAGGTACAGTCTCGTGCAGAAAGAGTTGTCTTACATGTATTTCAAACTGTTTAATTACCTGTACAATGCTACATGTGTGCCATATTGCTATTCACTATTCTAGTACAGACCGTATTTGTTTGGGACAGCGATGGTGATATAGATATCCATATGGAATTATGTTTTCTTCAATTTTTGAGTTTATATAGGCCCAAATAAATATACCATAAGATGGACTCAATCATTGACAGTTAAAATTGGATGGAAGTAAAGAAGTGTTGTGTATTTGCACTAAGTAAGCGCAATTGCGTTATGCTTAAGCGTAAATATTTGTATGCAAATAAATAATAAATGTAAAAAAGACTCCCATGTGATTTGCTCTAAACTCAAATTAACTCAGGCCATAAAACATTACTCAAACATAGGTGAGGACTCCACCCAGATACCATACTAAGATGGATATTCAGACTGAGGAAACCAGTTGGAGATAGGTACATGTATTTGCTTAAGCATAATTCATTTCAATTACGCTTAAGTGTAAATGAAATCCACTTAAGCGTAAATGAGTTGCGCTTAACCGTAATTCATATACACTCCCATTGAACTCCACATACTCAAGCTGAAATGGATGCAACCACATTACTAATGCCAGTAAGTTAACATCCATCAGATTATACAAATATACATATAAGGTAAGACAGCCGATGAAATTATTGCTCTTAATATAATTCCAATGTATTATGATAACGCATAAGTCAACTATGCTTAAGCGTAAATGATTACATTAAGCGTAACTGATTTGTGGTTAAGCGTAAATTATTTACGCTTAAATGCAATTAGTTAATATAAAATGTGAAAATGAATCATTTGCCCTTAAGCGCAAGTATATGTCTATCAAATTGAGTATCAATATATTTGCGCTTAAGCGCAAATACCTAACACTCCCTTACTTCCCTCTGATTGTGAATGATAGAGTCCATCTCATAGTATAATATCATGGACCCATAGTAGTAGCCCCATATAATACTGAAACATTGAAGAAAAAATATTTCCATATGCATATATCAGCATCTCTGTCCCTGGTGTCCCAAGAATTGGTGCCTCACTCCCAGAGCTCTAGTATATTTTATTAAAGGGACATCTCCTACACAGATATATACCATTTCCATGGCCATAAATATGGAATTCGGGGTTACTGGGGACTCGCTTCCCTCATATGGTGTACTTATTGACTTGAAATTGGGGAAAACCCCAATTTTCATATTATCAGCATACCTGTCCCCAAGAATTTGTGTCTCCATCCCAGAGATCTAGTATATTTTATAAAAGAGATATATCCTGCACATATCTCAGTCTACCATTTCCATGGTCATAAAAGAGATATTGGGGTTACTGGGGGGGGGGGGGGGGGGTGCTTCCCTCATATGGTGGGTCTGTGCCATTTAAAATTAATTCAGGGGGGTGATATCAATGCATATTAATTTTCATTTGCGCAAATGATTTACACTGAAGCGCAAATGATAGATGTTATTTTGTGAAATATTTGCGCTTGATCGTAAATGAATAATAAATGTGAAATGGGTATCCCATACATGAAATGCCGTATCTATATGCTATAGCGCGTATATCCTACAGGTCTGGGTGAACCACCGATCAATCAATAACAGCCCGATCGGGCTAAAGTAGACCGATCAGGCTAAAATAGACCGATCGTTCTTTCACAGCCAGCTTGAATCTTGGATAAAGGGAGTAGGCCTACTCTAAATTGTTCTTTTAAGTGAAATAGGCCTCCCATACATGAAACGCCTTATCTATATACTATAGCGCGCATACCCTACAGGTCTGGGTGAACCACCGATCAATCAATAATAGCCCGATCGGGCTAAAATAGACCGATCGGTCTTTCACAGCCAGCCTGAATCTTGGATAAAGGGAGTAGGCCTACTCTAAATTGTTCTTTCAAGTGAAATAGGCCTCCCATACATGAAACGCCTTATCTATATACTATAGCGCGCATACCATACAGGTCTGGGTGAACCACCGATCAATCAATAATAGCCCGATCGGACTAAAATAGACCGATCGGGCTAAAATAGACCGATCGGTCTTTCACAGCCAGCCTGAATCTTGGATAAAGGGAGTAGGCCTACTATAAATTGTTCTTTCAAGTGAAATAGGCCTCCCATACATAAAACGCCTTATGTATATCCTATAGTGCGCATATCCTACAGGTCTGGGTGAACCACCGATCAATCAATAATAGCCCGATCGGGCTAAAATATACCGATCGGGCTAAAATAATCCAATCGGTCTTTCACAGCCAACATGAATCTTGGATAAAGGGAGTAGGCCTACTCTAAATTGTTCTTTCAAGTTACAACCATTTTTTTGTAAAAAAATTATTCTGATTCATTTTTAAACTAATGAAAGACAATTTTGAAACTAATGAAAGACAATGTATAATTTTTTGCTGGTATATTCATCATAAATTTGAACAAATCTTCAAGCAAAAAAAATTTCAATATTCAAGAAATCTCTTACAACAGTGTCAGGAAGACCAATCGATCTAGCTCAGCACGATTGGTCTATCATAGTGTGATGTCAAATATTATTGAAATATTGCTTATAATTTACATTTACAGAAGTCAATAATTCGCATGCAGATAACTTCACCTTGTATTCGGCCAAATATGTTGACGTTAGATTAGAAGGCAGAATTCCCAGATTTGTTTATTATTGGTGAACCTGGATAATTTCGGAGGTGTGCCAATCGTCTTTTGCACACTGTGAATACGTACTCATTCTCTCCTAAATTTGCAAAAATTCCATATATATATAAATATATATACAGAGTGTGAAAACTTTGTTAGTTGCCAAATAATTGTCGACATTTTACTTAGAAAACTTGAATGCAAAAACTATGATAGGCCCCCTATTATTTTGTTTTTTTTCTCTTTTTGTTGAATCTACTTTCGTTATCGACATGCCGGCCTTTGTTTTGGCTGTTCTCCCAGTCGTGCGTGCCAGCCGATCGTCGTTATTCGGGTGGTTCCGATTTCCTCCGAATATAATTCCATGAGACTCCGCGCGCTGATTCGCTCCGAAAATGTGTTGGTATCTGAGAAGATTTCTTACTCTGATCGCAGTTTTCAACAATTTAATACAGGGCGAGTACCGCACTAATAATATGACACATTGGGGTTTTCTTTCTAGTTTTTTATGACCTTTCTTGTGGTATATCGGGCACAGTTCTGTCTGACATCAAATATATGCCCACCGGGAGTGAAGCTAATGACTTTAAACCCCTTTTTGTTGGAATTTGCTCTTAATTTTAGTTTCCGACTGATAACTTTAGTAAGTCTGAACTGAATGGAATGAAATTTGGTATGTGAGTTTACTATCCCAAAATACCAGTAAAATTAGAATTTGGGACCCGCTCGCCAATTTTCAATGGTGTTACGGCCCTTTTTGTTTGAATTTGCACTTAATTTTTTGCTTCCTAATGATAACTTTATTAAGTTTGAACTGACTGGAATGAAATTTGCTTCATAAAATACAGATTTCGAATTTGGGTTCCGGCCTCCAATTTTCACCTGAGTTATGGCCCATAGATGAAATTACCACAGGCTTATTTTGCCAAACCCTATCAATGCTCTTAATTAAATTAATAATTAACATCTCAAAACAGATGTATAATTACCCTTGGTTTGTGTAAGGTATCTGTTTACCTGTTCATCTTCATTACTGCTGTGATTGGTGAACTGCACAATTTGTCTTGTTAGTAACACATGTGTAACACTTGTTAGTAACCACCTTATCTGAAATGACTATCATATAATAACAACAACATATGTACATACCACCACATATGCATACTCAAAAACAACAACACTGACTGGAAATAACTCTATCACAGCACCGCCACCTGAAATGTCTGATAATCTATGCCCCGAAGGGAGGAATTGTTTTTTCATGAAAATTTTCATTTTTGCCCATTGTAGGGTTCTTTTATCATACATACATTGTTGCACATGGTACAGCCATTTATGTCCCCACCTGATGGGATGGCATGATCAAACCACATTGTCAACCCTGTATATGACACCGGGCAGAAGAGGATTACCGCTTAACAACACCTCATTGAAGCATACACTGTTTTATATGCATGCTCAAAGATCGCAAATTTTGTTTTGTAAAGAATCGAGATGATTCGATCCGGGTCCAAGCGAAACCTCTGGCATTAGTCGAACCCGCGAACCACTGGGCCATCAGGTCTTTTCAAAGTCCCCCCCCCCACCTTGGAAAATACAAGTCTCAGATCAGTACAATGCCTTATTACATAATAAAATATGGTGTTAACCCCTTTTATGATGGGATATATGCTGATGCAGCATTAGAGATCCTGTGCCAGTGCATTCTCTCGTATATGAAATTCTCCCATAGGGAGCCTCACACATATAAGAGAATGCACTGGCTTACAAGGTCAAGTTAAATATTGTTAGGCCAATGAATTCTCTCATATATGTGAGACTCTTAATGGCACAATGTTTTTTGCAAAATTTCAGTCATAGAAGGTTTAAAAACAAAATGATTTCCTAAAACATTGCATTCTGCCATTGCTATCTGTTTTGATTTGTTATTGTATTTTTTCTTATAGCAAGTTGAAAGAGAAATATCGTTTAGGACAGAGTCAGGTTTATACTATTCATACTACAAACAAATGGTGGAGACTGACTCATTGGCACAGGGTAAGGATAAACTGCACAAACCTGAATTAGTGTGTCTGTCATTTGTAGAATGAGGTCCCTTAGCTAGCGCCACCAAATTCACCCCCTGGGTACCTCATTCTGCTTAGGCCTAAACTGCTGTGGGAGACCTAGGATCCGATTAAAGTTCACCTGTTGAAGTTGGTCATGTTCATCTATTAGTCATCTCGATTATGCATTTTATCTTCTGAAAATTAGGGAATATACAAACTCAACAAATGGGAATAAGTAATTAAAAACATTATTAATTTGAGATAATTAGATACTTCCCAGAAGATGAGGCCTAAGCAGAATGAGATCCCCAGAGGGTTAATTTGGTGATCATAGCCCGCCGTGTGTGATAGAGTCACTAAATTCAGGCTCTTGGGACCTCATTCTGTAAATGTCAGACACACTAAATTCAGGCTTGAAACTGCCGAAACTACAATAATGCGAGAGCTTTCCGATGAATGGTAACAAGCCATATTTCCGACTAAATCCTGAAAAATTAACCATAATTCTGCTGTGGTTAAGGAGTCGATTAATTAGAGCATTACTGTACATATCACAAGTCCGTACCCAGCTAGGGTTAGATGTGTTCGGATGAACCCGCCCTCGATGGAATGATGCCATGTCATGGTGGAGTTTTTTTTTTTAATTATCCGAGCGCTATTTATATTTATAAATTTATATTGTGTGCATGGGTTGTTGTCTGGATTCGGACTGAATTTGACGTCAGACAATAATGAGAAACATATAACTAGTTCTATTATTAGGCTATAATCCGGTTTATAGGCTATATGGAATGTGGTGGATTTCGTCGGCCAGAAATTGCAATGTCGATCATGGTTGCCAATACTGGTACCGATACCGGAACCGGCGGTAATCAGGAATTAAATTGATACCGGTTCTGATGTCGATTACCGATGTTTCTCAGTACTGATTGTTGATTTCTATTAATATACCTCTTAACGAATATGAAGGGTTAATTAAGCAGCTCAACATACAACTGCAATGGGTTAAAGTGATATCGTCAGCACATTCAAACATCAAAGGCACAGTATGCCGCACTATGACAACTTGTCACGAAATTGACAGAATGCATGCATTGTGTGGGCAGCAGTATTTTCTCTCAAAATCTATTCCAATTTTCGAACTAGCCAACTACAACTAGGCTTACTGGAAACGACTTTGGTTTCATTGGGTGACATCATATATGAAATTACAACATGCGAGTAATATGGCCGATTAGTGAGTTCTCTAATTAATTAACACTCAAATAATATGGTGTACCGTGTATCCATACAAGCCTACAAGGTTAGCCGGCCCAGTAGTTAAACATACATGTCTACATTCGTTCCACTCTGTATTCCGTCTTTTAAAAAATCCTCCCTTTGCGACTTGCCGAAAACCGCAGCAGACAACAACTTAATCGTAAATGTCGTTGCGATTTTTATTTTCGTTAGTTTGACTAAACCTCGAACTTAACAAATAATTGATGATGGAACCCAACGAAACCAAAGTTATTGGCAGTAAAAGTTCACTCAATGAGTACCGATACCGACCCTGTTTGCGGTACTGAACATCAATACGGAACTGGTACTGAAAGTTGTGGTACCGTCGGTACTTTGGCAACCCTGATGTCGATCCAGCAACTCTGGTGATTTCTGGGTTTCCGCTAGGGTTTAGGGGAATGGTACCCCTATAGCAGCTGGGGGAAATCCGAGTCCATCAATAAACTGTGTGAATATCTATTAGTATCTAGAAATCAGTCGATAATTTAAGCCAAGATCTTAAAGTCAATGGTAATTTGAAGGGTAAGTGATGTAAGGGTGTTGTCAATTGGCACTGCATATAAACATTGATATTGTATAGACCTCTGAACCTCTATAATCATAGAACAGAACCAATCAGAACAAAATCGCAATGTATTCAGGCAGAATCAAGCACATGCTTCGATAACTTTCAGAATAAGGCAATAATTATTGATGTATGTAGCCCTGTAAAAACATTATTTTCATGCAAAATGGTTCACTAATGATCAGCATTAGCGGGCAAATAAAAATATCTTTGTTTATCACTCCCTGTTTGTTTTATTTAGTGACAGATACTCAGGTGATGTAGGTATTAATTTGTGGATCGGGTATATTATTATGTCGGAGGGGAAATTTCGGTGAGGAGAAATGGACCCTAAAAGGGACCCGCTATAATCGATTAATTGTACCTAATAACATCAGTGGAAGTATTCCATAATATGGCCTATTGGCTGGGTGCTGGTTAACTGCACTGTCGCTGGTTGTTTGAGGCATCGGCTTATGTAATTTTTACATTAATAAAGTGCATGATAAACCACTGTTAATGACCAATCAACACAATGAATTCAATACCAGCAGTTCTCGGCGATGTTATAATATTTGTGAGGAAACTATGAGTTTCATCAAACTTCCAGTCAAACGGACAGTCTTGGAGATAAAGATGGATAACTCTAAAATCAAGTGGTAATAATATTTTATCCATATTTATCGACAAGACCATCCCTTTGAACACGTGCTTCTGGCTCACAACCAATTGAAATAACAAACTTCAAAAATCGATATCTGATCACTTTGAGCATTGATATTTTTTTACCCCCGAAGCCAATAGGAGCATCTGATCGGATTGAGTACCTTTAACCCTTCGGTTGTAGATTAAACTGTGTAAAACAAACATGTTATTCAATAATACACTGCATTTTCCGACCTAGAAATAAATATATAAGGTTAATCGACGATGGAAATTGTAATCGATTATCAGCTTTATCAACGGTTCATCGATTATATGATATAATATATAATATCTATGGAGTATCTCTCTTGTTTTGTTTTCCAGGCTTTGTGGATTTAATGTATGATAATAGAACAGAATCTCCCAGCACGATTAATATCCTGGCCAGGATGAACATATACCAAGAAGTTATACTTGCCACATTCTACAAAGTACTCAGATTACAGGTCTGTATTAACCCTTTCAGTGCCAGGGGCCGATCTCATCGGCCCTAATTTAGGGTGTGTAAAATCGGCCCTAAAAAAATAAAATAATAAAAAACATTTTTTTAGATTTTTAAAAAATTATTAAAATTGTAAAAAATTGTAAAAAATAATAACAAATGATGAAAAATTGTTAGGCCAATGCATTCTCTTATATATGCGAGGCGACCTGTGGTCGACTCGCATATATAAGAGAATGCATTGGCACAGGGTATATGGGTTGGTACAAAAATCGGACCTGGCACTCAAAGGGTTAACACAAAGGTGTGAATATGGAAAATAATTGCACTGCTTTCACAATGGATATGCGCTATAAAAATATCTTAGTTCATTTGTAACTTAGTTTTGTTTGCAAAGGTTATTGGGTACAACTATAGTTGATTATTATTTTGATATACCTGTTTTAAAAATGGGATGTAATTTTGATATGTCTGTTAATATTCGTTTCCAGTTGGTAACTTTAGTTCTTAACCAAATGGAATGAAATTTGGTATGTAAGTTCAAGTTCAAGCCTTGAAATAGGGTGTCTGTCATTTGCAGAATGAGGTCCCCTCTGGGGACCTCTTCTGCTTACACCTCAGCAGAATCAGGTTCCCAGGGGGTGAATTTGGTGATGCTAGCCAGTTTTGGAATCTCTCTCTAATGCAATTTGAAACAATTATACAGCATATTATTCTACACTGGGGGGTGGTCTTGTTGAATAAACAATCATACAGGCGTATTATTCTACCGTGGGGGTGGTCTTGTTGAATAAACAATCATACAGGCGTATTATTCTACCGTGGGGGTGGTCTTGTTGAATAAACAATCATACAGGCGTATTATTCTACAGTGGGGGTGGTCTTGTTACTTGCGCCAGTCTATACTGGACGCAAGTAATGTTTTCGGTCCGAATCTTTGTCTGTTTATTTGTCTGTCCTTCCGCGAATATGTTACGTCATACCGGAAGTACATAGAGTAAAGAATGCACATGCGCTAATATGAAATGATTGCATCAATTGCAATTTAAATCCACATATATACTTAATTTGGATTCTTATCTGGTTTTGTTTTGGTAATAAATCGTGATAAATGAAAAATATTGAATGATTTCTTTCTGGAAACCGATAAAGATGCCATGACGTCACGACGCACATCAGGACGTCACAAGCTACATGGGCGCGCAAAACACCAGACATAATTGTGTCGATGTCCAGACAGCTGAGACTCGTATTATACGGGCAGGCTAAACCATTCTACCTGCCGACAACTTCGTGTTTTACTGTTATAAATATATATAAAGTGGACAATAGTACTGTCCATTAGAAGCCTATTTTATGTAACTTAAAACTCGGGGAAATGTGTTGAGATCATGTCTAAAGGATGTGTGCGGAATCTTTTTTTTTTTTCTCGCAAAGACAGTGAGATGCGAAAATATTTCTGTAAACATTCTTTGAAGTTCAAAACATATTCGAAAGATCCTGGTGCATATAAATCATGTCCGAAATCATGTCCGGCCAAACAGTCGAGCGTGTGGTTCAATTGAGAAACAATTGCACTAAAAATGTGAATGTTGAAACATATGCATTTGGCCTTATTAATTAACTGGGAAAACAAGCTTTCTCATTCTCAACGCTATAGACATTTTGATGATATGTTCCCGAAGACTGTATAGATCAGTCGCTAAGGGCATGTTCACATTGACACACTGTTAATCAAAGACTACATAACCAATGATCGCGTGTCTTTTATTTATTTGTGTCGGTATTTATAATTTACTTTGATGGTTTTTGCCACTGTAGTGCAGTGGCACTTGATACCATTCTAGTCAAACTAGTAATTTAACCCAATTGGTTTAATATATATATTAGCATCATCGGCAACCAATCGTGTTCACACCCTTCATATGAACGATTCTATATTGTTCCATAAATATGCCAAACTCCTACGTATTAATAACACTATCATTAGTGTAATAGATCAACTTGAGATATTCTCTCCGTATACACAAATATTTCAGCGATGGATGAACTGAGATTTTATATCTAGATTTTTTTATCGATCTCTCAAACGAGGGGCCACCACCGTGGTTCAAACTGTTGTTGGTAAGATATCACAAAACATGCCAAATGTGCGATGGGCGCAAGTTTTGGCAGCTCCAGTAAGTGCAATCTAGTTGAATAATAGATTTGACAGCTGATGATTGTGA
The DNA here is from genome assembly GCA_032622095.1 of Siphonodentalium dalli. NCBI lineage: Eukaryota > Metazoa > Mollusca > Scaphopoda > Gadilida > Siphonodentaliidae > Siphonodentalium > Siphonodentalium dalli. Next base: position 50,409,865 of record CP136061.1, read on the forward strand.
CAACGCTATTTCTGGTTCAATCTCGTCCTTGCTGTTTTACTGTATCTGGATTTGATATTAATTCTTGAATTTTATAATTTTGCAGAGCCAGTCTACTTCTACATAAAAATCATAATTTTATTTGATAATTCTTTAATTTTAGTATTTTGTCGAGCCAGTGTACTTCTACATAAACACTGTGTTCTCGCTACATGCTGTCCTTGTATGTTCACTCTACGCCATCTCATGGATGCTCACAGGATCATGGCTGTCTGGTGTCATCGCAGCCTGTTTCTATATGTCCAACAGGTATGATAACCTTTCATTACTAAATGGGATCATCCATCTTGTTGTATACATTTGATATATATATCCATCTTGTTGTATACATTGGAATGGTCTATTATTCATTATTCATTTGTAGGGGTGTTTTGATCATTCAAGTACAGAAGACATAGTATTTCTTTTCCTTCTTTTGGAGGGAATATTCAGATAATAAGTTAAAAAAATTGCTAAACATATAGAAACATTCCCCATGTCAACTACTCAACATTGAGTATTTAAACCCTTTCTTTACTGAATGGATTCTCCCATTAAGTTATAAAAGTATACATTGGAATGGTCTATTATTCATCTGGAATAGGAATAGGAAATAGAGGCAGACAATAGATAAGGCCAAACTTTTTTATTTTACTGCTTTACGGATCCGCCAACCCTGTTTTCTGTGGCCTGACAAGGAAATAAAAATCAAATATAATTTTTATTTTTATTTTCGCAGCCGACAGCTGTTTCTGCTTATCAGTAACAAATTATCTAACCACATTTCACTGATTAAAGATGCATAGGACACACCAACTATAGATATCTCTGGCTTTAATTACTTTTAACTACATCCAAAATGAAAACTGAGAAGTCAGCTTGAGTTTATGCGTTGGCCACCAAGATACCTGTATGCTTTCTATAAATCTTGACATCTCTTTAAAACTTTAAATGGCCTTTAGAATACATTTCGTATTCCTGGGAATTTGTGGTGATCTTTATGACTGAAGACCAATAACAGTCCACAAGGTTTCTTAGATAGGAATGACAAACTAATGAGTATGTGGGTTTGCTCAAGTTACACATTCACTTTTTATCACTACCACTAATCTCATCATTCCCATGTGTGTATTAGCCCTCTCTATACTAAATACTCATTGACCAGACAAGTAGATTCCTTAGGAAATGTTCAAATAATAAGTTCTAAACTTATTATCTGAACATTTCCCACCAACTAATAGGAATCCTTCTGCAAATATATTATCTGTCGGCTACTTATTTTTCCATGACATCCATCCAGATGAATAATGGACTTTTTCAATGCATACATTATAACTGAATGGGGGAGTCCATTTATTCAATAATTAAAATGTTGAACAAAAACAAACCCTTTATTTCTGGATTTTTTCAATATTATTCAATAATCTGAGCTATATGTTTCAAATAATAGTACTGGATTTGAATTTTGTGATATACATCCAAAAAGTGTTCTCTATAAATGACTGACAGAGAATTATAAAGACAAAGTTACCACCTTAGCAAATGTCAAAAAAAAAAAAAAAGATTCAAGCATTTTTATTTTTATTTTTTTTCCGACCGACCCAACCAAAACAAGGTTAAAAAAATCCGTAAAGCAGAAAAATAAAAAAGTTTGGCCTAATACAAGTGCAGAAGGATTCCTATACGTTGGTGGGAATGTTCAGGATTTTTGTTGAACTAATTAATAGAGAACTGAATAATAGGGAACTACTCGTCAATGTGTATTTAGTAAAGAAAAGGTGAATCACCAAATGGTTAACAGTCTGAAATTCTGAATAAATCCACATAGTTTATTTAACCCTTTCTCTATTATATATTTATTGATGAGAACCTCCCTTATGAAATGTTCAAATAATAAATTCAACATAGGTCGTTTGTTGAATTTATTATCTGAACTTTACTCACCAATGAATATGAATCCTTCAGCGCTTGTTATACACCATTTATTTTATCAGTCTGTCAATCTGTCCATCCGTTGTCTGTCAATCTGTCCATCTGTCCATCCATCCATTAATATTATTGGTTTCTGATCGATAACTCCAGTTTGAGTTATTTGATCTGAACTAAAGTTGGAATGTGTATTTCCCAGCTAAAGGTACAGGCCAAGTTCGAATATGGGTTCCGTCCAATATTTGTATGTGAGTTACGGCTCTTTTTCGACGTAGAATTTGATCGATTTCATAACATTTCGGTTTCTGACCAATAACTCCAGTTTGGATTATTTTATCTGTACCAAATCTGGTATGTGTGTTTCCCAGCAAAGGTACGGGCCAAGTTCGAATATAGGTTCTGTCCAATTATTTTCACATGAATTACGGCCATGTTGTGACTTATAATTTGATCGCATTTTGGTATTGGAAATTATTAACCCTTTGAGTGCCAGGGGCCGATCTCATCGCCCTAAACCTACAAAATAAGTCTGTTAAAGAATATAAGAATAAATTATTAAAATTGTAAAAAATTGGTAAAAAAAAAAAAAAAAAAAAAAAAATTGTTAGGCCAATGCATTCTCTTATATATGGGAGGCGACCTATGGTCGACTCACATCTCACATATATAAGAGAATGCATTGGCACAGGGTATATGGGTTGGCAATCAGATATTCTTTGTAAGCTCCAATTAATATTTTATTTTGCGGTAGTACAATTCGAAATAACTAAAGATAGTATTTTGTCACGACCTAGCGATGCTCTTTATTTTGCCACGACCTAGCGATGCTCTTATTTTGCCACGACCTAGCGATGCTCTTTATTTTGTCACGACCTAGCGATGCTCTTTATTTTGCCGCGACCTAGCGATGCTCTTTATTTTGCCACGACCTAGCGATGCTCTTTATTTTTCCACGACCTAGCGATGCTCTTTATTTTGCCACGACCTAGCGATGCTCTTTATTTTGCCACGACCTAGCGATGCTCTTTATTTTGCCACGACCTAGCGATGCTCTTTATTTTGCCACGACCTAGCGATGCTCTTTATTTTGCCACGACCTAGCGATGCTCTTTATTTTGCCACGACCTAGCGATGCTCTTTATTTTGCCACGACCTAGCGATGCTCTTTATTTTGCCACGACCTAGCGATGCTCTTTATTTTGCCGCGACCTAGCGATGCTCTTTATTTTTCCACGACCTAGCGATGCTCTTTATTTTGCCACGACCTAGCGATGCTCTTTATTTTGCCACGACCTAGCGATGCTCTTTATTTTGCCACGACCTAGCGATGCTCTTTATTTTGCCACGACCTAGCGATGCTCTTGTATTAACTTATCATCAAACTTTTGTCTGCTAATTAATCCTGAACATCCCCTTCGAAGAATAATAGACCATTCCATTGTATACCTTTATAACTGAATGGAAGAATACATTTTATTATATAGAAAGGGTTAAATCAATGTAGAATTGATTCAAATAAGATTTTAATAAGTTTTTTCAAATGGGAGTGAGATATCTAATGATACATCTGCTATGCTTTGAGCACTTGATTTCTTTCTTGGAAGGCAATAAATATTGTTATTTTGTTCAAACTTTCACCCAGACTGCTCCAAATGCTTTTATATTTAGCACCATGGAAATGATAGATCAAGCATGGTTGTGGTCTGTTGGTAAAACTGTTGTAAAACAAATTAGAAACATTACAATAATAAATATTAAAATTATATGGGCTTAAATTTGTCGTTGATCATATGCATTCATATCTCTCTTTTTTGTCGTGCAGTTGAAAAAAGAAGTCGTGTAGCAGTCCTGTATTATGATTTGTTGTATGCACGTATTATTTATATGATTTATTTTTACTTACAGAATTGACACAACAAGAGTTGAGTATACCATTCCACTGAGGGAATGCTTCTCTCTGCCGTTTCTATGGTTACAGTTAGCAGCTATTACATTCTATTTCCGTCCAAACATCAGACACCTACCAGAGGTAAGACCATGATGTTCGTCCAAACAAGGTTAGACCGGTTTTTGTTTGAAACATTTGCTACAGTTCTATGCAGATTATAGATCTGCTGCTAATATGTGACCCGCCATATCAAATCCAGTCGTAAGTCGGGATTTTTTTTACCCTGTGCCAATGCATTCTCTTATATATGCGAGTCGACCATAGGTCGCCTCGCACATATAAGAGAATGCATTGGCCTAACAATTTTTTACAATTTTAATAATTTTTTCTTGTATTCTTTAACAATTTTATAATTTCACCCATACAGAGCCCCAGACAAACATGAGCAGACGACACTCTTCTATATGCTTCTATATATGTGTGGGGCTCCCTGCAGGGTAATGGATGTTTTTTATTTTATGTCCTAAAAATTGTAAGAAACATTTATTTTAAAAAAATGATAAAAAATTGTTAGGCCAATGCATTCTCTTATATATGCGAGACGACCTATGGTCGACTCGCATATATAAGAGAATGCATTGGCACAGGGTAAAAAAATCCCGACTTACGACTGGATTTGATATGGCGGGTCACATATATACATTTTATTACTACAGTGAATTGTTCTGGCCACAGTATCATGTTAAGTTGAAGAGGTCAGATTGCTGGATCAAATGAGCCGCCGAAGGTGGAGACATGATGCGATGACCTGATCAATTCAGCAGCGACCATCATAGAGAGCTCTATGGGAAACATCTTGTCCCTAAAATGTGCCTATTTTTATCATAGGGAGAAGTCTCTATTATATAAACCAGGATGCATATTTCAAGACAGCATATTTGACGTGTATTATTACTGATTATAATGGTGTACTTCAGTGTACTTACTCATCATAATGGTAGTATAAATGAGCTCTTGTATTGCATAATACTTATTGGATAACAGAAATGTGAGGATGGAGATTAAATTGAACTCCAGCCTTTATGACTTCTCCCTGATAACAGTCCATTTCATCCTAATAATCTTATATGGAGAAGTCATTTCTCCCAATTTGCATTTTCTGGGCTGATTCTGGCCAGACCAACCCATTAATAGGACATTTTGATGTTGACATTCAAAAGAGGAAGATTTAAAGATGGATTATCTCTTTAAATAACAAATTTGATATAGTTGCATGGGTATAAAATAATAAATATGAACTTAAGACCCCTGTCCGGAAAGGCTTCTCTCAATTAATATTGATTTTGTTTCGAATATTTTATTATGAAATGAGATGATTAATTGGGACACTTTATTTGTCTATTTTTAGAACAGACCATTTGGGTGATACCATATAGTGATAGAGAGCATTAGGCTGTTCATATGGCTACGTACAGTACGTCAAATGTCCCAGATTGATTGGCTGTATTGTTTTATTCCATAGTTATAAGCGATAATGGGTATAATTACCGTTTATTTGTGACAAAATTATGCAATAACATTCTGGTCTCTGTTAACAGTAACTACTACTGTTCATTAGCTAAACATCCACACCTTTTTAGACCAGAAAGTATTCGAAATAAAATCAATATTAATCGATAGAAGCATTTTCAGACAGGAGTCTTCAATTCAGATCTAATATTTTATACCCGGCAACTATATAACACAAAGAGATAGACCATCTTTAACATTTTGAATTTTTGTCAGCCTGGAATAAAATCCAGTGATCGTCTCTAATATAGAGTGTCCATGCTTTCATTACCCAAAAGCGGTAGATAAAAAGTGGTAGATAATAAAAAGCTGTCTCCTTTATGAGTTTTTGTGATCGTTGTCAACATATTACTTACAGATGATTTGTGGATTTTCGCAATACCTATATGCCATATGAATGATGTTGACTTCAAGTAATTTTATATTTATTTTACACGCTAAGCTGAAAATTGTCAAATTAAATTTTTGGTTGTCTATTATATATCTAAAACAGATTTTTTTGGTCCATCTGAGCAGATATCTTAGCTCAGGGTTATTGGATCCAAATGACAGTTCTGTTTGAGGGTTTATAATCAGGCTGCTCTTTCAAAGTGGGTTCAATGATGTTTATTAATATTTTATGCTCTATATTTATCCTTTTTGTTCTGGGAATTCTAGTAACCAACTATATCATTTTATTGTATAGCAGGGACCAGCCTTGAGCGCGATTTGGGAGATTACTTCTCCAAAAGTAGTGTCACTTCTCCCCAAGCCTTGAAATAGTGTGCCTGTCATTTGCAGAATGAGGTCCCCAGAGGGTGAATTTAGTGATGCTACCCCGCATAGTGGGCTAGCATCACCAAATTCACCCTCTGGGAACCTCATTCTGAATGCATATGTCCCTACAGTATATTTAAACTGTATTTCTTCTTATTATAATGGAGTCCTTACTCATTATAAACATTTTATAAATGGGCTGTTCTATTGCATAATATCTATTTGATCATAGAAGGCCGATGTTGGGGTGTTAATTGACAAGCCTTGAAATAGGGTGTCTGTCATTTGCAGAATGAGGTCCCCAGAGGGTGAATTTAGTGATGCTACCCCGCATAGTGGGCTAGCATCACCAAATTCACCCTCTGGGAACCTCATTCTGCTGAGGTGTAAGCAGAATGAGGTCCCCAGAGGGTGAATTTGGTGATGCTAGCCCGCTATGCGGGGTAGCATCACTAAATTCACCCTCTGGGGACCTCATTCTGCAAATGACAGACACCCTATTTCAAGGCTTGTTAATTGAACTTCAGACTTTATGACTTGTCCTTCATAACAGTCCATTTCTCCTTAATAATTAAAGGAATAAGTGACTTCTCTCATTTTGAAACCTCTAGGTTGGTCGGACTTGGTCCCTGGTGTTTGGGTATCTTTGCAGAATGTGCCTTTGAATAAAATGATATACAGTATTCATGAGAAGTTTAGGCCATGGTTATTTAAATTTATGTTTAGTGTCATCCATGATTCTGAGAAATAATTGCAAAACGCGGTGATTATTCATTATTAATCATTAATCATTCTCGATAGGTTTCAGAAGTTACTTATATAACACACTGCAATTATAATATAACATAAATATTGACGCCAATCTTGTTTACATTCATTTTATGCAAATGAATCGTGTGTTTAGGGAATAGGAAAAAAAATTACCATCTGAAATTTCACAGGGGACACTCTTAGGGCAATGGAATTGTGCATTGTGACAATAATTTATCAAAGGCATTATTATTTTCTGCCTTAGCTGAAGGATCTGTGTGATTTTAAATGTGAGCATGTTTTTTACAACCCAGCAATGCTTTCTCTGTTCCAGAAACTGTCACTGGCTGTGCTGTATACATCAACATTCTTCTTCACGTTGTTCTGGCAGTTTAATCAGTTTGTGCTGATGCTGCAGGCATTCTCATTATTCGGTTCATGGATTCTTAATATCATACCAACTTACAAGGTAACATATGCAGGATATCTCATTTAAGAAATAGATTTATTTGATGAACAAATTTTTATTGAAGAACAGAGTGCCACAATGATCATGGGCCAATGGTATACACACACAAGTTCATATATGTTATTAAATACCAGCTTATTAGATCCCTGTAATTATTGTTATTAAGGCCAAGAAAAAAAGTGTTTTGATTCTCGGGCATAGCCGCGTCTGAACCATTTTATTACGATTTTCAATTTGACCTAACCTGTCAAATGATAACACGAAAATAGGAAACTAGAAAACAGAAATTAGTTATGTTTCAAACATCAAATATGATAGACATACCATGGTGTATGTGTTGGTATTAAAAAAACTGACACTAGGCAACGATAACTACCAGGTATATTGTCACCACAAGCTGCCCAAACCCCAAGTTTATTAAGTCAAATGTGTTCAAATATTTTGGTATTTTATCAATTTGAAAAGGTAAACGGTAAACAATTCTGAGATTTACAATTTCGGGAACGCAAACCGGAAAGAAATATGGTGCGTATTGGCGATGTGAATGCTGGTTTAATATTTGAAGTTTTTATGGCTGGCATGTATTGAGGTACATAATACTTATTCAGATACGGCAGAATAAGTCATTCTAGACTTTCTATGAAGATCACTATATATATCTTTTCGTTTCGATTGTATTCAATTAACCGTATTTTTATTTGAGTAATTGAACCGGATATTTATCTCTGTTTGTTGTTATTAAACATGCTTGTTTAAACGAAACAATATTAGAAACGCAAATATTCTCTTCCCAATGTGACAACAGGTGATAAAACGTTAGCAGACTGGTCCATCTACAACGTTGAGAACGATCTTATTATGGTCATTCTTTATAGTGGAATACATTAGTTTATATCAAAGCAATGTTCTCCTTACATTTTCTTAACCTGGAAGGTATAATAACCCATGCTAACTATGGGCATAACAAAAATAAAAAATAAAAATAAAACCCTTGCTCCCTCATCGATTCTCAAAAAAAATTGCGAATCAAAACACTTTTTTTGTTTGGCCTAAAAACATAGTTTTCATACAAAATGTGAATTTGTTCAGATGTATGCGAAAACTGTGTGCCAATGCATTCCCGTATATATGGGAGCCTCACGTACACAAGTTAATACATTGGCCTAACAATGTTTACCTTGACAGCCATGCTTTCTCTTATATATCTGAGACTCTATAGGAGACTTGAATATATAACAGAATGCACTGGCACCAGCGCAGCTCCCCTCATGAAAGGGTAAAATTGGATATTAAAATATGTATATTTTCAATGCACAGGGTAATTGCACAGTCACAGGTCAGAGGTAATAAAGATTTTATACTTTGCAAGAGTTTCTATTTTCGTTATTGGTTTGATTGACATTAATATGGTCCGATATCACACATGTGTTCCGTCTTGCAGATTATTGATATGAATGACATAAATACAGTCCAGATATCACACATGTATTCCGTCTTGGTTTGATGACATAAATACTGTCCAGATATATCAAATGTGTTCCGTCTTTCAGATTTTCCAGGTTCTGATGGCACAGCTATCAGCGTTGATTCTCTGTTGCATTCTACAGTTCTACAATCCTATGATCCTCAGTTCACTCGGCCTCAATTTCATTCTCGGTGTGTTCATGATCATGTATGTTAAGGTAGGCTTCATAATTCCATTACGGTTCCTCATGGAATGCAACCGCATTAGTAGCAATTTTACACACATGGAGTATATTGTAGACTCTAATTTGATAAAAATGACCACAGATGCAAAAAAAAAATTTTTAACCATTAAATAGAGCTCATCAAATATCTCAAATTTTACCTATGTTAAATTTCGAGTCGCATCCAATCTCGAGTCGACAATGGGTTGGATATGGGGAGTATTGAACAAGCCTTGAATTTAGTGGAGCTATCCCGCTATACTAGCATCACCAAATTCACCCCATTCTGCTTTGGCCTCAACTGCTATGGGAGACCTAGGATCACATTGAAGTTCCCCAGTTGAAGTTGGTGATATTCACCCATTAATCGCCTCAATTATGCATTTTATCTTCTGAAAATTAGGGGATACAGAAACTTCTGAGAATGGAAAAAGTAACTAAAAACAATTTTAATTTGAGACTATAGATACTTCCCAGAAGATGAGGCCTAAGCAGAATGAGGTCCCCAGAGGGTGAATTTGGTGATGCTGGCCCACTTTGCAGGATAGCGTCACTAAATTCATCCTCTGGGAGCCTCGTTCTGCAAATGACAGGCACAATATTTGCAAGCTTGGTACTGAATTAATTATAAAAAATGAATGCTTCCCAGAAGATTTAAATTTAGAAACAGAATCTGTACAGAATATTTCGAAGTGGACTAGAGCTTAACAAATATTTGAGACTGTCGGGCACGAAAATATATTTCTCAATTTTCTGAGTGATAATCTTCAAAACTGAGTGCTTATATCCACCTGGTTGTTTGGTGTTATGTTACTAACATACTGTGTCATTTATTTTTGTAGAGCAGAACATCAAAAGAGAGCAGCGTTGTTTTCAGTATATTTATGACGGTTATATACTCAGTGCTATCATTGGTGCTCATGATTCTACTCAGCTCTGCAGCTCGGGTATGTTTGACCCTTTCTGTACTACATGGATTTTTCCATTCAGTTATAAAAGTATACCTTGGAACAATCTATTATTCATTTCGAGGGTTATAGTGGTGATAAAAGCAGATGATACATAAATAAAAGTGCAGAAGGAGACTTATTTATTTTAGGAAATGTTCAGATAATAAGTTCAACATATGGTCGTTTTTTTAAACTTATTATCTAAACAATTCCTAAAGGACAACTACTCACCATTCATCAATGATGCTTTAGTATAGAAAGTGTAAACCAAGTTTATATTTTGAACCCTTTCTTTACTTAACCCTTTAATGATGGGAGTTGCCCTGGTGCAGCATTAAAGACTACATTGGCCTAACAAGGTCACTATTGTTAGGCCAATGTATTCTCTTATATATGCTATGCTGTCTATGGGATACTTGCATATATAAGAGAATGCAGTGGCACAGGGTATTCACAAACTTTCAGGAAGCTCCCTTAGGAAATCTTCAGATAATAAGTTCAACAACAGGCCATATGTTGATCTTATCATTTGAACATTTCCCACCGATGAATATGAAACTTTCTGCTCTTGTATTATCTGTTCATCTGCGGTCTGCTTAATTTTCCTGAACATACCTCTAGAAACATAATACACCATTCCAATGTATACTTTTGTAACTGATGAGAGATCCATTTATTAAAGAGTGCGTTAAATGTTTTGAAGATACAGTAATGTCCTAAATAATTGACTCTCCTTAACCACAGCAGAATTATGGGTAATTTTTCAGGATTTTGTTGGAAATATGGCTTGTTGCCTTTCATCGGAAAGCTCTCAGTGAGTGCTTTCCCATGAATGGCAACAAGCCATATTTCCGACTAAATCCTGAAAAATTACCCATAATTCTACTGTGGTTAAGGAGTCGATTATTTAGGACATTACTGTACTGTAAAGTCCTGTTAATTTGTGGGGGTCTATTATTCGTTGATTTTGTGGTTTGACCGAAATCAACATCCAATGAAATAATTTACTCAGAGTTGGTAAAGTAAATCTCAATATACGAGATGGAAATGAAGATTGGGCATCAAGTCTGTTTTCGGCATGTCGTGAAATGGGTTGACAAAAATATGGCAGATGAGATTAAACATTATTAATTTAATTTGTCGGTGGCCTATTAATAATTGTTTATGTACAACATCGTCTGTTTCCTGCTCTAATAGTTTGTATAAACAATGCTCAATGAATTGGTCTCTTAATAAAGGTTAATGCATGTTTCACCATGTGCAGGTTACTAGTACATAAAACAATAAATGACTACCTCACCAGCATGTGAATTGAAGCCTGTAGCTATCAGTGCACTGATTGCGTGATGCCCTTTCAGCACCGGAATACCGGTAATGTCTACTCAAAGATGTCATATACCTGCTATTGTAGAAACTGATAAATATTGATAAATATGCTATCTGAACCACAAATTCACGTCCCCATGAAAAAGCCTTTTCAGAGGAAACCACGAGAATTGAGGCAGACGAAATCAAAGCCATGCACAGTATGTAAGTGAAATATCAGTGGAAAGAGTATTGGAAATCAGTCACACAAACAAAAAAGTCACTTCCTGTCAGAAAATAATGAAACTTTGAATATTTAGGCTGAATCATAAGTCTTTTTCAATGGAATATCAACATTTAGCCACCAAAATTGGTATAAAAATAGATGAATAATATAGTATTCTGAATCCTGGAGATACTCGAATACACCTGTGTTGAATGTAATGAAATAATTTCCTTACAGAAACTACTCAGTGTGGATGCTGATGAACATATCTTCAAATTCTTGCAGTCAAAGTTCAAAGTGTCTCATGCCAGGTATGTTTCGCTAGGGATATAGAAATAGGTCTGTCCATCTGTAATAACTATGGAGGTCTCTCATGCGAAGTATGTTTTGCTGGGGGATATAGAAATGGGTCTGTCCATCTGTAATAACTATGGAGGTCTCTCATGCGAAGTATGTTTTGCTGGGGGATATAGAAATGGGTCTGTCCATCTGTAATAACTATGGCGGTCTCTCATGCGAAGTATGTTTTGCTGGGGGATATAGAAATGGGTCTGTCCATCTGTAATAACTATGGAGGTCTCTCATGCGAGGTATGTTTTGCTGGGGGATATATAAATGGGTCTGTCCATCTGTAATAACTATGGAGGTCTCTCATGCGAAGTATGTTTTGCTGGGGGATATAGAAATGGGTCTGTCCATCTGTAATAACTATGGAGGTCTCTCATGCGAAGTATGTTTTGCTGGGGATATAGAAATGGGTCTGTCCATCTGTAATAACTATGGAGGTCTCTCATGCGAAGTATGTTTTGCTGGGGGATATAGAAATGGGTCTGTCCATCTGTAATAACTATGGAGGTCTCTCATGCGAAGTATGTTTTGCTGGGGGATATAGAAATGGGTCTGTCCATCTGTAATAACTATGGAGGTCTCTCATGCGAAGTATGTTTTGCTGGGGATATAGAAATGGGTCTGTCCATCTGTAATAACTATGGAGGTCTCTCATGCGAAGTATGTTTTGCTGGGGGATATATAAATGGGTCTGTCCATCTGTAATAACTATGGAGGTCTCTCATGCGAAGTATGTTTTGCTGGGGGATATATAAATGGGTCTGTCCATCTGTAATAACTATGGAGGTCTCTCATGCGAAGTATGTTTTGCTGGGGGATATATAAATGGGTCTGTCCATCTGTAATAACTATGGAGGTCTCTCATGCGAAGTATGTTTTGCTGGGGGATATAGAAATGGGTCTGTCCATCTGTAATAACTATGGAGGTCTCTCATGCGAAGTATGTTTTGCTGGGGGATATATAAATGGGTCTGTCCATCTGTAATAACTATGGAGGTCTCTCATGCGAAGTATGTTTTGCTGGGGGATATATAAATGGGTCTGTCCATCTGTAATAACTATGGAGGTCTCTCATGCGAAGTATGTTTTGCTGGGGGATATAGAAATGGGTCTGTCCATCTGTAATAACTATGGAGGTCTCTCATGCGAAGTATGTTTTGCTGGGGGATATAGAAATGGGTCTGTCCATCTGTAATAACTATGGAGGTCTCTCATGCGAGGTATGTTTTGCTGGGGGATATAGAAATGGGTCTGTCCATCTGTAATAACTATGGAGGTCTCTCATGCGAAGTATGTTTTGCTGGGGGATATATAAATGGGTCTGTCCATCTGTAATAACTATGGAGGTCTCTCATGCGAAGTATGTTTTGCTGGGGGATATATAAATGGGTCTGTCCATCTGTAATAACTATGGAGGTCTCTCATGCGAAGTATGTTTTGCTGGGGGATATAGAAATGGGTCTGTCCATCTGTAATAACTATGGAGGTCTCTCATGCGAAGTATGTTTTGCTGGGGGATATAGAAATGGGTCTGTCCATCTGTAATAACTATGGAGGTCTCTCATGCGAGGTATGTTTTGCTGGGGGATATAGAAATGGGTCTGTCCATCTGTAATAACTATGGAGGTCTCTCATGCGAAGTATGTTTTGCTGGGGGATATATAAATGGGTCTGTCCATCTGTAATAACTATGGAGGTCTCTTTCTCAGTCAAAATGGAGGAAAGTGTATCTATCCATTTGCAATTAGTTTCGTCCATTCATTTTCTGCAGATTTATTGCCCTCATGGTAAAAATACATGTGTGCCAACTTTTGATCTCTTTTAACATAGTCCATGTTTTTATTATCTTTAGTTTACTCATGAGCCAGCACTGAGGGAATAATATCCTGATTTGGACACAATAGCTTGAACCCTATCGATGTGATATTTACACTCGCACATGCATTCGCATTGTGGAACATGAATGCAGGTTGTTGGTTGGTCGAAATTACGTCACATGACATGGTGTTCTGACCCAACTTGCATCCATTTTTGTGTAGATGTAACTTGTATCAAGTCACGAGAATAACGTTCCACACAAAATGTCAGACCAACTTACATCCATACTCGATGGAATGCAAGCAAATCAACATCCATTTCTTAAATAGAAACCTGCTCTGCACAAATGTTATCTATGACAAATCAATGGGAACAAGCCTTGAAATAGTGTGTCTGTCATTTGCAGAATGAGGTCCCCAGAGGGTGAATTTAGTGATGCTACCCTGCATAGTGGGCTAGCATCATCAAATTCACCCTCTGGGGACCTCATTCTGCTTACACCTCGGCAGAATGAGGTCCCCAGAGGGTGAATTTGGTGATGCTAGCCCGCTATGCAGTGTAGCATCACTAAATTCTCCCTCTGGGGACCTCATTCTGCAAATGACAGACATCCTATTTCAAGGCTTGAATGGGAACATCTTTGGAAGTGCAACTCATTATTGGTTTACACTTTCAGCGACTTTGATGCAAGACTGTACCTGTGTCTAGATATTTTCAATGTGTTGCCAGCTGACACGTATCAGAGACTGTTGTCACACTTGGTGCTGCCTCCCTATGCGTTACTTCATTCTGTATTACTCGTCTTACTTGCTGTTGATGTCTTCTCAAACTGGAGGTATGTATCCTGTATTTAATAGAGAGGTGTATTTAACCCTTTCATGACTGGAGCTTCCTGAAATTTGGCGAAAACCCTGAGTCAATGCATTCTCTTATATATGCGAGTCTCTCATAGGGAGCTCGCATATATAAGAGAATGCATTGGCCTGACAATATTTACCATGTCAGACCATGTAAGCCAGTGCATTCTCGCATATATGCACTGGGAACATGATCTTTAACCCTTTCAGTGCCAGGGCCGATCTCATCGGCCCTAATTTACGGTCTGTAAAATCGGCCCTAAAAAAATAAAAATTATTATTATTTTTATTTTTTTTTTAGATTTGTTTGGGTTGAATTTTTGTTGGGTATGCTTAAGCATGCTATAGCGAATTTAAAAACAAACTGGATAAAACCTTAGGGGCATGTTATAACTCAAAACTATCACCAAGTATGCATAGTAATAATTTTGATCCCCATGAAAAACGTAAGATTCCCTGGCACTAAACCTACATAATAAGTCTGTTAAAGAATATAAGAAAAAATTATTAAAATTGTAAAAAATTGTAAAAAATAATAACAAATGATGAAACATTGTTAGGCCAATGCATTCTCTTATATATGCGAGGCGACCCATTGGCACAGGGTATATGTGTTGATACAAAAATCAGACTTGGCACTGAAAGGGTTAATGCTGCACCAGCCCAGCTCCCGTCATGAAATGGTTAATAGAGAGGTTAAGATTAAGAATTTCTAGCCTCAGACTTCAGTTGCCATCAACTACCAGCGACCAGATGATGCATGTGATCTCCACATATTCAACAATGTATATCAATAAAAACGGATCGTATCTTTCCATGTACAAAAACGTCTGGTGATCACATGCTTCATCTGAACATTGGTAGCTGACAACCACTGACATATGTAGTTAGAAGTTCTAAATCTACACCTCATGTTATATCGCTGGCAACAATATTCTCAATATAAACCTCCTGTTATGTCCCCGGCAACAATGTTCTTAATCCAAACCTCCTGTTATGTTCCCGGCAACATTACTCTATATCTAAGCCTCCTGTTATGTCCCCGGCAACCAATGTCATTATAAACCTCCTGTTATGTCCTGGCTCTCTCTGGCAACATTGTTCTTAATACAAACATTCAGCTATGTTTCCGGCAACATTGCTCTCAATGAAAACCTCCTGTTATGTCCCCGGCAACCAATGTCCTCATTATAAACCTCCTGCTATGTCCCCGGCTCTCTCCGGCAACATTGTTTAAGCATGCTATACTGGAATCATCTTTGACATTAAAACATTGGTATATGTTCCGGCATAATAATGGCAAATAATGTATGAAATTGCTGAAACTCTTATCTATTTCATTCATTAGTGTGCCTGTCATTTGCAAAATGAGGTACCCAGAGGGTGAATTTAGTGACCCCAGGGATTTTTCTGCCTATTTTGGGAATGGGTCCGGGTCCGTTCGAATTGGGAAAAATGTGTCTTTACAGACCAAAATTGGGAATTTTCCATGTTTTAGAAAAATTAAATTAATCACTGTTACACACAAGTAAATAGTACTAATACTGTAATTTTCGGTGTATAACGCGACTCAAACACAAATGCTGTTTTTACATCAGCTACGCAATTAGTTTACTGAATACAGTTCGGAGTTAATTAAATTGACAAGTTGTTTTTAACTTTATGCAAGTCCTTGCTGTGTACACATATTAAATACTACTTAATGGGGACACTAAGACTTTCCAAGGACATGTGACATGATAAACTTATATTTACTTGTATTTACTGTACACGTGTTTTAAATCGGCAATTTATTTAGAGTTATCATCCCTCTTTCATAAATGCGCTGACTGGTAGAGGGGAGGTAATTCGCATGTTAACCTAATAGTTAGGTCGCCATTTCCCGATGTCGCCGATTTACTACGGGTTTTCAGCCGTTTTTTGATCGACTGAGTGTACAAAACTCAGAAAAAATTGATAATTATTCAATAAACTCGACTATATTATATACCTGCCTGCAATTGGGAATTTGGTGGTTGAAAATTGGGAATAAAGGTGCCTTTTTCCCATTGGGAATGGGGCCGTTTAACGGACCCTGAGGACACCTAAAAAAATCCCTGGACCCTATCCCGCATAGCAGGCTAGATTCACCAAATTCACCCTCCGGAGACCTCATTCTGCATGGCCTCATCGCTATGGGAGACATAGACTCAGATTGATGTGCACCCATTGGGAAATTCAATTATGCCATGTGTCATCTGCCAGTCTGGGGATATAGAGAAACTAAACTGAAAAGAAATAGAAACTATATAAATTTGATAATAACTTTCCAGAGAGGATGAGGCCTAAGCAGAATGAGGTTCCCAGAGGGTGAATTTAGTAATGCTAGGCTGCCTTGTGCGATAGCATCACTAAATTCACCCTCTGGGGACCTCATTCTGCAAATGGCAGACACACTATAATAAGGCTTTATTTCATTGTATTGTTTTTGACAGATGGTTGGCCAGAAAGAAGAAGAATGAAGGTGTGAAACATGCTGCGATTGACGTTATGATGAGCTACCAACCAGAAGTTCTATTCCATACTAGTGAGTTTATTAGTTCCAAATCTTTTGTTATTCCTCACAAATAAATTCTGGCAGGGAATAAAGAAATGGGTTCTGTACATCTGTAAGAAATGAATTTTGGCAGGGAATATAGAAATGGGTTCTGTACATCCGTAAGAAATGAATTTTGGCAGGGAATATAGAAATGGGTTCTGTACATCCGTAAGAAAGGAATTTTGGCAGGGAATTTAGAAATGGGTTCTGTACATCCGTTAGAAATGAATTCTGGCAGGAAATATAGAAATGGATTCTGTATCTGTAAGAAATGAATTTTGGCAGGGAATATAGAAATGGGTTCTGTACATCCATAAGAAATGAGTTTTTGGAGGGAATATATATATGGGTTCTGTACATCCGTAAGAAATGAATTTTGGCAGGGGATATAGAAATGGGTTCTGTACACCCGTAAGAAATGAATTTTGGCAGGGAATATAGAAATGGGTTCTGTACATCCATAAGAAATTAGTTTTTGGAGGGAATATATATATGGGTTCTGTACATCCGTAAGAAATGAATTTTGGCAGGGGATATAGAAATGGGTTATGTACACCCGTAAGAAATGAATTCTGGCAGGGAATATAGAAATGGGTTCTGTACATCCGTAAGAAATGAATTTTGGCAGGGAATATAGAAATGGGTTCTGTACATCCGTAAGAAATGAATTTTGGCAGGGAATTTAGAAATGGGTTCTGTACATCCGTAAAAAATGAATTCTGGCAGGAAATATAGAAATGGATTCTGTATCCGTAAGAAATGAATTTTGGCAGGGAATATAGAAATGGGTTCTGTACATCCGTAAGAAATGAGTTTTTGGAGGGAATTTAGAAATGGGTTCTGTTCATCTGTAAGAAATGAATTCTGGCAGGAAATATAGAAATGGATTCTGTATCCGTAAGAAATGAATTTTGGCAGGGAATATAGAAATGGGTTCTGTACATCCGTAAGAAATGAGTTTTTGGAGGGAATTTAGAAATGGGTTCTGTTCATCTGTAAGAAATGAATTCTGGCAGGAAATATAGAAATGGATTCTGTATCCGTAAGAAATGAATTTTGGCAGGGGATATAGAAATGGATTCTGTATCCGTAAGAAATGAATTTTGGCAGGGGATAAAGAAATGGGTTCTGCACATCTGTAAGAAATGAATTTTGGCAGGGGATATAGAAATGGGTTCTGTACATCTGTAAGAAATGAATTTTGGCAGGGGATAAAGAAATGGGTTCTGTACATCCGTAAGAAATGAATTTTGGCAGGGGATATAGAAATGGGTTCTGTATCCGTAAGAAATGAATTTTGGCAGGGGATAAAGAAATGGGTTCTGCACATCCGTAAGAAATGAATTTTGGCAGGGGATATAGAAATGGGTTCTGTACATCCGTAAGAAATGAATTTTGGCAGGGGATATAGAAATGGGTTCTGTACATCCGTAAGAAATGAATTTTGACAGGGGATTTAGAAATGGGTTCTGTACATCCGTAAGAAATGAATTTTGGCAGGGGATAAAGAAATGGGTTCTGTACATCCGTAAGAAATGAATTTTGACAGGGGATATAGAAATGGGTTCTGTATCCGTAAGAAATTAATTTTGGCAGGGGATAAAGAAATGGGTTCTGCACATCTGTAAGAAATGAATTTTGGCAGGGGATATAGAAATGGGTTCTGTACATCCGTAAGAAATGAATTTTGGCAGGGGATATAGAAATGGGTTCTGTACATCCGTAAGAAATGAATTTTGGCAGGGGATATAGAAATGGATTCTGTATCCGTAACAACATTGGAGATCTTTATCATTTTACAATTATTTTGTAATGATAACAAATTTTCCCCGACCAATTGAACATGAATAGAAAGGTTGCATATGCAGTATTTCAGGACCATGCGCATTTCACTTTGCATGGCTTTATGGTCTTTTATTTGAAATCACTGCTAAAGCTAGTGTAGTCTTTGTCAGAATAATTTGTTAACCCTTTACCCAACAAAACGCCCCAAAAAAACGCCCAAATAAAGCTTCAACAGCCTAAAATATCTTCGGTCTGTCTCAATAACACCATACAAATATGGATATCATTGGAACCGGTTCATTGACCACATTGTGATGGTTACAGTTATGCCCTGTGCCAATGCGTTCTCTTATATATGCGAGTCGACCATAGGTCGCCTCGCATATATAAGAGAATGCATTGGCCTAAATAAATTCTTTTTTAACACTTTTTACCATACCATTTTTTCTTACATTCTTTAACAATTTTATAATTTGTTTCTTACATTTTTTAACAATTTTTATAATATTTTTCTACATTCTTTGTCAATTTTATCATTTTTAATATGTGTTAAGCCAATGCATTCTCTTATATATGCGAGGTGACACTCGCATATATAAGAGAATGCATTGGCACAGGGTCGTTCTGTTGGGTAAAGGGTTAAATAGATTTATTAGATTTATGTTTAATCGCTTGTAGTTCAGTGTGTGATGTTTGGAGTGCTGGCCATGTCGACCATGAGGATGAAGTACCTATGGACACCATACATGTGCATCATCGGCAGTTTGGTGCCAGGAGATTACGATATTTGGAAACTCATTCTCAAAAAATTCACAATCAAGGAAGCAAACGTAAGACGTTTTAAAAACAGATTATATTTTATCATTTGTGCATTATAGCCTGATTTAACTCGATAAAATTTAAATATCATGAAAATTCTGAAAGAATCAGAATTAGACACCTTCACCTGTCAATTGATTACAGTAACTCTTAATATTATAAATATCAGGACTGAGTCCTCTTTTTCTGTCAAATTGGCTGAGATATATCCCAGTTTCAACAGAAATAGTGTGTCTGTCATTTGCAGAATGAGGTCCCCAGAAGGTGAATTTAGTGATGCTATCCCGCATTGCGGGCTAGCATCACCAAATTCACCCTCTGGGGACCTCATTCTGCTTACACCTCAGCAGAATGAGGTTCCCAGAGGGTGAATTTGGTGATGCTAGCCCGCTATGCGGGATAGCATCACTAAATTCACCCTTTGGGGACCTCATTCTGCAAATGACAGACACACTATTTCAAGGCTTGGAAATGACATATTAACCCTTCTCTATACTAAAGTATCATTAACAAGTAGTTATTGCACAAGAAATGTTCAGATAATAAGTTCAACATAGCTCATTTATTGAACTTATTATCTAACCATTTCCATCAATAAATAGGACTCCTTCTGTACCTTTGTTTTTCTGTCGTCTGCTTATATTACCTTAAATTCCTATGTTCACTTTATTAAGGCCAAACTTTTTTATTTTTCTGCTTTACGGATTTTTTTAACCTTGTTTTGGTAGGGTCGGTCGGAAAAAAAATAAAAATAAAAATGCTTGAATCTTCTTTTTTTTTGGACATTCGCTAAGGTGGTAACTGTGTCTTTATAATTCTCTGTCAGTCATTTATAGAGAACTCTTTTTGGATGTATATCACAAAATTCAAATCCAGTACTATTATTTGAAACAGCTCAGATTATTGAATAATATTGAAAAAATCCAGAAATAAAAGGGTTTGTTTTTGTTCAACATTTTAATTATTGAATAAATGAACTCCCCCATTCAGTTATAATGTATACCGGTACATTGAAAAAGTCCATTATTCATCTGGATGGATGTCATGGAAAAAATAAGTAGCCGACAGATAATATATTTGCAGAAGGATTCCTATTAGTTGGTGGGAAATGTTCAGATAATAAGTTTAGATCTTGTTGAACTTATTATCTGAACATTTCCTAAGGAATCTACTTGTCTGGTCAATGAGTATTTAGTATAGAGAGGCTTAATACACACATGGGAATGATGAGATTAGTGGTAGTGATAAAAAGTGAATGTGTAACTTGAGCAAACCCACATACTCATTAGTTTGTCATTCCTATCTAAGAAACCTTGTGGACTGTTATTGGTCTTCAGTCATAAAGATCACCATAAATTCCCAGGAATACAAAATGTATTCTAAAGGCCATTTAAAGTTTTAAAGAGATGTCAAGATTTATAGAAAGCATACAGGTATCTTGGTGGCCGACACATAAACTCAAGCTGACTTCTCAGTTTTCAACTTGGATTTAGTTAAAAGTAATTAAAGCCAGAGATATCTATAGTTGGTGTGTCCTATGCATCTTTAATCAGTGAAATGTGGTTAGATAATTTGTTACTGATAAGCAGAAACAGCTGTCGGCTGTGAAAATAAAAATAAAAATTATATTTGATTTTTATTTCCTTGTCGGGCCACAGAAAACAGGGTCAGCGGATCCGTAAAGCAGTAAAATAAAAAAGTTTGGCCTAACTGAATGGGAGAATCCATTTAGTATAGAAAGGGTAAAAATTTATTACAAGTGAAAAACTAAACTCTTTGTTCTTGAACTCAGAAAATAAACTTTGTTTCAAAATTGTCTTTTATAAGATCTTACACCAATTTTTGTTAGTAGAACATTTGCTGAATACATTATAGATGACATATCAGTTTGTAACTGTAAAATGGCTTCCTTGATATGTATTACTTTTATGTCCAATATCTATTGACTAGTTATTCCTTAGAAAATTTTCAGATAACAAACTTATTATCTGAACATTTCCCACCTAAGAATATGAATCCTTCTGCATATGTATATTATTTTTTGCGTGTCTGTTAAACAAGAATGGTGTATATTTCAGATCCAGATGGCACGACATGCTGTAACTATTGGTATCATTGCCTTCATACTACAGTGGGTAAGTCAATCTGTCTATTATAATCAAGTCACAAAAGGACTGATATTTGTACAATATTTGATGTGATCTTGGTCTGCACATAACACTCAAGCCTTGAAATAGGGTGTCTGTCATTTGCAGAATGAGGTCCCCAGAGGTTGAATTTAGTGATGCTACCCCCGCATAGTGGGCTAGCATCACCAAATTCACCCTCTGGGAACCTCATTCTGCTGAGGTGTAAGCAGAATGAGGTCCCCAGAGGGTGAATTTGGCGATGCTAGCCCGCTATGCGGGGGTAGCATCACTAAATTCACCCTCTGGGGACCTCATTCTGCAAATGACAGACACCTTATTTCAAGGCTTGATAACACTAAGCCAAAAAAAAGAAGAGTTTTGGTTCCTGGGCAATTTGTTTTTTATCAAATCAATGCATTTACATACTAATGGTTTCAACACAGGAACTTTGGTATTGGAGAACTATCAATAATGAATAATATGATAATATGCAAGGCGTATAGAACTACTCCGGTAGTCCATATTTGAATATCCCATGACTAAGATGACATGACAAGTGCAATCTTGTCTGGATTCTGGCCTGCAAATGACATCATGCAACATGTCATGACATCGTAATTGGTTTTCATTTATAAGATAAGAAACGAAAATGATTTAATATGAACCTATCTATTTATAATAACTGTTCTACTTATATATACTTCATTATTCATTATCACATATCGAAAGTTGTGAAGTAGCAATTTTTATTTTCATCATGTTCATCCATTGCTAGTTCCTCACCCTATCTCTCATAATGTTGTTGTCCTGTCTCTCTGAACCATTGGGCGAAACATTTCCTTAACCCTTTCATGATGGGAGCTTCGCTGGCGCAACATTAAAGACCATGTGCCAATGCATTCTATTTTCTATAATCGCTAAAAAATGTAAGAAATAATGATAAAAAATGATAAAAATTGATAAAGAATGTAAGAAAAAATGATAAAAATGATCAAATTGTTAGCGAATGTAAGAAAAAATTCTAAAATTGTTAATGTATATAAGAAAAAATTATAATATTTGGTAAAGAATGTAAGAAAAATTTATAAAAATTGTTAGGCCAATGCATTCTCTTATAAATGCGAGGAGACCTCGCATATATAAGAGAATGCATTGGCACATGAGCTTTAATTTTGTGGCAGCGCAGCTCCTATCATGAAAGGGTTAAAATATCCCTTTCAGATCAAAGAAGTTGTTCACATTCAATCCCGGCCCGATCTATTTGAAGTCGGCTATATTTGCCGGGATTATTGGGGGATTATATATCTAACTATCCAAAGTCATTATCGCTAGTATCAAATAATTAGACCATTCGAGTTCCATGAGTTTATAAATTAGTACAAGACCACCATCCCACTATTCAGATATAAAACAATTACGACATTATCAGATTATGTACTAGATGCTTCGGAAGTTGTTGGTAACGTATCGCACTTTTGGGAGATACCGCTTCCGTAAATAAATGCTCGCGCCCACTTGTCAAGTTTATTGATTTAATCGGATTATACCATTGATGTTGGTATTAATTAATAAATGCTTTAGAAATAAAACTAAAAGCTTTTATAACTCCTTGATTAGTCCTTATTGTTTATTTTAGTGGACACCCACATTCAGAGTAGTGACCAAATTAAACTTAAAAAGTTACATGCATCATGATAATTTTGTTCAGACAATTTACAAACGTATCTTCCAGTCTAGGAAATAATACTAGAATGATATAATCCTACAATATGGTATAACAATACTACTTCCAATTAAGTTAAAAATTTAACAACTACTGTAACTTTCTGATTGTATTGATAATTGATATTTACACAAAACATTTCAGAAAAATAAAAAAAAAAA
This sequence comes from Siphonodentalium dalli, assembly GCA_032622095.1. Taxonomy (NCBI): domain Eukaryota; kingdom Metazoa; phylum Mollusca; class Scaphopoda; order Gadilida; family Siphonodentaliidae; genus Siphonodentalium; species Siphonodentalium dalli. The sequence goes on from CP136061.1 coordinate 50,433,631, forward strand.
TAAAAATTATTTTGTATTTTATCTTTTTATTGATGTTATAAATGTTTTCAGACTTTTTTATTCTTTGCACATTTATGTGAGAGCCTTGGGTCCCTTTAATCGTTATGTTTTTACAGACTGTTATACTCTGCACATTTACCCACTGTGAATGACTTTTTAACTCAGATATTGTTCCTTATTTTATAGAATTGGGCAGAGGTATCGAAGGATTTAAATGATCTGAGAGAATTCCACGATCCTGATACAGTCCAGCTCATGGAATGGATCAAGTGAGTCATTATCTATCACTATGGTAATGAAATATCTTGTGAATATAACCTCACAGTGATGAAAACATTTTAATCCTTTAACCCTTTACCCAACAGAACGGCCCTGTGCCAATGCATTCTCTTATATATGCGAGTATAGGTCGCCTCGCATATATAAGAGAATGCATTGGCTTAACACATATTAAAAATGATAAAATTGTCAAAGAATGTAGAAAAATATTATAAAAAATGTAAAAAAATGTAAGAAAAAATTATAAAATTGTTAAAGAATGTAAGAAAAAATGGTAAAAAGTGTTAAAAAATATTTTTTTTAGGCAAATGCATTCTCTTATATATGCGAGGCGACCTATGGTCGACTCGCATATATAAGAGAATGCATTGGCACAGGGCATAACTGTAACCATCACAATGTGGTCAATGAACCGGTTCCAATGATATCCATATTTGTATGGTGTTATTGAGACAGACCGAAGATATTTTAGGCTGTTGAAGCTCTATTTGGGCGTTTTGGCCGCTTTGTTGGGTAAAGGGTTAACCCTTCACTGGTGTAACATTAAAGACCCTGTGCCAATGCATTCTCTTATATATGCCAGTCGACCATAGGTCACCTAGCTCCCATCATTAAAGGGTTGAGAAACTAATGTACTTTGGTTGATTATCATACTCATATTTAAATTTGCATAGTATTATTATCAGGGTTCGTACACCCCTACTGGAAACTTGAATATACTGGAAAAAGCAAATTCAACTTTCCAGTACTAGAAATATACTTGAAAAACGATCTCCGGCCGATCGATACTGGAATATACTGGAATTCCGGTCATTATTTCCTGAGCACCGGTTCCTGGGCACCGGTTCCTGCGATTGTTGCCATGCGGTAATTCAACTTCCTGTTTTTACTTTCGATACCGCGCAATTACAATAAATAAATGGCAAAATCGTGACAAAACATATAAATATGAGAGGAGAATGCAAATTTAACGATAATTGGCTAGAAAAACCAGAAAATAGATGTTGGTTGTCATCTGTACCTGGTGACCCCAAGCGAGCGAAGAGTAATGTGTGTGCCAAAAGTTTCAATATCGGCAATATGGGGGAATTTGCTATCAAATCGCACGCCAAAGGGAAGAGGCACATCGATGCCATGAAGAAGCGGGAGGGGTGAATGTGAGGACATTTTTCTCGGTTCCTAGTACCTCTACAACTAGCAGTTGATTCAGTTCAGTTAAATTTATCAGATAAATGATTGCACTAATGATGTAAAACAAAGGTGAGTGTGAGTTCAAATCAGTCTAATTTTCCCATCTATAGGTTGATATATTATAATATTTTCAGGACTACACATAAGTGATGACTTATATGACCTAAAAGGTCAACTTTCAGTGATTCCAAATTGTTGAGATGCGCAATGTATGCTATAAGCAAGGGTTTCCACTATAGTGGCAGGGTGTCCTTTTAAGGGTCCCTTTCCCCAAACCAAAATTTTCCCTGCCAATGGGGAAATAATGCAATTACCTGATTGAATAATAGTAACTTTTGGAAGAATGTGACATATCCATGTTATAATATGCCAGTTAATATGAGAGAATCAATCAATCAACACCAAGGATAAGTTATCATATATATATTTTGGGACTTCTGTTTGTTCGTCTGTTTGTTTGTCTGTTAGCTATGGCCGGGAAAACGGCTGGACCAATTGAGTTCAAACTTCCAATCTAAGGTCAAAAACCCACGGGCAGTGTTTACCGCCGTTTTGGAGAACGTCGGAGCACTCCTTCTCCATTCCCCCGCTACCGCAATGGGAATTCATGGGTTAATCGCGTGATAGTTAAGGAGCGTTCGTATCCGCAGTGTCGTTGATAAAGAGTGTGTATGTGTCGAGACATGAGCGTGTTGTGTCTGTGTCCAGACATGAGCGTGTTGTGTGATTCGTACTTAGGGGTTCCTAGGAATGGGGGAGATTTTCATCGGGTCAGTTTTTCCGCCCGAAGTGACCTTCACCTTGAAACGGGTACCCACAAATGATCTAATATATATTTGGGACTTCTGTCTGTTTGTTTGTTTGTTAGCTATGCCTGGGAAAACTGCTGGATGGATTTCGACGAAATTTGATACCTACAGGTAATTTTCTCCGGGGAGTGTTTTGGACGGGTCAAATCGTGACCCCGACCTGACATTGACCTTCAAATGGTCAATTCAAGGTCAAAGCCCGGACGAAGTTGGGTCACCTGCTAGTTAGTTATAAATTGTGAGTTAAAATGTACAAAATTATTTGGGCAATATAAATAACATTAGTCATTACTGCATGTAATTCCTGGAAATAAAACAAGGTCGGTAGGTTAAGTTCACATACATGAAGGTAGTCATTCATCCAACTGACTGAACAGCCAGTATAGACTACCTTCATGTGTGTATTATATTGCTGCTAATAGGTACTAGGAGTGGTTTGTGGTCTGATATGGTGGCCTTAAAACTCATAGCTTTAATGGCTGTAAGACTATTATTATGAAATTTGGTGTGCAATATAGTTGTTGAAATGACTGCCTTGTGGAAATGTAAGGCATGGATATATTAATTAAAAAGCAATACTGGTATATAAATTAATTCTGGAGTATAAATTCCCTTGACACTAAAAGGGGACCATTCCCTGACCCCATAGTCTAGAGGAAACCCTGTATAATAAGCACGATAACTCGTACTGGAAAATCGGGAAAAAAATACTGGAAATATACTGGAATTTTACTTTAAAATTAGTGTACGAACCCTGTATTATTCGCTCAGATCTAAATTTGCACACTTTGAATTAGCACACCATGATGTGAGAAAAGTCACATAAAAATCATGTTTCCGATATCATTCCGTTAGTTTTTAATCGTTCCTGATGTAGATTTAAAGACCACTATGATATAAACATAGACTGTCACTCAGAATAACTGTTAATTGTAGTGTTGTAATGATACGGGGATTATCGGTAAAAGCCGATAGCTGATATTTTCGATAGAATTATTGGCCGATCCGGTACAGATGCCGATACGTCTTGTATGTGAAAAAAGTTTGGGAGAAACAGAACAAATTTCCCTATAAATTTTTCTTGTAATTGCAAAGTATTATCGTCAAAGACTCTAATACCCTGGGCCCAAAACAGTTTAGTTTACATTCCCCAAAACCCTGGCAAAACAATTTAACATTCCATTGCCAACAGATTTCCTCAATATTTTTTGACTCCCATAATCCATTTGAGTCAATTTTAATTTGCCAAATTAACTCGATCTTTGAACTCCCGTTTAATAATAACACCCACAATGTCCCGCCCATAGAGCACTCTTATTGGTTGGTTGGTTCCATCAAACATGTAAGTCACCTCCTTGAATCAAAAGCACATGCAGTTAAATGTTGTTAACACATGGCCTTTCATGCCAGAGACATATGTGAAATTTAGAGTTATCCTTCCTACATCGGAACCTTAGCCATTGGTGACTTTGAGTCAGGTACAATGCAAACTGATCAAGTGTGACTCATCTATTAATAACCACTTGAGTTTCAGTTTACCTTATCATCAAATGGTATGATCATTTGACATTACGACTCGCAAATTTGCCTGGCATATTTTTGCAGACATTTCGACACAAAAAGCTATTATAAGTTGTCAACACTTGGCTAATTAGTGTTTTCTACTTATGAAGATGACATCAAATGCATGCAAAGCCACCCACCATGCGAAGATAATAACGATATGACAACATTCCTTTTACTGTTGCACATGTGCAGATTCAATTCCACACCCCAACTTTGTTGATTTGATGTGAAATCATGCAAAATGTTTGATTTGATTCGAAATGATTGCGAAGATTCAATAATTTTTTTAACCCTCCTGCACCAAGAGACTCTCTAATATATAGTGATGTAATGATACCGGGGTTATCAATAAAAGCTGATATCCAATATTTTCGATAGAATTATCAGCTTTTCCAATACAGATAAGTCTTGTATGTGAAAAACATTTGGGAGAAACTGAAAAAATTTATCAATTTGTCTTTAAAGGGGAAGGAAACTATCGCATAACGAAAAGGCATGTGTGCCTTAAGCAACTGTTATCTGTTCATGTTTAAAATTTCAGTGCAAATCGCCACACAAAATCGGAGATGTGGCATCTCAAACTAACCCGCGAAAGCAATTACGCGAGTAACTTAACGTTGCCATTTTATTATCTCCCTTTATATAGTTTGAGACATCACAGCCTCACTTGGCTGTTTCACGATAATCTGTATCGCGCACGATAGTCTGTTTTTAGATAAGAAAATAAATAAACAGCAGTTTCGTGAAAGATTGTTTGGTTGTCATGTTTGCACTTATAGACGTCGTCAGTTTGGCCGAGATTGTCACATTCAAATTTTATGCGGCCATTAACTAGCCGAAAATTAATTGTTCAAATTTATAACATAAATAATTTTTGGATTATAATACATGTCTGTAGTCTTCAATAGGCTGTGATTGCTTGGATTTTGTGCAGCATAATAAACAAATATGATTTTAGTGTGTTAGCCTTTATACATATCTGTACAAAGGATGAGTAACGCCGTGACATCTTATAAATATGGACGCGCCGTAATTTGCAGGAGTTTTGTATTACGCAATGTGATATCATTATGTTTGATCATAACTGAGAAATGGTAGGTGTTTTATCGCACAATGGTTGATAAACTTAATATATACACAGCCTGATTTGTTGACGGTTTACTTTACATTCCCCAAAACCCTGTCAAAACGATTTAACATTCTGTTGCATTTGAAAAATTTCCTCTATTTGTTTGAATCCCTTAGAGAATCACTCAATAATCTATTTGAGTCAATTTCAATTTGCCAAACAAACTTGATCTTTTTCAGAAGTTGAACTTGCGTTTAATAATAACACCCGCAATTTCCTGCATAAATTATTGGCATTTTTTTTACCTGGGACAGTAGATACTCATGCCGCCCATAGAGCACTCTGATTGGGTTGGATGGTTTCATCAAACATCTAAGTCACCTCCTCCATCTTCAGTCATCATATACCAGAACGTCAATCAATTTGAATCAAAAGCACACACAGTTAAATGTTGTTAACACGTGATCTTTCTGGCTCGCGACAATGTTTTGCTCGAGACAATAAAACATTGTCGCAAGTTTTCAGGCCTCGGTGATTTAGCATGTTTGATGTTCAGCTAAACTGGCAAACCTATAATGTTGTGCTTGTTCAATTCCACCCCCTCCCCCCCAAGAATTAATTGTGGCGAACGAATGGTATGTCAGTCATTGGAAGATTCCATTCTCCTGCAAACATCAGGAGTGTCAGTCATTCGCTTTCAACATGTGCCACTCGGCACTCGCAAGACATTGTATACAGTTTATGTTTTAACTATTAAGTGTACTGTTTTGTGTGGTTTATTTGGGTTGTGAGTGTACCAACGGTCTCCTGTCGATGTTGTCATCATGGGTAGACAGGGTACACCATCGTATGTGAGCAAGGGCTGACCTGTTCATAAAATAGTAGCTCTTTGTCTAGAAATTCCCATAATTTATTTACTATTAAAGTAGGAATTGGTCTCACAACATTCACAAAAGGACGCGACAGGTATCAGTTGTCGATATCGGCCAGGAGACAAAAGTTTGCCGATATTTTGACTATTCCACTTATTTCGGCCCGATCCGATAGCTGATACCGATAATCGGTACATCACTAGTTAATTATTAAGTGGTGAAGGTAACACCACTACACTCGGTCCAATAATATTATGGTAGTTCAATAGTCATTGGCATCACTGACATGAAATTGAACTATGTAAAGTTACGTTAGCAACCATCGATAGGCTGCTGACTTCAGAAATGTCATTTGGTGGTTTACATATATATCAATTAATACACATACCTTCTATCGTTCCCATTTATTCTCTGAACTCTGAATTATATTATTTTCACTCAGTTTAAAATTTGCACACAGTTGGGTGCGCGAAAAATAAAACTGGGCGAATTTAAATACAAGTAATGTGTTAGATACCTATAATCATGCTTTTTTTCTCACAGGTCGAGTACCCCGGCAGCAGCATCGTTTGCTGGTAGCATGCAGCTGTTGGCTGGTGTTAAATGCTGCACAGGAAATCCGATAACTAACCACCCACATTATGAGGACCGAGATCTACGTATAAAGACTAAAGATGTAAGTGTGTCGTTAAACTTTACAGTGACATTGCTTGTGTATGTACATCCTATCAGCCCCATCCACCCACCAGCAGTGTATACAGTACCTACCTACTACCAACCCAATCCTCCCACCAGCAGGTTATTCCCCGAAGCGACAATCACTGGTTATACAATGTTAACAATAAAACCAATCTGATGGGAGTCAATTTTCCGAAAGAAATATTTTTATTGAAAATAAAGTTATATGACAAAATATCTCATTTTGAATTACAACAAATCTCATATCCAGCTGGAGTCACAGCCAATTTGAATCTAGTTTTGTAAAAAGCTTCTTAATGTGTGTGGCACCTTCTTTGAACAATTAAGAAAATCAGATTTTCTCTTAGTTTAACCCTTTCATAACGGGAGTTGTGCTGGTGCAGCATTAAAGATCCTGTGCCAGTGCAATTCTCTTATATATGCAAATCTCCTATAGGGAGCCTGTCGTATACAAGAGAATGCACTGGCTTACAAGGCTAAAGCAAATATTGTTTGGCCAATGCATTCTCTTATATATGGAGGCTCACTAAGGGAGACTCACATATATAAGAGAATGCTTTGACACAGGGTTTTCTCTAAATTTCAGGTAGCTCCAGTCATGGGAAATGTTAAGTCTGAAAACTATCAAATTATTAGGATTTTTTATTCCAGATTTTACAGTAGCCAGAAGAATATATCCACTCAAATAGTATTACTTATCACTAGGGCTGCCACGATTCATGATCAATCCGATGCATTGCATTTTAAAGTTCACGATGCAATGCATCGTATTTGGAGGGTGCGATGCAATGCAAAAACAATTCCATGTATGCAGAGTTATCAATAGTCAGAGATCCAACTTTTTCACTGAAAACTTCCAATCTGGCAGATCTGGGGACTGTATTGGCTATTATAGTCTACTTGTAATACCTGGCCATGCATTTTGGTCATTTTAGATGGGTCTTGTAATTTAGTTCAATGAATATGCTGAGGTGAACACTGATGAGAATATATACTAAAAATGATTTAAGTGGTTCATCTAGTTTTCACAGCCGTCAGTTGCCAAAAATTTGCATCACGATGTGCATCGCATTGTGATAGTAAAATAGCAATTCGCATCGCATCATGAAGGTCTGAATTGTTGTAGCCCTATTTATCACATGTTCATCTTTTACCAGATTTATCAGTTTTATGCCAGAAAGAATGCAGAGGAAGTGCACAGAATACTAAAGAAGTACGACACTGGTTACATCATTATGGAGGACAGCATATGTCTGGCTCCATCTCGAGGGGGGTGCCGATTACCAGACATACTCGATGTCGACAATGGAGTAGTAAGTTTATATGTCTGGCTCCATCTCGAGGGGGGTGCCGCTTACCAGACATACTCGATGTCGACAATGGAGTAGTAAGTTTATATGTCTGGCTCCATCTCGAGGGGGGTGCCGCTTACCAGACATACTCGATGTCGACAACGGAGTAGTAAGTTTATATGTCTGGCTCCATCTCGAGGGGGGTGCCGCTTACCAGACATACTCGATGTCGACAACGGAGTAGTAAGTTTATATGTCTGGCTCCATCTTGAGGGGGGTGCCGCTTACCAGACATACTCGATGTCGACAACGGAGTAGTAAGTTTATATGTCTGGCTCCATCTCGAGGGGGGTGCCGCTTACCAGACATACTCGATGTCGACAACGGAGTAGTAAGTTTATATGTCTCGCTCCATCTCGAGGGGGGTGCCGCTTACCAGACATACTCGATGTTGACAATGGAGTAGTAAGTTTATATGTCTGGCTCCATCTCGAGGGGGGGTGCCGCTTACCAGACATACTCGATGTCGACAACGGAGTAGTAAGTTTATATGTCTGGCTCCATCTCGAGGGGGGTGTCGCTTACCAGACATACTCGATGTCGACAACGGAGTAGTAAGTTTATATGTCTGGCTCCATCTCGAGGGGGGTGCCGATTACCAGACATACTCGATGTCGACAACGGAGTAGTAAGTTTATATGTCTCGCTCCATCTCGAGGGGGGTGTCGCTTACCAGACATACTCGATGTCGACAAAGGAGTAGTAAGTTTATATGTCTCGCTCCATCTCGAGGGGGGTGCCGATTACCAGACATACTCGATGTCGACAACGGAGTAGTAAGTTTATATGTCTCGCTCCATCTCGAGGGGGGTGTCGCTTACCAGACATACTCGATGTCGACAATGGAGTAGTAAGTTTATATGTCTCGCTCCATCTCGAGGGGGGTGTCGCTTACCAGACATACTCGATGTCGACAATGGAGTAGTAAGTTTATATGTCTCGCTCCATCTCGAGGGGGGTGCCGCTTACCAGACATACTCGATGTCGACAACGGAGTAGTAAGTTTATATGTCTCGCTCCATCTCGATGGGGGTGTCGCTTACCAGACATACTCGATGTCGACAATGGAGTAGTAAGTTTATATGTCTCGCTCCATCTCGAGGGGGGTGTCGCTTACCAGACATACTCGATGTCGACAACGGAGTAGTAAGTTTATATGTCTCGCTCCATCTCGAGGGGGGTGTCGCTTACCAGACATACTCGATGTCGACAACGGAGTAGTAAGTTTATATGTCTGGCTCCATCTCGAGGGGGGTGCCGCTTACCAGACATACTCGATGTCGACAACGGAGTAGTAAGTTTATATGTCTGGCTCCATCTCGAGGGGGGTGCCGCTTACCAGACATACTCGATGTCGACAATGGAGTAGTAAGTTTATATGTCTCGCTCCATCTCGAGGGGGGTGCCGATTACCAGGCATACTCGATGTCGACAATGGAGTAGTAAGTTTATATGTCTCGCTCCATCTCGAGGGGGGTGTCGCTTACCAGACATACTCGATGTCGACAACGGAGTAGTAAGTTTATATGTCTCGCTCCATCTCGAGGGGGGTGCCGCTTACCAGACATACTCGATGTCGACAACGGAGTAGTAAGTTTATATGTCTGGCTCCATCTCGAGGGGGGTGCCGCTTACCAGACATACTCGATGTCGACAACGGAGTAGTAAGTTTATATGTCTGGCTCCATCTCGAGGGGGGTGCCGCTTACCAGACATACTCGATGTCGACAACGGAGTAGTAAGTTTATATGTCTCGCTCCATCTCGAGGGGGGTGTCGCTTACCAGACATACTCGATGTCGACAATGGAGTAGTAAGTTTATATGTCTCGCTCCATCTCGAGGGGGGTGCCGATTACCAGACATACTCGATGTCGACAACGGAGTGGTAAGTTTATATGTCTCGCTCCATCTCGAGGGGGGTGCCGCTTACCAGACATACTCGATGTCGACAACGGAGTAGTAAGTTTATATGTCTGGCTCCATCTCGAGGGGGGTGCCGCTTACCAGACATACTCGATGTCGACAACGGAGTAGTAAGTTTATATGTCTCGCTCCATCTCGAGGGGGGTGCCGCTTACCAGACATACTCGATGTCGACAATGGAGTAGTAAGTTTTAACCTCAATTAAGTTGTTGACTACTCAAGCCTTGAAATAGTGTATCTGTCATTTGCAGAATGAGGTTCCCAGAGGGTGAATTTAGTGACACTACCCAGCATAGTGGTCTAGCATAACTAATTTCACCCACTGGGGACCTCATTCTGCTTTGACCTCATCTTCTGGGAAGTACCTATAGTCTCAAAAATAACATTGTTGTTAGTTACTTTTTCCCTTCTCTTCAGTTTCTATATCCCCTAATTTGCAGAAAATAAAATGCATACTGGAGGTAACTAATGGGTGAACATCACCAAATTCAACTGGGAAAATTCAATCTGATCCTAGGTCTCCCATAGCAGTTGAGGTCTAAGCAGGCTGTGTTCCCAAGAGGGTGAATTTGGTTATGCTAGCTCACTGTTCAGGATAGCATCACTAAATTCACCCTCTGGGGACCTCATTCGGCAAATGACATACACACTATTACAAGGATTAGTTGGAGGGGCCAGAGGTGATACATCCAATGTCCCATCTCCTAGTGACTTAATCCCTCACTTATGTTCAACCATGATAATGGTAATGTTTTAATGCAGTTTCTATTGAGAAATTAGTGAAAGTGCCAGGAGACTCCTTTTGCAGACGTGTTAATAAATTTATTGAATCTTGATGACTATTTCAAATATTAAATTGAATCCATTTTTTATTTCACATCGAATCGGTTTCAAACTTTCGTAGAACATCTACTTTCTTACCCAAAAAATGAATGTAAATATCTTCAAGAACACAATTGATATCTTTCAGATACCAGAAAGTGGCATAAAGGAAGAAGGTTTAGTGGAAAATAATACACCAAGATTCTGTGTTGAAGTTAGATACGGAAAACCACCTTACAGTACCTACTTCAAGAAAGTGCTTGAAAACAGGACCTTTAGAGTATATCAAGTGTTGTGATTCAAAGCAGAGAATGAAAAAGGCTGCTCAATTATTCTACTGCTACATTGCAATAACCAAATCATTTATCAACGGACAGGTTAAGATCATAACAGGCTATAATACTCATGTGTCGAAGACGGGAGAATATTATTCAGTAGTGAGATGGATGATTTATTTCTAAACGATATCCATACATCATTTCACAGCAGTTTCATTAGTTGTCAATGAAACATGCAAAACTATAGTCATTATTAAATGAGGTCGCTACTTTTGCGGCACAATGCTCACTCCGTGTTATGCAGAGTTTATCAACATCTTTATATTATTGATCTATCAATGAATGCATGGAATATTACAGTCTGTTACCAAGTCTTCTTAGTCCACATCAGCTTGGGATATCGGTTGGGATGATACTGTTTTGGACCGACTCCTGCCCTGTTGCCCTTCTATAACTGACTTTCATTTTCATTCATAAGACGTACTATGTGTAAACGTTGAGCCCGAGCATTCATGTAAACCCCTGAATGTGATTAATCATCTGATATGACTACAATTAAACTGTCTTCAAGATTATACTAGTATATCATTTACCATGATAGAAAAAGTTATAGTGATGATACAATCGTTTAATATTGTTTCCATGCATTTTCTGACAGCACGACAAATCAAAATTCTCTGAGAAACAAGGCTTTCTTTACTTATAAATCTTGTTGCTTTGACATTTAACATACCTCTGATATATGCATGTTTTATATAATGCTTGGGGGAAAGGCTGCCCTCTATATTCATACACGCAAAACTTTGACCTAATCTGAAGCCATACAAGCAAGATAACTCCCGCCCATGATTCTAGATGTAAAGTCCGTTATAGAAGAGTAACTGGATGGGACTCAGTCCAAAGCATCAACAGATATCCCAAACTGTTGTCGACTGAGAAGACTTGGACTAGTTACTGCTGCACATGCCTGAATTTAATGTGCCTGTCATTTGCAGAATGAGGTCCCCTGATGGTGAATTTAGTGACGCTATCCTGCATAGCGGGCTAGCATCACCAAATTCACCCTCTGGGGACCTCATTCTTATTAGACACCATCTTCTCTAAAAAGTTTCTTTATTATTCAGATGGCAGATGACACATTGCATAATCGATGTGACCAATGGGTGTATATCATCATATTCACCATTTGGGAACTTCAATCTGAGTTTATGTCTCCCATAGCAGATGAGGCCATGCAGAATGAGGTCCCAAGAGAGTGAATTTGGTGATGCTAGCCCACTATGTGGGATAGCATCACTAAATTCACCTTCTTGGTACCTCATTCTGCAAATGACAGTTAAGTTAGAAGTGTTCGATCTGAACCTCCAAACGTAAATAATTCTGAGAGTAAGTTTGGCCATTCCATATTATATTCATCAGGTTTCATTAAGTGAACACTTTCTTTCTCTAGATTAATTATGAATGTCATGTAATCATATATATATGAATGTAATGCAAAATGGTCGAAAAGGGTGTTATTTTTTTAAATTACGTCGCTGATTACTTGTTGGACACAATAGGCCACAAATGGTCCTCATAGTCATGTCAGGCACATCCTCAATTCCAAGCATTGAAATAGTGTGTCTGTCATTTGCAGAATGAGGTCCCCAGAGGGTGAATTTAGTGATGCTACCCCACATAGTGGGCTAGCATCACCAAATTCATCCTCTGGGAACCTCATTCTGCTGAGGTGTAAGCAGAATGAGGTCCTCAGAGGGTGAATTTGGTGGTGCTAGCCCGATATGCGGGATAGCATCACTAAATTCACCCTCTGGGGACCTCATTCTGCAAATGACAGACACACTATTTCAAGGCACATACTCAATTCCACTATTATAGTTGAATTTGTTGGTGCCAAATACTCTATTTCCATATTTATGTGGCTATTTTGTGATCACGCATCCCAGTGCACAATAGATAGATAGATAGATAATTTTTTAATGGCTAAAAGATGCAAAATTTGCAGACATATGAGCATAAGCATATATACAAAAGAGTAAAACAGAGTGTGACATTCATATAGTATAAATATAACAAGTATAGATATATAAATATAACAAGAATGCAGCCTGACAGTTCTGTAGAGGGACAAGATAGTGAATAAACCTAGCTTAGTAATGACTACTAAATAGATACTCGTACCTTTATATATATATATACAAACATGAAAAATCAACCCGTGCTATCCCACCCTCCTCCCTCAACAGGACTGTCATGTTGCTTAAGAGATACTAGTAAGAGAACCAACAGCTCTTCGCCACCTGCATATACACACTGCTGCCATGTATGGCCGGCTTTAGACTGGCATGTCCATGACCGAAAGATGGAATACCTAAATACAGGCAGCAGTGACAATATATGCAGCTGGCCAAGTACTGTCATCGTACATATAGAGAGGAAAATAGAGTAGTAGAAAAGAAATATACATATCAATACACTCGTCTGACAAGTCATGCCATCGATTGCCTTCAAGGAGCGCGCATGAAAGCAAGCCAAAGCTTATATTGAAATTGTCCCCCAGACAAAATTAGTTTGGCAACTTTTTGCGCTAGCTTATTTTATTAAACCATTTCATGATGGGAGCCACGCTGGTGCAGAATTAAAGATCCTGTTCCAGCTAGTGCATTCTCTTAAATATGCAAGGCTCCGTATGGGAGACTTATAAGGTCAAGGTAAATATTGTTAGTCCAATGTATTCTCTTATACTGCTGGGCTCCCTATGGGAGACTCATATATAATAGAATACACTGGCACAGGATCTTTAATGCTGCACCAACGCAGCTCCCGTCATGAAAGGGTTAAGTGGAAATTTCAATAAGAGTCACAGAAATAATAAATTGACCTTTGTATGACCTTTTTATGATGACAGTAGAGTGTAATTTTCTATTTTTATTCAAATGGTTTGATTTTGAGTGTTTATGATATAAATGGCTTGATTTGAGTGTTTATGATATAAAATAGGAAGAATAATTTCCTACAGTATTCTATTTCTGAAAAATAAGTGGCATAATTAATCTAAACATCGACTATTGTAAGATTTTTGTTGGGAATTGTTTCTTTGTGTTTCTTTATCTTCTGGCTAAAAAAGCTTGTTAGAAGCATACATCATGTATTTATGTATTCAAAGTTACAAATCAAATCAAATCAAATCAAATCAAATATTTAATGGTATCAATCCAATCATCCAACATGCGAATTATCACCAATTATAACAAACATATAGTAACATTTAATGTGTAACACAATTGATCAACATAATTAGAAATGAAAAATAAAGAATATGTGTTTGTGCTGAAGTGGTAAATAGATGTCTTTGATGATTAAACATGTAAAGATGCTTTTTGTTTTGGTAAATTATCTGATGATAATATTAAAGTATTAAATTTAAACTTTGATTTTTAACGATGCAATTAATTCAGAAATTAATTTTATAAAATTCAGATGTCACTGCACATCAACCAAACTTCATATATAGTGGAGTAAAGGATAATCAAATACATTTCCTTAGAGCCAGTATTTATAACTAGACCTTTATTAATACTGACAAGTTAAGTTCTGCAATAGAACTGGAAATTTTAATATCAATCTATCGAAGTAACTAAAGTAAATACCTAGTGGTTAAGAATTATTGAGATTGATATGAATAAAATTGTCATAAATTGGTATTGGATGGATAACTTCCAAGCCCACAATGTGATTTTAAATCATCACCTCTGTATAACCCATTAATAGCTAAATCATGTACACGTTAAATGCACCACAACCATGTTTCCCCACCAAAATCATGTTTTCCCTCGAAAATGTTCACATAAAATATATGTCTGTACTGGCGTGTTTGAAAGTGCAAAAGAAAAGAATAGAAAAAGAAATGTAATTTAAAAGGTCCTTCTATATAACTTCCAATTAGGTTCAAAGCTAAAGGTCTATTGTGATCGGAGTAGCCAGAATAGTATCAATGACAAAAGGCCACAACACTAAAATAACCTGGTTTATGAACACTATAATAGCCTGGTTTATGAACGCTATAATAGCCTGGTTTATGAACATGTGGGTTGAAAAACACTAGATGCAGGAAGGGAAAAAAATTTAAATAAAATTATGCTTCACCATCATTGACAAATAACAGAATTGTCAATGAATTTCCAATATTTTTTGAAGATTTGAAAATTATAAAAATAAGGTAGGTATTTCTTCCCATGAAACTATAAATTATGGAATAGAAGGTGAAAACAAAAATGAGACAGCCATCATAAATATGTTCTTCACCACATGACCGCATGCTTCATATTTTAATCATCGTGAACATAAACCAATCATATAACAATTATTATGTGTACCCATACCATGTATGGTACACATAATGCTGACGTCCGAATCAACCATCCGTCGTTCGTCCGTCCGTCTGTCCGTCTGTCCGTCCGTCCGTCCGTCTGTCCGTCTGTTCGTAGACACTTGCTATCCGATTCAATTACTTGAATATTTTTTATCGGATCATGTCAAAATTTTATGTGCATGTTTATGATAACACGCTCCTCACCTGTATAGTTTTTGGTATCGATCGGTTGATCGGTTTAGAAATTATTAACACTTTGCATCCGCACATAGTCATGTTCTATCTGATGCCATAACTTAAGTATTTTTTGTCCGATTGTGTTCATATTTGATATGTAGGTTTATAATGACACACCCCTCACCTGTATAGTTTTTGGTATCGATTGGTTGATCGGTTTGGAAAATAATTAACCCTGCACACAAATGCTATCTGATGCATCTAAGTCAAACAATTTTCTTCTGATATGCCTCATATTTCTTACCTAGGTTTTTCTTAGCACGTTCTTTATCTGTATGGATTTTGGTATCGTTTAGTTAACCCTTTCTGCTCTTGTTTTTAAATAGAATTCATCCAAGCTGTGTTTACTTAAATATTTTTCATCTGATCAGCACCAAATTTGGTACATCTGGTCCTCACCCCGAAATACAGATCAGGTTCGAATTTGAGTTTGATCCGGTATATTTTAACAGAGTTATGGCCATTTAAAATTAAAGTGACTGATAAGTAAGCCTGCATTGTGAGAAGAGAAGATCTCACATAACACAGAGTGTATTATTGGCAATGTTTAACTGGACACTACATACCATAGAGATAATAAATAACATTAAGGCAAAGTCATTCCCACAGAGCAGTCAGTTATTAGCTATGGATCAGTACAGTGTATTGACATTGTCAGATAGCAGCTGGTGTTTACAGACTCTGTGTCTTATCTTAGAATAAAATTAAATCACCCATTGGGTAGTTCCACCATATGGTATCATTGAAAATGATTAACCCTCTCCACACATCATATGGTTTTGATGCTTTCATTTGATTCTTCTCTGATTGTATGTACAGGTTGATGGTGATCCACTTTTATCTTGCATGGATTTTGGGATTACAATTAACCCATTCCATAGACACATGATACCCGATTGGCAGATATTAAATTATACCTTTCACTTTGAGCCAGGTTCATTAAGGATTTCTAAAAACAGAGGAAATGTTTTATTTTGAAATTCCCTCTATTGCATTTGGGGTGCAGGATAATAATAATGTTGCTTGTATACTTGAGACTGACTTATTGTATGGGCTTCTAAATCCAATTACATTCATTTATAGACTATTTTGATCAGTTTGCTATCTCATTTGATATCTCAAATATTTGTTATTGATAATATTTATATATCATGTCATTAACAAAATTAACCCACCCATTCCATAGACATACAGTGTGCTATCCAATGTAATGACACTAATATTTTCAATCTGACCATTCTCAAATCCCACCTCTAGTTTTGAAATGCCGCTTCAGTTATCAGAATCGATTAATTGCCCAAAAATAATGCTAACCACAGTCCACTAAAGTATAAAATTGCCCAAAACCTGTTATTTATCAACATTTTGCACAATGAATTTTTGCCGGTTTGTCATATATCTGACACAAAAAACACAAAAAAGCCACTTGATTTTAGAGTTATCCATCTTCATCTGCTATTTGGTCTTCTCATTGACTTTTACTGGGCCACTGAATATTCCAGGTGGTTAAAAATAATAGATTTAAAAAATCAATATCTGCTCACTCTATGAGCTTTGATGAATGGGTTCCTCGATTTGAATAAAATATTTTTTACCCCTGAAGCCATATAAATAGTAACTGAGGGATGCTTAATCGGATTGAGTACCTTTAATAGTAAGGTGTGAATTGTTGAAAAGGTTGGTGTCAGGATTTATGAAAATAGCTAATCGCTATCGCCAAGGTATGGGTTAAACATCTGCTGATCGTGATCGGCCTCTCGTTTGTTTAACCCTTTGAGTGCCAGGGGCCGATCTCATCGGCCCTAAACCTACAAAATAAGTCTGGTAAAGAATATAAGAATAAATTATTAAAATGTAAAAAATTGTAAAAAAACAAAACAAAACAAAATTAGGCCAATGCATTCTCTTATATATGCGAGGCGACCTATGGTCGACTCGCATATATAAGAGAATGCATTGGCACAGGGTATATGGGTTGATACCAAAATCGACCTGGCACTCAAAGGGTTAAATATTGAGGATAAAGTTGTAGGAGTCATCGTAAATCAGGTTACAAAATTGCTTTTACCTAAAGCAGAATATTATATTTCCAAAATTATTAGATTTGTTTCCTGTTTGTATTTATGGATATGGTGTGATGTCAGTATAAATTAAACCATGTTTGGTATGCGACTACTACAAATGTCTGAGATGAGTTCGAAAACCATTTTAGCCCAGATTTATTCAGAGTTATCTGTCTTAGTTTGTTCTCTAGTTAATTTTTCCAATTTATTAATGTGTCATTGTTAAATATAGACTGGTATGCAGCTTAATGCTATCTTAATATTTTAATAATATCTTCATCAAGTTTGAAAACAAGTGGTGTCTGACTTTCCCAGACAAGAGTTTTGGTTCCAACAAATCCAATTGCCAGTAATTAAATGTTGTCCAAACTCTTAACTCCTTAGCAAGAGAACAAGCCTGTATATAGTGTGTCTAACAGTGCAGAATAAGGTCCCCAGATGGTGAATTTAGTGACGCTATCCCACAGCAGGCTAGCATCACCAAATTCACCCTCTCGGACCCTCGTTCTGCTTAGGCCTCAACTGCTATGGAACCTAGGATCAGATTGAAGTTCCCAAGTTGAAGTCGGTATGTCACCCATTAATCACCTCGATTTTATCTTCTGCAAATTAGGATAGAAACTTAACAGAATGGAAAAAGTAGCTAAAACAATGTTAATTTGACACTATAGATACTTCCGAGACGATGAGGCCAAAGCAGAATGAGGTCCCCAGAAGGAGAATTTGGTGATGCAAGCCCATCTTGCGGGGTAGCATCACTAAATTCACCCTCTGGGGACCACATTCTGCAAATGTCAGACACACTATATCCAGACTTGATGGCTGTTGATAATCGAGGTATTTAATTTTATGGTTTCTGTTATTAATTCTTTTCAGTGAACTATAATGTCACCCTTATACTTAGACTTGCTATTTGGTTAGTGCTATTGGTTGTAACTTGTTTTCTTCGTTGCCATGTCTCACATTTTCGCTGCTGGTAGATTTGTTTTGTTGTTTGATATTTATTGTATGCAATTGGTTTGGTTCAGAGACACTGAGTGACAAACTCTACATCATCTTAATTACACATCGTCTGCAGTCATTTTCACTGTCGAGATATATAAATATAAATTTTAATTTTGTTTTCACCACAAATGAGCCACCATGAACAGGTTTTAATTATTGATTATAAAATGTGATAAATATGTCGGGTACCAGGGTCAGTGTCTCAAGAGAAACTGTTATTTACCTAATAGGACTGAATAGGACCATAAGGCATTTATTTTTTATTACTTGGATTACGGATTTCCCTACCCAAAAAAAAGCCGTTAAGAAAAATAAAATTTTTAGCCTCTTGGCAATCATTATCGTATTGAATGTTAATGAAAACATGACAGACTTTGATATTAGCGATATTTTTTCATCTGTCAGTATCTTGCTTTAAAGACACATCCAAATAAAAAAAAATATTTTTGCCTATGCAAGTGGACAATGGCAAAGCATAGCTATAGGTGATATTATACAGTAGTTATTTTATTTCTCCCGACCCTATATTTTGGCAATTTAAATTTAAAATAAAATTATACAGATTGTTTTTTTGTTTTTTTTTCCCTCCCACCTCCCCTACCTTTATTTTTTTCCCTCCCACCTCCCCTACCTTTATTTTTTTCCCTCCCACCTCCCCCTACCTTTTAGCCAAAACAATCTGTAAACCAAGTATTACAGAATAAAATGCCTCACAATCATGAAAGTTTATTATTGATTCAATATTCTAAATCTTTTCGGATTATGTCAGTCACAATTTTATTATCTCCAAACTTTTGAACACCGATACATGTATGTTATCACACAATCTTTCACTGGTACATCTGGCATGACATGTTCAAACATGTCCACTGAAGATTAAATTAATCCATTATGTTGTGATATTATACCCTAAAAAAAATGCTCCCGCCACCCATCAGTGTCAGACAGACTCACAATCACTGACGATCACTTAAGACATTTACTAAAGGAATAGTTGTAAACTGAAACATGCCTCATTTGATTTGTTGATATGGCCAAAAAAAAAAAACTCTTTGTTTCCAATACCCAAAAGCAAAAATAAGTACTTACTGCAGAGTGAATGAATTCAAGGGACAACATGTTTTTATCAAACGCTTGGCCTCAGTTTCAATACACATGGATCTAGCATATTTCATGGGACCGTAACTATGCTATTATATCGCTTCAGCTGAAAGGTTTTTTTTTTTTTAATTTGCACAGACAAAAAAAAATCCTGTCTGCCTGTCTGGAAAATTTTCCCAATGTTATCGGAAACAGACAAGTTTTTTGTTTTGGCCTATGTATACACAAGAACGTAGACCATGAGTTATCTGCTGGTCTGGCTCAGTTTCCATCTTTTGTTCATTTGTATTTCCTGGAAACTCCTTCACTTACTGAACATATTCTTTGTAAAATATGCACAAATTGTGTGTGATTACTATTGAGGAGACTCGCACGGAAGTCAATACTTACCTGGACATACACAGAACGACACATGTTTTAATGTATGTTGATAAGGACCAAGTGCCATATCAACAAACCCATTAACACGCGTGTCAGTCTGTATTTATTACACACCACCGATCCTAGAATCCATTAATCAAAAATAAAGACTTGCCAGGTTTATTCAGAGCTTGTTTTGTCATGTGTGGGTATGCTTTTATTTTTGTAGTTCCAATTTCATGGTCGAGGCATCAATGGAATACATATCACCCACATGGATTTGAAAATGCAACACTGTTTATTTACAGTCATTCATCCGGAACTTGTTCACTGGTAAACAAACGAGAATGATTTTGCCAACGAGAGTCATTTTGTTTAATTTATACAAACCAATGGTGTTGTGTTCTGGCAATTTTGAATCAAAATTTATTGAAATACCTCCTTTGAGAAATTTATTTGCTATGAGCCGTAACATACTTGTAGTGAGTCAAATCAAATTCAAATGTACAGATAGCTATATTTAATATTTATGTATGAGAGATCTGGATATATTTTGTAAAAGATTATTAATATATGTGTGTTATATATTTTGAGTATTATAGAATTTATGTGTTTAAGTTTGGATATAACTTTTCACACATTGGTGATGTATACCATGCTGGTCCAATATATAACAACCCAATATAGTTTATCTGCTGGTCCAATATATAACAACCCAATAGTTTATCTGCTGGTCCAATATATAACAACCCAATAGAGTCTGTTACACACATTTTGGTCCAATATATAACAACCCAATAGAGTTTATCTGCTGGTCCAATATATAACAACCCTATAGAGTCTGTTACACATGATGGTCCAATATATAACAACCCCATATAGTCTGTTACACATGCTGGTCCAATATATAGCAACCCAATAGTTTATCTGATGGTCCAATATATAACAACCCTATAGAGTCTGTTACACATGCTGGTCCAATATATAACAACCCAATAGAGTCCATTACACAATGTATGCCAGTTAGTTAGACATTTCAGGATTTTTGCTCAAGTTAACCCTTCATGATCTGAGCTGTGCTGGTGCAGCATTAAAGATCTTGTGCCAGTGCATTCTCTTATATATGCGAGTTTGCCCATAGGTCGCCTCGCATATATAAGAAAATGCATTGGCCTAACAATTTTTTTATATATAATGTATTTTAACCCTTTCATGACTGAAACTGTGCTGGTTCAGCATTAACCCTTTA
Organism: Siphonodentalium dalli; assembly: GCA_032622095.1. Lineage (NCBI taxonomy): Eukaryota > Metazoa > Mollusca > Scaphopoda > Gadilida > Siphonodentaliidae > Siphonodentalium > Siphonodentalium dalli. Next base: position 50,454,879 of record CP136061.1, read on the forward strand.
CCCAACAAAACGGTCTGTCTCAATAGAACCATACAAATATGGATATCATTGGAACCGGCTCCTTGGCCACATTGTGATAGTTACAGTAATGCCCTGTGCCAATGCATTCTCTTATATATGCGAGTCGACCATAGGTCGCCTCGCATATATAAGAGAATGCATTGGCCTAAAAAAAAAAATTGTTAACACTTTTTACCATTTTTTCTTACATTCTTTAACAATTTTATAATTTTTAATGTGTTAAGCCAATGCATTCTCTTATATATGCGAGGCAACCTATGGTCGACTCGCATATATAAGAGAATGCATTGGCACAGGGCCCTTCTGTTGGGTAAAGGGTTAACCCTTTCATGACTGAAACTGCTGGTTCAGCATTAAAGATCATTTGCCAGTGCATTCTCTTATGTACTATGAGTCTCCCACAGGGAGCATCTCATATATTAGAGAATGCACTGGCTTACAAGGTCAATGTAAACATTGTTAGGCCAATGGATTCTCTTATATATGGGAGACTCGCATATATAAGGGAATGCATTGGCACAAGGTTTCTGCAAAATTTCAGGAAGCTCCAGTCATAGAAGGGCTAATGATTTATTGTTTGCCTACACAAGCCTTGAAATAGTGTGTCCGTCATTTGCAGAATGAGGTCCCCAGAGGGTGAATTTAGTGATGCTACCCCGCATAGCAGGCTAGCATCACCAAATTCACCCTCTGGGAACCTCATTCTGCTAAGGTGTAAGCAGAATGAGGCCCCCAGAGGGTGAATTTGGTGATGCTAGCCCATTATGCGGGGTAGCATCACTAAATTCACCATCTGGGGACCTCATTCTGCAAATGACAGACACCCTATTTCAAGGCTTGTGCCTACATGTAGATCGGCGTTCGACTCAAATTTCTAGACCGAACTTTTTTCTTCTGAGTCAAATAACAGAATGCATACACGTAGGAATTTCATGCGAAAAATATTGATCGCTCATTAATGAAACCCACCAATGATACTGTTGATAAGGATAACCAATCAGTGGCCTTATACTAATTTACTAAGGCTAAGCCAAATCAGCAGAGCTGTATTTAATTAAAGTGACGTGTTCAAATCAGTTCAAATAGCCAAATTATGATTCAATCCAAAGGCTTTCATACTCTATTTGCGAATTGTGTATTTTGTAAACAAATTGTACAATTGTTGCTGAAATAGATTTGAATGGCATTGAATTCTATCAGATCTGATGTCTGAATCCTGAGTTATATCCGACCTCTGTGAACCCTGAGTTATATCCGACCTCTGTGAACCCCGAGTTATATCCGACCTCTGTGAACCCTGAGTTATATCCGACCTCTGTGAACCCTCAGTTATATCCGACCTCTGTGAACCCTCAGTTATATCCGACCTCTGAACCCTGAGTTATATCTGACCTCTGTGAACCCTCAGTTATATCCGACCTCTGTGAACCCTCAGTTATATCCGACCTCTGTGAACCCTCAGTTATATCCAGACTTGAATGTGTTATGAATAATAACCATCATATCATGTATATCATGCTGTTAGTTTACTATGACGTCATCATATCATGTATATCATGCTGTTAGTTTACTATGACGTCATCATATCATGTATATCATGCTGTTAGTTTACCTTTTCCATACTCATTTCCATACACCTATGTGCCATGTGGTGTAATACCTCATCTACTTTGTAAATCCATAAATTGCATTTGCTCTAGTTCTCAAGCTTTGTCATCACATGGCCTAATTGCTGAAACAACATTAACCCTTTCAGTGCCAAGTCCGATTTTTCAAATTTATTGATTATAATAATGTGATACATTGATGGAAAGAGCTCTAACATATTCCAACAACAACATTTCTTCAACAGACGCTTTATAGTTATCAGAATCTATTAATTACCAAAAAATAATGCTAACGACTGTCAACTGTAGTATAAAATTTTCCAAAATGTGTTATATACCAACCTTTTGTTCAATGCAATTTTGTGTCAAGAGTATGTCGGTTGGCTCATCGATTATTTTCTAGGCCGCCAAATATTTCGGGTGGGGGGGGGGGGGGGGGGGAGGGAAATAACAGATTTCAAAAATTAATATCTTTTAACTCTGAGCTTTGATGGGTGGGTTCCTCCTCGACTTGAGTAAAAATATTTTTTACCCCGAAGCCAAAGAAATAGTAATTTAGGAGCGATAATTCGGATTATGTATCTTTAATATAACTATTAGTGTATTTGTATTTTCAGGCGAAGGCTTTTTCATGTCAACTGATGAACACAATGTTTATTATGTTAATGTTATGATCGTTCGTGCGATGCTTAATGTAATTTTAAGTTTATTCCTGGAAATCTTAACCCTTTCATGATGGGAGCTGCACTAGTGCAGCAATAATGATCCTGTGCCATTGGGAGCCTCGCATATATAAGAGAATGCACTGGCGTACAAGGTCAAGGTAAATATTGTTAGGCTAATGTATTCTCTTATATATGCGAGGCTCCCTATGGGACACTCATATATATTAGAGAATGCATTGGCACAGGGTTTTTGCAAAATTTCAGGAAGCTACAGTCATGAAAGGGTTAATTAATGCCAACATGGAAAAATTATTTCCCATTTTGTATATCACAAGGGTCTTAAGCCGAGTTGAGATGACAGCATTGTGTTGCGTTGGAATGTTATCTTGTCTGCATTTGTTTTTCACAGGCATGGAAAGCACTATAACACAGAGCTGTCTATTGAAGATGTAATTTTAAATACACCCTTGGCAGCAGATATATTTTAATATTTTTTTTTTGGCAAAACAAGTCAAATTTCCACCAGTAATTCCCATGCAAGTTTGGTAAAATTTGGAAGGCGACTTCATTATCGCCTTGCGTACATCCGAGGGCGAAGCCACCGACTTGAAGGTGAGAACTTTGCCCCAGTCACCTCCTAGCTTGGGGCCTGCCTTGGCCATTATTTCAAAATATTTCCTTACCTGATCCATCCATTGTTCAGTAGCACAGTGTGTGGGATATGTTATTTATTTATTTTCCGTAACGTTGTGACTTCATATGGATGGGGTGGGAACATAGTATTTGCTGGTAGAAATGCATCTACCAATTATTTTCTAGCCGTTTTGCACTATTCTCTGAAAAGCATTTAATCGATTATTTTTCTTGTTAGTTGTATGCATAACGAATATGCACCATTATGTTATTAGTTATCAATAATAAATGTCTGATGTGATTTTCCTTTATTATCTGACACCTTAGGGGAAACTCACTGTATATATGTTGTGTATGGGTACTACAAAACAATCATGCCATCCATTTATAATGATCCTGACCTCCGAAGGAGGATTCGGGGGTATAAAATGGAGACCTCCATAACAAACATAACACAGCTCAAGTATCCAATAGTCCAATTTGGATGTCCTTTTGTCTGCCGGTAGACCAGTATTGTGGAAAGGATCTCAACAAAGTGCAGGTTTTGTCCGCATTTTTTTCCAGAGATATGGCCCTTTGTTGGACATAGTGTAAAATGCATCAATGCATCCATAACAAACATGACGCTGTGGATGTCTTTATTATTGGACTTTGGCATGGTGATAGCACAGGTTGGTTGACAGGATATCAACATATATGGGTTTCGTCCATGAAATTTTACCAAAGTTACGGCCCTTGTTTGACTTGCAAATTTGTATCCGAAAGAACATTTCAGCTTGTAACTCGGGTGTTAATTATCAGATTCCGTTGTCCTTTGGCATGCTGATAGCATTGGTTGCTGGAAAAGATACCCACATATCACGGTTTTCCTCCATTAATTTTTAATTGTGAATTGAAGATTTGGGGGTATATAGTGTAGACCTTCGTCCATCATAGTGCAGGTTTTGTCTGCACTTTTGTCCAGAGTTTTGGCCCTTTGCCAGAGATATGACTCAGGGTTTGTTTTGTCTGCCAGAGTTATGACCCGGGGTTAAACTGAGAGAAATGCCCCACTATTAATTTTCTCTCTAAATATAGCCAATATTGAGTGTACAATCAGGGGCATTGGCCCATGCTTGGCGTTGCCCATGTTCCATATTGGTTCGTTGATTTAGACGGACAGAAATAATTATTTTCATTAATTCTTCAATAACAATGAAAGTGTCAATGACATTGTAGCTCAACTTGGGAAGGTGTTAGTAATTTTATGCTGAGCAGTCACAGTCAATAGAATGATAAAGAAGAAGGGAAGTCAAAAAGTTTCATTAAATGAATTGTATTGTGTAAATTTGAAACATTTCTCCTATAAATGTGGGCTGCAGTGTGCTGATTGATTCAAATGTGATATCCAAAATGGCTGTAAGCGGCAATGTTTTTTTTAACAAATTTTGGAAAAATTGGACAGCTTCCATCTCTAGATGTCACCACAAAGAACCATATGAAGCTTGGATGAGGGATGTGGCATATAGGGTCTGCCAAAGGATTTTAGTCATGAAAAGAGTAAAATCCAAGAAGGCCACTTTCGACCATGTTTTTATGTCTACCCATAGTACACATAGTGTTGACATCCAGATTGACCACTCATCATTTGTCCGTAGACAATTTATGCATAATGTGATAACTCAAACATTTTCTATCCAATCAGAACCAAATTCTGTATATGGGTTCTCAGCCCAAAATATAGAATATGGATTTGATCAGAGTTATTTTTTTTACAGAGTTATAGCCCTTTTTCGACTTAGAATTCACGCATGCTGCCATAACTCAAACATATTTTATTTGATTGGAACCAAATTTGGTATGTAAGTTTCTCAGCCCAAAATACAGATCGAGTTTGAATATGGGTTTAATTTGATGTATCTTAAAGGAGTTGGGACCCTTTTTCAAAAAACAATTTAAAAAAAAAAAATTGGATTTAACTCCTTGCCCAATTTAACCAAAAACAAAAATGAAGTTTTATTGCAAAAGTTGCATGTAATATAATGATATCAATAAATTACTTTGTGAACATCCAATATCCAGAGTATATGAGATTACATTTTATAGATGTTGTCATTCCAAATGAAATATGATATGAGTGATGACATGATACAGAGCTCTGGTGGGTGGTTAGATGATGTCAAAGATAAACAACACTGGTGGCTGGCTAATTGTTTATCCTATCTGTCAAATTGATTAATGTCAACATGAGGCTCTTGTTTCTCCTATTCTTGAAATTTCATTACAGGGTGTGATAAGGGATCCCTCACCTATATAAGTGTCTTCTATATTCCATTGATCTGCTTGAAAAATAATTAACCCTTTCCAAGGTTCCCATAGACACATGCTATAATGTACATGGACTCTTCCTCTTATCTATGGTTATCTTTGCGCACTATTTATGTCTATCGAGTTTGGTATTGACTGATTAATTGATTTTTGAAAAATATATTGAAAATTTGAAATTAAAATAATGGCTGATAGGATGATTTATCTGTGCAACGGGTAACAGGCAGATAAATCTACATGACTATTGTAGGTGATGCCTTGTTTTGAAAATCAAGATGGTAGATGTTGTTAATATTTCCAGGAACCTTATTTTCCCATTTGTTCATATTTTCATGGTTGATTCGAATTTTAGGGGCCACAGAGCACTTAGAAGATTAACATTGAAGGTTGTGGATTTTAGTGTCCAAGCTACATGTAAAACATTGTAATGTGTGAAACCATTTAATTGAGGGTTACTTACTTTCTTTTATATGAACTATGGTAATCTGTTTCGATTTAGGGGCCAGTATCCTCATCAGATTATGTCTGTATAACATTATATAGATAACACTTTTGTATTGTATAAACTACATATATTTTTGAAAAACATACACCCCTGTTATGAAACACTTAATCTTGCATGTACCTAACAATATAAGCATTCCTTGTTTAATACACAGGTCAGATCGGATCTTATCTGTCCATGTTTGATAAACAAATAACTGGGGGGGGGGGGGTAATTAAAGTACAATTTAAATATGAGATGGAATCCCCTGCATGTATGTTGTTCTAAGCAGTCTGGCATGTCAAAAGTGGCAGAGATAGGGATTTATCACTTTTGCTTCCAATGAGTTGACTTAAACTCCGAGATCACTAAACCGTTGGATCTCACAGTCTTTGGGTGAATGGGGACAGAATTGTGAGATTTAAAACTACTCCTCCTCCACCCCAAATACTTTAACCCCTTCATAAGACAAATTATTTGAGCTTTTGATTTCAAGTTGGGTACTGATATATGGATTCCTGTGATCATATCTTTGACAAATTATCAGTTGTAGTTAATTGCTATCACCAAGGTATGGGTTAAACATCTGCCGGTCATGATCGGCCTCTCATTTTAAATTAAATTCGGAAATTATCATTGGCTACCATCCAGAGATCACCCCAAAGATCCTTATGAAGTTTGGTGACTATCGATGAGGAATGTGACCTATAGGGTGTGCTGAAGGATTTAATTACACGAAGAGTGATAACCAAGATGGCCACTGGCAGCCATGTTTTTAATGAATTTCTAAAAAAAAATTATTGCTCCCATCTAAGGGTCACCATGAAGATGCATATAAAGTTTGGTGATCATCGGATGAGGGATGTGGTCTGTAGGGTGTGCCAAAGGATTTAGTCATTCAAAGAGTAAAATACATGTACAAGATGGCTGTCGGTGGCCATGTTATAATCGAAAATCATTCAAATTTGATAGAGCTCTCTAATTTACAAAACATTTCTTCGATATATGTGGGATGCAGGGTGTGCCAATGGATTCAAATTTGAAATCCAAGATTGCTGTTGGCGGGCCATGGTTTTTAACAAATTTCAGAAATAATGGTTCCCATCTAGAGGTCACCCCGAAGATCCATATGAAGTTGGTAACATCCGGATGAGGGATGTGGCCTGTAGGGTGTGCCTAAGGGTTCAGTCATGCAAAGAGTAAAATCCAAGATGGCTGCTGGTGACCATGTTTAACGAATTTTGGAAATAATCGATGGCTCCCATCTATTAGTCACTTCGAAGATCCATATGAAGTTTGGTGGCGATCAGATGAGTGATGTGGTCTTGGGTTTGTCAAAGGATTTCGCCAGTAAAGAGTAAAATTCAAGATGGATGATGGCCCCTCTGGACAGCGACCATTTATGGATCGGGGTGGGTTAATATTTAGAATTTCTTGGGGGTCACCTTACAACACATTTTGTTTGACCTAAACCTGGCAACGGGCAGAGAAATGGAATGGGTACCCTATTTGAACCCTCTGGATAGTGGCCATTTTGGATTGCGGTGATCTGAATATTTAGAGCATCTTGAGGTGTTGGCCACAATACAACACCCTTTGTTTGACCTAAATTGGTCAAGGGGCCAAGAAATGGCATTAGTGCCCTATTTGAACCCCTCTGGGCGACCGCCATTTTGGATTGGGTGGGGTGAGTATTTCGAGTATCTTGTTTGGTACCATACAACACCCTTTGTTTGACCTAAATCAGGCAAGGGATGGCAGCCATTTTGGATTGGGGTGGGGTGTACGGGGTGAGTAGAGTGTCTTGTTGGGCACCATACAACACCCTTTGTTTTACCTAAATCAGGCAAGGGTTATTTAGAATGTAGATGGGGGGGGGGACCCTACACACCATTTGTTTGACCTAAATCGCGAGAAATGGCCTGGTGCCCTATTTGAACCTCTCTGGACAGTGATCATTTTGGGGTGGGGGCCACACACTAACACCCTTTGTCCTAAATTGGTCAAGTGGCCGAGAAATGGCATATGTGTCCTATTTCAACCCTCTGAACGGCGGCCATAATTTTGGATTGGGTTTGGTGAATATTAGAGTGACTTGCATGGGGGGGGGGGGGTACCCTACAACTCCCTTTGTTTGACCTAAATATAATGTTTTCTCATAAGGAATGGAAGTCACCTTCGTGGTAGAAATTGTTCTCATTGCTTGATTTTAGTGGGGAATTGTTTTTAGACCAACAGTAGCATATTTTTTCTAATTTTGGTCAGAAATTGTGACCCGCCATATCAAATCCAGTCGTAAGTCGGGATTTTTTTACCCTGTGCCAATGCATTCTCTTATATATGCGAGTCGACCATAGGTCGCCTCGCATACATAAGAGAATGCATTGGCCTAACAAATTTTTATCATTTTTTTTAAATAAATGTTTCTTACAATTTTTAGGACATAAAATAAAAAACATCCATTACCCTGCAGGGAGCCCCACACATATATATATATATATATTATAGAAGCATATAGAAGAGTGTCGTCTGCTCATGAACAAATTATTAAAATTGTTAGGCCAATGCATTCTCTTATATATGCGAGGCGACCTATGGTCGACTCGCATAGATAAGAGAATGCATTGGCACAGGGTAAAAAAAAATCCCGACTTACGACTGGATTTGATATGGCGGGTCACAATTGTCATCAGTTGGAAATTTTCCAACATTATGTGTGTCAGGTCAGTGCCAACTGAGGTTGGGAACCAAATTCAGCCTCTGAGAACCTCATTCTGCTAAGGCCTAAGCAGAATGAGGTCCCCAGAGGGTGAATTTGGTGATAGCATCACTAAATTCACCCTCTGGGGACCTCATTCTGCAAATGACAGCTCACTATTTCAAGGCTTGGTTGCATTGAGTTTTCAAGGTGTACACCCATAACGGGGACCCTCTAACCACGCGTCCCTGACTGTGGTCTGTATGTCTCGAGTGTGCGCTACTTAAATAAATAATTGTTGGTGTCGTTATAAGTGAATGTAAATAAAGTGTTCGTCTGAGAAAGCATTCCTATCATAAATCATTATGCATGTATAAACCAATATCGATTGGTTTAGTTTATATGATCCAGTCTGATCGTTAATCTATTCAAACAGTCCGTTAAAAGGGGATATTCACGCGGCGTTACCATTTCAAACGTGTGTAATGTTCACAGGTAGCAGTCAATAGTGTACTTTTTCATGAGCTATCCTATTGAATTCGAGCGAAAGTGGCACAACAATGAATATTTAAACGACGTTCCCAAAGGAATTTACATGTTTAAAACCGGATTCATCGAGCTGATGTGTTTCAATGATAAATCGAAAATATGTTCGCAGAAAATAGTTGTTGCATGGTTGTTGCGATTTGGACAGGTGAACTTTTAGCGGATTTAGGCGTTCATTCTTCTCTCAAAGTTTCATTGTGATCAACAGGTGAGTCTTTCAGCGTTTATATATATTTTTTTGCGTGGTTCTCGAGTTCGTGCCATGCATATCGATACTCTGGCTAGGTTACTCCCGTATAGAGATAATATCACATCATGCGCAGACATCCAGTTCAAAAGTTGGGAACCTAATGATGACATGATTTGATGGGGAACGTTATAACTTTGAAGAGAACGCCGGAACCATATTTATGTCTTGATACTTGTTCCTCTATAATCTATATCACAGTATAGGGGTGGTACCAGCTCTATATGGCATGATCCAATCATCCAAGTGACGTGTATAATCAGTGAGCCGATTTCGCAACACACATTGAACTGATTGTCCGGGATAAATTCAATGAGCTGGGATCTTCACCTATATTAAGGAACAAGTATTAATTTAGAAATATATTACTTGTATTGTTTTTTCAATGTTATAAAGTTCTCCGTTAGAAAACATCAAAAAGTTCCCAGGTTTTGAACCGGTGGAATATATAGAGGATCTACAACGAGTCCCCAGTTTATAGCGGAATTTACAAAACCAGTCTTGTAAATTAAGGCTCGGTCCAGACCTAATTTACTGGACGAGTTTTGTAATTTCCGCTATAAACTGGGGACGAGTTGTAGGTTCTATTTATTACATGGTCCAAAACATACTTAAATCAACAAATGGGACGCGAAACTAACATCGGCTTCTATAAGGTGCGATGACGTTTCACGTAACTATTCGTTGTTTGCTCGCGTAAAAAAAATAGTCCCAGATAAATAAAGACTCTTTGCGCATTTAATGACATAACTTTTCAAACTCTTCATTAATGATAGTTTGTTGGAAACATATTGGAAGCCATAGTATTTTGAGACGTAGCGTACGGAATGTTAACAGACGACAAACCGGACGTCACCTGGCACTATTTCCTGTTATTAAACGAACGTTTAATATCATAATTTATAGAATGGGTTTATTGAATGGAATAAGGGTAGGATCATGTAATAAATATATTTATTATCCATATGGCCGTTAACCAGATTGGAGAATCACGACAAGCGTGGTTGTCATATATTAACTCGGAAAGCATTTTGGATGTGGGCAATATATAAACGTTTTCTGACCTTGAATTGCGAGATATATTTTGAATGACCATGCGTTGCGTTCAACCGAGATACATGCAGATGCAAGGTTAGGAATCACGTGGTTTCGAGTTGATGAGTACCAAGCATTCATAATGGCCGAGGCGATCGCAAACACGACCAGAATCGAGGAAAAGGGTTATCAATTAGAAAATGATATATTACGTAGTATTTTGGCAGCTGCGAGCAAATGGTATACTATTTTTCAAACAAGATGATACCTCATTTGTGTCCAAATTCACAGTTGTTTGCTCGAAGTATTCTCTCAGATGAATGGACAATAGTGTATTCCACGAACCTCCGACTGCCAACTTTGGTCAGAATGTTATCGAAAACTACCGAGTATTTCCGAACAAATAACTTGAAATAAGGTATCAACTTGCTTTAAAAATAAACTAGCATGAATATGCTCGAAACAGTCAAAATGCTATGTTTTGTGTCAGTTCCTCATATATTATGTTTTTTGTGAGTTTGCACTCGCCCCTGCCATTTTGAATGTGTGGTACCACCAACCTCGAAACCACGTTATTCCCCATCGTGTAGATGGTAACGTGAAGCGCTGCATTGGTTACCTTTAACTCATGCTACAGTAACTGTTGTCGCGGGCGACTCGTCGGTTAACTGAGTACCCGGTCGGGGGCACATGGAGAGTGTCATTGTGATGATCCTGGTGATGATGATATGTGCTGCTCGGATTGTTTATTCCCAATTAAGCGTGGGTGGGTATAATCAATGCACTCTGACCGGGGTACAAATATCACGCATATCGTATTGGAACTAATTCACTGTGGACTGCGCTATATAAATGCATCGATTATTGTATATTGTCTGGTGGAAAACACACACAGTAGACCATATGGTACATCCGTTTAATAGAGAATCTTTCCGTGCAACGGTTATCGAAAGAAATGGCCCATATATAGAGTATAAACTTTTCCTCCGACCCCGAATATTATCAAAATTAGAGTAACCTGTTTAGTAATGTAAATCTTAATTAAATGGTTCATATGGCCCGCCGTATAAACTGGCATGAAGTTAACCACTATTTCAGACTATCAATTTGTTATGAATATATATTTCAAATAAATATATGTTTGAACTATACACCAGTTGATGTCTCAGACGGTAGGTCACATCATATAATTATGCCCCTCTTTTCAGATATAACCCACAGGACAAGATGTCGGTCATGACGTCAGAAATAGATCCGGTTGAAAACGACCAGCTTCAGAAGCGATTAGAGAAGCTGTCGCGGAACTACGACATGACGACCATGAAGATATTTATCATAATAGAGAGCGTTGGCGACCACATGATGGGCAGCACGTATGACGTCGACCAGAGAGAAAACTGGGAGAATTTCCTCATTCGAACCGAATCCTGTCGTCTGGACCTCTCGCGGCACGAGACGACAAAGAGCAGTTACCGAGGGTTCCTGTCTAGGATCAGTAAAGAGGACCAGGCTAGACAGTTTCATGCCGCACTCATGCAGTTTCTATTTTCTAAAGGTGCTGTTGATCCGTTTAATAGGATATCTCTCGACAAGACAACACAACTAAACAAGACATTCAGCATGAAACTTTGTCAACTGTTTCAAAAGAAGCTGTTGACGTGGTTCGATAGTTTTGAAGCCGTCTGCGTTCAACTGACGGGGCACACGGCTGTTTCTAACTTCGTTAGAGTTTTGAAAGGAAACATCGATTTTCTTGGTCGGAGACACGATGAACTTCATCTTGTGAATGTGAAGGTCACTGGAATGGAAGCGCCCAGGCCAATAGATTTGGCAGAACTTTGTTTACTGAAAATGTTGATGGTGCAGAACAAACTGACGGAAGTGGAGAAAATAAAATTGTGTTTATTAACGCTGCATCTGAACAACGATCGTCCCGTGCTCCGACTTTGGGAGTATATTCCTACAGCGGAGATGGAACGCGCGATTAGAAAATGCGACATTGATGATGTCATCGACGCGGGAGTTTTGAGTCAATGTCACGAATTTTGGCGGGAAAATCTTCACGGACATTTTAAGAGTAAATTTGACTCACGGTCGTATGGTGGTGACACTATTCGCTCTTATGGTGGCGATACTGCAAGATCGTACGAGCCCATGTCCAACGATGACGTCACGATCCATTCGTCTGATATAAATTTAGGAGAATCTGCAACTCACGGTAATCGATATGCACAACGAAACGAAAAATACAAACTGAACGCTATAAAGAGGTCGTCTGCGAAAACTTACGACGATGATGATCATCCAGAAACGGACGACCGACATCATAGATCGGAAGCGAAGCCTGGACAACGTTCTGCTGGTCCGGATAAAACGGGGCCGCGGCCAGCGCCGACAGGGAAAACAGACAAGGAACCATACACCAATAGGAAACGCCCAGAACAGAACAGAAAGGACAACAGCTATACCCCACGCCGGCCACGTGCGACAGAAGATGATAACCGTACCTTAAATAAAGCTCCCAATCCAGAAACATCCAAACAGAATGCGAAAAATGGCGGGACAAAGAAAACGGAGAAATCGAAACAAAGCGATCGCTCGAAACAGATTGGCGATACGAAACACGATGATGCGGATTCGTTGTATGGGATTTCTAATCCTGGTAATGTTCACAAGGACGACAACAAAGACGCCAACAGTAAAGAAAAACCATCATCATATAGGAGAAATGGGCCAAATTTTAATGATGAGGATTCGTTGTTTCGGATGGGAAACCCAGGGGCAGATTCAAAGAAGAATGAAAAGCAAGTGAAGACGGCATCGCGTTTACCCATGAACAAACCTGACCGTCAGAATGAGAAGGGACATCTTGATCAGGGGTCCTCAACTAAAACAGCTGATAGAGGTTCCAAACCAAATGTCAAGGGCGATAATCAAAACGCCAAATTGAACACTAATGATCAGAGGTATCCAACAAACAGGCCGGAACGAGTCGGAACAGACACTCCCCGCACAGGAATAAATGGATCTCAGCCTAATACTTCTGGGAACAATCAAGGTTCTAAGAACTATCACCCGCCACCAAACTACCATCCGCCACCAAACAATCATCCGCCACCAAACACTAATACTCGATACCCAACGAGGAAGCCGGAATCAAAGAGGAGGGGGAGTGAGATTGTAGATGACATTTATAAATCGTCAGATTTGTCCAAGAATGAAACCGGACTGAACCCCAGTGACATAAATACGAGTCGAGTGCCACAATCCGGTTTCCAACTTTAGTCAGAAGGGAAATTAATTCATCAGTATAATTATATACTTAGATCTGGATCCTGCCATGAATCTCTACTCTACCCAGCTCTACCCATAGAAATCACACCAGTGCAAAACCTGGGATCTTTTTGATGTTCTGGCAGGGAACTTTATGACATTGAACAGAAAAGGCAGGGACTATATTTATTTGTTAATACTTGTTCCTCTAATCAACTTCACATTAGGGAGTGGTCCCAGTTCGAGATTGCATGCTATATTGTGATTTTTGTGAGCTGATATCGCCATAAACATTGAAATAATTAACCTGTAGAAATTCCATAATTGTAAGCAATGCAAAGCAAAATCGTTCACAAAGTCACTTACATCATGCAATTTCGAGTTGGAATATTCACCTACATTGAAATACATTAATAAGGAACAGGTAATAACTAATAAATATTTTACCTGCTCTGTTTTTTTCTTCTCAATGTTATATACTTGTCACAGTGTCACAACATCAAAAAGTTACCAGGTGTTGTACTGGTGGAATATGATATCCAGGGAGTTATAGCTGGAGTAGAGAACCATGGCATGATCTAATTAATAGTAAGCTCAAGTCAACTTTAAGACGACAGTGATCGGGTCTTGGCTGGTAAAAAACACTTCATTATCATGGAAATATGATCGAGTGGAATATATTCCAGACTCTGTATATGATCTGCTAATCCTTATGCTGATAGGTTGACCGAGTTATAGTCTACTTTGAGGTGTTATTCAGATATTGTTGTAGATAAATTAACCCTTTACCCAACAGAAGGGCCCTGTGCCAATGCATTCTCTTATATATGCGAGTCGACCATAGGTCGCCTCGCATATATAAGAGAATGCACTGGCTTAACACATTAAAAATTATAAAATTGTTAAAGAATGTAAGAAAAAATTGTAAAAAGTGTTAAAAAAAGATTTTTTTTAGGCCAATGCATTCTCTTATATATGCGAGGCGACCTATGGTCGACTCGCATATATAAGAGAATGCATTGGCACAGGGCATAACTGTAACTATCACAATGTGGTCAAGGAGCCGGTTCCAATGATATCCATATTTGTATGGTTCTATTGAGACAGACCGAAGATATTTTAGGCTGTTGAAGCTTTATTTGGCCGGTTTTGGCCGGTTTGTTGGGTAAAGGGTTTAAAACATAATTCAGCTCAATAAATTCATAATGGAGGGATTAATGACATTAATTTATCATGCTCGAACTTGAAGAAACCAAGCTGTATGTGTGGATTAACCTTTTTCCATACTAATGGAATCCATTTAATGGATTATCCCAGTCAGTTAAATGTACATCGGAATATGGGAGCAATGTTAAGGTGATAAAAGCAAACGACAGATACATAAAAGTTCTGTGGAAGCCCTACTTAGTGTGGGAATGTTTGAGATAATAAGTTCAACAAACGTTTGGTAACTTATTATCAGAACATTTCCTACGGGATAACTACTCATCAATGATGCTTTACTATAGAAAGGGTTAAACTTGTTATCTGAACATTTCCTACGGGATAACTACTCATCCATGGTGATTTAGTTTAGAAAGGGTTGAACTTATTATCTGAACATTTCCTATGGGATAACTATTCACCAATGATGCTTTAGGGTAGAAAGGGTTAAACTTATTATCTGAACATTTCCTATGCGATAACTATTCACCAATGATACTTTAGTGTAGAATGGGTTGAACTTATTATCTGAACATTTCCTATGGGAAAACTACTCATCAATGATGTTTGAGTACAGAATGGGTTAAACTTATTATCTGAACATTTCCTATGGGATAACTACTCATCAATGATTCTTTACTGTAGAAAGGGTTATACTTATTATCTGAACATTTTCTATGGGTTAGTATAGAAAGGGTTAATTAATGTTCTACTATGAATTATTGAATATGATACCTTTATGTACTCTGCCATTTATCTTGATTTTCCTTTGATATCATGCTTATAAGACATAGATATGTGTCCATTAATCTCTCTGTGTGTTTAAGATTTGGATCTACATTCAGTGTAGGGTTACATGATATCCGGTCTCTGAATTCATGTAATAATGACTGCCCCATGGGATAAAGGGATACACTCAAGTCTTGAAATAGTGTGTCTGTCATTTGCAGAATGAGGTTCCCAGAGGGTGAATTTAGTGATGCTATCCTGCATAGCGGGCTAGCATCACTAAATTCACCCTCTGGGAACCTCATTCTGCAAATGACAGGCACACTATTTCAAGGCTTGGATACACTTGGATTGATATGCTAATAACTCGAGCCCAAAAAGTAGATAACATAAAAAATGCAATAATTACCAAGTGCAGCAGAGTGCAGGCTCAATCAATTTCATGTTTGTTAATCTTTGACAAGCCTTGAAATAGGTTGTCTGTCATTTGCAGAATGAGGTCCCCAGAGGGTAAATTTAGTGATGCTAGCCCGCTATTTCAAGGCTTCATCTTTGAGTGATGTTTTAAAGGCCCACATAAGTTTCGAACCCCCAACATATTCCATATTATATAGAACCACCAGATCACATTATATACAACATATTCCATATTATATAGAACCCCCAGATCACATTATATACAACATATTCCATATTATATAGAACCCCCATATCACATTATATACAACATACTCCATATTATATAGAACCCCCAGATCACATTATATACAACATATTCCATATTATATAGAACCCCCAGATCACATTATATACAACATATTCCATATTATATAGAACCCCCAGATCACATTATATACAACATATTATACAGAACCCCCAGATCACATTATATACAACATATTCCATAGTATATAGAACCCCCAAATCACATTGTATACAACATATTCCATATTATATAGAACCACCAGATCACATTATATACAACATATTCCATATTATATAGAACCCCCAGATCACATTATATACAACATATTCCATATTATATAGAACCCCCATATCACATTATATACAACATATTCCATATTATATAGAACCCCCAGATCACATTATATACAACATATTCCATATTATATAGAACCCCCAGATCACATTATATACAACATATTCCATATTATATAGAACCCCCAGATCACATTATATACAACATATTCCATATTATATAGAACCCCCAGATCACATTATATACAACATATTCCATATTATATAGAAACCCCAGATCACATTATATACAACATATTCCATATTATAGAGAACCCCCAGATCACATTATATACAACATATTCCATAGTATATAGAAGCCCCAGATCACATTATATACAACATATTCCATATTATATAGAACCCCCAGATCACATTATATACGACATATTCCATAGTATATAGAACCCCCAGATCACATTATATACAACATATTCCATAGTATATAGAACCCCCAGATCACATTATATACAACATATTCCATAGTAGATAGAACCCCCAAATCACATTATATACAACATTCCATATTATATAGAACCACCAGATCACATTATATACAACATATTCCATATTATATAGAACCCCCAGATCACATTATATACAACATATTCCATATTATATAGAAGCCCCAGATCACATTATATACAACATATTCCATAGTATATAGAACCCCCAGATCCCATTATATACAATATATTACATATTATATAGAACACCCAGATCACATTATATACAACATATTCCATATTATATAGAACCACCAGTTCACATTATATACGACATATTCCATAGAACCACCAGATCACATTATATACAACATGTTCCATATTATGTAGAACCCCCAGATCACATTATATACAACATATTCCATATTATATAGAACCCCCAGATCACATTATATACAACATATTCCATTGTATATAGAACCCTCAGTTCACATTATATACGACATATTCCATAGAACCACCAGATCACATTATATACAACATATTCCATATTATATAGAAACCCCAGATCACATTATATACAACATATTCCATAGTATATAGAACCCCCAGATCACATTATATACGACATATTCCATATTATATAGAACCCCCAGTTCACATTATATACAACATATTCCATATTATATAGAACCCCCAGATCACATTATATACAACATATTCCATAGTATATAGAACCCCCATAACACATTATATACGACACTAGAAGGTGACCCGACTTCGTCCGGGCTTTGACCTTGAATTGTCTATTTTGAAGGCCAATGTCAAGTGGGGTCACGATTTGACCCGTCCAAAACACTGCCCGTACAAAAGTACCCGTCGAAATCCATCCGGTTTTACCCGATTTGACCTTGAATTGATCATTTTGAAGGTCAAGGTCAGGTCGGGTCACGATTTGACCCGTCCAAAACACCCAGTGGACAAAAGTAACCCCACGTATCAAATTTCGTCGAAATCCCATCAAATTTGGCGATTTGACCTTGAAGTTACCCGATTTCAAGGTCAAGGTCACGTCGCACAGGCAAATGAATATGCTTATGAGACTCGCCATAAGAAAGTACCCGCACATACCAAGTTTCATCGAAATCCCGTGATATTCGGGCGTTTGACCTTGAAATGACCCGATTTCAATGTCAAGGTGACGTCGCACGGACAAATTAATATGACTATGTTCGTCCCCGGCGGAAAATACCCCAACATACCAAGTTTCATCGAAATCGGGTGGGCCGTTTTCGAGTTCATCGCGAACACACAGACAGACAGACACACAGACAGATCTTCCAAAATATATAATAGATATTCCATATTATATAGAACCCCCAGATCACATTATATACAACATATTCCATATTATATAGAACCACCAGATCACATTATATACAACATATTCCATATTATATACCATTTGAAAGAGGAAGCTACAAAACATTGTATTATCAACTGATCCGGTTGAATAAACTGGGAACATGTTGTTTTTGTCGAGGTACCAAAGTGTGTTCTGTGCTTAATTGTGATCCGGACAGTACTATAAAATCTATTATTCTCAATGGAATAAAGCTATCTCTTAGTTTGGATTATGGTGTATTCTGGGTTGACAATGGGGGGAAGTCTTGGAATGAATCTGAGAATCTATATCACTTTGTGGACACTCCAAGGCCACAGCCGTTCCATATTCTGGTGGAATATATATATTTTTGGTTCCTCTTTCCAATGGTATATACTATATAGGAATATATTATGTATAATGTTATCTGCAGGGCATTAGAAAATTAAGTGGGCCTTTACAAAAAATACTAATAAATTATTGAATAAGGTTCATGTTACAAATGCAATATGTGACTTTAGCAAATATGAACATTTAAATAAAATTACCAACACTCAAAAGTCCAAGTGACAAACTTATTTATAGAAATCTGGTCATTTAACCATTCATTATCTATAAATAGCAATGTCACTTAAAAACATAAAGCTTGATATTACAACCCCAATATGTGACTTTAACAAGTTTGAACATTTAAACTAAATTACTAACACTCAAAAGTCCAAGTGACAAAGTTATTCATAGAAATCTGGTCATTTAACCATTCATTTGATACGAATAGCAATGTCACTTAAACTATTGAAAAAAACATAAAGTGCTAGCATATAATAGCGACCATGTTGGAAAGTCTATCAATATTTAGAGTAACTATAGAATCACCCACTCCAGCAGTGTATCATAGACCTTCACTTCAAATATCCAAGGCAAAACAATACAAAGGCATATTTACATAACTCTCGTCAACATTGTTATAGTTCAACTGAACTTTAAATGAGACAAATGAAGCACAATGTAAGCTATAGTTGGAGAGATGTACTAATGTACACATTCATTGTTACTTGGCTTACCATTTACACAAATCTACTGGATAGTCAGGCTGAAGGCGTCACTCTCACCAAAAAAAACGCTGAAGGGTACATGAAGTTACACTGGTTTTGAAAATGTGCTGAAGGGAACACAGGTTATAATATCTCGTTCTAAAGGACTTTCAGTTTTCGCGCTTGGCATGATTTATTGTATAATTATGTTCCAAGGAAAATTAAAATGAACTGAAAACAAACTGCTGAAGGGTGCCAGACTTTCAGGAACACAGTTAACCCTTTACCCAACAGAACGGCCCTGTGCCAATGCATTCTCTTATATATGCGAGTCGACCATAGGTCGCCTCGCATATATAAGAGAATGCATTGGCTTAACACATTAAAAATTATAAAATTGTTAAAGAATGTAAGAATTTTTTTTTTTTTTAAGCCAATGCATTCTCTTATATATGCGAGGCGACCTATGGTCGACTCGCATATATAAGAGAATGCATTGGCACAGGGCATAACTGTAACTATCACAATGTGGTCAAGGAGCCGGTTCCAATGATATCCATATTTGTATTGTTCTATTGAGACAGACCGAAGATATTTTAGGCTGTTGAAGCTTTATTTGGCCGGTTTTGGCCGGTTTGTTGGGTAAAGGGTTAAAGTAACTGCATTAGTGCCGATTGCAAACATCCATGTGTACCAAAATTCAGCACATTTACAAAACCTGTGTACCCTTCAGCACATTTACAAAACCTGTGTACCCTTCAGCTTATTTACAAAACCTGTGTACCCTTCAGCACATTTACAAAACCTGTGTACCCTTCAGCACATTTACAAAACCTGTGTACCCTTCAGCACATTTACAAAACCTGTGTACCCTTCAGCACATTTACAAAACCTGTGTACCCTTCAGCACATTTATAAAACCTGTGTACCCTTCAGCACATTTACAAAACCTGTGTACCCTTCAGCACATTTACAAAACCTGTGTACCCTTCAGCACATTTACAAAACCTGTGTACCCTTCAGCACATTTACAAAACCTGTGTACCCTTCAGCACATTTACAAAACCCGTGTACCCTTCAGAACATTTACAAAACCTGTGTACCCTTCAGCACATTTACAAAACCCGTGTACCCTTCAGCACATTTACAAAACCCGTGTACCCTTCAGCACATTTACCAAACCAGTGTACCCTTCAGCACATTTACAAAACCCGTGTACCCTTCAGCACATTTACAAAACCTATGTACCCTTCAGCACATTTACAAAACCTGTGTACCCTTCAGCACATTTACAAAACCTGTGTACCCTTCAGCACATTTACAAAACCTGTGTACCCTTCAGCACATTTACAAAACCTGTGTACCCTTCAGCACATTTACAAAACCTGTGTACCCTTCAGCACATTTACAAAACCTGTGTACCCTTCAGCACATTTACACAACCTGTGTACCCTTCAGCACATTTACAAAACCTGTGTACCCTTCAGCACATTTACAAAACCTGTGTACCCTTCAGCACATTTACAAAACCTGTGTACCCTTCAGCACATTTACAAAACATGTGTACCCTTCAGCACATTTACAAAACCTGTGTACCCTTCAGCACATTGACAAAACATGTGTACTTTTCAGTACTTTTTTGTGAGAGTGACCCCTTCAGCGGTAGTTATTCTTATAACTTGGGAGTAATTTTACAAATTTTTATGTGATTGAGTTTCTCGATTAATAAAGCAATTTTTCAGGGTTAAGAATAAATTAATATTTTTAATGATATTTGAAGAGAATAGTGTTAATTCCCCCATTTTGGACATTTTACAAATCTTAACCCTGCCATGACTGGACCTTTCTGAAATGTTGTGAAAACCCTGTTCCAATGCATTCTCTTATATATGCAAGTCTGCCATATAATGTGATAGAAAACAAGTTACAACAGCACTGCATAGAGTATCCCAGGTGGCTTTTTGCTTAGGTTTATTAATTTTTTTGAGGTGGCTTAATTTTAACCCTTTCGTGATGGGAGGTGCGCTCGACAAACATTAAATACACTGTGCCAATGCATTATCTTATATATGCGAGTCAACCATAGGTAACCTCGCATATATAAGAGAATGCAATAGCTTATCAATTTCTATCATTTTTTATAATTTGTTTTTACATTCTAATTTTTATAATTTTTTCTTATATTATTTACCAATTTATCTTTTTTTTTTTTATTTTCTTACATTCTTTATAAATTTTTATTATTTTTTCTTACATTCTTTAACAATTTTTATCATTTATTATCAATATTTTTTACCTTCTTTTATATAACAATTTTTTATAATAAAAAAAAAAAATTCTTACATTCTTTAACAATTATAAAAACTAATATAAAATTTGTTAGGCCAATGCATTCTCTTATATATGCAAGGCGACCTATGGTCGACTCGAATATATAAGAGAATGCTTTGGTGCAGGGTTTTCACACAATTCAGGTAGCTCCAGTTATGAAAAGGTCAAATGAAACCAAAGATCATTACTGAGATAGAGAGGACTGATGGAACCCATTTCTATATCCCCCCGCCAAACTTTGTTTGTGGGACATAAAATTTTAACCAGATTGTACGGAGAGATAATCATTTTATTGAGATACATCAACACCAACAATAAACTGACAGACCCAATCGTAGCACATCAACAATAAAATATTTATCACAACAATGGTTCATAAATAACAACAAAGGAAAAAGTTTGATGGAATGTCGCTTTTCAAATGACAAAGATACATGCCTCCCCTAATTGTTGTGAAACAAAGATAGCTATAAAATGCTATATTTTTGTCTTCAATATTATAAGATAATCTCTAACAAAATGACATATTTCCTCAATAAAATTAAAATAAGAAACAGCGTCTTTGATAGGTCAAAGAAACAGCGTCTTTAATAGGTCGTAGAGCTGTGCAACATATCCCATGTTCAGCCACCAACAAAAGGGAAACCAAGACAACCGTTTCATCTTCTCTCGCTGGCCTGCTTTATTTCAAATCGCTATGAATGACGAGGACTGTCGGCAGAACAGATATGTTATTGTGGTGGATTCTAATGGAACATCGTGTGACATTGACGGCTTGGAGCCTATGTTCAACCTCCAATCCGTCACTAACACCATGTTACCATCAATCCACCACAATAACTTATAGTATTTTGATCTAAATGTTATGATACTCTGCAAGGTACAGTCTTCAGGTGTGTAATAAACAAAAGAGTGGTGAGGACAGTGGACAGGTAAACATGATCACACTTATTAAACAAAAGAGTGGTGTGGACAGTAGACAGGTAAACATGATCGCACATATTAAACATTCATAACCATAAGAACTATTTATACTCTAATATGTGACATTCCGGTATAAAAAATTGGTTTCATTAAAGCTCTATTATACAGTGTATTATAAATATGGCTGGCATCACTAAATTCACCCCTTTGGGGACCTCATTCTCCTCAGACATCATCTTCTTGGAAGTATCTATAGCCTCAAATTAACATTCTTTTTAGTTCATTTCCTTTCTGTTCAGTTTCTTTATCCCCTAATTTGCAGAAGATAAAATGCATAGTCAAGATGAATAATGGGTGAACGTGACCTCTGGGGAAACTTCAATCTGATCCTGAGTTTCCCACAGCAGTTGAGGCCTCAGCAAAATGAGGTTTCCAGAGGGTGACTTTAGTGATGGCAGGAATGTGCCACTAAATTGACCCTCTGGAGGACCTTATTCTGCAAATGACAGACACACTATTTCAAGGCTTGGTTGGAGGGGTAAGAGGTGATGTATCCAATTTCCTATATACCTGTGCCTCCGTACAATGTAAACTCATGCTGGCTTATTCACACTGGCTTATACGGAGGAGACAATATCCCAAAAAAACATATTAGTAATACCTGCATAAATTTGGAGGCCAATTTTAACCATTTCTATACTAAATGGATTCTCCCAGTCAGTTAAAAAAAAGTGTACATTGGAATGGTCTATTATTGATTTGGAGGGAACTTAAGGTGATAAAAGCAGATGACATATATGATGCATTAGTATAGAAAGGGTTAAACTTATTATCTAAACATTTGCTATGGTATAACTACTCATCAATGATGCTTTAGTATAGAAAGGGTTAAACTTATTATCTAAACATTTGCTATGGTATAACTACTCATCAATGATGCTTTAGTATAGAAAGGGTTAAACTTATTATCTAAACATTTCCTATGGTATAACTACTCATCAATGATGCTTTAGTATAGAAAGGGTTAAACTTATTATCTGAACACTTCCTATGGGATAACTACTCATCAATGATGCATTAGTATAGAAAGGGTTAAACTTATAATCTGAACATTTCCTATGGGATAACTACTCATCAAAGATGCTTTAGTATAGAAAGGGTTAAACTTATTATATGAACATTTCCTATGGTATAACTACTCATCAATGATGCTTTAGTATAGACAGGGTTAAACTTAGTATCTGAACATTTATTATGGGATAACTACTTACCAATGATGCTTTAGTATAGAAAGGGTTAAACTTATTATCTGAACATTTCCTATGGGATAACTACTCATCAAAGATGCTTTAGTATAGACAGGGTTAAACTTAGTATCTGAACATTTCCTATGGGATAACTACTCATCAATGATACATTAATATAGAAAGGGTTAAACTTATTATCTGAACATTTCCTATGGGATAACTACTCATCAATGATGCATTAGTGTAGAAAGGGTTAAACTTATTATCTGAACATTTCCTATGGGATAACTACTCATCAATGATGCATTAGTGTAGAAAGGGTTAAACTTATTATCTGAACATTTCCTATGGGATAACTACTCATCAATGATGCATTAGTGTAGAAAGGGTTAAACTTATTATCTGAACATTTCCTATGGGATAACTACTCATCAATGATGCATTAGTGTAGAAATGGTTAAACTTATTATCTGAACATTTCCTATGGGGTAACTACTCATCAATGATGCTTTAGTATAGACAGGGTTAAACTTAGTATCTGAACATTTATTATGGGATAACTACTAACCAATGATGCTTTAGTATAGAAAGGGTTAAACTTATTATCTGAACATTTCCACTGGGATAACTAATCATCAATGATGCATTAATATAGAAAGGGTTAAAATTATTATCTGAACATTTCCTATGGGATAACTACTCATCAATGATGCTTTTGTATAGAAAGGGTTAACTTATAGACATCGTAATCCCAAATATGGACCAATATGAAGGCATGTTGACTGAATTCAATGAAGCTGTCATGTTGATGAAAATGAATAAAGATCTCTGTGTGATGTAGATAATAAATATATGAGAAGAAGATTGTGACTCAACAAATATATGATGGAAAGTGGAATGTATGAAGATGTGAAAAAAAAACAACATTCAGTAAATTATAATCTCTAAAATATTGAAATATACTGTTCAAAATATTATGCTGAAAAAAAAATATATACATGACTATTGCACAGGAAGAAAGAATAACAAAATAATAATGATTAGATGTAGAAGAAATAGTATATAGGTATGGGTTAGTATGATTAGATGTAGAAGAAATCATATATAGGTATGGGTTAGTATGATTAGATGTAGAAGAAATCATATATAGGTATGGGTTAGTATGATTAGATGTAGAAGAAATCATATATAGGTATGGGTTAGTATGATTAGATGTAGAAGAAATCATATATAGGTATGGGTTAGTATGATTAGATGTAGAAGAAATCATATATAGGTATGGGTTAGTATGATTAGATGTAGAAGAAATCATATATAGGTATGGGTTAGTATGATTAGATGTAGAAGAAATCATATATAGGTATGGGTTAGTATGATTAGATGTAGAAGAAACCATATATAGGTATGGGTTAGTATGATTAGATGTAGAAGAAATCATATATAGGTATGGGTTAGTATGATTAGATGTAGAAGAAACCATATATAGGTATGGGTTAGTATGATTAGATGTAGAAGAAATCATATATAGGTATGGGTTAGTCTTTCATATTAATACCTCTAGAATTCTGATTAAAATTTTGCATCTTTATTACCACTGGAAGTGGAATTGGAAAAGTGGAATACCATACTCGTATTTTTATTCGTGCAGTACTATTTTTCACTCAGTTTTGAATTCACGCACTTTAAATTTGCGCATCTATCTATAACTAACTCAGACTGTATGGTCATGCACTGTGTCACTCCAGAGTGGTGAATATGGGGGGCATTCTTTGTGCACATGCAATCTAGGATATGTGTATTTCTTACGAGCATTTCAACATCATCAACATGACAATGATTTGTACATGGCTTGGCATTGAGCAATGGTTTGACATTGGTTGACCAAGCATAATTGCCTATTAAGTGTCCATCCTTTCGTAACACATCAACATAACCCTCGATCGTGTATTCCTTGTGGTTAATTAGTATAAACTCAGGATTCATACTATTTTTGGCTCATTTTTAAATTCACGCAACGACGGGTGAGCGAAAAAATAGTACTGTGCGAATTTAAATATGAGTAAGGTATACGCACCGGAATCAACAGCAGGGTAAGTAATTTAGATTCTCATCACTCTCTCAGTATCATGGACATGTTATGTAATGGTATTTTCCTTAGACAATATATTTCCAATTGCATAAGAAGGCGAGATGTGTTGGCTCATTGCTGTTTTCGAGAAATATAAAACGAAAGTATAAAACTCACATGTAAATAATGCAGTCTTCCACTTTCCAGCATACCGCCATACACTAACATGCTACAGAAGCAGATTTTAAATACGCATAGAACCGTAAGAGCGGCAGAAAATGCAACATGAACACAATGTACATAAATATCAGTTATTATCTGTGAAGATACACATTGAAGTGGAAGACGGCTTCATTTACATGTGAGTTTTATACGATAACAGCAAATGAGTGGATACAACTTGTCTGCTGTATGTAATTGGACATATATCGTCTCAGGAAAAAACATTATATAACATATCCATGATACGGAGAGAGTAATCAGAAGCCAAAACACTTGTCCTGGTGTTGATTCTGAAGCGGATATTCCACTTGTCTAATTCCTCTTCCAGTTATCGAATGTACACATTGATTACAGGAGCCCCCCAACCAGTGATTGGTTGGTATCAAACCATGCTTTATTTCACTGACCTGTGAACCTTTATCAACATCCAAGATACAAACATCCTTTTCCGGACATTACAAACCCAGAATTTTGATAAATACAATGGCACAGTTTTTTTATCAGGGCCATATTTTATATGAGTTCAATGCATCTTTCTGGGACATTTAATGCTCATAGAAAAGTAGTTCAGGTATTTTTCAACCTATTTCGAAACCTGGAACAATTCACAAGCGAATATTATAAGGCTATATTGGAGATCAAACCGCCATGTGGCTTTAAATGTATTTACATTATGTTTTATCTTCTCCAGATGCAATATATCATTTTAGTCTGCAATAACGATATATATGTAAACTTTAATATGTAGAGCTAAAAAAATACACATTCCATTTTCAAAGCTATTTCGTATTTCATGTAACAAGTTCTAAGAGTGTAGAAAATGGTATCCATCCTTCTATTCGGTGGGACATTAAAAGTTTTATCAGAGATCATCCTTCATAGCCCTTGTGGCCGAATCTTACAGTCCCCTTTCCCAATGCCAAAAGTACCCCATTTCCCCTCCCCAATTTCTAATTTAAAATTTCCCACAATTTACCAGTATGCGGATCCTCAATTTACTTCAAATTTTGTCTATTGGAAGTGATTAGTTAGTTGATGTGCTAGTATAGTACACATCGCTTGACAAATTGGTTTTAATATTTTACTAACAGTTGTTGTTGTAGCTATGGCAACATAACCTGTTCAAAAAATGCCAATTTGACCACAGTTTGTTAAGTTTTTCCCCCAATGGCAGGGGCTTTCCCAATTATGGTAGGATAATCCCTCTTAAATGTTATATACTAAATGGAATCTGCCAGTCAGTTAAAAAGTGTACCTATGAATTCATAACTCAATATAACATATATTTTTACACAATTAATTTATACAGACAATGAGTTATTGGGGATGGCATAACCTGTAAAGGCTGTCTTCCTGCCGTCCCCAAGGTGATAAAATGACAGGTAAATATAACTACTGAAGGAGCCCTATTTATTGAGGAAAATGTATAGATAATAAGTTCAACTTTATATGTTCATTTGTTAAACGTATTATCTGAACATTTCCTATGGGATAACTACTCATCAATGATGCTTTAGTATAGAAAGGGTTAATATTCCCCACTTCCACCCGAAAACATTGTAAATGAGAAACAACGAGAAAAATACAAGTATGAGACACATCAGATAACTAGAAAGTGGTTAAAACAAATGAATAAGAGTGATTAAAAATATTAGTTCAACGAGGTGAGTCAATATGATCTGAAATGGAGATTCGTAAATATAACATAAATTTAGTGAAATGTTAAAATGATGATAACGATGACAACCCATTCAGAAGGGAATGTTGATGACTTCAAGATATTAACATAAACTGAATATTAAATACAAAATAAAGCTGTAACAGAAATTCTATAGAAAAACATGAGCAACAAATTATTAAGAAGACTAACCCTTTCATGGTGGGAGCTGCGCTGGTGCAGCATTAAATATCCTGTGACATTCTCTTATATATGCGAGTCTCCCATAGACTGTAGATTCCTGAAATTTTGCGAAAACCTTGTGCCAATGCATTCTCTTATATATGCGAGTCTCCCATAGGGAGCCTCACATATATAAGAGAATGCTTTTGCCTAAAAATATTTACCCCTTAACCTTGTAAGCATGTGCATTCTCTTGGGAGACATATGGGAGACTCGCTTATATAAGAGAATGTACTGGCACATGATCTTTAATGCTGCAGCTCCCGTCATGAAAGGGTTAAAAAGCTATGTGTGCAGATTGAAGTTTGCTGTTTTACAATCTAAACTTCTCTATTTATGGCCATTTTGCAATAGAAAATATCATATAAAATATATTGTGACAACCTGAAAACTGCCTCCATACAAACGATAATAGCGAGGTTCAGTTAAATGTGACCTGTGTTACTGTGATATTACTTTTAGAGATGCATCTGTTCCAACATAGCCTAGACTACTATAGTTCCAAAATAAATAAATGTAAATCATCTAAGACTATGTAATTGCAAATGAGTTAATAGGCAGGAAATCAAAGGCAATAATTCCAACCAACATTGCTCAACATGATCTTTCAAATGCCTTAGGTAACTTTTTTTTGCGACAAGATTTCGGAGCTTCGGAGTCAGCTTGATGCATTGAACGCACAGCTGGAATTCAGAACTTCCAATGGAACATCATTATTCAAATTCAAAATTTAAATTCAAAAGGAGGTTATAAATTTCTCAGAGTGTGTCAAAAATCTCGGAGTACATCTCAACGGAACTCTCTCCATGAAACAAACACATCAACAATCAGTGCCAGTCTATTTTCTTTGAACTTAGGCACCTTGGTCAAACACGTCGCTACCTTACTGTCGATGCAGCAAAGAAATTGGCTGTATCATCAGCCAATTGATAACTTTATTACCGTGTTGTTCCACCTCCACTAAGATCACACAAACTCTTGTTCGTCCAACATCAGCTGTCCGATGACTCACCCCAGATTTGTTGTGTATTTCATGTGCTTATGTATATTTTCATGTAAAGTGCTTTGGGCCCGTCCTGGGGATATATTTATTTAAAAGCTACATGATTTAGTGGCAGGAAGACTAGACAGTGAAAATTCTGAGTTTAGTGTGCCTGTCATTTGCAGAATGAGGTCCCCAGAGGGTGAATTTAGTGACTATATCCAGCATAGTGGGCTAGCATCACCTCATTTTGCTTAGGAAAGTTTCTTTATTATCAAATTTCTATAGAAACTTCTTCACATAGATTCTATTTCTTTTTTAGTTTAGATTCTCTATATCCCCAAATTGGCAGACGGAATATTGCATAATCAAGGTTCCCAATGGGTGTACATCCCAATATTCACCATTTGGCAACTTCAATCTGAGTCCATGTCTCCCAAAGCAGATGAGGCCCTCAGAAGGTGAATTTGAAGATGCTAGCCTGCTATGGGGGATAGTGTCACTAAATTCACCCTCTGGGGACCTCATTCTGCAAATGACAGTCACACTAAACTCAGGCTTGGACAGTGAAGTCATACAGTGATCGTGTAGCAAGAATGTATAATCCAATGACAAAACTGGCTCAGGCTCCGGCATAAATCAATGGAATGACCACCATTTGAACTTATGCTCTAAATTGGTCATAAATGAACAAACAAGAATTTTGGCAGAATGTAAATTTTCATGTATGAAGCAGCATTATTCAGAATCTATTTGCTGCCATTTAACCACAATATTTTCTTTCTTCAACAGATCTTCTTGCAGATGAGACTGACCCTGACACAATAGCAAAACCACTGTTGGTTTGAAATCGTACATGGATGCCACTCTGTGCGGCCATTTGGCGACATTGTCTTTGTAACGTGGGTCCTCGTCATGATATCATAACTGGTTCACGCTGTTGAATGCCAATGGAAGCAGGTGGGAATCCGACTCATAACATCTACACACCATTCTAACAACCACATCACTACCATTGATGAATCAATATAAGACATGTATGTAAGCCTGGATATAGTGTGTCTGTCATTTGCAGAATGAGCTCCCCAGAGGGTGAATTTAGTGATGGTATCCGACATAGCGGGCTAGCATCAGCAATTTCACCCTCTGGGGACCTCATTCTGCTTAGGCCTCAACCATGGGAGACCTAGGATCAGATTAAAGTTTCCCGGTTGGGTGATATTCACCCATTAGTCACCTCGATTATGCATTTTATCATCTGCAAATTAGGGGATATAGAAACTGAATAGAGAGGAAAAAGTAACTGAACACAATGTTAGTTTGAACATTTTCCATTCTGTTCAATTTCTTTATGCCCTATTTTGCAGAAGATAACATGCACAATCAAGATGAATAATGGATGAACATCAACTTCAATTTGATCCTGGGTCTCCCATAGCAGTTGAGGCCTCAGCAGAATGATGTCCCCAGAGGGTGAATTTGGTGATGCTAGCCCACCGTGTGGGATAGCATCACTGAATCAACCCTCTGGGGACATCATTCTGCAAATGTCAGACGCACTATATCCAGGATTGCATGCATGATTAACATAAAATGGACTGACCCTCCGATAACTGGTCTGAGAACTCACTGATGGCGGATTAATTGATTCCCATTGATTCATTTAGAGGGATTTTCAGCTAATATGTTTAAAAAATCAGCCTTTGTTGAACTAACCTACATAATAGATAAATAATTTAAACTTTGTGAACTGTTTCTCTGCCTGTCGTTGGCATATATTATGTGAGCATCCCAGCAAATGAAGAATGGATCATTCCAATGTTTTCTTTTGAAACAGAATGGGAGAATCCATTGTGATCGAAGGGTTAAACATAGCACTTCACATTGTAGATATATATTGCGACTGATGACCTTACACAGGTCTGATAACCTTACTGTGACCTCATGGCCTTACTGTGACCTTTTCACTCATTTTGGTTTGAAATCATACATCGACCCTACTCGGTGCAGCCATTTGGCAAGGTTGTCTTTGATCCTTGGGTCCTCAGCATGACATACCAACTGGTTCACACAGTTGAATGTCATTGGAAGCATGGCCTTGAACTTGTCTTCTGGAAGCAATTGAAGCAGTTGGAGTATCGTGCAGATCAACTCACTCCATGACTTAACGTGGGCCTCACTGTCCTGGAAAGATAGAAATGCAACGGTCATAATTAAACCATGAATTATCGCGTGGATAGCTGTCCTGAAAAAATAGGTATTCAACCCTCTATATAAAGTCATGAATACTATTTTGGAAGACAGTTTAATAACAAATTTCTGAACTGTGTCATCCATTAGACCAACGTACATAGTTAACGGCAGCCGGCTTATCAAATCTAATTTAGTGGACAAGGTTAAAAAAAATCATATAGAATTGCAACGAATTTGAGATCCATTTTATCACATAATGACATTTTAGCAAGGAAAAACCATCTCGAAAATGGTTGGGTAAATACAAATTAATATTGATTTCCTTATCACAACCAAAAGAGGAAGTAAAGACAACTTCAAGAAAAAATATAGTTCCATTTTAAATGTGTCTTAAAATGTTGACAAAATTGTTCAACCACCCTTATTCCCCATGTTTATCTCACAGTCTACACTAAATAACCCACCACAAATCGAATATCATAATTATATTCTAATTAACATAATAATAAAGCTCCAGCATTGATATGGATATCATAGCATTAAGAACTTATGCCACTGTGCATGCTGATAATACATGTGTGTCTTACTAAAAAATTTGAGGCTGGATTTAGGGGCTAATTACGTGATAAAAATGCATCGATTATTATTAATTTATTGCCTTCATGATGCATCGATTATTATTAATTTACTGCCTTCATGACGCATCGATTATTATTAATTTATTGCCTTCATGATGCATCGATTATTATTAATTTATTACCTTCATGATGCATCGATTATTATTAATTTATTACCTTCATGATGCATCGATTATTATTAATTTATTACCTTCATGATGCATCGATTATTATTAATTTATTACCTTCATGATGCATCGATTATTATTAATTTATTACCTACATGATGCATCGATTATTATTAATTTATTACCTTCATGATGCATCGATTATTATTAATTTACTGCCTTCATGATGCATCGATTATTATTAATTTATTGCCTTCATGATGCATCGATTATTATTAATTTATTACCTTCATGATGCATCGATTATTATTAATTTATTGCCTTCATGATGCATCAATTATTATTAATTTATTACCTTCATGATGCATTGATTATTATTAATTTATTGCCTTCATGATGCATCGATTATTATTAATTTATTGCCTTCATGATGCATCGATTATTATTAATTTATTACCTTCATGATGCATCGATTATTATTAATTTATTACCTTCATGATGCATCGATTATTATTAATTTATTGCCTTCATGATGCATCGATTATTATTAATTTATTACCTTCATGATGCATTGATTATTATTAATTTATTGCCTTCATGATGCATCGATTATTATTAATTTATTGCCTTCATGATGCATCGATTATTATTAATTTATTACCTTCATGATGCATCGATTATTATTAATTTATTACCTTCATGATGCATCGATTATTATTAATTTATTGCCTTCATGATGCATCGATTATTATTAATTTATTACCTTCATGATGCATTGATTATTATTAATTTATTGCCTTCATGATGGATCGATTATTATTAATTTATTGCCTTCATGATGCATCGATTATTATTAATTTATTACCTTCATGATGCATCGATTATTATTAATTTATTACCTTCATGATGCATCGATTATTATTAATTTATTGCCTTCATGATGCATCGATTATTATTAATTTATTGCCTTCATGATGCATCGATTATTATTAATTTATTACATTCATGATGCATCGATTATTATTAATATTACCTTCATGACGCATCGATTATTATTAATTTATTGCCTTCATGATGCATCGATTATTATTAATTTACTGCCTTCATGATGCATCGATTATTATTAATTTATTACCTTCATGATGCATCGATTATTATTAATTTATTACCTTCATGATGCATCGATTATTATTAATTTACTGCCTTCATGATGCATCGATTATTATTAATTTACTGCCTTCATGATGCATCGATTATTATTAATTTATTATCTTCATGATGCATCGATTATTATTAATTTATTACCTTCATGATGCATCGATTATTATTAATTTATTGCCTTCATGATGCATCGATTATTATTAATTTATTACCTTCATGATGCATCGATTATTATTAATTTATTACCTTCATGATGGAAGATTTCTGTTGCTTTGTGATCTCCTCGTCCACAATCGGAGCTTTCCCTCTGTTTAATATTTCCTTCCGTTGTTTTGTCATTTTCACGAAGCTTGGCATACAGTGTTGTTGTTTGCGCCGTTTATACTGAGTCATCAGCGTTTTAATGAAGTTATCGCTCGCCAGGGTGTACACCTTCCCCTCCTGATCGTACTTGGCTTCTCGTTTACTCTTGCTGTGTACCGGTGAATCACACGGAGTGCTGGGAAATGACTCATTATCAGAGCTCTCAGACTCCGACATCTGACCTAAATACAAATATAAACGAGGATATAATTGTTAGCCTACTCCTTATCTGGCCACCCTGGTTCTGTCATATTCCAGCCCACAAATAGTGTGTCTTCATTTGCAGAATGAGGTCCACAGTGGGCTAGCATCACCTAATTCACCTTCTGGGGAACTCATTCTACTTAGGCCTCATCTTCTGGAAAGTATCTATAGTCTCAAATTAACATTATTTGCAGACTTAAATCTGATCCTAGGTCTTCCACAGCAGTTGAGACCTAAGCAGAATGAGGTTCCCAGAGGGTGAATTTGATGATGCTAGCCTGCCGTGCGGGATATTGTCACTAAATTCACCCTCTGGGGACCACATTCTGCAAATGACAGACACATTATTTGCAGGTTCTGTTATGTTCCAGTCCACAATTTAATGCTGTCACTTGAATGTCGCAACAACAAGATGTCACCTCGCAATCCCACATGGCATACTGCCTAGCGTTGGCATATGCAGATAGATTGAATATAAAGGTAACTTTATAACTGAATTTGTTTTGAAAAGTTTTGAGAGATGTCAATGAGATCCAGAAAGTCATGGTTGAAATATCTGCGCAAACGGACAAAAAAATCTAGCTTTCCAAATAAAGAATAACTCTAAAACCGAAAATGATAACAACAACATTTAAAGGCCCTCGTCATGGTGAACATCCACAACAAATTTCATTGGAATCTGATAGCTATTGGCTGAGATGTCACATGCCCCAAATTTACTGAGTTTAAGGTCCTTTAAAAATATCGTTGATTTTCTTTTTAAAAATGTTATAGTTATCGAATGAATAACGGCAGATACATGTAAACTAATCGTCAAATAATACAAACCTTCAACAGTGACAGTTTCCGTTATTGCTGGATACATCGATGACGTTTGATTGACAGGTTTCGATTTCTTCGGCAGATGCATGAAATCAGAGACCTCTTCATTCTGAGCCAGCAGAAAAAACAAAGGTTGATCGGACATCCGGTCAGCGCTGCTGGTCCCTTCCTTATCTACGAGAATATTAATATACGTCTGACATAACTCGTCACCCACTCTCTGTAATAGGTGTATGAACAACTCAATGTTATCTAGAACTCCCTTCTTAGAATTTCTAAGGGAGCTTGTAACATCCATATCTTTCGCATCATCAGTATGTCTTTTGCTTCCTTCTGAAGTTTGCCCCATAGACATTTGGCTTTCTTCTGAAGTTTGCCCCGTAGATGTTTGGCTTTCTTCTGACGTTTGCCCCGTAGAAGTTTGACTTTCCTCTGAAGTTTGACTAGATGATTCACTTGGAGTAGATAATTTCTTTATAGTTTCTTGCACCTTCTGCAGAGTTATGTTTTCCCATTTGGAGTTTATCTCGACTAGTGTGTGAATATAGAAGGTCATCGCAGCACCTGCTTGTTTGTAAAGGTTGGTGGCTACATCAGTCCGTGCAACCTTCTGCACCAAGAACTTCATCCCTGGTCGGTTGTCAAAGTCACATGCCAATAGATAAGAAGAACGGAGACTATCCAATAGGCTGACGACATTCCTCGTGGATAAATAAGATACCATACCTATGGAAAATACAAGAAAGGATGAAAGTGTTTTATCTTACTGCTGTGTGATCAAGCTAATTTTTAGAAGCTGAAATGCCTTGTGCACAGAGAGGTAATTGTACATAGAGCTGAACATACTTCAAGGGGATCTTAAAGTTGTGGTGGTGGCAAATTTGTTTTACCCTGTGCCAATGCATTCTCTTATATATGTGAGTTGACCATAGGTCGCCTCGCATATATAAGAGAATGCATTGGCCTAATAATTTTTTACAATTTTAATAATTTGTTCTTGTATTCTTTAACAATTTTATAATTTCACCCATACAGAGCCCCAGACAATCGTGAGCAGACAACACTCTTCTATATGCTTCTATATATGTGTGGGGCTCCCTGCGGGGTAATGGTTGTTTTTTTAATTTTATGTCCTAAAAATTTTAAGAAACATTTATTTAAAAAACATGATAAAAAATTGTTAGGCCAATGCATTCTCTTATATATGCGAGGCGACCTATGATCGACTCGCATATATAAGAGAATGCATTGGCACAGGGTAAAAAATAATAATATAATAATAAATAATATGTGTGCCTCCGGTTTCCGGATGATAACTTTAGATCGTCTCAACTGAATGTAATGACATTTTGTATATGTAATTACTATCACAAAATACAGGTCAAGTTTCGGAATTTGGGTTCTGCCTGCCAATTTCACAAGAGTTATGGACCTTTAATGGAATTACCACACACATATTTTGCCAAACCCTAGAGACGCTCTTGTTAAAAATCATTCACTAAACGATTAGTCTTTTGAGTTGCTATGATTTTTAATTTCTCTATCTGACTCGACTACAACTGATATTGCTCACTACTGATATGGGCACCATAAAACAAATTCATATAAAGGAGAGTTAATCCAAGGTATTTTAGTCTGTTATATTCTAAACTGCCACAGGGCAGACTTCTCTAGACATCATTAGTGAATTTTCCACTACCAGAGTCCAAGACCTCTACTGTAGGCCCGGGATAAGAGCATCCCCCTGCTCATATTATATGGGTGTCACAAAACGAAAATAATTTACTATATAAATACCTGGAAGCTTGGAGAAGGAGAAGTTTTTATCTTTGGTATTAGCTAAGGGAGACGTTGGTTGGTCGAAGGACGTCCCAGCTGCGCCCTGAAGTAGGATATAACCGACCGTCTGTATGAGGAGCTGGTGTGAGAGAAGTCCGATCACTATACTTCTGAATGGTATCCTGAAAAATTATCCAGACATTAAAGTTTTCATGACGGGAGCTGCGCTGATGCAGCATTAAAGATCCTGTGCCAGTGCATTCTTTTATATATGCGAGTCTCCAATACAGAGCATTGCATATATAAGAGAATTCACTGGCTTACAATGTCAATCAAGGTGATTATTGTTAGGCCAATGTATTCTCTTATATATGCAAAGCTCCCTATGGGAGTCTCGCATATATAAGAAAATGCATTGGTACAGGGTTTTCGCAAAATTTCAGAAAGCTCCAGTCTTGGAATGGTTAAGATATTATAAGCAGATTACAGGCACATGAACAATCTGAGCAGATTACAGGCACACAAACAATCTGAGCAGATTACAGGCACACAAACAATCTGAGGATTCATTTGACGGGATGTTCAGCTGAAATAATCAACAAACTAGGGCTCCAAAAGACAGGCTTTGAAAGAAAAATTATCCATTCATCAATTTATGCATTCATCAATTTCTTGGTAAAAATAAAAATGAAAAGCCTCACTCACTTAAAGCTTGTCCAATTTTGAATACATAATTGTTATAGATGTATGGGTGACTCACCTGGCGAGGATATCATCTGGGTTGACACTCTCTTCACAGTTAGGAGGATACAGGAGGAGGATATAAGATTTATCTTCCTCCATGTCGTAGTGGATAGGATCCATATCACATATCTGACAGTCCAACAGGAATACCTGTCAATTTACATATTTTTAGTTTTATCAAAAGCTATTGAGAGAAAATAGTGTTTATAGGACTATTAAAAATTTAATAACTGCCAAACATGTCTTTTAGTCACCTTACTTGGTGCCAAGCTTGGCTATTATCCACACTTGCAACATGAAGTAAACCGGAATCACTGACGGACCTTCAACATACGACGACAATGTCAATATCTCATAATTCTCTGACAGTAATTCTTATTCAAATGCGGTACCCTCTGGAATATCATCATCCATTGGCTGTCACCATTTTCAGCGATAAGGTACAAGTAAACAAAACACACATGAGTTTACGTAAGTATTTTTGCACTACGGGTTACACTACGTTATGTTTATGGAACAATTTTTGAGTTACGTGTTGAAAGGGTTAAGTTTGTGACTCGATCGTACCTGTTGAGCCAGCTGCCTCAGCCGCTCACATTCCATCACAGTACAGTCATTCCTTGTCGCGACCTTGACCTGACCTCTATCTCCATAAAAGTTCTCAGATTGTTCTCGGAATAATGTCATCAGCTGCCGCAGGCTGAATGAGGTGGCATCCAATGCTCGCTGTAGTGACTGAACACACATCCGCCACATCGACTCAGATAAATACGGCCCAGCAGTTAACAGCACATGTCTACAAGTAAAGGATTTTGAGTGAATAAATTGTCTCTCAGTGGTTTTAACCCTTCCATGACTAGAGCTTCCTGAAATTTTACGAAAACCCTGTGCCAATGCATTCTCTTATATATGCCAGTATCCTATAGGGAGCCTTGCATATATATGAGAATACATTGGCATAACAATATTTACCTTGACTGTGTAACCATTCTCTTATATTTGCGAGGCTCCCTATGGGAGACTTGCATATAAATACGAGAATGCACGGGCACAGTATCTTTAATGCTGCACTAGCGCAGCTGCCATCATGAAAGGGTTAAGGCTAAATTCTCTGTTGTTTTGGGATAGGTAACTTCTTATTTACACACAGTACCTAAACCAAGGGTGTGTGAAGTAACCAAGGGTGTGTGAAGTAACCAAGGGTGTGTGAAGTAACCAAGGGTGTGTGAAGTAACCAAGGGAAAGGGGAGCATGAATTCCAGAAAATGTAACTTTCTTGTCAGGTAACAAATAAATTCCGAAAGGGCAAAACAATTTGGGAATCAAACATCATTATTTTAAACTATATCAAAGGTTAAACTTTTTCACACTTCTATCTCAACAAGGTTTATTTTGCTTCATTCACAGTGACATATATGCCAAAAACCACAGGGTGAACATAAATGAATTAACTCATATTGAGTTGTGATTGGTGAATGATTTTTATCGTTTCTTACAAAGTTGAAATTTTTTCTAATAATATAGATGTAATAAATTATTAAAAACATATCGCTGTAGTGACAAATAAATTTCAAGTGGATGAACTCAAGTTAGGAAAACTACAACCTTGTCGATCCGAGGAAGAAATAATACTGAAGAATACTGGTCCAGGCTAGAAATTTATACTTCTCCATGCTAGTGTCAAGACAGAAGAAAAAGTTTAAAGATACGGTAAGCATTGGCAGTGGGTATTGCTTTTAAAATAGCCACATGTTAAAAAAAATTTAAAACCGCCATAAACAGAACAACTATTATATTATAGACAATTTTTTTACTTATACCAATAATAAATATTGCGTAAATTGCTTGTTATTGTCATGTTAGTACTCTGTGTTTAAACAAACACCACGTTATGTGAACAAACAGTACGTAAGGAGTATGTGATAAGCAAAACACTCAATGCTGGGGAGACCCCACCCACTCAGTGAACTCTGATTAGAAATGCCAACAAGCTGATTACAACATACCAGTGCATGAAGATCATATGACAATTTATAAGAAACAAAGTGTGGTCAGAGATTTTATTAATCAGCTCAAAAGTAATACATGTGTAAGTCGTGATTCTTTTATCACTGATTGGAGCATCGCTGATTTTGAGGAGATACAATCTGCACAGTTCAATTTGAAGGGCCTCTTTGCCGGAAAATTAAATTGATGTCATACCTGATACATGAGCATCCGAGTCTGGAGATAACTTCTGCTTGCTGCGCACAGCACTCTGTCAGCAGCGTGAGTAACTGCTGAAGCATGAATTCTATGGAATTCTGATATTCGGTCTTAGCTGAAGACATAAATTAACATTTAATATTCGTCAGTTAAGCAACATAGAAACTTCTATAAATACATAAAATATAATATATGGACTTTATGTGTCTTGGAAAGGACTTGTTTAATTGAGATATTTATTAACTGCTTTCAACTCTGGGATGAGACAAATGCTCTTTGTTATTGCATGTTAAAGACTAACTACAAATGAGTAGCATAAGATCTCACTAATACTCAGTTATTAATATATTTGTTTTTTTTGCAACCCTGAAAAATTTGGTTCATGTGAGCAGCAACTCAATTTGCCTTTTTTCTATTCAATTTGTGTCCAAAAAAAAATGCACTGACAAGTAGCTCACTTTCAAATGTTCAAACAGTAAGTTCAATAATAGTCTTAGCTGCTAATTATGTTAACCCTTTACCCAACAAACCGGCCAAATAAAGCTTCAACAGCCTAAAATATCTTGGGTCTGTCTCAATAAAACCATACAAATATGGATATCATTGGAACCGGCTCATTGACCACATTGTGATGGTTACAGTTATGCCCTGTGCCAATGCATTCTCTTATATAAGAGAATGCATTGGCCTAAAAAAAATCTTTTTTTAACACTTTTTACCATTTTTTCTTACATTCTTTAACAATTTAAAAATTTTTAATGTGTTAAGCCAATGCATTCTCTTATATATGCGAGGCGACCTATGGTCAACTCGCATATATAAGAGAATGCATTGGCACAGGGCCGTTCTGTTGGGTAAAGGGTTAACTTGGGAAATGTTTAGATAACCACTTATTTTATCACATAATTAGCCCCTAAACCCACCCTCATATTTTTTAGTAAGACACATGTGTATTATTGGTCAAAAGCTCTTCAGAGCTTGTGTTTGTGATATGTTTAAATACCTCTGACTTTTAAATAAAAATTATCTTATCTTATCTTATTGGCATGTGCAGTGACGCAAGAGCTTAGAGCAATGATATTGATGTCAATGCAGGAACTTTATTATGATGTTAATTAGAACATAGATATGATATTTGAATTGCATTGGGTTATTTAGTGATGACTTTGAGACAAACATGGGTGATAACGGTGGTTGAACAATTTTGTCAACATGAAAAGACACATTTAAAATGGAACTATATTTCTTGAAGGTGACTTTACTGCCTCTTTGGTTGTGATAAGGAAATAAATATTAATTTGTTTTAACCCCAGCTGTTTTGAGATCGTTTTTCCTTACTAAAAAATGTGATTATGTGATAAAATGGATCTCAAATTCGTCGCAATTCAAAACAAAATTTATTAACCTCATCCACTAAATTTTATATAGAGCCTTGCTAGAGCTCAGGTCGATTCAAATTTATTGCACTCGGTTAATAAATTTTGTTAAGAATTGTGACTCATTAGAGATCCTTTATATCTGAACATTCCGTCCCATCTATTAAATTCCCTCCCAATGGGAATCTGATGTTTGGTGCACATAAAACATCTCTCCAAATTATACAGCACGACCATTCAAATGTATAATATTATAAATTTACAAGAAAATATTCAGTGATGAAATGTTTAACACGCTAACAAGAACACAATAAAAGGTCAGCTGACCACAGTGTCCCCCAAAAACGTGGCAAGTCGATGCCTCTTTGTTAAAGAAATTAAAAAAAATGTTGAAATTTTCTACGTCGAAAAGGGTTAAAACTCTGTAATTTTTTTTTTCTTTTTCCGTCATCTATATAAATGTTGCACATCTCCAATATGTGGGTAACAATACTCTGAAGTTTCAAATATCTACGATCAAAACTGTAGGAGGAGTTGATTACACCATGAAGGTACCCTCATACAGAAAATTATAAAAAATGTTGAAATTTTCCAAGTCGAAAAGGGCCAATAACTCCATCAAAATGTTTTTTTTTCGTCATCTATATACATTTTGCACATCTTCAATATATGGGCAACAAGATTCTGAAGTTTCAAATCTCTGGGATGAAATCTGTAGGAGGAGATGATTACACCATGAAGGTACTCAAAAGTGTGACGGAAGGATGAACGGACGGCTAGACGAACGGACGGACGGACAGAGCCCGTTTCTATAGTCCCCCAAAAATATATTTTTCGGGAGACAACAAGAACATCATTCAAACACTTACATGAGAATTGGATAATGAAATCTACAACAAGGTCAGCGGTGAGGCCATTACACTGCTTGAAGTTACTAGCACCAGTTATCCAGTATCCATACGTATGGGATCCCTGGCGTAACCAGCCTTGCATCATCGGAAGTAGTAGATGGTTAATGCAGTACATAGCAAATTCTGGACCTACAAAAATAAAATGTGAGTGTGTGAAAGACCAATGTATGGCATTAGATGACATTCTCCAATGTTTGTTTTCAAAATTTCAATAACTCTTTTATTACTCCTCAATCAGCAAGCCTGAAAATAGTGTGTCTGTCATTTGCAGAATGAGGTCCCCAGAGGGTGAATTTAGTGATGATATCCCACACAATGGGCTAGCATCACCAAATTCACCTTCTGTGGCCCTCATTCTGCTTAGGCCTCAACTGCTATGAGAGACCTATGATCAAAATGTGGTTCCCCAGTTGAAGTTGGTGATTAGTCACCTCGATTATGCATTTTATCATCTGCAATTTAGGGGATATAGAAACTTCCCAGAAGGGAAAAAGTAACTAAAAACAATGTTAATTTGAGACTATAAATACTTCCCAGAAGATGAGTCCTAAGCAGAATGAGGTCACCAGAGGATGAATTTGGTGATACTAGCTCACTTTGCAGGATAGCATCACTAAAAACTCTGGACTCCTTTATCTTGGTGTTACTAATAGTGAGTTCTGATTGGTGTTACTGATGTGGAATCCCAGGGTTGCGGAATGAAAACTCTGTTAAAGGTCATCAGACCCACTATTTTATATGTGGGTATGTAGTTTACTCCAGACTGACTATTTGCAGACAAGTCAATCAATCTGAGTGAACCGAGACTGCTACGCGATCGATAGTATGAAACAAACAGCAGGGAATCCCATTACTTTCACTGTCGGTGTCAACCAATCACAAATCTCGGCAGGATGCAGCCAAAGCCAATTAGAAGATAGTGATGTCAGGCCCCAAGCTTGGAGGCAACTGGGGCAAAGTTTTCGCCTTCTAGATGGCGACTTCGCCCTCGGATGTCAATTGTGTTTTGCAACGAAGTTTATGGTGGGCTACTAGTACGTCTTAAGAAGATGGGATACTCATATATATAAGAGAATGCACTGGCACAGGATATTTAATGCTGCACCAGCGCAGCTCCCATCATGAAAGGGTTAATACATGCTGATGAACAGTGCATTTATTCCCACTTATTCATTTGTAGAAATGTTCAGTTAATACCTGGGACTTTGGAAGCATTCCGTAACAACTCAAACAACATCTCCATCGTCTGCGGCTGAAAACTTCGAGGACATGATGCGATAGCAGTAGCCAGGCCATCGACGACTAGAAACCACACATGAAGAACGCCTGAATGGTTACTTTCAATCAACTGTGCTAATTTCTTCTCTGACTCCGTGTTATATTTCCTAGTTTCACTATCAATCCCAGAGTCCACTGAAGTAATACTCGTACATTCCTCGCTTCGATTGTCAGAGTCCGTCTCAAAATGACGAAGTGAAGAAAGACCACTATCAGGTTTGTTGTCACTATGAGAACCTTCAGAAAATACTTTCTGGAATTTCTCAAGGTCCATGTCTGGTATAATTTTGTCAACAACCTGGTTTGAAATATCAATCTGGATTCTGAAACAGAAGAACTAGATATTCTTAGAATCTGTGTTTTTGAGACAATGCACATTTTTGGATTGGGTGGGAATTCATCCCCCGGTCCATGATGGCGAATGCACCTTGCAATGCACAAACAGCCACCGAAAAAAATCTGCAATTGTGCCAATATGCTACCATATAAATTTTCTTAGTTTAACCTTTTCATGATTGGAATATATTACAATGTCAAGGTAAATATTCAGGGCTTAAAATCTGACAAGAATCAGAACAATTATTCTCAGTTTAATTCTCGTAAAAGCAGCTGACTAGAAATGCTATTTTTAGATTCTCATAAATGTTATGGATTTTAAGGCCTGTATTGTTAGGCCAATGTATTATATTATATATACGAGGCTCCCTGTGGCAGACTCGCTGACATAAGAGAATGCATTGGCACAGGGTTTATCACAAAATTTCAGGAAGCTCCAGTCATGGAATGGTTCTAGAGACATAAAAATACCTTTGTATTGTTGGATCTGATGAGGTAGAC
Organism: Siphonodentalium dalli; assembly: GCA_032622095.1. Classification (NCBI taxonomy): domain Eukaryota; kingdom Metazoa; phylum Mollusca; class Scaphopoda; order Gadilida; family Siphonodentaliidae; genus Siphonodentalium; species Siphonodentalium dalli. The sequence continues at coordinate 50,498,521 of CP136061.1, forward strand.
AAATACATGTACCAGCCCCGATCCATGACTATCTGTCTCCTACTAATTAGCTTGTGAGAAAACATTGATAGCAAAGGAGTTCACAATACTAGAAGGGGACAGGCTCCTTTTAGAGTTACAAACCAAGCTTATATAAAATATATCTGTATTTGAACATACATACATGTCATCGTCTGTTCTTTTAAATTGGGGTTTCGTTATAGCAGATGATTCTATCTGATGAGAATATCATATTGAGTTAGCCGCTCTCACATAGGAAAAACATTTCTAATTTTTTATCAATTCAAATTTTGGGTAATAGATCTGTTAACCAAGTTGTAAAACAAGAGTACCGCTGTGGCATGGCAAAATATGCCGATATGGCATGGCAAAATATGCCGATGGTAATTCAAATGGCCATAACTCTGGCAAAAATTGGCAAGCAGAACCCAAATTTAAACTTGACCTGTATTTTGGGGAATAAAATCACCTAACAAATTTCATTCCATTCAGTTCAGACTTTACTAAAGTTATCATCCAGAAATGAAAATTGAGTGCAAATTCAAACAAAAATGGCCATAACTCTGGTGAAAATTGGCAAACGAAACCCGATTCGAACTTGACCTGTATTTTGTGCTAGTAAACCACATACCAAAATTCAGTCCATTCATTTGAGACTACCGAAAGTTATCATCTGGAATCCAAAAGCGAACGGACACAGAGACCTGTTTAAACAGGCATATAAAAAGAGACCCCCATGGTAACACATAATACTGACCTGTGAGCACCACTGAATGTTGGACAGGCCGGCATCTTCCACATGGATGACAGTATACTACACATCTGCTTCAGATATTTGAGAGCCGGGATACACAGGTTCTGGTTATCTTCCGCTACCGGGAAATAATCATTCTCTGAGTCTTCATCGCTGTCATTCTCTGCCCCTCCTAAAATAGAACAGATACTTGAAACATGACAATGCAATCAAATATTGCTTACTGTGTACACCCGTCAGTAAGCCCGGGGGGGGGGGGGCATGAATTTTTTTAAACAAAAACATGGGACTGTGCTTACCTTCGAGGAACCCCCACATGCAACATCTCAGTTTGCATTCACAGTGCTAATCTAATGTTGTGTTAAATATGAATCATATGTATATTATTTTATTTAATAATTTGTCTTGTGTTTTATTATGTTAGAGTATTTAAAATAAAGACACAAAGATCATCTTATTTATTGTAATACAGCATTATGTGAAACATAATTGGGCAGGTAGTATTAATGAGTTTGCAATGGAAATTAGCTGGCGTAAAGCTTCTTTTTTTTTTTGCATGAATTTTTGTCATTTTCATTCAGAGTTAACCTGAAATCAATGTATACTCGCCCTTTAACTTCTACAAATGGGGTGAGCTTATCTATGAGGACCACATTGACTGGACTTATCCTCAGGGACAGGCTTACTGACGTGTCTTACTGATGTGTCTTACTGATGTGTCTAAACTTATAGTTTAGAGGCAAGATCACCAAGTTCACCCTCTGGTGACCTCATTCTGCTCTGGCCTCATCTTCTGGGAAGTATCTATAGTATCAAATTAACATTGTTTTCAGTTACTTTTTCCCTTTTGTTCAGTTTCTATCGCCCCTATTAATTTGCAGAAGATAAAATTCATAATTGAGGTGATTAATGGGTGAACATCACCAACTGCAACTGGGGAACTTCAATCTTATCCTAGATCTCTCATAGCATTTGAGGCCTAAGCAGAATTAGGTTCCCAGAGGGTGAACTTGATGATGCTAGCTCACCATGCGAGATAGCGTCACTAAATTCACCCTCTGGGGACCTCATTCTGCAAATTAGACACCATATTTCCAGACTTGAACAATAATAGAGCTAAATTTCAGTATACTTAACCCTTTCTGTGCCAAGTCCGATTTTTGCTTCAACCCATATTTCCTTGATCATTTTTCAAATTTATTGATTATAATAATGTGATACATTGATGGAAAGAGCTCTTAGTTATTAGAGTTATGATTTGAACATAATTATTCCATATTTGAACCATTGTTTCATCATTTTTATTTAGATATTACATTATCTCCTATTTTTGTTATATACCCTTAGGTGACGATCAATTTTGGTGGCTGGTCGATTTAAATTTTGTAAAGGCCACTTCGCCCTATTGAACACCCACTTCGCCTTATTTTCGTGACAGGGAGAAGTCACTTCACCCTGAAAATCAGGTCTAGGCTGGTCCCTGTATGAACAGGTAAAGGTTAATACACTTGTAAAACTTAAGCCTGCAATTCCAGCTTTATCATCATGTCACAATAAACTCGTACGATATTATTATATGATCCTAAGTTTCTTTCCCCAATTCCTATGTTAAAACGTAACGAAAAATCGAGATATCTAACGATGTTCACCTCATTAATTAAACAACAGGTTAACAACAGTTCCAAGTGATGTCAGATACTTCAGGGGTTAACATAACTTATTATCAGACCTGGATATAGATCAGGTTTTCCCAGCGACGTTCAACGTCACAACGACGGTCTTGTCCAATCAAAACGCATTTCATATAATACAAGACAGTCAATGACTGTGGGGTCGCTCACCAGACTGCAAAGACTGATAAGACTGGGACTCTGGAGACCAAAACAGTGAGCACTTTTCATAATCACTTTAAAAGAAGTATATTTAAACAGGATATGTGGCTAGAGAGACTTCAAGTATGTAGCTTGGTAAAAAACCACCTTGAAATGGCCAACTGTACACTACTGATCACCCCCCTCCTCCAGCTCAACAAGTCCCCTCCCGACCGGGATCCAGACTCCCAAGTCTTAGGTTGGAATTTCACAACCGACACCTCAAACTTTCTCAATTGTTGGAAATTTCCAATTTCACAAGCGCCTTTTTCTAAAACCATTTAAACATGTTTGAAGCCCAATTATCCATGGACCCAAAACACAATACATGTATGTCAGACCAATCAGTCAGGTGGTTCCAAGGTAGATGTTTTAATGAATTTGGTATTTCTATGATTTTATTGGACACAAAAGTGTTAACTCCCCATAGACTGCCATTTCTTGACAGGTTGACCTCATTTTAACAAATCTGTATCTCAGTCACTAAAGGATCTTCCTGATTCCTCCATACTATATGTAAGCTAAATAGTCCAAAATCCCTTGAGAAGACATTTTAAGAATTACTATAGAGACATATAGTTATGTCCCTGGTCCCACCCTTTTAACCTGGTGACCCCATCTGAATAAATTTGAATCCCAGACACCAAAGAACCCTTCATACATATCATAAATATCAGTCAAATAGACCTGATGGTCCTTGTGAAGGAAGCATATTAAGAGGGAAACTGTCCTTCGCTTGGCCCCTATTTGACCAGGTGACCCCATTCAAAAAATCTGAATTGCAGTCAAGGAAGAACATTCCATTCTATATAAGCCAACTAGTTCTTGCAAACATATTTTAAGAATTACTATGTAGTGAAATAGTTAAGTCTCTTGCTCTGCCCTTATTTGACTTTATGATCCCATTTTCACAAATCTGATAAGGATAAAAATTAAGTTCCCCAGTTGAAGTTGGGCACCTCATTTATGAATTTTATCTTCTGGAAATTAGGGGATATAGAAACTTCCTAGAAGGGAAATTTAACTAACAACAATGTAAATTTGATACTATAGATACTTCCCAGAAGATGAGGCCTAAGCAGAATGAGGTCGTCAGAGGGTGAATTTGTTGATGCTAGCCTGCTGTGCCGGATAGCATCACAAAAAGCGTGTCTGTTCCTACATTGTGTATGCCTGGCCTCAAGCAACACAATGTATTATACAACAAGCCTTGAAATAGTGTGATAGTGTGTCTGTCATTTGCAGAGTGAGGTCCCCAGAGGGTGAATTTAGTGACGCTAAATTCACCCTCTGGGGACCTCATTCTGATAAAGTCCTCAACTGCTATGGAAGACCTAGAATAAAATTGAACTTCCCCAGTTGAAGTTGGTGATGTTCACCCATTGGGCCCCTCAATTATGAATTTTATCTTCTGCAAATTAGGGGATATAGAAACTTCCTAGAAGGGAAATTTAACTAACAACAATGTAAATTTGATACTATAGATACTTCCCAGAAGATGAGGCCTAAGCAGAATGGGGTCCCCAAATGGTGAATTTGGTGATGCTAGCCTTGAATCAAGCTTTGAAATAGTCTGTCTGTTATTTGCAGAATGAGGTACCCAGAGGGTGAATTTAGTGAGGCTATCCTGCACAGCGGGCTAGTATCACTAAATTCACCCTCTGGGGACCTCATTCTGATAAGGCCCTCAACTGCTATGGAAGACCTAGAATAAGATTGAAGTTCCCCAGTTGAAATTGGTGATGTTCACCCATTGGGCACCTCAATCATGAATTTTATCTTCTGAAAATTAAGGGATACAGAAACTTCCTAGAAGGGAAATTTAACTAACAACAATGTAAATTTGATACTATAGATACTTCCCAGAAGATGAGGCCTAAGCAGAATGAGATCTTGAGACTCTAGATACTTCCCAGAAGATGAGGCCTAAGCGGAATAAGGTTCTCAGAGGGTGTATTTGGTTATGCTAGCCTGCTGTGTAGGATAGCGTCACTAAATTCACCCTCTGGGAACCTCATTCTACAAATGCCAGGCACTCTTTGAGAAAATGAAATTAATCTGATTTTAATGACCAATGAGTAATAATATAAACAACAAGGGTGCTTCATTGATAACACCATTAATCTCATTTAAATTATGGATGACACGAATACACTCCCTTGGGACTCTGTCTAAGGCTGCAGAAGCTCTCTTTATCTCTCTATCTGCCTTGCCATGTGTCATGTCTATCAGTTCATAGGAGAGTTGCCTTGTAATGGGAATTTAAATAAATATACTTTATTTACCTGTGAGTTAGGATATGAGATAGGGTGGAATGCTGTTGGTTGGGGGTGGGGTTCTGGGTCATGTGGGGGGGGGGGTGATATTTTTTGTTTGTATGTTAAATTGATCAAGGAGTTCCTGAATTTTTTATTATTTTTTGGGGAATTATGGCCCTGGCTCCACCACTATTTGACCCAGTGACCCCATTTGAACAAATCTGAACCCCAGTCATTCAATGACCCCCCACATACCAAATATAAACTAAATCGGCTTAATGGTTATTGACAAGAAGTCGTTATAAGAATTACCAAGGAGGAATATAGTTATGGCCCTGGTTTCGCAACTGTTTGACACAGTGACCTCATTTGAACAAATATTAATGACAGTCACCTAGGGAACATCCACCCCAAATATGATCAAAATGCAAAAATGTAATTTTTTGGTTTTTAGAGTTATGTCCCTGGCTCTGCCCCTAATTGACCCAGTGACCCAATTTGAACAAATCTGATTCCCAGTCACCCAAGGTCCCTCAGTACCAAATATAAGCTAATTCGGCCCAATATTTTTGTAGAAGAAGTCATTGTAAGAATTACTATGAGTTATGGCCCTGGTTTCTCAACTAATTGACCGGGTGACCTCATTTGAACAAATCTGAACACCAGTCACCCAAGGACCCTCCATACCAAATATTAGCTAAATCGGCACAATGGTTATGGACAAGAAGTTGTTGTAAGAATTACTGTGGAGGAATAGAATTATGGCCCTGGTTTCGCAACTATTTGACCCAGTGACCTCATTTGAACAAATCTGAATGAGAGTCACCTAGGGAACATCCACACCAAATATGAACCAATTTGGGTTGATGGTTTCAGAGGAGAAGATGTTTTTTTAAAAAGTTGACGGACGGACAGACAGACGGACGGACGGATGTACGGACGGACGATGGACGAGGAGTGATGACTATAGCTCCACCGGAGACTTCGTCTCAGGTGAGCTAAAAACAGTTATCGCATTGTTTCTTGGTTGACACGAGGAATTGTCAGCCCTTGGAAGTCAATATTCACCTCGGCCTTGGTGAATATTGACTTCGTCGGGTTGACAATTCCTCGGGTCAACCTCGAAACAATGCGATAATTGTATAATGTCAACCAGTTCACATACATGTGGTGTTCTATTTAGTTATTGGCCATAAATCTCACCTGATCCTCGGACATACTTGAGCAGACACAGAATGCAGTCAACTGTGGCATTAGCAAACACCAGAACATTGTCTGTAGCTAAATACACATCAAACACATCTAAGACTGCAGTGATGTGCCTCTGTCTGACCTCGTTCACCGTTTCGTCGGCAGTGACTTCAACTTTCACAGCTCTCAGTGCTCCGAACAGGGGGCGCCACCCAGACTGAATCTCCGCTGCACATGCTTCCACAAGCTCACATATGCAGCATACAACCTAAAATGAAAGTGTCAATGACACTGTAGCTCAACTTGGGAAGAAGTTAAATTTTTGTGATGAGCAATAAATAGAATGATGAAAATGAGGGTAAAAAGGTTTAGTAAAACGCTTTGTGTTGTATATGTGTAGATGAAATTATGTTCATTGCAAACATTTCATCAATAAATGAGGGCTGCATGGTATGCAGCTGGCGGTGATGTTTATGTCATTGTTTTTTTGCCAAATGACCCCAAAATGACTCGTTCCCATCTACATGTCAATGCCAACAGCCATGACAAATTTCATAATGATCTGACCAAAGGTACGACCTGTAACCCGTGCTAATATTAATTGTTGACGGACTTCTCCAAGCACATATGGACGACGCACACATAGACGATGGATACCAAGCCATGGCAATAGCTCAAACTTTACAAGTAAAGTTGAGCTAATAAAATTCTCAAGATATGAAGATAGCTTAATTTGATGATGACTAATATTACAGAAAATTCCAACCAGTCAACAGTCGTACCATTTTGAAAACCCAACCTCTGAACTTCGCATATTTGTAAACATATAGTTCTTAATTCTGGATGAATTTAATGGGAATTATACAAACAGCAATGATTTCGCCAAATTACCCTACATACAATTCATATATAACGATTAAAGTTGTATACTGCCAATTTGGATATCAAATCTATGAAAATAACTATTTTATGCCCCAGGCCTGTCAATTTCAGAATGAGGTCCTCAGGGGGTGAATTAAGTGATGCTGTCCACTCTGGAGACCTCTTAATGCTTATGCCTCATCTTCTCGGAAAAGTTTCACTTCTTAACATATCTTCTAATTCTGTTTTAGTTTAGTTTCTCTATATCCCCAAATTGGCAGACAACACATTGCATAATCGAGGTTCCCAATGGGTGTACATCACAATATTCACCATTTTGGAACTTCAATCTGAGTCTATGTCTCCCATGGCATATGAGGCCATGCAGAATGGGGTCCCCACAGAGTGAATTTGGTGGCGCTAGCCTGCCGTGTTGGATAGCGTCACTAAATTCACCCTATGGGGACCTCATTCTGCAAATGACAGGCACACTAAACTCAGACTTGTAAATATAAATGTACATTTATGCCCCAGGCACTGCAGAGAATCACACATTGCGGACTATGGAGTTCAATCGAAACAACACTTAATTGCGGTAAAGAGCTGTTTAATGGTAAAAACAGCCAGAAAAATGAGAAATATAAAAGTGTAGGTGAAAATATATTTGTTGATGTTCGCCAACGTGTGCATAGCGCACGGCTGGTAACGAGTTAACGAAGTTGTTCAGTTTGTTTTGGTCATTCAAACTGGGTCAATATGCGCCGTCTGAACGATTTATTCACACGACTGATTTTTCATTAGTTTAACTCGCTGACACGGCGGTCAAGCTTCACTCTATTCTTGAAGTTCCACGTTGTATCCCCCCCACCCAACCCATGATTGGGAGATGCTTATAACAAATGTAATACTATCATATTCATCATTTCATGTCTTATTTTTTTATATGACTGATCGTCTGCGAACCATATTTATCGCTACACTTCATGTTTGTCCATTAAAGTTTACATTTAACATCATGCATTTGTTGTAGTTATTCCATAAATACTTTATGTTCGTTCGAGCTGCAAGTGAGTTAGAACATAAGGTGAGTGCAACAACAATCCACCATAACAAATGAAAATTCCTATGGAAAACCTGCCACAGCTTATTGCTAAACCAATCAATAAGAGAGGCGGGAGGGAGGGTGTCTTAAAATTTACATAACTTAATTTATTTCATGGAATGAAAATGATTAATATTATCGATAGAAAATGGCGTCACAACAAAGGACAACTTATGTTAGACTGCGCTTATTGGCTATGTAGCAGAGAACGTAGAGAAAATGTATAGAGTCGAAAAGCACTGCAAAGAGCTTGTGTCTAAAAATACCTTGAACACCACAGCAATGATGGACCGAGGCAATGGCTGTGGGTAGATAAAACGGGCCGATCCTCTACCATGCCCAAGCATAAAAATGGTTATTAAAATAACGATGGATTTATTCTCTATTATCATTCAATCACACTATGGGGAGTTTTCCACATGACTTTTAGTTTTTTCCTCACCTGATCTTGGACATCACCATCACAGAGTTCCAGACACAGCAGATTCTCGAAGGATTTACACAGGAATTCATTTACATGGAAATGAGCGAGCTCCTTGTAATTAGACAGCATGGCTATGATGTAGTCATGGATACACGTCACAGCCATCTTAGATACATTTCTGTCTGGGTGACTAGCAGCCTGTAAGAGGAAATCATATATTAAAACATTCTTGTGTGTAGAATATTTTCTTTCCTATTTCAAATCAAAACATTGTTATCGATGTCGATAAGAAATCATGCATGAACTGCAGTCAGTAATAGATAGAGGATGTCTGCTCTAGACTAAGTACAAATACAACACATTTGTAGCAGATAGCCACTGGCTTTATTGGTGACAAGGTGAAAACAGACATTCCAATTCCAACAACGGCCTTCAGAAACATTTCGGGGCAGACAACTTTTCATGTTCATGCCTATAGTATGGCTATTAACCTCATACTGTCTCATATGCTAATGCATTATACTGCATGCAGTTGGTAAATATCTTCTCAAACCTAGATTTTCAAACAACTTGATTGAACTGACAGCCGTTTACAGAAGGCATTCAGGCATTAAAACAGAAATAAAACCAATGTGTGGAGAAAACAACTCTGAAAGCTTTGAATGCTCTTGCCTGCATACACCAAACATATACAATTGATACATTATATGCAAATATAAACATGATCAATAAGCATCCTATACGATTAGTTCCAATTCATAATAATTTGATTCCAGCAATGCACTGAATTCCAAAATTAAGAAAAATCTACATAATAAAATATATACACTTCGGTCGGTTATCAGTCGAACATATTGTAACTGTTACTTATAATATATGATGACTACTCATGATAAAATGTTCTGCTTTGTATACACGACCTTGGTACCGGCAAAGACATATACGTGAGTTCCATTTATTTGAAATATCCGCATGTTCTTTCAATTTAAATTAAAATTTGATACGTGCACCTTGCGAGACCAGACCGGCTAAAGTGACCAGAACAATAGCTCACCCAGTAAGCCCGACCACGGCTTACACTCATTAACACTATTCACCTGCCTTTAGCATGTGATCGACAATGAACAATGACTCAGTTGTATTCATACGTTACGCTTCAGACAAAAGTTTTGTATTATACTGCGAAACGTCAAAAACAAATACTCTAATGTGTCACAATTCTATACAAAATTTATTAACCGAGTGCACAAGCCTTGAAATAGGGTGTCTGTCATTTGCAGAATGAGGTCCCCAGAGGGTGAGTTTAGTGATGCTACCCCGCATAGCGGGCTAGCATCACCAAATTCACCCTCTGGGGATCTCATTCTGCTTACACCTCAACAGAATGAGGTTCCCAGAGGGTGAATTTGGTGATGCTAGCCCACTATGCGCAGTAGCATCACAAAATTCACCCTCTGTGGACCTCATTCTGCAAATGACAGACACCCTATTTCAAGGCTTGTGAGTGCACTAAATTTGAATCGAGCCGAACTTTAGCGAGACTTGAATAAAATTTAGTGGACGAGGTTAATAAATTTTGTATAGAATTGCGATGAATTTGAGATCCTTTTAACCACAATTTTAAAATTTTATCTCAAAACGGCTGGATTAAAAAAAGTTAAAATTTATTGATTTCCTTATCACAACCAAAGAGGAAGTAAAGACACCTTCAAGAAAAATTATAGTTTCATTTTAAATGTGTCTCTTCATGTTGATAGAAATGTTCAACCACAACCCTTATCACCCACCCTTATCACCACCCTTTTCACCAATGTTTATCTCAGTCAACACTAAATAACACACCCTTATCAACCATGTTTAAATCACAGTCAACATTAAGTAACACAACACAAAGTGAATATCATGATTATATTCTAATTAACATAATAATTACATTGATCGATATCATTGTGCTAAGCTCTAACATCACTGCGTGTGCCGTATAATACACGTGTGTCTTACTAGGGTCGAGTTTAGGGGCTAATTTTGTAATAAAAAGCGATAATTGTTATTAAAATATGAACAGGGACCACCACTTTTCGGCACCTACTGGAACTTGTACACAGTATCTAGACTAACATATTTTTTTGAAGCCCTTGCACTTAGTAACTGCTGTTTTAGCAGTTACTAAGTGCAAGGGCTTCAAAAAAATATGTTAGTCTAGATACTGTGTACAAGTTCCAGTAGGTGCCGAAAAGTGGTGGTTCCTGGCTTTGAGGGCTTATTACTTGGTAATTAGAATGGACAATGATAATGGTGATGTTTTGACATTTTGAAAACATGTACATCTTACTTAATAGTATGCAAACATACATTATGCTTTTCTTTTCTATTAGAACACACACATACACTATATTAAATTTCTGAATTAAATCCTAAGTTATTCGGCCCTTTCATATGCTCTAAATTATTTTCAAAATTATTAAGACCCAACATGAGGTTCCAGTCCATTAATTTTCCAACTGTTAGTCATGTTCAAGCCTTGAAATAGTGAGCCTGTCATTTGCAGAATGAGGTCCCCAGAGGGTGAATTTAGTGATGCTACCCCGCATAGCTGGCTAGCATCACCAAATTCACTCTCTGGGGACCTCATTCTGCTTACACCTCAGCAGAATGAGGTTCCCAGAGGGTGAATTTGGTGATGCTAGCCCATTATGTGGGGTAGAATCACTAAATTTACCCTCTGGGGACCTCATTCTGCAAATGACAGACACCCTATTTCAAGGCTTGATTTTAAACCTCAACTTTGCATGCTTCACTATTGTTATCAGTTGGTCATACACTATCTTAAATGTGAGCTTCTTTTCAAAAATCATTCCGCCGCCATGCCACCGATTATGCCACAGATTATTTGTTTGACACTGTTATTGTCCTTATGACATACCCCACAATGTACCCAAGAAAATGTATCATTGTGTATGCACTAGCGGTTTAGGACTGACCCCCAAATGTCTACATATTGTGTACCATTCTGAATTTGTTTGAATTTTAGGCTAAATCTTAATTATTCAAAAAAATTATTTGGTCATTTTTAAAATTAATTTGGCTTGTGTGTCCATACAGTCTTTGTAAACATACACTCAAATTCATACTGATACTGAGTCTATTGCACTCCCATCAACTTTTCATTTCTGTACGGTTGCGGGCTTCCCCCAAATTACGTCACACCGCGCTAAATATAAATGTAAAATTAGTCGTGATTGACAGGTGTAAACATGGTCACGTGCCAGTGCCGTCATGGCAGCTTCAACCCCTGTGAAGCCGATTCTCAGAATCGGAATTAATAGTTGCAGGGTTTGTGACTTTTCGTTCGGCGGTAGTTTTACCGACAATAAAGGTAAACAGCATCCAGGTTCCAAAATAAAATGTATTTTAAAGACAGATCTGCTTTAAATTATAAAAAATGTCAATTTATGTGGATTTCTTGGACTTAGAACAAATTATTTCTCTCTTCCGGTATAACATGACGTCATGGATACTATTTTTAACAACCTTTAGCCACACCTTCGGAATTTCCACATCAAGAGCATGTGACATGTTAATAGTTTATTATTGGCGCACACATTTCTTAGAGTAAGTTTTGATTGGCGGTAAATACAAGGAATCCCGGGTTTGGGAAATGAAAACTGAACGAAAAGTCGTCAGACCCACTATTTTTTATATGTGGGTATGTAGTTTACTCCAGACTGGTGTCCATACCTCTACTAAATAAAGGGAGACAATCCCCCATGTTCTCATCATATGAAGCAGTGGTCGGGCGCTGTGTACAACTTTCATCAGGACCTCCTGTAGACGGTATAGATGCAGTGAATTTGTTGGTGGCTTGTAAGAATTCACTGATAGATCTTCATCAACAGTATACCAGCATAACTTCTTCAGTTGATATTTGCTGGCTTCACACAGCTCATACAGAAAGTTGAGAAGACCTTTAAGGTTGAGCATTTTAGCTGCATCCTCAAACAACCTGAAATTAATCATCATGAAACATATATCAGTACATTTTCAAGTGCATTCTCTATTATATGCGAGGATCCCTATGGGAGACTCATATAAGAGAATGCTCTGGCACATGATATTTAATGCTGCACCATGACAAATCTCATTGAAAGGGATTAAGGAAGTATGAAAGTGCATGTGGTCAATCGATTATGAACTATGAAACCTGTATACTGTATGCACCCATCAGTAAGCCCATCCTTGAGGATAAGCCCAGTCTATGTTTTTGCTCATAAAAAAGTCATGGGGTGGTTCTCATACATAAGCTCACCCCCATTTAGAAGGTGAGTATACATCGATGACAGGTTAACTCTGAATGAAGATTACAAAAAAAGATGCATTAATAGCATTATTCCAGCTAATTTCCAATGCAAACTCATTAATACTACCAGCCCCATTTTGTTTCACAAAATGCTGTATTACAATATATAAGATGATCTTTGTATCTTAATTTAAATATTTATCTAACATAATAAAATAAAAAACAAATTATTTTCATTAAATAAAATAATTTACATCATGGTTCATTAAAACACAACATTATTGCACTATGAATGCAAAATGGGATTTTGCATGTGGGGGTCTTCGAAGGTAAGCAAGCCTTGAAATAGCGTGTCTGCCATTTGCAGAATGAGGTCCCCAGAGGGTGAATTTAGTGATGCTACCCCGCATAGCGGGCTAGCATCACAAAATTCACCCTCTGGGAACCTCATTATGCTGAAGTGTAAGCAGAATGAGGTACCCAGAGGGTGAATTTGGTGATGCTAGCCCGCTATGCGGGGTAGCATCACTAAATTCACCCTCTGGGGACCTCATTCTGCAAATGACAACCACACTATTTCAAGGCTTGAAGGTAAGCCCTCCTCCCCCCCCCCCCCCCCCCCCCGGACTTACTGATGGGTGTATTGTATACAGTAATGCTTATATGAAGTACTCACTGATCAACCTCCTGAGAGAGAGTGCATAGAGCTTTAGATGCGTAGTCTGCCATGAGGAGTCCACCACTCATCATGGTGCTACCCAGTCCCGACTCGAGACTGTTCTGACTGATTAGCTCACGAATGTTAATCTTTGGTGCAACGGGTGTAATCGGCATGAACTGGGTGCTGTATATCTCACCATCCAATCTGCAACAGAATTAGAGAGATCATTTGAAGACTGACCTCTCAATCTTTTCTATGGGTGGAATAGTATAAGATGAATCAAATTCATATGTTGAGTGACATACTACAAATGTGCATCATTCTGTTACAAAAAATCAGAATCCAGTTCAAGCATTATTCCTATATTACCTCAATATTTTGATAAACTTTTAAGCATGTGCGTTCCACCTATGATTCTGAGGTATAAGACACAAGCTCTAACGGATGTTCCATCAAAAGATTTGAAAACTTATGGCAATAGACCATTCAGTATGCTCAAATGTTTGGAACTCAGTGAAATAACATTTTCAAATAGAAAATATATATTCCCTAATAAGATACTTACACACTGAACAACATGGTATATTCATTTTTATTCACAAAGAAGGGATCTATGAGATCCGTTTAAAATTTATTATTTTGGTACGAAATAGCTTAAGTACGTTTTGAATCGTTATTATATGATGTAGCCCTTTTGGTCATGTGTCCTCTAGCTATATATAATAGCATGTTGGCAGAGCTATCTTTCTCTTTCATCTTTGTGCGAACAAGATTACAGGGAAGTGCTATGAGTAACAATGAACCAAACATTATCGTCTTTTAACCCGTTCCAAGTTTTTAACTTGTTGTGACTTCGTTTCAATTTGGGAAAAGACACATAATTATTAACTTATTATCAGAGCGACAATTCCAATCATTTAGGCCAAACAAAAAAAGTATTTTGATTCTCAGGCAATTTTTTTTGAGAATCGATGAGGGAGCGAGGTTTTTTCTAATTTTTGTTATGGGGATAATGCCCATAGTTAGCATGGGTTATTATACCTTCCCAGGGTAAGAAAATGTAAGGAGAACATTGTTTTGATATAAACTAATGTATTCCACTATAAATAATGACCATAATAAGATCGTTCTCAACGTTGTAGATGGACCAGTCTACTAACGTTTTATCACCTGTTGTCACATTGGGAAGAGAATATTTGCGTTTCTAATATTGTTTCGTTTAAACAAGCATGTTTAATAACAACAAACAGAGATAAATATCCGGTTCGATTACTCAAATAAAAATACGGAAATTGAATACAATCGAAACGAAAAGATATATATAGTGATCTTCATAGAAAGTATGGAATGACTTATTCTGCCGTATCTGAATAAGTATTATGTGTCATTGTACCTCAATACATGCCAGCCATAAAAACTTCAAATATTAAACCAGCATACACATCGCCAATACGCACCATATTTCTTTCCGGTTTGCGTTCACGAAATTGTAAATCTCAGAATTGTTTACCGTTTACCTTTTCGAATTGATAAAATACCGAAAAATATTTGAACACATTTAACAACAACAAATTTGACTTAATAAACTTGGGGTTTGGGCAGCTTGTGGTGACAATATGCCTGGTAGTTATCATTGCCTAGTGTCAGTTTTTTTATTACCAACACATAAACCATTGTATGTCTATCATATTTGATGTTTGAAACATAACATAGTTTCCTATTTTCGTGTTATGATTATCATTTGACAGGTTCGGTCAAATTGAAAATCGTAATATAATGGTTCAAGGCGGGCCTATTTCCAGACGCGGCTATGCCCGAGAATCAAATAACTTTTTTTTTTTGGCCTTACACTTGATTTTTATATCATTGTTCTTGTTGCGAATTGTGGGAAAATTTCCCAACTTCCAGTCGCAGCACGTGGTCTCACAAATCGACTTTTCGTGTGTAGAACTCTCTTCAAGAACACTGTTTATGCGGTCCAATTGCTATGTTATCTCTGTTCACGTGGTTTTAGAATTTAACAACATTGGATTTTAAACTTAGTTTATGTTGGAATTATCACTCACAATGTTTCATGTTGACAATGTAGCGAATACGCAGGGAGCAAATTAACTGGCATCGCATCGCAATTTGCTACCCACATTTGCAGACATTTGCATAATGAGGTCCCCAAAGGGTGAATTTAATGACGCTATTCTGCAAGGTGGGCTAGCATCACCAAATTCACCTTCTGGGGACATCATTCTAATTAGGCCTCAACTGCCATGGGAAACCTAGGAACAGATTGAAGTTCTCCAGTTGAAGTTGGTGATGTGCACCCATTGGGTACTTCGATTAACCATTGTATCTTCTGCAAAATAGGGGATATAGAAACTGAACAGAAGGGAAAAAGTAACTAAAAAATGTCAATTTGATACTCTAGATACTTCCTAGAAGATGAGGCATAAGCAGAATTAGGTCTCCGGAGGGTGTATTTGGTGATGTTAGCCTGCTGTACGGGGTAGCATCACTAAATAATTCACCCTCTGGGGACCTCATTCTGCAAATGTCAGTCACACTAAATTCAGGCTTGGGAACAGCAAGTTTGTTTTAATTTGATAATGAAAACAAATACCAGTGCTAGCAGTTGTTTACACAAGCCTGTCAGATGACATCTATTATTCCAATCTCAATTAATGACCTGTGTCTCTCTGCAGAGGGTTGGGGGCAGGGTGGGGGTCTGGGCCATGTGGAGGCGGTAATGGAATGTTTCCGTAATTTCATTAAATTTTCATAACTCTGCGGATGTTATAATGGTGTTACATTTTCAAATTCCACAATCGACCCAGTGACCTCATTGAACAATTCTGGACCACAGTCACCCAAGGACCCTTTATACCAAATATGAACCCATTTGGCCCAATGGAACTTGAGAAGAAGTTGTTTGAAAAATTACTATGGTGTGAAAGAATTATTCGCAACTATTTGACCGGGTGACCTCACTTGAACAAATCTGAATGTGTGTCACCTAGGGAACATCCACACCAATTATGAACCCATTCGGTCTTATGGTTCAAGAGAAGAAGATGATTCTTGACAGACGACCGGACGGACGGACAAGGAGTGATGACTATAGCTCAACCAGAGACTTCGTCTCAGGTGAGCTAAAAACTTGTTAATTGGTGATAAAGATACTTTCCAGAGAAGATGAGACCAAAGTAGAATGAGGTCCAGAGGGTAAATTTAGTGACGCCCCACTTTGCAGGGTAGCGTCACTAAATTCACCCTCTGGGGACCTCATTCTGCAAATGTCCGGGACCATATTTTGAGGCCTGGAAACAAACTGTGCAGGGAAGCTTACCCATCAAGATCATCTGGCTGACTGGTATCTTTATATAACCCACAGGGATCCCCATACAGATAATAATAATAATAATAATAATAGAGAACATTTATATAGCGCTTTTCCCAAAAGGCCCAAAGCGCTCAGCCACAACACAAGTTCACGCACATATATGCAATATACAAGTGGGTCACGTAATAACATATGCAGAACTAAGAGGCATCACTCTCAGGGACGACGTTCCATAGTAGAATTCGAAAAGTTCCGAATTAAGTAATGTTTTAAAAGTGTCCATGGTATCGGCTTTCTTTGTGTCGGCCTGTAGCCCATTCCAGACGGACGGAGCATGATATTCAAATGATCGTCTTCCGTAGTTTTCCGAGTCACGTCTAGGAACAGCCATCCGATTTAGATCTTCTGATCGCAATTCGCGCGGCGGAGAGTACATATTGAGAATAGAGTCAATATAAACCGGCAAAGGCTTTGTGATGTCATTTGAGAATTTCTTATAACAAAAAGTGGCACATTTATAATCAATTCGAGCTTCAATTGGAAGATAGTGTAGTTTCGCAAGAAGAGGTGTGACGTGGTCAAATTTATGTTTTCGTAGAGCAATGCGAGCCGAAATGTTAATTATTCTCTGCAGCTTTGCCAATTGATCTTGTGGCAGACCAGCGAATAGAGCATTGCAATAATCCAGTCATGAAAATACAAATGAGATCAAAGTCTTCGTGGATTCTACCGACAGATGTGATCACATATGAGAAATACGCCGAAGTTCCAGAAATAAGGACTTGCACAGTGTGTTTATATGGGACTTCATGGACAGTCCTTTGTCTAAAATCACTCCTAAATTTTTGGCGTTATCTGATAATTCGATGTCGGCGCTGCCAATGCGTAGGGAGGTAACCTTGATAGCTTTTAAACGCTGATCCGTACCACAAAACATTAGTTCAGTTTTGTTCTCGTTGATGTGAAGTTTGTTCACCTCCATCCACTGTTTGACTTGCATCACCCCTGACTGCAAATGTGCGAGTTTTAAGTCTATATCGCACTGCTTAAAAGAAATGAACATCTGGGTATCATCAGCATACATGTGGTAGCTGATACCGTTACCAGCTATTATGCTTCCGAGAGGTTGTGTGTATGCCGAATATAAAACGGGTCCCAGAACTGACCCCTGTGGAACACCGTATCGAATAGATCGCGATTTCGAACACGCGTCACCAATCACCACAGTTTGCGTCCGACCAGTTAGATAAGAAGTGAACCAGGAGAGGACTGTGCCAGAAACTCCAAATGTATCTGACAAGCGTTGGGTGAGAATCTGATGGTCAATCGCATGCAGATGGAAGCATGCACTAAAGAGTGTCGTCTGCTCCAGTCTATATGGGGCTCTCTATGGGTTAAACTGTGCAGGGAAGCTTACCCATCCAGATCATCTGGCTGACTGGTATCTTTTGATTGTTCTTGCTTCACTTTTGGTATATTAGACTTGTTCTGACCTGTACTGAAGTAAGTGTGTTCCAACTCCGAGATGTAAGCACAGCACCTAAAATACATTAAATATCGATTGTGAATTATACACTCTTTGGTCATAACATCAAAAGAATTTACAAAATGCTCAATTTTGGATGACTTATAGCTCATGTCTCATGGTAATGATCAAGCCTTGAAATAGTGTGTCTGTCATTTGCAGAATGAGGTTCACAGAGGGTGAATTTAGTGATGCTATCCTGCATAGTGGGCTAGCATCACCAAATTCACCCTCTGGGAACCTCATTCTGCTGAGGTGTAATTTGCGGTGTGCATCACTAAATTCACCTCTGGGGACCTCATTCTGCTATGCGGGCTAGCATCACTAAATTCACCTCTGGGGACCTCATTCTGCAAATGACAGACACACTATTTCAAGGCTTGATAATGATATAGAGAATATCTAATGAGTCACAATTCTATACAAAATTTATTAACCGGGTAAATTTGAATCGAGCCAAGCTTTAGCGAGGTTCGATTAAAATTTAGTGGACGAGGTTAATAAACATTGAATAGAATTGCGATGAAATAGAGATCCATTTTATTACATAATCACATTTTAGCAAGGATAAACAATCTCAAAATGGCTGGGGTTCAACAAAATTAATATTGATTTCCTTATCACAAATAAAGTGAATGTAAAGACACCTTCAAGAAAAAATATAGTTCCATTTTAAATGTGCCTTTCATGTTGACAAAATCGTTCTACCACCCTTTATAATGACCAATGTTTATCTCACAGTCAACACTAAATAATATTCAACCATGGATATGTCATAATTGACATACTCACCCGTCATAAAGAGTTAATGAATACTGACCTGAAAACATGTTTCCAGCAGTCTGCGGAGTGACTCCCGATTTCCAGTCCGCTTGATAATACTGAATTGAGACTGAGTACGTGTGCCGCGTGAAGCTTTACCAGCTTTGGTTTGTTCTGCATGACCTGAGATTTCAGAGCAGACTTCAGTTCAGGGAATATACTCTTTCTAACTTCCTCACTGACACATGATGTGTTTGCAAGCTCGTTAAACACACTTGCACATTTCCGCTGGAGACCTGTAATTAGGACAGAAACTTTTCTGAAGTCTCAGCTAAAATAATTAGCAAAAAGATATTTGATTTGAACAAGTAACTAAACTTTCACACAACCAAGCCTTGAAATAGTGTGCCTGTCATTTGCAGAATGAGGTCCGCAGAGGGTGAATTTAGTGATGCTACCCCGCATAGCGGGCTAGCATCACCAAATTCACCCTCTGGGGACCTCATTCTGCATACACCTCAGCAGAATGAGGTTCCCAGAGGGTGAATTTAGTTATGCTAGCCCACTATGCGGGGTAGCATCACTAAATTCACCCTCTGGGGACCTCATTCTGCAAATGACACACACACTATTTCAAGGCTTGCAGACAACCAAGATTCAATCGTGCCCATGCTCACAACAGATCGTGAGTATAAAATGAATATCAAGCAGTGTTTGATTTCACCTGCAAAATCGTGGTGTATCCTTGGTTACCTCAATTTGCGACTGAATCGCAGTCATGTGTATGCAAAAATTGTGCATGGAAAGATCATAGGGTAACCATGTGGTTAACCATGGCTTACGATATCCTTATATGTGACGACAACGCAATCATGTGAACAGACTATCCACGATTTTGTCGGTCCTGATTCCTCCACTTACGATTGAATCGTGGTCGTCTGAAAATTCAAAAGTAATGATACACAATGATATTAAAGCTGAAAATCCCACTTTGTGTTCTAGATATCATTGGAGTTAACTAATCGTTTACTAACCACCGAATAGTGGGAGCAGGAAATTTGTTAATTGTTTCACTAATTAGTTTCCTATCAGCATTCATTGGTTTATTTGGGCAGTGATGTGACTGCCCAGAGAAATAAAGTTAAATCAATCCTGTGTTGCCTTTAATCAACGAGTAAACACTATCAATGTTGTGATATGGAAATAGTTGCTGAAAGTGACATAAAATCCCAATAAAACTAACCGACACTGTTATACTAATAGGTATGAGTATGAAAATGAGATAATAGCTTCATTAGCTTGTAACCAGTGTTCATGTTGGACTTAAATTCTATTGGCCAAATTAAATCCTCATTTACTGGTCTCACAATTAATGAATATATTTGTTTTATTTAACATCTAACATTCTATACAATTATGTCCATACATTCAAATACCGTGTCTAGACTTCTTTAATCCCACCATTGTTACTTGACAATATACCTCTACCAACCATCTACCATTCAGCCTTATGACAGACAATGGATTCATTAGTGTTAATCCTCATTACTGCTGTATTACATTGTTTGATAGTGCACCAGTAGTTGCCATGTGTGTCTTTTATTACCCTTTAAATAGTATCACCTAATCAATTTGCAGATGGTCATACTATAAATTTTATTCTCATGTTGCTGCCATTACAAAAGGGACACCAGGGGACACCCCCCCCCCCCCCCCCCCACCCCGTATTAGGCTCATGGGCTCTTCCCCATACAACATTCGATACAACTTTTACCACGTTCGGACATAATACATTCTATGTTCAGATATCCTCAAAACAACAAATCGTGGGGTGAAGGAGAAGATCACTCGATCTTTTCGACCATCCCGGGCACTTCACGCCCAACCACGCTCCTCTCTCCTCTCTCCTGTTTCAAAATCAATTTTGGCTTTTGAAATAGATTTCCGATTTTGGGGTGAAAAACAATTTGAAAAATGAACTCTTTTTTTTCCATTTTCCAAAAAAAAAATTCACATTGGCCAATTTGGCCTGTGACAGCGTGAACCCTGTTTGTAACTGTCTGCTAGCTACAGGCATGTTACACAGCAATAGTGGCACTCATGACTTGTCAACTCAAACATAAAGATGATTAATGCTGAACCTATTACTAACCCAGCAAACAACAGAGATTAGCAGCTTTCTGCAGACCGTCCAGACTGAGACAGATTGTCTCCCTTGCCTTCTGACTCTCCTCCTTTGCGACCTCTATACCGAGCATGAGTGCGAGACTGCTCGTTATTCCACACGATGAATTCCCATTGAGCAGCACAGACAGAACGTCCAGGATACTGTCCCAGCAGACGGTCAGCATTCGCAGGGTTAACTTTTTACCTATAAACAGAAAGCAGCAAAGTGTTTAACACTTTCAGTGCCAAGTCAGATTTTTGTATCAACCCATATTTCCTTGATCATTTTTCAAATTTATTGATTATAATAATGTGATACATTGATGGAAAGAGCTATAAGAGCTCTTTCCATCAATGTATCACATTATTATAATCAATAAATTTGAAAAATGATCAAGGAAATATGGGTTGATACAAAAATAGGACTTGGCACTGAAAGGGTTAAGATATTCAATCAAGCCTTGAAATAGTGTGTCTGTCATTATTGCAGAATGACAGAAAATACAAAATAAAGGTATTGATATAATTATTATATTCAATTAAACTATAGAAATATAAAACACAACTTAGCATAATATAACGACCAGCGCACTTAGCACAGGAAAGTTAAGAAACAAATAATCAATAATAAAACAATTATAGTTCATATGACACGTTGTGTGTCTATAGTGCATGAACATGTCGTATGCATGCATATAAAAACTTTGAATTGCGGCTGCCGATACTGTTATCTTTGATTGGCAATTGCGCAATGATGCTTATTTATTAACGACATTGTCAATTTCATAACTAGTGTTTGTGTAAGTAATTCTACTAAATAGCATGTCTTTTGTTTTAACTTTTAACACTGTCTTTGCCGTTGCTGGTATATTGTATTGTATCATCTCTGTTAAATCATAGTGCGAGCTCAATTTAATTCAACTAATCGACTTGGGATGCTGGAGTCAACTTTTGTTGAACAATTCGTCGACGTTGACCAATTGACAAATTGTTTCAACAATAGACCGAATTAGGTATTGGCATTTGGCATATTCATTTTACTGTCACACAGCGAGTGAGATGGTATAACAATATGTTAATCGAGTAAAGGTCTACTCGAGTGGAAACAAGGCAGATGAATGTGAATCATCTTGCTTGCTGTAGCCTTAATTAAATTAAAGGCTTAAAATTATGACACAAAACAGAATTTACCAGCTGTGATAGCCAGGGATGATGAATCTTCGTCATCGTCATTTATGTCGTTTTCTTTTTCTGATGCCAGGTACTGTGCACCGCATTCTGAGCTTTCTAAACCATCCAAATCTAGAGAAGAGAAGTGGAGAAAAATTCAATTGATATGAATTGTATTTTGTTTAATCTCAATAAAAACCATACATATTCATATAGTATTTGAGATAAAAGACAACGTGAAGGAGAAATATGAGTTTTATATGATTATATTCAGTGACAATATATTATTAACTGAAAAGTAAAATATAACTTTTGTTTTTCAAGAATCATTTTGTCTTGTTTGAGAAAATGGTGGAACTTTGAATCAGGAAAAAGAGTAATTAATCATAAATGGTGCTATTAAACCTTGGAAATTCTTTCCACAAATATACCTGAGATCATTTCTATAAGGGAGAAGTATTCTTTGTCAACATATCCAGCATTCCCAAGTAAATCCTTATCCACGATAATTCTGTACACTTCACTGATCCACGTCGGTGAGATGTACAACAAAAGACCGCTTCCCAAAATATTATCAACAAACTTTGCCTGAAAAGTAAAGAGTACATGTATCTCAAATTGTAAGATTAATTCTCAATTAAAAAAAAAGAAATATAAAACTTAAAAGATACTAACACTGGCCTGGCAGATCGTTAACCCTTTACCCAACAGAAGGGCCCTGTGCCAATGCATTCTCTTATATATGCGAGTCGACCATAGGTCGCCTCGCATATATAAGAGAATGCATTGGCTTAACACATTAAAAATTATAAAATTGTTAAAGAATGTAAGAAAAAATGGTAAAAAGTGTTAAAAAAAGATTTTTTTTAGGCCAATGCATTCTCTTATATATGCGAGGCGACCTATGGTCGACTCGCATATATAAGAGAATGCATTGGCACAGGGCATAACTGTAACGATCACAATATGGTCAAGGAGCCGGTTCCAATGATATCCATATCTGTATGGTTCTATTGAGACAGACCGAAGATATTTTAGGCTGTTGAAGCTTTATTTGGCCGGTTTTGGCCGGTTTGTTGGGTAAAGGGTTAATGGCAGGTGGGGGTACAAATAGCCCTCATGCTATTAGGATTATCATACTGAAAATTTCCATCAACTCCTGATGGTACTCTAATAACAGGCAAGTTCGCAGTGAAAACGACAGTATGCATTCACTTTCCAAATGCTACCAATAGGTCATTTGACATTCATTGGGAGAGAGCTGGATTAGACTGCAGGACCATGATGTTACAAGTCGAGAATGCTGGTCACTGGAGCACCGTGCCACTAGGTAACTAGGTGAATTTGCGAATATGCCGATATTGAATGCATAAATGTATGCGTATATTTCACAATTGTAGGTGTTATTTCACAAGTTATTGTTTACCTCCGGTCAACATCAGCTATATGTAAAATTTAACAAAATTGCATGGGCTATTTATAAGTTATGTAGAACTATCATAAATGGGTGGCCAAATTTAAATAATATTGTAAATCAATAGATCCCGTCATGATTAGATTGTCGAATTGACTAATATTTTGTTTTATTACACTCCTATGCACGATTTCCAGTAAAAACACTGTTAATTAAAAATGGTAATGTCACTAGTGAATTATGTCATTCTTGTGACGTTATGTCGCTTATTGATCTAGACTGAATTTTCTATGGTTGATCTTTCTCCACATCGGGACTTTCATGCATTATTTATGGGAGTTTTAATCATATCTTGCGAACCAAATTGATGCAGAAGTGTAATAAATACAGTAATTGATTAATTCCGAGAATTACGTTAATTAATTCACTTTATATAAGAAATGTGTACTTGTTTCTTGCCGACGACTCTGGCCTCAAGTGAATTATTATTATTATTTAACATAATTCTTGGATCCAATTGATTACTCTCTATGTAACCAGGTATATTAAAATTATTTCTATATGCCAATCAGTTAATGCTGTGATTAGGTTGTGAAGAATTCGTTTATTATGTTTATTAGTATCAAACTACTGGATTCACCCATTCAGATTGTCAGGCTTCAATTACACATATAATAAAGTAGCATAATGATAAACACAATACCTCAGTGATCGTAGCAGTCATATCCTCAGAGTTATAGACGTTCTGCTTGAGCAACAACAGGTTGAGAGACAGCGCTAGGAATGTGGTAATATAGACAGCATCGGCATTCAGAATTACGGATTGGTTTGTTGTCCCTGTATGATTCCGATCACCAAATTTGTTGGCATGAGCTTCAAAATATAAATCAGATATTCAATGCTGATAATGCCATTAATATAACATATCTGTGTTCTCAGGCAATTAGATCTCAATTTGGAGATGAGGGAGGGAGGCAATTTATTTTTTTTAAATTCTCAAAATGTGGAAAACAAACTCCTGAAACAAAAAAGTTGTTCGTTGTTCAAATCCAATTTGTATTTATTTGGCCTGGGGGATATTATTATTTAAACTGTACAGAAATATATTTGAAGCTAAACAGAGTGAGCATGACAGGAGCTGCGCTGGCACAACATTAAAGACCCTGTGCCAATGCATTCTCTTATATATGCAAGTCGACCATTAAAAAGATTTTTATTTTTTTTATATATATATGTTTATTCGTCCTTTGAAATATGCCACGATTTTACATAGCTCCATTACAGAACCCACGTGGCAGGGTTTTGTACTTCTGAAAGTTTTTGTTTTATTATTATTATTTTTTTCGATGGTTATTATGATTATTGTTGGTTCTGATCTCATGTACGGCTGCGGTGCCACTAGTGGAATTGATATCTCTACAATGTTCGGGATCGTGTTCATTAATCTAGTAAATACTATCTGTTGTTTGTATAGATTGTGACATATTTCAAGGAAGGAACAGTGATACATTTTATAGTGGTGTCGTGTCGGGATTCAAAGGGGGTGCAGATGAAAGGAGTTATAGTCAGCAGAGTGTGTGACGTTGGTAGCATGCGATGAGTTTTCTGTTGTGTCAGATCCACATATGTAATTATGGGTGCAGTATAGGTTTCAGTATATCCCATCGATCTGCATACTTAGTTTTATTTTCAACATGTTGGAAAATTGTATAATATTCTTTTGCATAACTGATGAAAGATCTAACAGTAGGTTTATTAGGGTAGTGAAATTTACAACGAAATATAACTTTGATACAAGAGAATTGGTACCTAATATTTTATGAATAATTTTATATTGAAACCATATTAATTTGACCTCTATTGTTCCACATTTAAATGGCGCAGTTGTCAATTTAGGCCATATTGTGTTTGTTATTGAAAATTCTTGCCACTTATTTGAAAGCTTATCTAGTCACTTCGTTGTTTCGCTTGAGCGTTTTAGGTACTGATGTCCCTTAACTCCTGCAATAATACGGAAGCTATCAGATATACCAGGTCTATGTATTTTTGCTATTATTCGACTCGATATGTTCATGCATTTCATATATTTCATAATACATTTGGTTATAGATATGAAGTGTAAATAATTCGGTTTCATTGAAAATTTATTACCGAATTGTGAAATCTGAAGTATGTTACCGTTCGCGTCAAAAAAATCTAAAATCGTATGCACTCCTTTCGCTTCCCATTTGTGTATGTATATTGTGTCTCCGTTTATGACAATATCCTTATTGTACCACACTGACTGGAATAACACATTTGGATTGAAATCGTTGACTTTTTTATTAAATTTTGTCCATGCTGATAAGACTTCGACCCAAAACTTAAATTTTTGAATTTTCTTTGAAATCCGACAAATATATTCTTCATTATATACATTGCTGTAATTTTCGTGAAAAATATTTTCCGCATTAAGGTCGAAATTAACACCTAGTAATTTGAAGTTGCAAGTAGTCACCAGTCCCGGACAACTGGAGCGGGGTCTAACACTTCTCTGTTTTGATCCAATCCACACAAGCTTCGTTTTAATGAAGTTTATCTTTAGTCCAGATATTACCGAAAACCGTTCTAGGGAGTTGATGCATTGCATGAAGCTGGGATTAGAACCGTCGAGCAGAAAACATGTGTCATCGGCATATTGTGTCACCTTTATTTCACTATCACCTACTTCAATTCCTCGTATGTTATTATTTGTTCGTATGTGAGTGGACAGTATCTCTGCACAGAGAATAAACAAATAGGGCGATAGAGGATCACCCTGCCTGCAGCCCCGTTGTATATTAATTCTATCTGAAAGATGACAATATTGTTTGATTGATGAGTATATATCCGTGTAAAGAGTACGAACCCATCTAATGAAAGATGTACCGAAGTTAAATTCTTCTAAAGTCTTTTGTATAAAATCCCACGACAAGGTGTCAAATGCTTTCTGAAAATCAATTAAAAGCAGACAGCCCGGTTGATTGTTTAGCTCTGTAAAATCGATCATATCTGCTACCAGTCTAATGTTAAAAAGAAATAGCCTCCCTCCCTCACCTCAAAATTGAGAGCTAATTGCATGAGAACATCGATATTTTATTTTAATAGCCTTTATTTTATACGGTATATTCGATGGGGGTGACATGGTCACTCTAGACTGTCTTTGTAGATTTTTTTCCTATATTATATTACACTATACCATTGGAAATTATGTGCACTTAAAACGAATGATGACATGGAATTTAATAGCAAAAAGAGTTTATACCACATCAGAGCTGAAGGGAGCATTTCACCTGAGTTGTTATTTCATGGGAGAATCTGGATTCAGAATCCAAAACCGATTACGGGGTGGGACTAAATCGAGATTACACGAATTCTAGGTCTGATTTTGAAATGCACGTGGTCGCCGGCACTGGATTTAATGTTCACCCAGCATCAAACATGGCTCATGTATTTGACACAAGTATCATTTGTTTCTTATATTTATAATGTTCATTGTGAAAGTCAAGCTTTTTTCTATGTGTATATACATTGCGCTTAATTAGCTGCCAATCCGACTTAATCGCATCTTTTTTTCAAGTTAAAGTGTTTTTATTGATGAGGGCAAGCATTTCTAATAGCTCTAGATCCCCATAATCAAATTCCGATGACGCTGCAGAAAACGTGTCAGTTGTATACAGGGATGTGGCAACAGGGGTTGATTGGGATGTCACCACCAGGACCTTTGGTACATTTCCAACAGTTGGAAATTTCATGCCTGACATAACATTAGTTGGACATTAATTTGACACTATATATAGGTTGGAATTGTTCTCATTGTTTGATTTTCCAACCAGTAAAAGTTGGTAATGTTCCAATCTTAGGGTGTGTGAGGTTGGATATTTCCAAGGGGGTGCAAATGAAATCCTGCAAACATGTGAGTATATTGTTTGGTTCAAGTGAGTGGGTGCAGTTGGCCGGAAATTTGAAGGTGCACCCCCATGGCAACCGTCTAGCCATGTCCCTAGAACTTGTATGTGTGGGTATTTAATCAAATAGATTGACTGACATTTTCACTATATAGTCATGCGATCCTAGAATAAGCTATACATTTGTGTTTGTGCGATTGGGAGATGCAGCTCATGTGCGATCACAAGACCACAACATTAGCTACATGGGCCAAGCTTTATTTTCCAACTAATGTTCAGTACGTTGGCCAAAAGGTGCCTGTGTTTCGGCACTACAAAGACTATATTTTGAAAACGACTGCATTTAACGAAACAAAACATTTTAAATATGAAATTTTTATAGGACTAGATAGTACATACGTGTATCTGATAATCCATAGATATCATATAATCCTACTATTTCTCAAATAAGAAGGAACATATAATTACGAACAAAGCAGAAGACATATCCAAGCAGGTTCATTGTATATTCGGTCAATGGTGACGTTTTCCGCCGAATTTGAAATCGACATGCGTTCGGGTGGTATTTTGTAGATGGAACTATGAAATGAACATGATGAAAGTGACAATGAAATTGACAAGGATTTGCTTCAAGCTCACCGTCAACTGAAGTGCTCCAGCGTTACTATCATTAACATTATTATTTGGCTAATTTCAGTAAAATTCTCCCCGTTTACACTCAATTAACCCTTTACCCAACAAAACGGCCAAAACCGGCCAAATAAAGCTTCAACAGCCTAAAATATCTTCGGTCTGTCTCAATAGAACCATACAAATATGGATATCATTGGAACCGGCTCCTTGACCACATTGTGGTAGTTACAGTTATGCCCTGTGCCAATGCATTCTCTTATATATGCGAGTCGACCATAGGTCGCCTCGCATATATAAGAGAATGCATTGGCCTAAAAAAAAGCTTTTTTTAACACCTTTTACCATTTTTTCTAACATTCTTTAACAATTTTATAATTTGTAATGTGTTAAGCCAATGCATTCTCTTATATATGCGAGGCGACCTATGGTCGACTCGCATAAATAAGAGAATGTATTGGCACAGGGCCGTTCTGTTGGGTACAGGGTTAAATAAATTTGTCTCCGCATTTAAAATTCTTTGATATGGATTGTTTATATTCTGCAATAATTTGAACACAAGAGACGGATTCTTATGTTTTATTGTGTTTTAAACTCCGAGGTTGGGAAATCTCAGTTTGTTTACATTATTAATGTTCTGATTCCGATTACGGAATCAGAATCTGAATCCAGATCACAACAAAATAACGATTATGGTCTGTTCGTTTACTGATTCTGGTCTGTTAGTTTACCAAGCCACTTCGTACAGAGTGTAAACTGTAATCTGAATCCAGATTCTCCCACGATATAACGACTCTGAGGCTGTCTGAGGAGCTCAATATGAGTGAAATCAGAACATTGTATACTGAACACATCCTTAGTGTAACTCAATCTGAGTGTTATCAGAACATCTCCAACAAATAACATACAATTTATTGTAAGAATAATTCCGAACAACAATATCACAATGCAGTTCCATCACAAACTTTATTACAAACCTGAGCAGAAGTTTGAGGCAAACAACTGAAGCGCTTCATCCACTTCTAGAGCAGTATCCAACCTTAGAATCTGAGCCAGTATACTTTCTAGATTTTTAATATATTCCTGTGCATTCGCTCTTTCTCTGGCTTCCCGCTCTTTAGCTGAAGTTGTCCAATCTTTGTGTGAAGGCGTAGAGACTTGCTTGTCATTATCGTTGTCATCATCATCGGCACCAGAATCTTCTTTCTCCTCATCTCCCTGCTCATTTTTCTGTTCAGTGCGAAGAAACTTCGACAGGATTTCTGATTTGAGATTTTCATCGATGGCTAAGCTATCTGAGGAGGAACTTGAAGGAACCTCTTGGATTTCTGCAGGGAACAATTCCACAAATATATTTTTTTTGTTTATTGCAAAATTCTTTAAAACATTCAACAAATCAGGAAACATTTTTGCAAGATTGCTAGAAACAAGCCATGATATAGTGTGTCTGACATTGCAGAATGAGGTCCCCAGAGGGTGAATTTATTGATGCTATCACGCACAGCAGACGCCCTGCTCTACATGTATTACCTTTGAGGGTGATTTATGAGGAGCCCTGCTCTACATGTATTACCTTTGAGGGTGATTTATGAGACACCCTGCTATATCCAGACTTGTCTAGTACATTCATCAAACTAAACCTTTTGATGTGACAAATTCAGAATTCTGTCCCATTCAGAAACAAAGTTCTATAAGTAGGTTTTAAAAATAAACCATTAATAAAAATAATTAGCCCTAGGGAAGTGCTCTAGTTCTCCAGTAAACCAATTGTTTGAAGTTGTACCGTAGCACTATTTCTGGATGATTTAGCTTTTTATAAAATGCAATTAACCTTTCACAATGAGAGCTGCACCAGTACCAGTGCATTCTCTTATATATGAGAGCTCCAAGAAGGAGCCTCACATATATAAGAGAATACATTGGGACAGACTTTTCAAAAAATTTCAAGAATCTCCAGTAATGGAAGGGTCAATGCAAAAATAAGCCCACTGTAATCTCAACATTATCAGTCTTTTTAATGTATAGTCCCTCACCTGATGTGTAGGTGACGTCACCATTTTTCATCCTGCGTCTGACTGCCTCGGTCATGTGGGTTCCTCGACAGATGTCCTCGAGGGTGGAAATAAACTGATGTATACACTCCACGCTGACTAGACACACACTCGACTCGTTACATTGACAGCTCTCATGGATCGAGTCGATGATTCTGCAAAAGCAACCAATTCAGTAAGTTCTTTGTTCAAATTCCCAGACGAACAACCCCGGTCTCATAATAATAGACTCATTCTGTCTATTATATAACCCATGTGCACTTCTGATGACCACTGTGGTCCACTTTTATTTTCTGGCATACCCAACTTTGTAATTGTGACATATTTCGGCCTGATCATAGCAATTCTTCTCTAAAATAGCTCTCACACTGCCAAGCGACATTCACAGATCAGAATCTCTGTACTTATAATATTTTTATACAAAAACTATTTATCTGTGCCTTTTGTTCAACTGATAAGTCACTGTATTTTGCTTCTTTCTATTTTGTTGACTTTTAATTTGTTATTGCCCTTATGGTGCACTCCACAATGCGTACCCCAATACTATACATTGCTTGTGTGCCGGTTTGTGGTTTACCCTCACTTTTTCGTGGCATTTCCAGCAACTGTTGAATATTATTATACACAAAATATCGCAGATCAAACCCAAATTCGAACTTGGTCTGTATTTTGGGGTGAGGACCAAATTTGGTACTGATCAGATGAAAAATATTTAAGTCATCCTGGCTTGGATGAATTCTATTTAAAAACAAGAGTGGAAAGGGTTAACTAAACAATACCAAAATCCATATAGATGAAGAACGTGCTAAGAAAGACCTAGGTAAGAAATATGAGGCAGATCAGAAGAAAATTGTTTGACTTAGATGCATCAGATAGCATTTGTGTGCAGGGTTAATTAATTTATAAACTGATCAACCAATCGATACCAAAAACTATACAGGTGAGTAGTGCTGGGCGGTTTCCCGATTAATCGTCAATACCCGGTTAATATTTCAATATCGTCAGTAATATCGTCTAAACTAAAATAATCGTAATATCGTCGGCAATAGAGGGTGCCAGACCATCATTAGCGTATACAAACAAATAGTTTAACTCAAGCCTAAATCGAGTTATTTAAGTTTCAAATTCCAACTAAATCCCCGTATCCTGACTTTTTCAATATTCAATAATCATAGTAAACAACGTTTAGGACGACTAACGAAATTAGGGGGATATGAAAACCCCGAATACGTCCCCCTTTCGCTCACAATATTACACAAACCCTCCGACTTCCCTGCGTACTTTTTATTACAAGAGAATTCACCAAATGATTGAAGACTGATCGGGTGATAGATCAATATGAATGTCAGTTTTGCCACGCCTCTTCCTTCAGTACAATGATGCACATGCACCGTCAATCAAAATAGTAAATGAGCGAAGATACCGCCCCCTTCTCGTCTAGAAGAAACCACTCACGGCGATTGGTTAAAACCAATATTATAGAATTAGGGCTTCAAACCCGCCCAAAATACATGGTGTCCTTGCTTGGCCGAATTCCAAAAGTTATGTACTACGTGTGTGTGTGGACTTCGCTAAAATTTGTCTTGACAGTAAACCATATTCCATTTGTCAAGCGACGCAAGTGTCATCAGGAACAACATATGTATTTGCTCAACATAGTTGAAAATACCGAGTTAGAAAAGGATACTATATAGTATAGAACACTTTTAGTTTTGGCATAGACTAGATAATGGTTTTATTAATTATCGGTATATACCAGAATTTGTCAAGTCACCGGAAAGAAATTGTCCGAATAGCGGAATTTAACCGGTGAATTTACTTTTCATTCCGAATATCGATCGAGTATGAGGTTGTCACTGGTTGAAAGGTTGTGTATGTTATTATTGACGTCAACTTGTCAAAATTAATGACAATGATGTGATTCTAGCGAACAGTGAGAAACTGTTTAAGTTACTAGTATCTGATGTTTTAAAAAACCGCGATTATATCGTTAACCGCGATTTTAATTTCCAAAAATCGCGGTTTTTATTTTCGTTAATATCGTCCAGCCCTACAGGTGAGGGGTGTGTCATTATAAACCTGCATATCAAATATGAACACAATCGGACAAAAAATACTTAGGTTATAGCATTGGATAGCTCATGCCTATGTGTGGATGCAAAGTGTTAATAATTTCTAAACTGATCAACCGATCGATACCAAAAACTATACAGGTGAGGAGTGTGTCATCATAAACATATACATAAAATTTGAACACGATCCGATAAAAAATACTTGAGTAATCGAATCGGATAGCAAGTGTCTACAGAGAGACGGATGGACTGACAGACGGTCAGACTGACGGCTAGACAGACAGACGGACGAACGACGGATAGTTGATCTGGACGTCAGCATTATGTGTACCATACATGGTATGGGTACACATAAAAAAGTTATATGAATTATATAAAACCAATATAGAAAATTGTCCTCATTCTCATTCACTCATGGCCCTAATCCCCCTCCCTAAAATGTTTTAATTGGAAAATTTTGGTGTAACCACTGTCCTAATTATATTTTCTGATGCCAGGGGCCGATCTCATCGGCCCTAATTTATGGTCTGTAAAAAAAATAAAAAATAAAATTGAATTTTTTTGGGTATGCTTAAGCATGCTATGGCGAATTTAAAAACAAACTGAATAAAACCTTAGTGGCATGTTATAACTCAAAACTATCACCAAGTATTCATAGTAATAATAAGTTTGATGCCCATGAAAAACGTAAGATTCCCTGGCACTAAACCTACAAAATAAGTCTGTTAAAGAATATAAGAAAAAAATATTAAAATTGTAAAAAATTCTAAAAAATAATAACAAATGATGAAAAATTGTTAGGCCAATGCATTCTCTTATATATGCGAGGCGACCTATGGTTGACTCGCATATATAAGAGAATGCATTGGCACAGGGTATATGGGTTGATACAAAAAACGCACTTAGCACTGAAAGGGTTAACTGTTAAAGTATACAGATCAACTTATCATATGGTTCAAATTTAGCAGTTTAAAAGACCAAGGTATACGTAGATGGTATGATAAAAAGGTTAACTCTGCTTCAATTTCAGTATTGACAGAAATAAAACATAACAAGAACATTCCTAGAGTGTGGGCAAAATACGCCTGTGGTAATTTCAACAAAGAGCGATAACTCTGGTAAAAATTGTGGGCGGAAACCAAATTCAAACTTGACCTGTAATTTGTGCTAGTAAACACATACCAAATTGCAAATGGATGGACCAATAACATAATACGTTAAAACGGGTGTATAAAAAATAAAACTCACTCACCCACCCCAATTTAAAAAACTAATAATAATTATAATCTATAATAATATCTATTAATAACTAATAATAATAATCTATTTATTGTGGCCTAAACTAATTTTTAAGAAAAGTGTTGAGTCATGATATTTGTTCCCATCATTATTCTTGCTGGTTTTCTCTGCAAAGTATATGTTCCGATGAACTATTATCTAAACATTTCCCACCAATAAATAGAAATCCTTCTGAACTTGTTTAATCTGTTTGTCATTCTGACGTCTGCTTTCCTGAATATCCCTCCAGATCAATAATAGACCATTCCAATTTATAATTTTATAACTGAGTGGGATAATCCATTTAGTGAAGTAAGGGTTTATACTAACATTTTTAGTAAGGCGACATCTCCATTAGGATTCTTTCTTGGTGATGCTGTCGGATCAGCGTACGGTGTTACCATACCAACAATGATCTCTGACGATCCCAATAGCTGAATAAGGAAAACAATAAAAAGAAACTTGATGGGCAATCATAAAGTCAATGTGGGATTTACTGATGTGGTGACACAAAGACTTGTTAGTTTCGATTCCATGTTTCATTTCTTTGCACGAGTCTTGTTGCTTTATCTAGGTAATAGTGCACTTATGATTAGTAGGAAGTATTCTTCCCGAGTATTGTTCAAATTGCTGTACTATTAAGAGTAATATTATATCATTTTATCACTCCCTTTATATCCTTACCTCTTTAACAACCTTGAGGACATCAACACGATGTTGAGGTAGTGGATAGAGTAGCATCCTGTGAAACAATGACTCCAGCACAGGCCGCAGAGATCCAACACAACCAACCAATCGTAACAACTCTCCACTTATACTGCAAAATAAGAGCAACTAATCATAACAACTCTACACTTAACCTGTAAATAAGAGCAACCAATTATAAAACTCTACAATTGGTTTAAACAATATTTCTTTCTCTCTATATGAATATTAATATACAGTCAAACTTCGTTTAAGTCGAACGTCAGTAACTCGAAAACCCCACTTAGGTCATTTCCTGGTCCCGACTGAGCTTGTGTGCTAAGTCAATAAATAAAAACGGTGAAGTCGAAGGTGGATAGGTTGAAATTACGCTTAAGAAGAAACAAAATTTGGGCCCACCATCCAGTTTATAACACTAATTACCATGGTTAAGTTGAAATGCCATCAGTGACGCATCGCCATGTGATTATCATTAGGTGTGATTAGGTATGAGGTATGAGGTGTGAGTGCAAGTTTCCACTACTCTTTGTTTGTCTTAATGCAGTGTTATTTAACAAGGTGCATACAAGCCTTGAAATAGTGTGTCGGTCATTTGCAGAATGAGGTCCCCAGAGGGTGAATTTGGTGATGCTAGCCCACTATGCGGGGTAGCATCACTAAATTCACCCTTTGGGGACCTCCTTCTGCAAATGACAGACACCCTATTTCAAGGCTTGTGCATGCATGGGTCAATTTCCACCACATGAGGATTAGTGTTGACATGGTACTAGTAGCATACAAAATAAAAAATAATATTTAATCCACATGATATAGATAATAATTTCATTGTCATGTCGTCCCAAAATGGAAACGATGTTGTAAAACTCATATCTTAACAATTTGAAACCGCAAACGATATGACAAGCTTTATATAAAGAATGTGGTCTCCAGAGGGTGAATTTGGTAATGTTAGCCATCTGTGCGGGATACTGTCACTAAATTCACCCCATGGGGACCTCATTCTGTAAATGATAGATGCACTATTTGCGGAAACTACAGTAATGCTCTAATTAATCGACCTCTTAACCACAGCAGAATTATGGGTAACTTTTCAGGATTTAGTCGGAAATATGGCTTGTTGCCATTCATCGGAAAGCTCTCTGCTGTGGTTAAGAGGTCGATTAATTAGAGCATTACTGTACATGTTTAGGCATTCAATTGTAATACTAACTTGTAGATTATTTTAGCTGTAGAACTGTGTAATGCTGGAGCGGAAGATGAGCAGCCAGTCCCACGACCAACCTCCTCTGATGACAGAGATTTCGTTAACAGGGTACTCTTCTCTGCGTTAGGCGTCGACAGAAGAGAAATCAAGTTGGGACAAAGTTCTTTCCTGCAAAAAAAGAATTCATAAAGTCTCATGTGAGATTTTTGTTATTCCTCAAACCTTTCATAACGGGAGCTTAGCTAGTGCAGCATTAACCCTTTACCCAACAAACCGGCCAAAACCGGCCAAATAAAGCTTCAACAGCCTAAAATATCTTCGGTCTGTCTCAATAGAACCATACAAATATGGATATCATTGGAACCGGCTCCTTGACCACATTGTGATAGTTACAGTTATGCCCTGTGCCAATGCATTCTCTTATATATGCGAGTCGACCATAGGTCGCCTCGCATATATAAGAGAATGCATTGGCCTAACATTTTTTTAACACTTTTTACAATTTTTTCTTACATTCTTTAACAATTTTATAATTTTTAATGTGTTAAGCCAATGCATTCTCTTATACAATGTATATGCGAGGCGACCTATGGTCGACTCGCATATATAAGAGAATGCATTGGCACAGGGCCGTTCTGTTGGGTAAAGGGTTAAAGATCCTGTGCCAGTGCATAATGTGCATTCTCTTATATATGCGAATGCACTGGGTTACCAGGTCAAGATAAATATTGTTAGGCCAATGTATTCTCTTATATATGCGAGGCTCCCTATGGGAGACTCACATATGTAAGAGAATGCATTGGCACAGGGTTTTTTTCCCACAAAATTTCAGGAAGTCTCCAGTCATATAACACTTATATTTATGTATGTATTCTTTTGTTCAATTTAAAAAAATACAGTGGAAATGTCTATTATTCATTTAGCAATACCATACTGATGTCTTAGTCCGGTCTGTATTGATCCTAGGTTGCCGTAACCATTTTCTTAGGAAATGATCAGATAAAAAGTTCAACGAAGTTGAACAAATGACCATTGAACTTAGTATATAAATATTTCCCTCAAATAAATAGGACACCTTTTGTACTTGTTTTATCTCTTGTCTGGTTATGTTTCCAGATAACCCCTCCAGAAGAATAATAGACCATTCCAATGAATACTTCATAACTGAGTGGGAGAATCCATTTAGTATAGAAAGGGTTAAATGGGTCACGTAACAGATGGGTGTATGATTAAATGGGCCACGTAACAGATGGGTGTATGATTAAATGGGTCACGTAACAGATGGGTGTATGATTAAATGTGTCACGTAACAGATGGGTGTATGATTAAATGGGTCACGTAACAGATGGGTGTATGACTAAATGGGTCACGTAACAGATGGGTGTATGATTAAATGGGTCACGTAACAGATGGGTGTATGATTAAATGGGTCACGTAACAGATGGGTGTATAATTTTTAATTTGTGGCATGTGGCCACACTAGCCAAGATGAATAACTCTACAAGATTGTCCCTTTTGTTCCTCCGTACTTACCAGATTAAGTCCTGGAATATTTTGTGATCTCTCAAGATGACAGGAGAGTTTCTAAGAATGGCGTAGATTCCTTCCAAGAGTAACGGCACTGATTGCCTTTGAACAGGTCTAAAATGTAAAATTAGATGGAAGTTAACAAATACATTCAAGACATTTTATGTTTCTGCTGAATTCTGGGTTTAAAATTGAAATAAAAGCATATAGCTCACTTAGATGTAGATAAATCGAGGCCTAAGATGTATTTGATAAAATGACACACCCAGCAAATATATAGAGAATCTACAACTCGCCCCCAGTTTATAGTGGAATTTACAAAAACTCGTCCAGTAAATTTGGTCTGGACTTGTTTTGTAAATTCCGCTATTTATGCGTTGTTTGTCCCAGATAAATACAGACTAGTTGACGTATTTAATGGTGTATATTTAATGAAATAACATTTCAAGTTCTTCATTCATTAGAGTTTGTTGGAATAATATTGGAAGTCATAGCATTTTGAGACGTAGCGTATGGGATGCAGACGACAAACCGACAAAGGTCAGTCAGAACTATTTCCTGCTATGCAATGAATGTTGTATATCACAATTTATAGAATGCATTTATTGACAGGACAGGATCATGTAATAAATAGCAATAATATATATATATGTAGTAGTAATATAGTAGTAATATATGCTAAAGTAAGGGTGAAATAATTCAACACTAGAATAATATTATGAATAAAAAAAGATTTACTTTTACTAAGATAGGTGTAATTATTTTTCTTTTAAGCTGCTTAAACAATTTCAATTTGATTCATTCTGAGGGAAAATCTAATGTATGTCTGGATGTCATTGACCATATACAGATTGCAGAAACTGTGCGAATGGGAGAATCGGATTCTAAGTACCTGTTAGTGAAAATTATGCACAATTTTACTTAGCACACAAGGTCACGCTTGGTACCATAGTAATATTCAGCACACGACAAAATGATGCACACAGCCCCATCAGCAATACTTACAATATAGCACTTTCAAGTTTTCCCACTAAGAAATTTAGCACTGACACATTCTCCTCAATAAGAGTTTCATACTTTCTGGCATCTGAAAGAATAAACATTTAAGTCATCCACACTGTAGGAGGAATTAACTTCAGTTGTGGGCAGAAATTAAATACAATACATGTATGGGGATTGTCGTGAAAAAGCCAACAATATATAATCAATGGCATAATTATCTGTTAACCCTTCTAGCTTCCTAAAATTTTGCGAAAACCCTGTGCCAATGCATTCTCTTATATAAGTGAGTCTCCCAGAGGGAGCCTCACATATATAAGAGAATACATTGGCCTAACAACATTTACATTGACTTTGTAAGACAATCAGACAGTGCATTCTCATAAAAATGCAAAACTCTCTATGGGAGACTCACACATATAAGAGAATGCACTGGCACATGATCTTTAATGATGCACCAGCGCAGCTCCTGTCATGAAATGGTTAAGTAAATGATCCACCATGTGCCAGTTGGGATTCTTGATACTTTTCTTGGGATTTCATGATTAGTATGTTTCCCACAAACACACTTTTTGAATTTCATTATTGAATAAAATTGCTGTGTTGATAGCAGTAACATCAAACACTCTACCCACTGGATCACTGAGCTCCTAAGTAAATAGATTTCAGCAGAAGTAGATATCACAAGAGGATGCACCCAAGCCTGAGTTAGTAATAACGTTTTTCCCACAAACACTCTTTTCAAATTTCATTATTGAATCTGATTGCTGTGTTGGTAGCAGTCATGTCAAACACCCTAACCACTGGATCAATGAGCTCCCAGTATACATATTTCAGCAGAAGTACAGTAATGCTCTAATTAATCGACTCCTTAAACACAGCAGAATTATGGGTAACTTTTCAGGATTTAGTCGGAGAGCTTTCCGATGAATGGCAACAAACCATATTTCCGACTAAATCCTGAAAAGTTACCCATAATTCTGCTGTGTTTAATGAGTCGATTAATTAGAACATTACTGTAGATATCACAAGAGGTTACATACCCCCCATGGTTGCAAATTCAAACATGGGCAGGTAGGAACCCAAATACTGAAATGACTATCTGTTGATTGATTGATTGGGGTTTATTGTCGCTTTAGCAACTAAGGCCACATCACGACATTGCCAGTTTTAGTGGTGGAGGAAATCTGCACACTTGCGACTAATCTAACAGTGATTTCAATGGCTGATAGACTCGTCAACCATTGTGCGGCAAACCACCGGCCATCGGCGAGTAACTGGCAACTCCACCAGATAACAATTTCGAGTTACAAAGTCCACGATGGAAACATGTGGATTTGAACCCTTATCGCCAGCGCTGGAGGGCGAAACGGCTTGGAGTGGTACCCCTAACCGATTGAGCCACCGAGGCCCCCGAAATGACTATCTGCAAGCAGCTTGTATTCCAAAAATTATTCAAATCATTTCATATTTCTTGGAGTTATCAAGACAGACGGAAAGAAAATCTGAAAATATCGACGAACGAGGAGCCGTACTCATGCAAATTGGGATAAAACTGGTTTGCTCAATGATTTGAGATATTATGGCAGGCAACTTGTATAAACCAAAAATTATTGAAATCGGTTCATATTTGTTTGAGTTATCAAGCCGGACGGAAAACATTACAGAAAATTGACAAATGAAGGGCTTGTTTGATCACTGATTTGAGA
Organism: Siphonodentalium dalli; assembly: GCA_032622095.1. Taxonomy (NCBI): domain Eukaryota; kingdom Metazoa; phylum Mollusca; class Scaphopoda; order Gadilida; family Siphonodentaliidae; genus Siphonodentalium; species Siphonodentalium dalli. The sequence continues at coordinate 50,538,412 of CP136061.1, forward strand.
TATTGTGGCAAGCAACTTGTATACCAAACATTATTGAAATTTGTTCATATTTGTTGAGCTATCATGTCGGATGGATGGAAAAACAGACTGACACAGTAAATCCAGTATACCCCCAATTCTCTTCGAGAGCGGGGGTATAATAAATGGGTCTACTAGCCTCTTGAAAGAGCTGAATCCACACATGTTAATTGCTGGAGTGGTGATTTCAAGAGATTGATGTTCAGAATTCAGAAGATCTGTTCTAGTCTCCTGAAATAATTGGGCGTGACACATACCTGATTCCTTATAATCAGCGAGTACATCATCATCGTCATCGCTCTGAAACATGCATAAAATATATTTATTTTAAACTAATTAGTTTTATATGGATCATCTGATGCAAGACATATGTTATTATCCTTTGACGCCAAAATTGTCTACTACAAAGCTAAAATACAGGTACCAGCATAACATTTTGAAAACGAGACGCAAACAAAAACATGAAATAAATAAAATCAATAAGAATTCATGGAGGGTAATAATATATTACGGGTGCAAAATTTATTGAGCAAAATCCACACACACATCTTTAGCATGGTTTTAAGATATAATCTACTATTATATTAAAACTCAGTTATGAGAAATAAAGTCTAGTCATCATGTGCAAGCCTGGATAATTGTGTCTGACATTTGCAGAATGAGGTCTTATCTTAAACCATTCATGACGGGAGCTGCACTGGTGCAGCATTAAAGACCCTGTGCCAGTGCATTCTCTTATATATGTGAGTCTCCCATAGGGAGCTTCGCATATATAAGAGAATGCACTGGCTTAAAGGTCAAGGTAAATATTTTTAGGCCAATGTATTCTCTTATATATGTGAGGCTCACATATATAAGAGAATGCATTGGCACAGGGTTTTCACAAAATTTCAGGAAGCTCCAGTCATGGAAGGGTTAAAGTCCAGAGGTTTAAATGGTTCAAATATATTAAACAGACAACAGGTGGTTGACAGTTTTAACAAGTTAAACAGTTCAAATATGACTTCAGGACAACTAGATCATGCCATGAATCTCTACTCTGGCTAACGCCCGTAGAGATCATATTCCTCCACTATAAAACCTTGGAACTTTTTAAAGTTTAGACAGGGAACCTTATAAAGTAGAAAAAATAACGCGGGGAATATATTTCTTAAGTTATTATCTTTTCCTTTATACTGGTAATGTACTTCACTGTAGGTGAAGGTCTCAACTCGAATTTCACGATTTAAGTGAATTTGTGTGAAATTTTGCTTTGTGTCGATTACAATTATGGAATTTCTCCTGGGTAATTAATTCAAAAGTTTATTGCGATATCGGCTCACCAAGTCAGAAAAAAACTATTTTGATTTGGGACATTTACCTGCAGTGAAGCACATTATTAAGGAACAGATAATAACTAAGAAATATATTCCCCGCGCTATTTTTCGATTTTATAAGGTTCCCTGTCAAAACTTCAAAAAGTTCTAAGGTTTTTTGTACTGTTGGAATATGATCTCTAACGCCCTACAGTAGTGATTCATGGCATAATCTATAGAACAACGTGAAAATGAAATAAACAGATTATCATGAAAATACATAAACAAAAACAACATTGCACAACTTTTGGCCAGATATCATTCTAACCTAAGATAAGATAAGATAAATATTATTTAAAAGTCGGAGGTAAAAACAATACACAAACACAAGCTCTGAAAAGTGTTTGATCGACTGTAAAAACAAATTCATATATAAATTAGACAAAATACTACATCGAATGTGTCACATACTGCAATTAAAAGGATCCTAAAAAGACCAAATTTATTAAATAACAAGTAATTCCTGACTATAGTTGAATCAATTACCATTCAATTACCATTCAATTACCATTCAATTACCATTCAATTACCATTCTTCAAATTAATCTCTTAGTTCCCAAAATACTGATGTGAATATATAAACAGAACACAACATGAAATTTTTTAAATGATTTTCGAATGGTTTGAGGATATATTTTATAAGAACAGAAAGCTTGATTGAAATGTGATTACACGCTGACCACAGTGAGTTTGATAAAAGATTTGAGATTCCAAACGTCCGATGCATGTTATGTCCTGTACTGATTCTGCTATCAAGTCTGACATTTGCAGAATGATGTCCCCAGAGGGTTAATTTGGTAATGCTATCCCTCGCAGGCTAACATCACTAATTTCACCCTCCGATAATCTCATTCTGCTAAGGCCTCAACTGCTATGGGAGACCTAGGATCAGATTGAAGTTCCCCAGTTGAAGTTGGTAATGTGCACAAATTATGTCACCTCGATTATGAAATTTATCTTGATCAGAAGTAACTAAAACAATGTTATCTTGAGACTGTAGATACTTCCCAGAAGATGAGGCCTAAGCAGAATGAGGTCCCCGAGGATGAATTTGGTGACGCTAGCCCACTGTGCAGGATCGCATCACTAAATTCACCCTCTGGGGACCTCATTCTGCAAATGTCAGACACACTATGATCCACTTTGAAATATTAGGTATGAGCTGTCAAACAAATAACTATTAGCAGATATTCTCTACCAATCAATGATGAGCCGGTCTCTTGCTGCATTGAGAATCCTTTGTTAACCACTACTATTTATATCCAAGCATTCTCTCAGAGTTAAATTGCCTGTTTTGTTGTCAGATCATAATGTACTGAAATTTAGATTTGTGCAAAAATGTTGGAATTTCATCAATGATAATAACACTATTTTTTTAATTTTGCGTGACAGTCATAATATTTATCACAAATGAAGATGAAAGAAGGCCGGTACATGTATGATCTCAGGTGTATTATAGCATTATAGGCAAGCAGCACTGAAAAACTAATTAAACTGTTTCTGCAGATGCCTTGTCTCTTAGCAACCATAGGCTGCTCCCACTAATGAATATATATGGATAATGTAAACCAATTTCAAAAGAGCATAGACAGTCACTTCAAGGAAGACGAGTCGAAAACAACATTAAATGCCAGTCCTAGCAGAAGCGGACGACAGACGTAAATTAAATGAGGAACGAAATTAATCAGAAGATCTGGGTATAGAGGTGTAAACCTGCACCCAGTTACTACATAAGGTAACATGAAAGTGTCAATGACACTGTAGCTCAACTTAGGTAGGGGAATAATTTAATGGTTGACAGTAAATGGAGGAATAGGAAAGGTGCTAATTGAAATGTCTAACCTGCGCCAAAGGATTTAGTGATGCAAAGAGTAAGATACAAGATGGCTGCTGGTGGCCATTTTTTTTTACCAATTGACCCCAAAAGGACTCGTTCCCATCTTCGTATAATTGTTAACATCCATGACAAATTTTATGAAGATCTGACCAAAGCTACGACCTACAAATTTCATAATGATCAGACGAACAGTACGACCTGTAGACCGCGCCAATGGATTGAATTTTGAAATCCAATATGGCCGCTGGCAGCCATGTTATTTGGCCGAATGACCCCACAATGATTCGTTCCCATCTACATGTCAATGTCAACATTCATGACAAATTTCATAAAGATTAGACCAAAGGTACAACTCGTTCCCATCTACATGTCAGTGTTAACATCCATGACAAATTTAATAAAGATCAGACCAAAGGTATGACCTGTAGCCCACGCCAAAGGATTTAGTCATGCAAAGAGTAAAATGCTGGTGGCCATGTTTTTTGACCGAATGACCCCAAAACGACTCGTTCCCATCTACATGTCATTGTTATAATTCATGACAAATTTCATGACCATCTGACCAAAGCTACGACCTGTAGCCCACACCAAAGGATTTAGTCATGCAAAGAGTAAAATCCAAGATGGCTGCTGGCGGCCATGTTTCTTGACCGAATGACCCCAAAACGACTCGATCCCATCTACATGTCATTATTAACATCAATGACAAATTTCATGATGATCAGACGAACAGTACGACCTGTAGCCCGCGCCAATGGATTGAATCTTGAAATCCAAGATGGCTGCCAGCGGCCATGTTTTTTGGCCGAATGACCCCAAAATGACTCGTTCCCATCTACATGTCAATGTCAACATTCATGACAAATTTCATAAAGATCAGACCAAAGGTACGACCTGTAGCCCGCACCCAACGATTTAGTCATGCAAATAGTAAAATCCAAGATGGCTGCTGGCGGCCATGTTTTTCGGCCGAACGACCCCAAAATCCCTCGTTCCCATCTACATGTCATTGTTAACATCCGTGACAACTTTCATGATGTTCCGATCAAAGCTACGACCTGTAGCCCGCGCCAAAGGATTTAGTCATGCAAAGAGTAAAATCCAAGATGACTGCTGGCGGCCATGTTTATTGGCCGAACGACCCCAAAATGACTCGTTCCCATCTACATGTCAATATTAACATCCATGACAAATTTCATGATGATCAGACGAACAGTACGACCTGTAGGCCGCGCCAATGGATTGAATTTTGAAATCTAAGATGGCCGCCAGCGGCCATGTTTTTTGGCTGAATGACCCCACAATGATTCGTTCCCATCTACATGTCAATGTCAACATTCATGACAAATTTCATAAAGATTAGACCAAAGGTACAACCTGTAGCCCGCGCCAAAAGATTTAGTCATGCAAAGAGTAAAATCCAAGATGGCTGCTGGCGGCCATGTTTTTTGGCCGAACAACACCAAAATCACTCGTTCCCATCTACATGTCATTATTAACATCAATGACAAATTTCATGATGATCAGGGGAACAGTACGATCTGTAGCCCGCGCCAATGGATTGAATCTTGAAATCCAAGATGGCTGCCAGCGGCCATGTTTTTTGGCCGAATGACCCCAAAATGACTCGTTCCCATCTACATGTCAATGTCAACATTCATGACAAATTTCATAAAGATCAGACCAAAGGTACGACCTGTAGCCCGGGCCAAAGGATTTAGTCATGCAAAGAGTAAAATCCAAGATGGCTGCTGGTGGCCATGTTATTCTGCCGAACGACCCCAAAATCCCTCGTTCCCATCTACATGTCATTGTTAACATCCATGACAAATTTCATGATGTTCCGATCGAAGCTACGACCTGTAGCCCGCGCCAAAGGATTTAGTCATGCAAAGAGTAAAATCCAATATGGCTGCTGGCGGCCATGTTTATCGGCCGAACAACCCCAAAATGACTCGTTCCCATCTACATGTCAATATTAACATCCATGACAAATTTCATGATGATCAGACGAACAGTACGACCTGTAGCCCGCGCCAATGGATTGAATTTTGAAATCTAAGATGGCCGCCAGCGGCCATGTTTTTTGGCCGAATGACCCCACAATGATTCGTTCCCATCTACATGTCAATGTCAACATTCATGACAAATTTCATAAAGATTAGACCAAAGGTACAACCTGTAGCCCGCGCCAAAGGATTTAGTCATGCAAAGAGTAAAATCCAAGATGGCTGCTGGCGGCCATGTTTTTTGGCCGAACGACACCAAAATCACTCGTTCCCATCTACATGTCATTATTAACATCAATGACAAATTTCATGATGATCAGGGGAACAGTACGATCTGTAGCCCGCGCCAATGGATTGAATCTTGAAATCCAAGATGGCTGCCAGCGGCCATGTTTTTTGGCCGAATGACCCCAAAATGACTCGTTCCCATCTACATGTCAATGTCAACATTCATGACAAATTTCATAAAGATCAGACCAAAGGTACGACCTGTAGCCCGGGCCAAAGGATTTAGTCATGCAAAGAGTAAAATCCAAGATAGCTGCTGGCGGCCATGTTTTTCGGCCGAACGACCCCAAAATCCCTCGTTCCCATCTACATGTCATTGTTAACATCCATGACAAATTTCATGATGTTCCGATCGAAGCTACGACCTGTAGCCCGCGCCAAAGGATTTAGTCATGCAAAGAGTAAAATCCAAGATGGCTGCTGGCGGCCATGTTTATTGGCCGAACAACCCCAAAATGACTCGTTCCCATCTACATGTCAATATTAACATCCATGACAAATTTCATGATGATCAGACGAACAGTACGACCTGTAGCCCGCGCCAATGGATTGAATTTTGAAATCTAAGATGGCCGCCAGCGGCCATGTTTTTTGGCCGAATGACCCCACAATGATTCGTTCCCATCTACATGTCAATGTCAACATTCATGACAAATTTCATAAAGATTAGACCAAAGGTACAACCTGTAGCCCGCGCCAAAGGATTTAGTCATGCAAAGAGTAAAATCCAAGATGGCTGCTGGCGGCCATGTTTTTTGGCCGAACAACTCCAAAATCACTCGTTCCCATCTACATGACAGTGTTAACATCCATGACAAATTTCATAAACTTCCGACCAAAACAACGACCTGTAGCCCGCGCCAAAGGATTTAGTCATGCAAAGAGTAAAATCCAAGATGGCTGCTGGCAGCCATGTTTTTTGGCCGAACGACCCCAAAATCACTCGTTCCCATCTACATGTCAATATTAACATCAATGACAAATTTCATGATCATCAGATGAACAGTACGACCTGTAGGCCGCGCCAATGGATTGAATCTTGAAATCCAAGATGGCTGCCAGCGGCCATGTTTTTTGGCCGAATGACCCCAAAATGACTCGTTCCCATCTACATGTCAATGTCAACATTCATGACAAATTTCATGAAGATCAGACCAAAGGTACAACCTGTAGCCCGCGCCAAAGGAAATTGTTGACGGACACACGGACACACGCACACACGGACACACGGACACACGGACGACGGACGCCAAACCATGGCAATAGCTCAAACTTACAAAAGTAAGTTGAGCTAATAAGGTAAGGTATTACCAAAATTGTGATTCAATCCTAATCAATTATTCAGATATCAACGCAAAAAGATAGTTAGAAAAATTTATGTTGTTATTCAAGTTGACATGAAGCCGTTATGGCTTGCGTTAAACAGGAAGTTGATGTTAATATTTATTTAGGAAATGAATGTAGTGAGTGTGTGTTTTTTAACTATATGTTCCCCCAACGACCACAGTGCCATATCCCCCAACACACACATCCACTACATTCATTTCTTATATTTATATAGCTTTGTGATGATTTATTCCCATAAAAAAGCTGAGTGTATTCTTATTTATTTTCGCAAAATCTGCCAAGAATTTGAGACTAGACCACGCAGCATATAAGTCAGCCCAATATAAGATTTCCAAGCACTTAGCAATGATAACGTGATCAATATAAATAACTGGCTTCAGATGCAATTCGGCTGAAATTTGAAAAGCATGCCCAATTATTCTGCTGACCGCTTTTAGTGATTTATGTCAGATTAGGTCAACTATTTGTGATGTCGTGTTCGTGCTACAGTCTGTGTTATCGGGTGTCTGTGTGTTAATGGGATATGAAATGGGTGGCCATACTGGCAGTTTACTAAGCACCATCCATGATTTAGTGAATCACAAGTGGGCTATGTAAATATTTAATGATAATTCCATTAAATAAATGTTATTTGCGCTAACAGGTATGGAACAAACCAGTCTGGGTGAACGTCGACTCTATATTTGAAATATTGAGTCTGGAGCTTATGTCGCCAAAACCATTTCTATTCAGCGAAGAGCTTCCCCAAAATGACGTCACGGATTTTAAAAAATACATCGATGATTGACAGGTGTCCCCACGTGTTATTTGTTGTGCTTCGCAATAGCAATTGCCTCAGCAGATAATATTTGTCGTGTGTGCGACTATTCTTTTTCGGGAGATGAACTCGCTGCATCAACCGGAAAGCTGCATCCGAGAGCAAAAAATAAGGTCGTCATCAAAAATGATGCTTTAGAACTATTTAAAAGCATAAAATTAAGTCATTTCCTCGGTGTTAACTTTCAGATGACTTTTTTACGACAAATAATTTGATTTGCAAACCATGGTACAATAAAGCTTCGATCTATATACGTCGATGAATAAAGTAAATCAAATACACGGACATGAGTGAGTTCTATTTATATTTATGGGAGGCCAAGTTGGTACCATGCGCAGGCCTATCTATCAGGTCTAGCACATCCTTCAAATTAATCCGAATCGTACCGAATATATTATTTCGAAGCCATTGTTTCTGTCTCTGTTGTATTTGCAAGCATCGCTTTCGATCGGAGAAATTCCGCTCTGTTACTATATTTAGAGGTGACATTATGGGAGTCTCCGCCCACTAACACTTGTTTATTAACCCATACGGTTTCATTGGACGGAAAATAATTTACGCAATCAATCAGATTACGGAATCCCGAGGACTTGGAAATGAGATAGCGATGTTATCCGTCAGACCTTATATTCAATGTTGTAATGAATATTTAGGTATGAGTTTACTCAGACTGGGAACAAACATGATGAGCCATGTGTTAATTTCATGCATCACAATTAAACGTATCAACAAGCTATGGTGAATATAAAAAGTGCAAGAATTATTTACAAATAGCAGATTATAAACAGTGAGACGATGTTAGTCACAGAGACATCAAACGCTAGTACAACATGCATTGCTAGAATGAGCTTACCACTGCTTTAATCGATTGTAGTTTTTCAGCATAGCTAGTCAGAATTTGTGTAGTTATTGCCTTGATTATACTTCTAACGTTTTGCGAGCTATTGGTGTAGGTTTCTACATAGACCTATAAGAAGACCACAAGGTATAGCTATCTATTATTCTGGCTTTAAAGTCACATAATCTTAAGATTAATGGACACTTGTTAAATATTCAAATCATAATGAAAGCAAAGCACAAGATATAAAACATATGGGGGATTCCCATTTGCAAATAAGAAATTTGAAATCTGCAGAAAAGAAATTAGGTTCCGCCATTAACCCTTTACCCAACAGAAGGGCCCTGTGCCAATGCATTCTCTTATATATGCGAGTCGACCATAGGTCGCCTCGCATATATAAGAGAATGCATTGGCTTAACACATTAAAAATTATAAAATTGTTAAAGAATGTAAGACAAAATGGTAAAAAGTGTTAAAAAAAGATTTTTTTTAGGCCAATGCATTCTCTTATATATGCGAGGCGACCTATGGTCGACTCGCATATATAAGAGAATGCATTGGCACAGGGTATAACTGTAACTATCACAATGTGGTCAAGGAGCCGGTTCCAATGATATCCATATTTGTATGGTTCTATTGAGACAGACCGAAGATATTTTAGGCTGTTGAAGCTTTATTTGGCCGGTTTTGGCCGGTTTGTTGGGTAAAGGGTTAAGTCCTTCATCAGCCTTTGTTGAAATCTCACAGATGGTCAATCTGTTCCTAAGAAGTTTTATATAATTTCCTAGTTATAAAATAATAAATACAAATCGAAGATCCCCGTCTATCAATTTATATTGATTTTCTGGTATAATATACATACAATAAATTTGGGACATTATATGGTTGATGTTTGCTCGGAGCATAGCATGTGGGATAACTCTATTTAAAAATTATAAAAGTAGTAACAAAAAAGTGTCACAATTGATTTATCGCATTTAAAAGAAAATATCATATAAAATCAATAATAATTGATAGAAGCGTTTCTGGACAGGACTGTTGTCTTTGACTCATATCTTTTATTTTATTCCTCTGAAACTATATAAAAGTGTTAGAAAGAGATAAACCATCATTAAGTTGAACAGCCCCATATATGAGTCCAGGGCTTGAAATGTGCACCTGTCCATCTGTCACTGACAGGTCACTGTTTCTGGGTGACAAGTAGATTCTTGAGATCCCGGTCACCTAATGACAAGTGAGCCTAAATTTACAGGCTTCAGTTAGAATGTAGAATAATTACTTTGAGACATTAAGTCAGAGCTTGAAATTTGTCCAGATCAATTTGCTGTGAATTTATCTGTACAATGGCCCCCCTACCGGTACATCCCCTAAAAGTCTATTTATTTAGATATGAGAAGGAACTATTGCATGAGTTTTTTTCAATGTCATGTTTTGCTAGATAAATTAAGAACTGTATACCAGTATTTCAAAGCTCACAGTATGCTGGTTGTAGTATTAAAGATTAGAAAAATACTGATATAGAATAAAAACAAATGATCAGTCAAAGACATGTTATGATCCCACATATAGGGGTATCCAGAGGAAAAATTCTCAGGTGATGGGAATAAAATAACTCTAGCTGTCCCCTGTGACGAGCAGAAAATTCAGAATATTTTGAGCATGGTATGAGTCCTTAGGGTGTTTTTCTGAATATTAAACTGAACAGTATATCTCTACATTTCGACTGCTTATAGAACAGATAATCCTACAAAGGAATAACTGACCATTCCAATGGATACTTTTAGAACGTATACACAATTTAGTAAGCGGTACCTCAAAACATACCCGGTACTTAAGCAGAAGATTTTCGAACAAACTCGTTGGTTATAGCGATGAAAAAAGGTGTTTGTTTCTTACATTTTGCTGTAAATTTGAGATTGTTTCATTTGTGCCGAGTTAAAATATTTTAATCAGCGGTCGCATAAAAATTCCGCTTATAGACCATGGGAGTGAATTACAAAGCTGTTTTTGCTCTGCAATGTTTATGGTAATACATCATTTTTATGACTAAAATGAAGAGAAATTAAAATAGCTTCCAGATAAGATAGCGCAAAATATGTTTTCCACACAGTCGCACATTATTCCGCATCTGATTTTTGAACTTCAATGAATACAAATGGTGCTTTAAAGACATATTATGGACTTATTCAGGTGTGTAAAACTGATAAGTTAGTACTCAAGCACTATGCCAACTGTGGGAATGTAGCATGCTACTAGTTTCACCGAAAATCTCAGAGAAATCAACCATAACACTCCATAGATATCATTGTCTGAACTATGCTTGATTGTAAATATTTACATCTCGATTCGGGACGCGACAATATGCGATAAACTAATGCAAATTATTTCGCCATCGATAGTCATTGGATTTAATTAATATAAGAGAATGATGGTGTGTACTGTACATCTGGATTATTATTCGTAAAAATAACTACTTTGAGCAAGATTATTCTCCATTTATATTTCATCACCCAACCGGAGTGTTTCACATCACTTTAACAACTTCAAGGGAAAAATTCAACATAAAATATTATTAGGTGTATTTTGGAGAGCAACTCGTCATGTAGCTTTAATTAACCCTTTACCCAACAGAAGGGCCCTGTGCCAATGCATTCTCTTATATATGCGAGTCGACCATAGGTCGCCTCGCATATATAAGAGAATGCATTGGCTTAACACATATTAAAAATTATAAAATTGTTAAAGAATGTAAGAAAAAATGGTAAAAAGTGTTAAAAAAAAGATTTTTTTTAAGCCAATGCATTCTCTTATATATGCGAGGCGACCTATGGTCGACTCGCATATATAAGAGAATGCATTGGCACAGGGCATAACTGTAACTATCACAATGTGGTCAAGGAGCTGGTTCCAATGATATCCATATTTGTATGGTTCTATTGAGACAGACCAAAGATATTTTAGGCTGTTGAAGCTTTATTTGGCCGGTTTTGGCCGGTTTGTTGGGTAAAGGGTTAAACAGATTGAGAAAATTTTTAGGCGAATAATGAGAGAGATATTAAATAGATATATAGACAATAGTTAACTGTTCTGAGTAGAGTATGGGTTTCCTCCTCGAGTGAGATGCGGATTATTTTTTACAAGGAGCTAGCCAAGTGAAAATAATCTTCGCATTTCACGAGGGAAGTGAAACGGTACACTACTCAGAATAGTGTTTATTATATTTTATATACCAGTTTGTTATGATCCAGACCACAATGAAATACATGATTAGACTACTTAACCCTTTACCCAACAGAACGGCCCTGTGCCAATGCATTCTCTTATATATGCGAGTCGACCATAGGTCGCCTCGCATATATAAGAGAATGCATTGGCTTAACACATTTTTTAGGCCAATGCATTCTCTTATATATGCGAGGCGACCTATGGTCGACTCGCATATATAAGAGAATGCATTGGCACAGGGCATAACTGTAACTATCACAATGTGGTCAAGGAGCCGGTTCCAATGATATCCATATTTGTATGGTTCTATTGAGACAGACCGAAGATAATTTAGGCTGTTGAAGCTTTATTTGGCCGGTTTTGGCCGCTTTGTTGGGTAAAGGGTTAAAGCTACATCACCAGCCATTTCAGTTAAATTAAATTGCATGGATACTGAATGACACAAAACTGTGATGTCATGATACAGTGTTGAGAGAAGGATAAGATAGAGAGTGGAATAACACATCCTGTCTTCGTGGAATAGGGATAAGATTTATATTTTGATGTAAAAAGTTTATGAAAATATAATAATAATTTAACTTATAATGCATGAAGTGAATTGAATTTGATATTTTTGGTGACATATTGAACAGAGGTAAGCAGGGATATTGTTGCAAGGTCACCTTGCCAAGGTGAAGGCATTCTCTAAGTTAAGTAAATATTGCTCTAAGATTGAAATCGAGATAAAAAAATTCTAGGGAGGCAAATATAACAACTAAGCCAGACCAGACTTGTTTACTTTCCCGATTTAAGTGGGAGTCTCCCGAATTCCAGCCCTATTTCCCATACTCCTGATCGGGAAATAGTTTTTCCTGAATTCAATAAAAATGGAAGGCAAATATATCCCCAACACATGCAGCTAATTGCATACAATAGCGCTCACAAAAAGGCGACATGAATGCAATGAGAACATGCTGCATAATCTCCACGTGTCTATCCAAAGCATAATTCAAGACACCTCTTGCTAAACTAAATTAGTGTAGACACAAAGAAACCATGTGGTGTTACTGACCAAAGCATCATCTGGCAAGAAACAGAATCACGATTTTGACCCAAAGTTTAAAAGAAGTCTCATCTCTTCTCTTCTCATGTAATATAACAGAGCGAAACAGCTGGATGATGTCATCACTGTGGAATTAACTGCACATGCTATTGTCAGGAATGTGGTGGTGTCAAAAAAAAATTCTAGTTGATGTAGGGCAGTTATTTTTGAGCCAGATCTTCCAAATTTCGAAGATCAATCTCACGAAATTGGAACTCCAGAAGTAAACATGTCTGGGCCAGACTGTGTTATTAACCCTTTCAGTGCCAAGTCCCATTTTTGTATCAACCCATATTTCCTTGATCATTTTTCAAATTTATTGATAATAAGGCCACATTAACTTAATTATATGTTTCTCAGGCACCGCCGCCCCCTTAAAAATGCGCCGCCTGCTATAAATGTGCACCTGCGTGTTCCGTTTATATCATGTGTGTAACTGCAGTTAGCCGGTCATTGAGTAAGAGGGATAACTCTACTTCCAACAACTCCAAACGCATATCGAACGCACCACCTCAAAAACATGGCGCTGCTAAATATTTGCGTGATTGAAAATGGACATGTATTGATTCCATGGAGGATAATCAACATAGACACATCTGACACAACACAAACGTTTGCTGACAATTTTATGAAGGATAATTCCGTTCATTGTGAATGTGATGAGAGTTCCGTAAATGTCAGTGTTTCCAAACGAAAGAGGGATGAGTTCGACAGTGTATCGATGGAGCTGAAGGCGGCTGAAGTTGCGGACATATTTGGTAATACATGTCTACAGATGGATTACCTGCACCTTCCATTCACTTTTTATTTTACATTAAAATTTCAATCAAAATCAAAACAGCCAGTCATATTTTAATTTAACCCCAAAATTCAAGGGTTTTCAATCTGCAAACATGAAAGTTTGTAAACTACAAGTTCTTCTCGTTCCTACAGGAAGCTCAATATGATGTCGAATATATCTCCATGCTGTATATTAAAAACTAGTTTTAAATTCTACTACATGCAGTACATGTATGGCAAATTGATATTAATAACATTGACTGAACTGAATATTTTAAATATCACTTAAATAATTCAGTTCAGTCAATGTTATTAATATCAATTTGCCATACATGTACTGCATGTAGTATATTATATATCAATTTTTTCATCCACCTATGAAGGGAGACACATTTTGGCATCATCTTGAATCTTGAACAGGCATCTCGTAGCGCACCTCCCAATATAAAATTTGTTGTAAAAAGTCTCGTATAAAAACCTGCCTCCCACAAAATTTTCCCCATAAAAATTAAGACATAAAAACCTGCCTCCCAGTAAATTTTGGTCGAAAATAATAAAAATAAATACCTGCCTCCCGCCTTGTTTTGAAAATAAAAGTGCCTGAGAAACATATAATTAAGTTAATGTGGCCTAATAATGTGATACATTGATGGAGAGAGTTCCATCATTGTATCACATTATTACGGTATAATCAATAAATTTGAAAAATGATCAAGGAAATATGGGTTGATACAAAAATGGGACTTGGCACTGAAAGGGTTAATAACAGATAAAGAAAATATCATGAAATATGATCCCTGGGAATTCAGTGATGCAAATGTCAATGCTTAGGTACAATATGAGGTTAAACTTCTTTTCCATCCCTATTCAATGTGGAATGCAGCCTCAGTTGATAGAAAGGACTGTTCATTCCATTCTTCAAAATACTTTGCTAAAACACTAGCATGAACATTCAATATAAGGATGATATTTAGAATACAAACAGAGAATACCTACAGTTTGTGTTAGAATACCGAAATATTTCATGAGTCTCCGGAAAGAAATATCAAATTTTCACGAGCAGCTGCAAGCCACTAGTGAAAATTTTCTTTTTCTTTCCAGACACGAATGAGATGTTTCAGATATTAAAACAAAAACCTGTAAATATTCTTGCGCCTTATTAACCCTTTCATGATGGGAGCAGTGCTGGTGCAGCATTAAAGATCCTGTTCCAGTGCATTCTCTAATATATATGCGAGTCTCACATATATAAGAGAATGCACTGGCTTACAAGATCAAGGTAAATATTGTTAGGTCAATGTATTCTCCATATATGCAAGGCTCACCTATATAAGAGAATGTATTAGCACAGGGATTCGCAAAATTTGAGGAAGGTTAATTAATAAAAGGTGGCAGTAAATTTAATTCATGAATATCATCTGACATTGATTTTATAACAATTAATATAAAACAGAGTTTCTGACTGGCAATATTGTTTCAAAATTAATAAAGTATTACTATCAAACGTTTTTATTTCGGCCTGTTCTCTACCTTGGCAAACATATTGCCCAGACATTTTTATGAATTCCCAGGGCTAAGCTATGCATTCTTAATTCTCCTATAAATAGTCTATAGTTTTTTAATTAACACTGTGTGATAACTTACTTGAGTGACTCGAATGATGACTCTGGAATTCATGCACCATGATGTCACAAACACGACATTCAGTAACATCTGAAAAAGACAAACAACCTCACAGACACTAAAGAATAATAATCAAAGATACATATTCTTATCTTACTAAGAGCTCCTTTTTCCTCAAATTCATGGAGAAATGACTAGCTGGTTTCTGATTCCGTTTCATGGATTAAACAAGCCGTATCCTGGCTGGAAACAGTAAATGCATGTGAGTTGTGACAAAACTTGCTTGGTTTCTAAAAACATAGAATTTATACAGGCAGTTGTCATAAATTATTTCTATTCTCTTCACAGCACCTGATACATACAATTATACATATGTCATTTCAAATCAACTGATATATTGATATATTGTTGTGGTAACAACAAGGACCAGAAAACGAAAAGACTAACATGAAAAGCAAGAATTTTATACCATACCCAAATGAAGTGAGAGATGATAATATTGCCAAATTCAAGTCTATATATGTAGCACATTCCACTATGTGCATCCTAGGCTTTTTAGCTAAAGTCAAATATCTTATCTAGCCTAGGCATATTTTAAGCCCAGGTATATCACAGGTCACTTTATAGTATTTATACCATACTATATCTAATAAACAGAGAATGGCTTGGAGTTCACTATGTGGGTATAGTGCCCAGTGGGTGGTTATAGTTCATGACGTGAAGCGGAGTGAACTATACCTACCCATTGGGTACTATACCCACTGTAACCCACATAGTCAATGACAAGACAAGCTCTATTTATTATATTACACCAAACAATTGAAACTTGTGGCATGCATACTACATTTAAATAACTGTATCGTACCAACACCAACTACTGGACTGTTCAAATTCCCTTCATAAGAAATTAATGTAAATCATGTACAACTTGTTTTACTGAGAACAAATACGATGATCAATTTACCGGTAAACAGTTTAAGAGAAACATAATCATCGCAAGAAAGTGTTAAAATCAAGTCCAATAAACCAAAACGCGCAGTGTTTAGGTTTGGTTTTGAATGCACAAAAACCCAAAACTGTACCACAAGGTGAATTCAACCGAATGTTGCAACTTCGCAAGTTGACATTATTCCTGTGAAAATAATTTTCACAGTAATGTTTTAATTTCATTTGCATGCCTACCCATTGGCAGCCTGATTTATGTATACATGTATGTGATTTTGAGATTATTGCCTTTGTTCATTGTTTTTTTTTGCATGCTTGTTTGGTAAAGTAGTACTATACAAGTAAAGTGATGTGCTAAATTTAGCACAATACAAGAGAATATAGAACACAGCTCTCGACCAATCAGAAAGCGCCATTTCTGGGTGAGGTGAAATATACTTTCATTACTACTTTCACGATATCATGCATATACGATTGCAATACACTTCCGATCTATTCAGAGTTATTGCACTCATTATATATCTCCACTGCATACAATAGAATTAATATCTACCTTGAGTATGTCGACTTGCATCTCCTCTGAGAGATTCGGTGTTGAATACACAGTGTTAAGGCCGCATACAATAGAATTAATATCTACCTTGAGTATTTCGACTTGCATCTCCTCTGAGAGATACGGTGTTGAATACAGTGTTAATAGAATTATATTCTACCTTGAGTATGTCGACTTGCATCTCCTCTGAGAGATTCGGTGTTGAATACACAGTGTTAATAGAATTAATATATACCTTGAGTACGTCGACTTTCATCTCCTCCGAGAGATTCGGTGTTGAATACACAGTGTTAAGGCCGCATACAATAGAATTAATATCTACCTTGAGTATGTCGACTTGCATCTCCTCTGAGAGATTCGGAGTTGAATACACAGTGTTAATAGAATTAATATCTACCTTGAGTATGTCGGCTTGCATCTCCTCTGAGAGATTCGGAGTTGAATACACAGTGTTAATACAATTAATATATACCTAGAGTATGTCGACTTGCATCTCCTCTGAGAGATTCGGAGTTGAATACACAGTGTTAATACAATTAATATATACCTTGAGTATGTTGACTTGCATCTCCTCTGAGAGATTCGGAGTTGAATACACAGTGTTAATAGAATTAATATATACCTTGAGTATGTCGACTTGCATCTCCTCTGAGAGATTCGGAGTTGGATACACAGTGTTAAGGCCGCATACAATAGAATTAATATCTACCTTGAGTATGTCGACTTGCATCTCCTCTGAGAGATTCGGAGTTGGATACACAGTGTTAAGGCCGCATACAATAGAATTAATATATACCTTGAGTATGTCGACTTGCATCTCCTCTGAGAGATTCGGTGTTGAATACACAGTGTTGAGGATCTGTATTGGATTAGTATCTACCTTGAGTAATGAGTACGTCGACTTGCATCTCCTCTGAGAGATTCAGAGTTGAATACACTGTGTTAAGGCCGCATACAATAGAATTAATATATACCTTGAGTATGTCGGCTTGCATCTCCTCTGAGAGATTCGGAGTTGAATACAATGTTAATAGAATTAGTATCTACCTTGAGTATGTCGACTTGAATCTCCTCTGAGAGATTCGGAGTTGAATACACAGTGTTAATACAATTAGTATATACCTTGAGTATGTCGACTTGCATCTCCTCTGAGAGATTCGGTGTTGAATACACAGTGTTAATAGAATTAGTATATACCTTGAGTATGTCGACTTGCATCTCCTCTGAGAGATTCGGAGTTGAATACACAGTGTTAATACAATTAATATATACCTTGAGTATGTCGACTTGCATCTCCTCTGAGAGATTCGGAGTTGAATACACAGTGTTAATACAATTAATATATACCTTGAGTATGTCGACTTGCATCTCCTCTGAGAGATTTGGTGTCGAATACACAGTGTTAATAGAATTAATATATACCTTGAGTATGTCGACTTGCTCCTCTGAGAGATTCGGAGTAGAATACACAGTGTTAAGGTCGCATACAATATAATAAATATCTACCTTGAGTATGTCGGCTTGCATCTCCTCTGAGAGATTCGGAGTTGAATACACAGTGTTAATAGAATTAGTATCTACCTTGAGTATGTCGGCTTGCATCTCCTCTGAGAGATTCGGAGTTGAATACAGTGTTAATAGAATTAGTATCTACCTTGAGTATGTCGACTTGCATCTCCTCTGAGAGATTCGGAGTTGAATACACAGTGTTAATAGAATTAATATTAATACAATTAATATATACCTTGAGTATGTCGACTTGCATCTCCTCTGAGAGATTTGGTGTCGAATACAGTGTTAATAGAATTAATATATACCTTGAGTATGTCGACTTGCATCTCCTCTGAGAGATTCGGAGTTGAATACACAGTGTTAATACAATTAATATCTACCTTGACTATGTCGACTTGCATCTCCTCTGAGAGATTCGGAGTTGAATACACAGTGTTAAGGATCTGTATTGGATTAGTATCTACCTTGACTATGTCGACTTGCATCTCCTCTGGGAGATTCGGAGTTGAATACACAGTGTTAAGGATCTGTATTGGATTAGTATCTACCTTGAGTACGTTGACTTTCATCTCCTCTGAGAGATTCGGAGTTGAATACACAGTGTTAATAGAATAATATCTACCTTGAGTATGTCAACTTGCATCTCCTCTGAGAGATTCGGAGTTGAATACACAGTATTAAGGATCTGTATTGGAAACCATGTCTCCTCCTCTTCCATCTCCATGCTAGACTGGAAACGTTCATCTTTTAAAAGAAACTGGAAAAGAAAGCGTTAAAAGTTCACAACTGTTTTCATGCTCAAATCACTGAATATCCAATGAAACCGAATAAAGTGTACCACTGATGAAACATAACAACCACATAAATTGTATATATCAGACAATATGAAACCTAATAATGAAATTGATGTTGCCTTACATTTAAAGGTACTCAATCTGATTTGTTAGTACCCATATCATCAGATTCCAATAACAATGTTTTTTTAAATGCTACTCCAGTAATCAGAACCGATTATTTGCCCAAAAATAATGCTAACCACAGTCAACTATAGTATAAAATTACCCAAAACATCAAAACCTGTTATTTATCAACATTTTGTTCGACGAAATTTTGCAGGTTTGTCAAATATCTGACACAAAAAAGCCACTTGATTTTAGAGTTATCCATCTTCATCAGCAATTAACGCTCGGATTATGTAATCTTTTTGTTTTGCTACTGGTAGCATTCATTGTGAACAATATTTAAGCTACAAACTTTTTAAAATATCTAACCTTCACTATAACGTAGCCTAATATCCATTTATATCGAACCTTGTGATATATTGATCAATTTTAATGTTGAAACATTTTGCTCACCTCGATCCCTTTCAAAGATAGGCTGGTGAATCTCTTCACCCTCGATTCGAGAGCAAGTTGGAATGGGTTAAGGCATTTCTCCCTCAAAACATATGCAGGTGTGCTTGTCAATGCATCAGGATTGTTCAGGGTTTCTGAAAATGTTCAAAGTTAATTTTGTATGTGTGACAAAATATTTTCCAAACCTACCAACAATTGAAATGTAGAACGTTCTGCTGAAGAATTTCAGCAACATTTTATTATTAACTAAAATAAATGTGACTACTTTTCTGTGCAGGTTTTTTGCAGTACCTTACTCGTATTTAAATTTGCGCAGTACTTTTTTTCGCGCACCCATCAGTGCGCAAATTTAAAACTGAGCGAAAAATAATACGACTCTCAAGTTTAATCTAAATCACAGTCCTAGGAATAGAAGAAGGCTATATTGCTGAATTTACATAGTTTATGAACGGTTGAATAAACAATTACGCCTATAAATGTATGCATACGTTTACATTCGGCCAACCGCTATCAAGAACATTGATCATAATACCAAGCAACAAATCATGGTAACATAGACGTTTAAAATGATCGTAGAAGTAATACTATATATAATATCCCAGTTCGCCACAAAATTATGACGTATGTACATGTAGTTACTAGTTTATAATGTCAACACGATGTGAATGCGACGCGATTGTGTTTAATATACACATACAATGACTAAGAACCGAAACTCTCATCAGCTTCAAGACATATGAAAATATCACAGAACTATTACGAAAATAGTTTTGTCAGTCTCGAATTCGCGCAGTTAGGTGCGTGAATTTAAAGTGCACGAATTCAAAACTGAGCAAAAAATAGTACTGCGTGAATTTAAATACGAGTAAGGTATCACAGGCATTGCCTGATCAGAAAACTTAGCAGAAATAGTTTTATTCTGCCATTTGCAGAATGAGGTCCCCATAGGATGAATTTAGTGTTGATATCCCATACAGTGGGGTAGCATCACCAAATTCACCATTCTGCTTGGACCTCAACTATGGTAGACCTAGGATCAGATTGAAGTTCCCCAGTTGAAGTTGGTGATGTTCACCCATTTGTCACCTCAATTATGCATTTTATCTTCTGCAAATTAGGGGATATACAAACTGAACAGAAGGGAAAAAGTAACTAAAAGAATGTCAATTTGAAACTATAGATACTTCCCAGAAGATGAGGCCTAAGCAGAATGAGGGTGAATTTGGTGATGCTAGCATCACGACATTCGCCTTCTGGTGACCTC
Organism: Siphonodentalium dalli; assembly: GCA_032622095.1. Lineage (NCBI taxonomy): Eukaryota > Metazoa > Mollusca > Scaphopoda > Gadilida > Siphonodentaliidae > Siphonodentalium > Siphonodentalium dalli. The sequence continues at coordinate 50,559,262 of CP136061.1, forward strand.
ATTCTGCAAATGTCATACACACTGAATTCAGGTTTGACAACACAATTTGATACTTCTTTGAAAGCCCTTGTGATGGTCAACATCCATACCAAATTTCATTGTAAAAAACAACCAGTGGCAGAGATATCGACCTGGACAAACAGACAGACACACATGAACCAGTATACAGTACAAGTCTGAGTTTAGTACCAGTCATTTGCAGAAAAAAGTCCCCCAGGGTGTGAATTTAGTGACGCTATACTGCAAAGTGGGCTAGCATCACCAAATTCACCCTCTGGGGAGTCATTATGCTTAGGCCTCATCTGCTATGGGAGACATAGACTCAGATTGAAGTTCCCAAATGGTGAATTTGTGTTAGGCCAAAACAAAAAACTTCTCTGTTTCCGATAACAATGGGATAATTTTCCAGACAGGCAGGCAGGGATTTTTTTTTTTTTAAACCTTTCAGCCGTAAGTGATATAATAGTGTAGTTACAGTCCCATGGAATATGGTAGATCAATGTGCATTGAAAATGAGCCAATCATTGGGTAAAAACATGCTGTCCCTTGAATTCATTCACTCTGCAGTATGATCTCTACCAATAACTGACTTATTTTTGCTTTCGGGATTGGGGAAAAAACAATAAATATTCACATTGACACTGTAACAGGTAACTTAACCACACCAGAATTATGGGTAACTTTTCAGGATATAGTCCGAAATATGGCTTGCTGCCATTCATCGGAAAGCTCTCACAGAGAGCTTTCCGATGAATGGCAACAAGCCATATTTCCGACTAAATCCTGAAAAGTTACCCATAATTCTTCTGTGGTTAAGGAGTCGATTATTTAGGGCATTACTGTATTTAAAGACAAAACACTGACAAATGATAGTGATTATATTTCAGGAGACTAAATTGTTTGTCAATTGTATTTCAAACAATCCAGAACAATGCATTATGTAGCACATACCCACAGCACTGTCACATGCTTCTTTAATGTGCCCAAATTTCGCTGATGACTCTCGGCCCAACTGGGTCAACAAATCTTCAATCATCTCTGTTAAGCTGTTATCTCATCTACAAATATTAAAGTAAAGTGTTTAAAATATCTACATCATAGCCATTATTAAAGTAAGGCCAAAACAAACAAATTATTTGAGTCTCATACAATTTTTTTTCTGAATCAATCAGAATCAATGAGGGAGGGAGGTCTTTATTTGTTTTTTTTTTGTGCACATCAAAACTTTGTAAGCATGGTTCATGATAGCTTCCATTGTCTAGTAATAGTCCGAAAATGTAGAGATAACTTTGTTTTGTATATACATGTACACTCAATCTGATATAAAAATTACATTGTGCTACTAGTATACCTGTATGGCAGGGATTATCAATAATGTTATAATGCCCCCGACTATTTACAATTGTTATTGTTGTCTATAAATTGACACCTCTTCAATATAACATGTGATCCTAAAGCTAGTGCCTTTCAATTGTTCTGGAGTTACAATTAGTACACCAGACTATGAGGATCAGTTATTCATTTTCTTCAATGTACATGTAGTCATCTACTTAATGTTCTATTTCACTATGTGTATATATGATAGTAAATTTATCCATAACAGAGAATATGTTAAGAGTTCATGTATATTGCAATTAATGCTCAATACATATGGAACTGTTGGTAAAAACATACCAAATTAATTTTGAATTTTTTTTTTTTTAAATTCGGCCCCAAATGAAATCGGCCCCACATGAAGTCAGCCCCATATATAACAGAAATAATGTTTAAAATCATTCTTTATTTATTTGATGATATGAAATATAAATGACAAAATACTAATAATAATATTGACAATATAAATAACATGATAATACATTAATTAACAATCAATTCAAATGACGTCATCGTCACTGCCGTTGTCAGTTATGGGCCCTGAAATCTCCGCAATCCTTCTGAGTAGCTGGCTTGTGGTCAAATCTCTGTCACTATATATAGCTTCCAGAGGTTGAATATTTGACCCTGCACATGTGTGGTTTGGCTCTGTTGGATTCTACATAGCTTCTTCTCTCTCACTAGTTTTTGATGTACATGTAGGCCAGTGCAGGGGGATTAACTTTGCCTCGGAATGCATAAGTGGCACCAACACATAGAAAGCAAATTTGCGCTACCTCCCTTCTGTATCATTGTTGGTTCTGATTGACTGATTGCTTTATTTTCTTCACGGTATATCGGCAGTTCAATATTATCGCGACAGGTAATGTGACTGATAACCAATCAAACATTCTCACACAAATGCTGTGAATTTGAATATGTTGTGACTTTTTGTCAATCGAAGCATATCTACCAAATATGACACTGGACAGTTAATCCAAACATTGTGCTGGATTAATGATACGACGTGCTCACTGAGTGCTTTATTTAGTCAGGCAGTCCATGTTTACGTGCCTGGCACGGTCCACACACGCATGTGACAGGATGATTCAAGTTTTACTTTATGTTGTCTATGGTACGGTATACAATTAGGTGCTGTGCTTATATTATCTCCCCTCTAGCATGTGTGCTCAACCTGTACTCCCGTGTCTGGAATAAACGTGCATGCACCTTTAGCAAACTTTGGAAATATTCCACCCTGCATGAAGCTTATTCCAGTCTGCACATTTTTATTATTTCGTTTCTATTAATTTTGGAAGACAGGCCGACAATGTTTTTTGCCACAACATATCTTGATCGATCGAGTATTGTTTATAAAATCCCGGCACTGTACTAGTGTGTCAATATACTACAAATATTGTTGACCGGCAGACCGGGAGTCGCATGTGTGAGCCGAAGTCCCGGGACTTCTGAAACATCGGTGGGAAAATTTATTTTAAAAATTAAAATGCGCAAAGCGCAATGCTCTCTATTACATTTCCAGTACCGTATTTTTAAAGAGAAATCACTCAGCAATTTTGATCGTGATAAGTTATATTTAACCCACAGCCATTTGCCATGTAGAGGGCAACAAAAAAGCAATATTCACGAACCAGGATTGTGCTAATTAACCAATGGAAGTATGCAGTTGTACTGCGTGCATCATACGTCATACAGAAAAATCGATAACCAGGTGCCTGGACTGCACTAGCTAACCAATGGATATGCAATTGTACAATACACACTAAATGTAAGTCAAATGCTATTATCTGCGCTTGACTCTCGGATGGCGACTCGTGGAATCAGCGAGCCGCTGTTGTTTGGGAAGTTGTATACGATAAAAGTAAATATAAAGTGATAATTTCTACTGCACTTACGGTAAACATGAAAAGAAATATATGTTGTTTTATTACTAGGAAGTGATACTTTTTCTGAAATTAATGTTTTTATTGTTGCAATTGAACACGAAACGAGCGGTGACATGGTTATGAGGGGAAATGGGTGGGCTCGTTTTATGAAATTTATCAACCAGCTTTCCATACTTGTCAATTATATACTAAGTAGGGGTGGGGATATTTGTTTTCGGGGTTTTTGACACAAATTTCCAACAACTGTGGTTCCTGCACTGCAATATCTACAGAATAACAGATACCATTAGGCCTATAAAACAAAATACCTTTGTTTCCCCTAACGGAGCTGAAATATATAGGTGCGGGTGGGCGGGATATTTTTTATTTTTTTGAAATCGCCCGAAAGTTCTCACTTTCCCGTGTATATATACATGTCAGGTGTGATTTCAATGCTGGAAGCTTCATTATGATATTGGAAGGAGATCAGCAAGACACAAGACATAAAATAGAATAGCATAGTATTTATTTGTATTTAAAATCACAAAGTACAATAAAAAGTAAATATTCAATACCAATTCAATAAAAAATATCCTATACCAACATATGCTACCATTTTTACTTTAAAAGTGTTTAAAATATCGCCAACAAAACACTCATTTTCAACGTTAAACGTTTCCTTTGAATCCAAGTCCAAACTACTGCATTTAACGACAACGTTGTCCGTAAAACTCATATGGTGTTCTTGAAACACGTGTAAAAACTTCTTAGCATGTGAAACTACGGTAAATTTGTTTACCGCGTCCATGAGAGAACTTTTAGATACTTTAGCCCTAACACACTGCTGCTAACCATGATTTGTGACGCCATGACATAGGTGAATATTCCTGTTTTGATGGAAGTTTTAGTGATGAGCCGATTGTCAAATAGACCTATGCGCCGATTATTTGAGATCACAATCGGCCGATTCAGGTGCCGATTCCTATTATTGTAATAATTATACCAGAATATTTTATATGTGTTATATAATACTTAGAATTAGAAGCAAGCAACAACCGTAGTAATATGCCAGTACAAAGTATATATACATGAGTATACGTTTGGGTAAGTATAGGTAGGTATGGGCGGACTTGTGATCGAATACAGGCACATGTCCTGCAGAGGCTGTGGTACGGGGCCTCGGTGTATTTATGTAATGTATTGTATCGACGATGCAATGCATTAACTTTCCCATGTATTCCAGGCTATTCCACAACAAATAGTTTGAAAGTTTGATGTAGCCACGTGCATGACGACATATCCACGGCCCGTTTTTGATAACAATTCATCAAACGGCATTTTTCTTTGACCCCAATTCAAAGACATCACATCAAAGCAAATGAGCCGACTGAACTAGTTGCAAGTTACACCATGTTCACGTCAATTTCGCAGACATGCACGATTTGATTGTCGATTTCGGCATGGTCATCAAAATAATCATTGGTGGTGACCTATACGTGACGTCACATGAGGCTGACTGGATGGAATGACATTGTCTTCGACTATTTAAAGTTAATCATTAATGGAAAGTTGTGTTGGGTGAAAGACTTTCAAAAGATTATTACAGATAGTAAAATTAATAAATAAATTTCTTTAATATCTGACTATTAATGCTTGTACAGTTTTTATTCCTGCGTCCTGACAACTGATCAGTACACATGTTATAATATGCTCAATTTAATTGAACAAGCAGTGAAGTCAGCTGCGCAATTAAATGTCACGTGACATGCACTTTCGGTTTCTACAGTTTATCCCTGTTTTACGCTGTGTGTACTATATAGATAGATTTGTTGTGCTGCGTATGCATACATTTTGATTTTTGATAGTCTGACATACATAAATAAAAATGTCTACATGTTGATAACGAACAATAAAGTTACGTATCGGCCTACATGAGTCCCATGAGATGTAATTTGTGTACATCATCATATAATTTATGATTACGCGCAATCACGGCGTCATCATCGAAGCCTGGCTCTAACCCAAAGTGTCACGTGCTTCCCTGCGATCCCCACTGTAATATATTGTTCAAACATAGACCCAGGTACGGCCGGTGTATTGAAGAGGAGATGGCTGTATATCAAGTTTGTGTTTGGTAAATCACTTTCCCCATGTTTACTGGTCATTTATTCAACAAAACATCGTCATATTTAAAACAGTTTATTGAAGAAAAACAAGCACCTGATTTCTATTTAGACAATCGGAAATGCCGATGTTGAAACCCGACTCCCCGAGTACCGATTGTCATCCGATGGGCCACAATCGGCCGGTTCCGATTGTCGGCTCATCATGCACTAGAAGATTTAAACGAAAACGATGTATTTTTTATTTTCCGTGGGCGCCGCCATTTTACGAAATGCGTCCGGACGTCGAGTCATTAGAAACGGGACTATTATAAAGCGACGAACTGAGACAAACAGCGTCGGCAGCTATTTTCTTTTATTTTCGAAAAAATAAAAATAAAAAAAAGGTTTTAATAGGTCACGGTGCGGGCGGGTTAGGGGAAACAAAGGTATTTTTTTTTTAGGCCTTACCAAAACAGAGCGTGTCATTATCAGCACGATGTTCGATGAATTAATACTATTTAGAACGCCCTGAAAAAATATGTTAATGAATTTCAGAATGAAATGATAATAGTCAGTATCATGATATCTCATGACATGAGACTGATGAGTGTTTTTGAAAAATAAAAAAATTCCTTCCTGAATTTCCTTGTAAGTTGCGACTTCAAAATCAACTTTTCTATGAGGGTAATCAAAGATGATTTAAAAAAAACATAATCACTGCATATCACAAAGTTGTCATGCAAACGCATGCAGATATATATATGTAATTAAGTGCCTTTTTAAGCGTAAATCTGTGATATCTGGTAAGAAAAGTCATTTATTTTTTTTCGTGTCACTTAGATCAATAAAAATCAAGGACGACAACTCGATGACGGTCTTTATAAACGGAACCCTTTACAGCGCGTAACCAAGAATGCCAACTGGCACCTAAAGGACTGTATCATAAATTATAATTTTGCATCCTGAACCGAACAACTTGTGCGCGACTGCAAATGAACAGAACAATTTTGTTTCTATCCATCTAATTTTACGTAGCTTTGCAATGTTCATTGCTCAGCAAAAAATAAAACAGGAATACATGGTATATAATTATGTGATATACATGTAACAGATAACAGATTAACATGAATTGTAAAGATATATAAATATCAAATTATTTGATTTATTACTGGACAATGGTCAACTGCAGAAGGATGTGATGTACCAAGTGGTACATAACCACTACCACAGTTGACCAATGCCCAGCATGAGTATGGCGTTTATATAGGGTATGAGACTGTAAAGGAGTTGTCCGACACTAACAGGTGACCAAAAACCACCGGGGATAGCATAAGAAAACAGTCCTAAGACCATTTATTTACATTATGGTCCCCAATGGATTCAGACCACATGAGAGACAGGAACATACCCATACGCTTCCTACCATCACAAACTACTGATTTAAAAATATATTTATTTTTTATTTAACCAATGAAATGCAAATGGTATGTTGAAATTAAAGTCACGATAGGTGACAGTGAGCTAAACGGCACATATTTTCCACTAGAGTTAAAAAACACACTGGAGAGATATATCGATTAAAATAGGTGAGAGGGTGTCTTTGACTATTGTGTAGGTTCGGTGGCTATGTGGTTATGATAAGGCTAGCACCAACTTATCGCAGTGTACCATGGACAGTAAGGTGATGTTATTCCCTTCGACCTGGATGACACCGTTCGATCACGTACTACGACACCACAGTCAAGGGTTACCCTCACCCTAGTCATTAAATAAAAGTTATATACAGAGCAAACTCTCCTAAGTGTATCATGGAACTACACAATCACCTACTTTGTTAACAGTACTTATAGATAGAACTTCCAGATTGTTTATATCTATTAAAATACTCTGAGTGAATAGCCTTGGTCCAAACTGTGTTGTTACCTTTGGGATCAATTTGGTTAGAAAAATCATTCCAGAGTACTATTCCTGTATAACAGAAACTGTCCGAGCCAAAAGGACATATACATGAGGGATTGGGATTTTTTGTTGCCCTGATCTTAATTCATAGCTGCAGTAAGAGCTAACTCTTGTAAAGTGTTCAGAGAGGTATTTGGGAGCCTTTGAGTCCACAATCTTCTTCATTAGCAACAGCTTTCTTTGGTTAACCCGCTGTTCAACAGTTAACATGTCCATGTTTAGATGTTCCTCACAACTTCCTTGTACCCCACAGTTGCTCGGTTATGCAGCCCAAGACAGAATCTAATCAATCTATTCTGAGATTTCTGCAATTCCCCTTTGGTTGTTGTAGTTAGTGCACTATACCATGAGCAACAAGCATAATCAAAATAGCCCTGAATCAAAGCAAGAACTAGTAATCTTTTTGTGAAGCTTGTTAAAAAAAATCAGCTTTTCTATAGGCCTACAGGAACTTAAGTCTTGAGCATGATATAGATAAGACTGTTTGGGATGAGGCTTCTCCACTTAGATGTTGATCCAAAACAACTCCCAGATAACCGGTGTTAGAGGGGCTGATTCTAGTCTGATTACATTTTATGTTAAGCTGATTGCTGGATCGAATTCTAGTACGTAGCAACCATGCCGCACCTATAGCCAGCCTATTATAATAATTTATGTCGCTACTAATCAGTATTCACTTTAAATAATCTAATTAATATATATATTATGTGTATGTCAGAGTTATATATGGAGGCACGGATTCGTTATATGAGTGTTCATTGCTTCATATTCGCTTAACTCAATGAGGGAGAACAAATTCTCTTATCGAAATCGCGGGCCATGTGTTGATCGGAATGGTACGTTCCTCAAACCAAATCAAGCTTGAAAATCGGTCCTTGCCGGGGTTAGAACCCGCGCCAACCTCGTCCAGCACAGAATGTGATGATCTTATCCACGACCTAACCTTAGAATATTCAAGCACCGCATTCATGAACCAATCAGCCTACTTCAGTGTCTGGGAAAACTTTTTGAACGAATCATCAGCACTAGAATATTATCTCACTTAGAGAACCAAAACTTTTAAAATAAATTTCAACGAGCATATCGTAAAGGCAAAGATGGAACAGAACATATCTATAGAATAGTTGAAGACATGCGCATAGCATTGGGTCGAGACTGGGAGGGGGCCGCTGTTTTCTTGGATGTAGAGAAGGAATTCGACTCAGTGTGGCACCACGGCCTTCGCTACAAACTAAAAATAACTACCGACATCCCCACTAAAATGTTACGACTCATCTCCTCATTTCTCATGCAAAGATCTATCAAGGTAAGGGTGGGTGAAGAAATCTCAGATAGTGTAGATCTTAAAGCCGGTACGCCCAAAGGTCGGTCCTAAGCCCGCTACTTTTTCTAATATACGTCAACGACATCCCCCAAAATCCACTTCACAACATACAAATATCACAATTCGCCGACGATTTGGGCATTTGGACCACAGGGGGAACCCCAAAATGTTGGAATTAAGACTACAAAAACAACTTAACGACCTGGAAGTATGGTGTTCCAAATGGCGCATCAAACTTAACATAAAAAAAACCCAGTTAATCGTATTTAGCAGAAAACATACCAAATGCAAACTTAATTTATCCATCTTTGGGGAAACTTTCGAACAAACCCAGGAAGCAACTCTACTGGGCATAACCCTCGACCACAGACTATCTTTTCACCCCCATATTAAAACATTTCGACCAGGGCCTACCAAAGAATTGGGCTTTTAAGGATGCTCAGGGGCACATTATGGGGACTCAATCCAGAAACCCTGATTAAACTTTATAAGCAATTTATACGACCAATCATGGAATATGGGGCCATCATATTAGCCGACCTTCCCAAATCCACACTCAATAAACTCCAAGTTATACAAAATAAAACATTAAGAATGGCACTCCAGGAAAACATACGTACCCCCATCAGGACGTTACATGACACAGCCGATATACCAACATTCCGCGTTAGATTACAAACACTAGCCGCAAACAGTCTTATGAGACTACAAGGCAGCATCCTAGTCGACGAATTAGAACTTAGGAAAACATTACTTACCAAAGACAAAACATAAATAGCTGGCCGGCGAGGCGAAGTTGGTTCTGGTTCACCGGAATAAACCCCTCAATTGCCATGCCATCACTTCCCCATTCAACAAACACTTTCCAATCAACACAAATAAATAGACTTATCTCACAAAACTCATAAAAAACGCGAGGTCGATCAGGTTACTAACATAGCTCAATCACAAGGAAAGTAAGTATACAAGTATATAGCACACTATTCAGTCACTCCCTCCAAGCGGACTGGTAATTTTGAATTATGTTTTAAAAGGGCTCGATGAGACGTACTGCTCATCGGCGGGATATCACAGTGAATTGGCCACGCCCTCTCTGCAGTAAAGCAAGCCCTAAATAAAACCCACTGTTGAAACTCAGCATAAACAATCTATTGTGTATGAACTAACCCATTTATGCAACATCCGCAATATCGACCGTCTAATAAAGACTAACCCAATATTAAAAAGTAGGGTAGCGGGCTCAGGCCCTAGATGGCTCCTTGTGCGCTGATGAATGTCCTCGGGTGGCATATATAGATACCCTTTTGGTGGCCGTAGTATAAGCCATTGAGTAATTATCTCTTTCAAACAATCAACGACTAACCTGCTAACCTTATAAAAAACTTATATCCCACACACCAAATACAATTTGTGCGGGTGGGCGCAAGTAATAACGGAGTTTGCCTTCACACATTGTTTGTTGTTTGCCTGTGTGGTCGCAGTATAAGCTATCAAATAATAATCTCCCTCAAACTGCATATGACTTACAATCACATACACAAATTTAAACACATGCTTTCAACCACACCCGTGCGTACATGAAGACATAACTACTAGCGATAACACTCGGTACCCAACATTCAGACACATACCACCAACAGTCTGGCCTCAGCTGCTTCATCATCTGCATGCGCATCACAACACAACCAGGTCAACGGGTTCTGAGACTCACACAGGAGTGTACGGCGTGCACTGCACCACCGAGAGTTGGGGAGCCCCGACCGACCTTAAGTCAACCGGCCGGCATTGCACACCCTTCCTAGAGTTGAGCCCGTAGTATAAGCCCTGAATACAGCAGACTAAGGCAACGGAGTTCATGCATGCACTAACTTGGACACTAGTTAACAACAAACCACAAAATAAAAAGATATCAACTAAGTTAAACACACAGAACTCGTATTACAAACAAGGTAAGTCTTCTCGCTGGTCCGCTTTTGGAATGGGGGGGGGGGGGGCTTTGCTTCCTGTTAGGGTGGCATGTAACCCATACTCACTAGGAGAGAAAAATAAATGCGCTCTCTCCGCCGTCCCATAAAAGCCAAACTGGTTACTGTGACGTACAGTTACAGATACAGACAGATACTCCACAAGCAAGCATCAAATAACTATTAAACACTCACAACCAAACTCAACAAACGCTCTTCAGCGGCACTATGGCATTCAAACGTGGGTTGTAGGAGAGGGCTTACAGCCCTTTCAAATCTTTCCGGGGGGGATCTTGCCAAACCCAAACCCCAAACTCGGCCGCATTCATGAATTCAGGTGTCATTACAAATTCGTTCCACGGGGACTTCAATCCTTTCTAACAAACAGACTCTGTCTGAACACACCGATTATATGTGATATCTCTTTAACATGACCAAATGTGATGACGTCTCATTTTCTGTGATGACGTCAAAACTTCACAACCAGTTGTGAAATTTAGTGGCGATAAGTTTCCTTGAAATGAGAGTTTCTGCAATATTATGGACTTTCCGCCAAGGAATAAATAGTCAGACACACAAACTTGCGAGAAATTATTGTACTTCTTCAACACCCACAGGTTTTGTGTATTTATTTTATTTGAAACTTCAGTTTATATAACAAAATATTTGACCTTCGATGCCAGGGTAGATCTACTTTCGATTTCCGCAGCAACAACAGATAATTCAAGGATTTAAATTCCTTACCAAGTTACATACCTTATGATACCTTATGCTGTTAGTGGACGGTTGCTGGTGCCACTATTATTCTGTCCCTTTTCCATCGTAAACGTCTGTAAAATCAGGTTGGGCACGCATCCAAAATCATGAAAATGGGCTAAATTTAGCCTAAAATTAGTAAAACTAAAAATGCAGGGAATCCCTGTCTGTAAATTAGTGTAATGCCCGAAAAGGGAGTTGACAGGTAATTCTAGATAGAACAAAAATCTCCAAATATGCAATATTTTTTTATCCAAGGACAATTAAGGCCAAGGCATGGTTACCAAGGGTACAATATATTCCACACACCATCAGAAAAGGGAAGAGACACAGTCATATGGTATATCACTATTATATGTCAAAGAGAAGCTACACGCTACCTCCCAGCACAGTCCTGGGAATCACTGACCATGTAATATTCAACTTGATTAAAATATAAATTATAATAAACAAATATATTACCTTTACATGTAGGCTTAGTTCAGTCATGAACGTAGTGCGTATGCTGAAAGCAGCAATCTGCGAAAGCGGTCATGTTGACCTAATGTAGGCTTTACTACATATAGAGAGAGAGAGAGAGCGAGAGCTACCAGTTAGGCAACTTCTGATGTTGTTATTATGCATACCATCATCTGATTGATTGGCTGAAAGCCTGAAAACCACCCAGGTGCCGTGATACATGTATACTGGGGTTCCGTATTCATCACTAAAACGAACAGTAGATTTTTCGATAGAAAAAAATGCAATTACCTCTCCACATTTCACATGTGGCAATTAAGTAAATTTCTCTTAATGCGCTCGTTAGGTCAGATAAACTCTACCTTGTCGGAGTTGTACATAAATCGTAATTTTTCATCCATATATTCCCATTTTGTCAAGTGGTGGCGATTCTTCGGGTGACGTCATTCTGAAAAAGCAGGAAGTTATTGATTCAATTCCCTATTACGTATTCCTTATTAAATGCAAATTTGCAATATCTTTCTTCCAAGCTTTTCCAGTGTACCTGAACAATTGACTAAAATACGAACCGGATCCCGGACATCGCATGTTGAACTGGTGTGAACGCGTGTAGTTAGTAGAGCCAATTTATGCACATCCGATGTGCGTTTACTCGCACAATAACCCCTACTATTCGGATTATCCAAGTGAGAATTGGGCATTGTAGCCAATAATCCGGTAATCAATGCGTGTCAAATTCGTACTCACAGTACTTGTTTTATGTCGTGTTTTTTAACAATCACCGGTTGGCAATTCGTGAACGAAATATTTATAGATTGGGTGGTTTTATCAAAATTCCTGAGGAATCCCCACCATTTGAGCTGAATTAATATTTGATTAACTAACAGCTATTTTCTGGTAAGCGGGGAAAGATAGAAACAAACTGAATACATGTACAGTGCTCAGCATTTCAAGAAAAAAATACTGAATATGATTATATAAACTCAGAATGGGCGAATGTTTGTGTGGCATGAAAATTTGTACTGTGTATTTTCGTACAAATCATCTGCCAATGAAAATCCATCTCACAGAATTTTAACTTGCCCAACTAGTATTTCTATATTATATTGACTTAATATTATTAACTGTTATATTTAACAGTGATTCCTAGGGACTGTGCTCCCAGTTAGCCAAGGTCCCAGTTAGCCAAGGTTCCAGTTAGCCAAAAGGTCCCAGTTAGCCAAGGTCACAGTCAGCCAGACTTGAGGTCCCAGTTAGCCAATGTGAAGGTCCCAGTTAGCTGGCTACCCTATTGATTACCTCCATGAAACAATCACATTTTAAATTGTCATTCTTTAGTTATGTACCACTATCACATCTACAAAGAAGCAATAAACTCAACAAGACAACAACTCACCACGGCTTAAGACTAAGCACAATTAACAATCTTTTAATTAAGTCTTAAGACCTGCGTGTGGTAGTGTGTTTTCTGAAAATATAACATTTTGTCATAAAAACTAGGGAAATATCCATTTATAGTTTTTGCAGGTTATTTGTTTTTGAAGGTCAGGAACATTCAGTTTATGTAGCTCACCTGAGGGACACACTAAAAGTTGTAGTCCGAATCCGATCCCAGTAAAAGGTGTAGTTGGGATTTTCAATTTCGATTATTGTCATTAATATAAGTCTCAATAATTAACACCCTAATTAGCAGCTGATTCCAACTACAACTTTTAGTGGGCTGGAGAATGAAAAATGTCAATAAAAGTTGAAATATACATGTAAGACTTACAAAATTATCTTTTTAATTTCTTTTATTTGTAATTGGCATAGCTTACCACAAACCAAAAACTCATCATTATTGGAATTATATTAACGACAATAAACAAATTTGAAAATCCCAACTACACCTTTTACTGGGCTCGGACTACAACATTTAGTGTGTCCCTCAACTGATTGGTTAAAACGAACAGCTTCACTCAGAGACGACTGTTTCTGACATGTTTATGCGAACTCTATTTGGAGAAGACAAAGTACGGAAGCGTGAGTGGTCACAAAAGCAAATTCTAGGGAAAGGATCATTACATGTGATATGGATGGGATGAATACAATCTATGCCGAGTTTCGTGCTGCCGAGAACGGAATGACTTAACATATTTAAACTGACTGGTAAAGCTAACCGAGTTTTTAGAGTATTCTGTTCTTGAGTGGGTAACAAATTTCAATGTCTCCCTTGACAGCAGCAGACAACTGTGTGATGACTAAAAATTCCAGGTATTGTTCACTGATGCTGCAGCTTGTTGAACTTGGCATCATTGTGAAATGAATTTTCAGCCCTCAAAATTAGCTACAGCAAAAGGCAAGGCCATAGAAAAACCCCTCAAATCCAACATGAAATTTAACCCTTTCTGTACTACATGTAAATACTCATTGACAAGTAGTTCCCTTTGGCTTAGGAAATGTTCAGATAATAAGTTTAACAAACAACCATAGGTAATTTGTTGAACAAACAACCACAGGTAGTTTGTTGAAGTTATAATAGGCCAAAGAAAAAAGATACTATTTTTCCGCACATCGACCGACCCTAAACTTTTTATTGATATTTTGAGAAAAAGCCAAAATTTTCTGAAAACATTGTTTTTCAACACCAATGCTCATAAATATTGATGATCATTAGTGTGCAAAATGCATGGTTTCTAACATATTCCTGTGAAAAGTGACCATGAAGTGACAGCTGTCTCAAAAGTTAAAACCGCAGGTGTGTGATGGATTGTGGATTGATGGGCATGAGTTTTGCAATTTTAATTTCATGAGAGTGGATCTGAGGCCTGCTTTATGCCTTGTTTGGGACTTATGGAACATAGGAACACTATCAACAGATAAGGTGGGTGTGTATCTATATATATGTATAGATTATTAACACATGTTTGGGGTATAGCTACTGTTCCAAAAACCAGGTTGGTTGTACTGCTACCTCCAGACAATGGGATGTAGGCGTCACAATACAAGTACCAGTATAATGGCGGTATTATGGGTAAAATTCTGATAAAAAGTTAGTGACATCAATTTTGTACCAAGTTTATAGCCAAAATCATGAAAATGTGGTATGTGAATAATAAAACATGCAGTTACCGGTAAGTAAGTTTGATCTTTTATCAATCTTAATGTATATTTCCACTGTTTTGTTCAAGTAATACTTTCCCCAGAAAATGAGATGGCATTTTATGTCACCTTCGATCAAGGTACATGTAGTTCAATATTTCTGCAGCTGGATAAAAATTATCAACAAAAAAAAATTTCCCTATCCACCCCGTTGGACAAAACAAGTGTCCATTGGCATCGCAGTGTATTTGCCGTTCGGCCGCGGTGTCAGAGTTTGTAACTGCAGATGAGCACCGTGGTTGAACGGCAAGTACACCATGGCCGAACGGCAAGTACACTGCAGCCGAATGGCAAGTACACCACAGGCAAACGACAACTACACCGCGGCCGAACGCCATGTACACCATGGTCAGATTTCTGGTTTGTATCGTCTTTTTTCAGTTTAATGAACGCACACCACGGCAACTACACCATGGCCTAACAGCAAGTACACCGCGGCCCAACTGTAGTTAGCCGGTGGAGCCGTGGTGTAGTTGCATTTCAGCTGTGGTGGCAATGCTAACCGCGGTTAAGTGGTCACTTGTTTTGTCCAGCAGGGTGCATACCCTAATTATTTTGCTCCGTTAGCGGAAACATACAATCTTGTTTGTTTTTTTTGGCCTTATCTAAACATTTCCCGCCAATGAAAATGAATCGTCATTCCTCCAGACCTCCTGCACTTGTATTAGGCCAAAATAAAAAAGACCTGTGTTTCTGGTGACCCACCCGCTCCTATTCCGGCGCCCCAGACCGTTTTCATTTTATTGATTTTGCAAAATTAGTACGCATTTGATTTTATTTTCCGTGTAAACTTATTTTCCATGTAAAACAGACACATCGTGTGTACTGTTAAACCGGAAATTATACCACACTTCAATTAGGTCACAGCCCAATCAAACTTATGTTGAATCAAATTAATTGTTTCATGTGTTATTCAATAAAACAATATATTACACTGTATTCTAATATTAAGTACTTAGTTTTATTATTTTATAATGCATCAAAAACAAGGAAAAGCAGTCTGTGGAGTATTTGTTATTTATTTTGAGCAAAATTGAAAATAAAATGAAAAAATAAAATAAAATGAAAAGCCCACCCCTATTTGTTTCTTGCATGTCACCAGAAACACAGGAATATTTTGTTTTGGCCTTATCTTTTAAATAACCTGTCTGTTGTCTGTTGCTTATATTTCTTGGAACACCCTTCCAAATGAATAATAGATCATTCTCATGTATACTAAGTGGGAGAATCCATTTACATGTAGTATAGAAATGGTTGACCCTTTACCCAACAAACCGGCCAAAAACGGCCAAATAAAGCTTGAACAGCCTAAATTATCTTGGGTCTGTCTCAATAAAACCATACAAATATGGATATCATTGGAACCGGCTCATTGACCACATTGTGATAGTTACAGTTATGCCCTGTGCCAATGCTTTCTCTTATATATGCGAGTCGACCATAGGTCGCCTCGCATATATAAGAGAATGCATTGGCCTAAAAAAAAAAAAAAAAATTAACACTTTTTACCATTTTTTCTTACATTCTTTAACAATTTTAACAATGTGTTAAGCCAATGCATTCTCTTATATATGCGAGGCGACCTATGGTCGACTCGCATATATAAGAGAATGCATTGGCACAGGGCCGTTCTGTTGGGTAAAGGGTTAATGCAATTCTAAAGCAATGCTCTAGAACAAAAATGCCAATTTTAAGGGTTGAATATTGCTCCTTAATTAATGTTGATATTTATTCATAGATCACAAAGTAAATGCCAGCAGTGATGGGCCATTGTCAATATATATGGACAAAGTGGAGAGAGGTGAACTAAAGCAGGATGACTACCAGACGAGCATCATCGAAGAATTGGAAGCTTTGAACGAAGGTTTGAAAGGCTATAAGCCGAGCAAGCAAGAAGAGCAAGGATGGGTCCAAAAAGTAAATAATATTTATACCATAATCGCCTATTCTTTTGTATGTACAACATCTATTTTGTAACCTTCATCTTTACACCCAACTCTGGGTATACAGCATCCTACTGTGGGTATACATTTCTATTGTGGGTGTAAATGTTCAAACATAATGTCATGTGTTAAGCATTTATACTAATAGTAGAACTACATCGTACATGTACATGTAGTTAGCAAAATAATTCCTATGTCACATTCATTTAAAATTGGAAGTTGTCATGAAATCAATATATATGAGGAAAATTGCCTGCATTTCAATCAAATTTATGTTGCTTGCTATTGTTATATGAACTAGGAAATATAATGGGAATGGTAATTCCAAGTGATTTATCCCAATGCACATTCCTTATAGTGGCGTGTTTGTGTTGCGGGGTAGTTGAATTTGCAGAACAAATGGGTTAAACATTTGTTCTTCTGTTACATTCATTTAAAATTGGATGTTGTAATGATATCAATTACATGTAAATAGGAGGAAAATTTCCTGCATCTCAATCAAAGGTAGCTTGCTCGTATTATACATTTGTATGAACTTGGAAACATGAATGGGAATATCAAATGACTTATAAACAGGCTGACATAAAAGAATGCATCACTACATGTGATGCACATTTCCTTGTAACATCGCGTTCATGTCTTTTGGTGAGGATGCACATTAAAAGTAAACAGCGGAGTAGTAGAATTCACTGAATAAATAAAAAATAATAATTATGGAATAAATAAAATACATCCATTCATGTGCTAGCCGAGGCCCGAGAGTACAAAATTTTCACCACTCATGATCAATCGGCATGAGATTTGATTTATTAGCTTCAAAGATATACCGAAGGATATGGTCCAAATTTGGGATAAAATGGACATATGGATAAATGTTATATACCTGAGAAAAATTGTGATATAGGATAGGATAATTTGTTATTTACAATATACATACATACACATTGGTTACAGACAGTGATTATTTTATATATATATAGATTGATAAAAAAGACAGCAAATTTACATACATGTATACCAGTATGTCACACACACACCCTCACACACACACACACACACCCCCCCCCCCCACACACACACACACATAACTGAGCAATGACTGCAATAAGTTTCTAATCTTAAATCTCCATAACAACCCATAATCAGATTATTGGTATAAAACTGGATGTTATTCTGTTGGACATCTCATGAAGAAGAGAAGACCATGTGATTTGAAAGCAAGTAGGAAATTTGCATTGGGTTATGTTGAAATTGCATTACAGACAATAACACTAAGGCGTTCAGACAGCTATGATGCGTCAGTTACTAGTTTCCATTAACACATGCAACAGAGAGATTTATTTCCCTATGCAACATAAGGTAAAACACTTACCTTATATGGCATGCTTCATGATATTTCTTGTATTCAATTGATAAAAGACGGTGGCTGTTTTCAATACGAAGTAAAATTGACTTGTATTTATGTCAATAAAGTTGATAATTTTTGGGATACACAACAGACCCGCCTGAACTGTACTGAAGAACATCTCCAATGGTAGCCTAATTTATTGACCACTAATCATTGTGAGACCATATGGTATTTAACATTTAGCTATCATGCAAATTATCTATATAAACTGTATAACATAAAAGTTATTGTGTGATATATATAAGTTTTAATTGTCAGTTTCAATATTTTCAGATGTTTGGTGCTAAAGAACAGAAAGTTGTTGCTCCTGTTAAAGGTCTCTATCTACACGGAAAAGTTGGTGAGTATAAACCATATATATTCATAATTCCTCTCGGACTCTGGCCACTGCTCTATCTAGGGATGTACTCATACATGTAGCAGAAGATGCACCCCTTGAAATTGGCATTTTTCTCAGACTACAGTAATGCTCTAATTAATCGACTCCTTTAACCACATCATAGTTATGGGCAACTTTTCAGGATTTAGTCGGAAATATGGCTTGTTGCCATTCATCGGAAAGCTCTCGGCGAGAGCTTTCCGATGAATGGCAACAAGCCATATTTACGACTAAATCCTGAAAAGTTACTCATAATTCTGCTGTGGTTAAAGGAGTCGATTAATTAGAGCATTACTGTACATGTACTGTATGCCATTGCTTAAGAATTGCATGCAATTATACATTGGCTTTACCAGAGTATTGCCTTCTTCCATAGCTAATGTCAATGGCTGGAAGATGTTTACGTTCGAACACACTATCTAATCTTTACATTAGCCACACTTTCTGCATCAAGTTCCAAAATTAAAATTTAGGGGTTGCACTCTATTAAATGTTGCATCTGTGGAATACAACTGCCGGTTTAGCCCTTGATAACTGATTATAGGTGGAGAAAGTTTCCACTAACCTAGCCTTGAAACAGTGTGTCCCAAACGGGTGAATTCAGTGACGTTACCCACACAATGTGCTAGCATCACCAACATACACTCTGGGGACTTGATTCTGCTTAGGCCTCTCTGCGAAGTATCTATGGTCTCAGATTTGCATTGTTCTAATAACTTTTTCCCTTCTGTTTAGTTTCTATATCCCCTAATTTTCAGAAGATAAAATACATAATTGAGGTGTCTAATAGGCGAACATCACCACAACTTCCATCGGGAGAACTTCAATGTTATCCTAGTCTCCCATAGAAGTTTAGTGCTCAGCAGAATGAGGTTCCGAGAGGGTGAATTTGTTGAAGCTAGCCTGCCATGCAGGATAGCCTGACTAAATTCACCCTCTGGGGACCTCATTCTGCAAATGACAGACACATTATTTCAAGTCTTGCCACTATCTTGTTTGTATATTAGTGGTTCTTCACAAGTAACCGTGGTCTTGATACTGGCATAATGGGTAGCTCTCCCAAACGCAGTTGTATAAAACATGTATATCTTCAATGTCCCCAGATGTAACAGAGACTTGTTCCCCTTGTTTTCTCTGATTTTCACAGTTTCTTGCTATGAAAATATAACGCAGTTGTATAAAACTTGTATACCTTCAATGTCCCCAGATGCAACAGAGACTTGTTCCCCTTGTTTTCTCTGATTTTCACAGTTTCTTGCTATGAAAATATTGCTAATGTTGTATTAAATCATGAGTTTGACACTCATAACATGCTTATTTCTGATATCTTGGAACTGATAAACTGATATGCTGTAGCGAATGTTGATTTTCTTGTAGCATAACATGTCACGTGACCTATTTTTTTCAGGCTGTGGTAAAACAATGCTTATGGATCTGTTCTATGAACAGTGTAAAGTGAGGCGGAAACAGAGAGTCCATTTTCATAACTTCATGTTAGATGTACATAAAAGTATGTATCTTATTATACCCCCACTTTCGAAGAAAATGGGGGGTATACTGGATTGACTGCGTCCGTCCGTCACGCTTTCTCCGTCCGTTTGTCCGTCCGTCCGTCCGTCCGACCTCATAACTCGAACAACTATGAACCGATTTCACTAATTTTTTGTATGCAATCTCCTTAGGACGGTCTCTCCGCATGATGCTAATTGCGGTTCGGTCCGACTTTTTTTTTCAAGTTACGCCTCTTTTTCGACTTATTTTAACTTAGAAAATTCTTTCCGACTTAATAACTTTAACAAATATGAACCGATTTCAATAATTTTTGGTATACATGCTTCTCACAATAGCCTCTCTACATGATGCAGCTAGGGATTGGCTCAGACTGTTTTTCGTAATATTACACCTCATTTTCGACTTATTTTGACTTAGAAAATTCTGTCTGACTTAATAACTTTAACAAATATGAACCGATTTGAATAATTTTTTCTGTACAAGCTTCTTGTGACACCATATCGATATTATTAGTCCAAATTTTTCTTTAAAGTTAAAAATCTTTTTGGTTGAATTTACGGATAATGCGGGTTGAATTTGCCACGGTGGGGGTATGCTAGCTCTCGAGTGCACACCTCTTGTTTTCCTTTGTATTCATTTAATTTATTTTTTTTAATATTAAATTTATGTGTTTTCTGAATGTGTCAGACTTTTATCAACATCAGGTGTATTGAGATAGTTTCTTCAAGAAAGTCAAAATGTATTTTTCAGATGCCCAATAAATTAGAATTTTTTTTAAATAATTGGTCACTTTATACTATTGCATGTCATTAGGATGTAGCGTTTATGCATGTTAACATGCAATTAATCTTAAATTGCCTTAACCCTTTACCCAACAGAAGGGCCCTGTGCCAATGCATTCTCTTATATATGCGAGTCGACCATAGGTCGCCTCGCATATATAAGAGAATGCATTGGCTTAACGCATTAAAAATTATAAAATTGTTGAAGAATGTAAGAAAAAATGGTAAAAAGTGTTAATTTTTTTTTTTTTTTAGGCCAATGCATTCTCTTATATATGCGAGGCGACCTATGGTTGACTCGCATATATAAGAGAATGCATCGGCACAGGGCATAACTGTAACTATCACAATGTGGTCAAGGAGCCGATTCCATTGATATCCATATTTGTATGGTTCTATTGAGACAGACCGAAGATATTTTAGGCTGTTGAAGCTTTCTTTATTTGGCCGGTTTTGGCCGGTTTGTTGGGTAAAGGGTTAATCTCCATGTGAAAAGGTAGGGGTATAACATGTGTATGTATGATGTTTTCACAGATATTAATTTCATATATTGTTAATGACTTAGAGGAACAGTAACCAATGACAGCATTAATTTTAGAAATAATTTTTATAATACATGTATCTATAAACATACCATATGTGTTGTGAGGTTTGTGTCAAACTATTAAGCGGTAAAAAAGCCAATAATGACATAAAAATTTGAAATTCTAAAAATAAATATATAATTGCTGTACTCTTTAACACCTGGTGACGTGTTTTGACGACTTTTGCATAAACTGAACTGTTTTGTAATTAGTATGTCAAAACTCGTCACCAGGTGTCCACCAACATTTGATATTGAGGGGTAAAGAGTTTTAAGGTCTGGAACTGTGAATAACTCTTCAAGATGAAATTGTTATTGAAAAATAATTATTTAAGAAAATTGACCTTCTGGGGACCTCATTTTGCTTAGGTCTCATATTCTCCTACAAAGGCTTATAACATAGATGCTGAGGCACCAGAATTTGTTCCTCGTAGAACCAATTGACCTAGTCGGGATACTTGCCTTCCTTCTCAATCTCCTGAACGGATTGTGCCTCCAGGAGATGAAGGCGTTCTGTCACTACATCCCCTGAATTCAGAAGCGTTTGATGCGTATCTGAGGTCGGCTTTTCCATCTGTAAATGTCCGGCACCATATTTACTGGTCTGATTATGTGCTAATTACTCACACGTATGGCTTCGTTATTTTGCAGGAATCCACATATTTAAGAAGTCACTTCCAGCCAGAAGCAACAGTAAGGAGTCATATGATCCCATCAGTCCGGTGGCGAGGGACATCAGTCAAGAAACCTGGTTATTATGTTTTGATGAGTTCCAGGTACGTTGTACTCTGTTGAGGTGGTGTAACGATGAGTAATTTTACTGTTGGTTGGCATGTGGCAAATTGCGAAAAGTGAAGTTTTTTTTACTATTTGATTTTAAATGGACATGGTTCATTTGATCCTTCAAATTGTACTATAAGTAATTTAGAAGGATCACCCTGTGCGGAAACCCTGTGCCAATGCATTCTCTTATATATGCGAGTCTATAAGAGAATACATTGGCATAACAATATTTACCTTGACCTTGTAAGCCAGCGCATTCTTTTATATATGCGAGGCTCCCTATGGGAGCTTCACATACATATAAGAGAATGCAATGGCACAGGATCTTTAATGCTGCACCAGATCAGCTCCTGTCATGAAAGGGTTAAAACATACGGTACCTATGTATATAGTATACTCGTTGATATAGCACTGAAAACATGTTTTATCTCCGTCAAAGGTATCTTGCCCACTGAACTATATGGTATATTATCCCAAGTAGGAGGGGTTAACTCTCCGAGTTGAAAATAAACGTACGAAATTCTATGGTACATATCTTCTGTCATGTTCATGACCCGTGTAATCACGTGATTTCTGACACGTAGTGAAGGAATCGCCATATTTTTTTCCCTCCTCACCAGGACGGGTGCAAAAAGAATCTCTCACAAAGAATACGAAGCTAAGTTGCAGTTTGTATAGCAAAAACAGTTTTGTTTTTGTTTTATACAAACAACATTATTTCTTTGCTTATAGTTGAAAATTATGTACAATTCACACAAAGATTACGCGGTTTGTTCCGAATATAAAAATATCGGAATCGGATGACTCGTTTCGTTTTAACGGACTTTGTCTTCCATAATTTTAATTGGTCAATGATTTAATATCCGTTGTCTATGCAGACAATATGCAGCGTTTCTGGCCTATTAAAGGCAGAACATTCGAGGCACCATTGGATATGACTAAAGACGCTGATCGTTTTCTTTATAACAAATCTATGGCATACAGGTGACGTATTTAAGTTACCACGTGCGTTGACGGTGGTTAAAGGTATCACGAAATTAGGTGACTTACTTTCGAGTTCATTTTTTCGTCTTATGGCTTTATTTAGACGTTAACAATAACATCGTCTGGTGTAAAACTGAAGACAAAAGCACTGTTTTAACGCTTGTGGAATACGCTGATAGGATTGTAAAATCCTGAATGTCAATTTGAACCTTTTTAACCAACAATGGAGCTGTTACTGCCTTGGTTGGCACAGACATGGTAACATAACACAACATGCAGGTGTATTTGTGATTGTTCGTAATCACATTAATTACTTTCACAGGACTGCTCATCGAGGTAAGAACAGGTTCATGAATCGCCTTCCCCGTAGCTCCCCTTGACGTCGCTTCCCTCGTTTCGAGGTCCCAAGAATAGAGAACGAAAGTCGATATATAGGGTTCCTCTAATTGGCGTAATTAGCACTCGGAGCGATAGTCACACCACACAGGACGCGGGTTGGGGCTACCCATCGAACCTGTAGCTCACACGAGTTGCTTCCCCTAGGACACGGACAAACTCGCGGGGAAGGATCCAGAGAATTTTTGTTTGGGGACACCTGTTCTGTATTTGAGTATGTGCCCATATAAATTTGGATGTTAAAATATTCAGTACTGGATACTTGATTGTGCAAATAAAGGCTCCATATTATGGACTATAATATCATCTGCGGGCTGATGATTTGCATTACTAGGACATTTTGTTGAATTGTAGAAAAATTCCTTGAAAATATGGAAGATCCAACTGGAATAAATACAATCTACATGGAATTTGGGGACATTTGGGTCTCTATAGTTTGGGCACCCAAACCTGTAACAGGTATCAAAACATCCCTGTATCCTTCTCTGACTTGCCGATATATCGTGTTCCTCTAATTGGCGTAATTAGCACTCGGGGCGATAGTCACACCAAACAGGGCGCGGGTTGGGGCTACCCATTGAACCCATTAGTCACATTGGTGCGCTCCCTGGACTATCGAACGGGACGTCGTTCTGCTTCTGCGGGTCGACCGTTGGCTGTTGACGTGCCCCGGACGGCTGTGACCACTGAGCTCTACTAAAACACTCGACACCACGCCGTCCATTGCTAAAAGTCGTCATCTCGGGGTCAGCGCGGCTGGGGGATACACCCTCAGTGGTCCCTGACCATGCTCTCCGGTGCCTTTTGATCATAGTGTGTGGAAATTTGGGCTAAAATTACTAGTCGAATGGCCATTTTACTTTGTCTCAATTCAAATTAGGAGACTTTTGCTCAAATTATTACATTTACGCAATTATTTGGCACCTGAAAGTTTATCCTCCATGCCTTCTGCCCCAGCTGGGCTTGGAATGGGGATCACAGTTCACAGGCTTGTTTCCTCCTTATTATAAGTCACCACTTCCGGGGGCTTGGCAGACAGGTTACTGGCCGCATTCTGGCCAACAGCTGCCAGTAACTTCGGGTTTGATTTTAAATGAAAACAAAAGATCTTATTCCCTGACGCCATTATAGCAGGAAGCTTGCTTGGGAACTGGTACCTACTAACCTCCCATCGCCAGTTCGGTCGGTTGGATATCGGGATCGGTCCTGCTGCTGCTCCACCCCGAGATGTACAGGCTCTGGACATTCCTCCGGGGTCCCCAATGACCAGACCTCACATGCAATTAGAAATGAAGGCTTGTCGTGGTGTATTGTGCTGTTAACACCCCATCGACGGATGGAGATCAGGATCAGATCGAGCAGTCGCTCCAGCACGAGGTGAAAGGGCTTTCGACATTCCTTTCGGGTCACCTTTACATGCGCTTACGAGGGAGCTCAGTTAGTTGTTCAGTGTTTCTCTGATGCAGCCAAGCGCAGGAAGAAAATTAATGTCGAATTTTGATTAGCAAATAACCTCAGATTGACATGATTTGATAGCATTGTTCTACAATCATTTACAATTTACATCAGAGTGCTTTCCCTTGTTTCGAGGGTTCCAAGGAAGAGATAGAAACCTTTACGACCAGGACACTGTCACTTGTCGATGTATAGAGTTCCCTTCATTGGCGTAATTAGCACTCAGGATGATAGTCCCACCAAACAGGTCGCGGGTTGGGGCTACCCATCGAACCCATTGGCCGCATTTGGTGGGCTTTCTGGACTATCGACAGGGACTCCAAGTCGGATACTACGGGACGACTGTTGGCATACCCTGGGACAGTCAAATGAGAAATAGGATTCAAGTTGCATGGCTTTTGTTAGCATTTGGGTAGCAACTTGCCCTGTGATGCCGGTCAATTTGTACCCTGCCTAACGTCGTCAGAGCTGGGTGGTTATGCCATCGGACTGCACACTTGGCGACCTGGGTTCGACCATCCTGAGAGGTATTCAACCATTTTACTGTTCTCGGGTTGGGATGTGTTCAACTTCTTACTTTATAAGTTGTTGCTTCTTTCCATGTTCCATCCAGCTCTTTCATGGTCACGGGCTTTGCTGGAGAATGGCTATAGTCATTCATATCACTAGATTAGTATATGACTCTCGCCCTTTCGTTTTCCTGACTTTTAAGACGTGTTTCTGGACTGGTTCGGGTGCTCGATAGGGTAAATATTTACATCTCGATTTGGGACGCAAGAATCAGAGATAAACAAGCATACATGCTTTATCTCCGACCTCGCTGTGTTTCCGTAATAGATACGAATGACATATATTTTGTCTTCAGGTTGCTTTCAGTGCTAACTCAACATGGATTTCACTTTGTTGTCCAGTCATACATAGATGAGTCCATTATCCATGGTTCGACATATGCTCAATTTCAGAACACTGTTGACATGAGGTCTAGTTCAGCACCCCACTTGGGCATAATGGGCAACACGGCGTATTAGCAGCGTGGAAAAGAAGAACGAAATGGCTTCTGTGATATCGGCCTTTGCGTCTAATACGTCATTCTTCTTATGGGCTCGGTTGTCGGTACATAATGGTTTTGTTTTCCCTGATAGTGCTTGATTCGCCTAGTGCTCATTTAACATACTAAGCCAGGTCCTTTGCTGACCTCAGCGATTGCCAATGCAGGATAATGTTGCACCTGTGGGGCAGCATATGAATCGTGTTGGGCACACTTCATAAAGCCGGATGAAAATTCTTGCCAGATGATTCTCCTCGTGCGAGATTCATTAGCATTGGGTGTCGGATGCCAGATCATATGATCCGCCCTCTCGATTCGCACTCGGGCGATGGTTGTCTCCGGAACAGGGTCCCATTGAAAGGGCACCCCATCCTTACCAGAAGGGATATCTTGCGCCATCGACTCGTCGGGGATCAGTCAGCAGAGCTCGAACAGTTACATACCTGCTGTCGGTTTCTGCTGGTTTTGGGCTTGTGCCACAATCCTGATGCATCGTTAGTCCAATTTTTGTTTTTGTGGATTTCCACCTTAACGACATTGGAATTTCGGTTCCTGGCTGCCTTTCTGTCATGGATTCAGTAGCCTGTGATTGGTCAGTTGGGTTTAACTGTGTTGGTGGGCATTTCCACAGTTGGGAACGTCATCAGGGAAAAATGACATGGCTTATTGCATTCTTAGTCGGTCATATCTCGAACTCCAGGCTTCAAACTAAGTTTTCTGCTGTGAAACTCCAATTCTGAGCCATGTTCTTCATACGGCCTGAGCCTTGCAACGTATGTCTGTGTAATACCCATTCGCTTCCCGGTCAGACTATTGGTCAATGATACCTCCTCCTTATAGACAATGGCATGTCTCCAAGTAGTTGGTGTCGGGCCCTTTCTTGGGAGCTTGCAGCTGGTTTTTCATCGGGCTCTCATCGTGTACTGGGACACGGCCCAACCCACTCAAGATTTGGTTCGGGGGTTGGTTCTATTGTTTTTAAGGGGGGTCTTCGTTATTACTTGCGGCTTTTGCTGCCTGGGTTAGCCTGTTAGGTGCGGTATTAGTATTTAGCCATCCCTGGGTTTATAATAACCCAGCTGGGGATTTCTTGTCAACGGGTATTTTTCTATTTCCATTTCCTTAGAACATGGATGCTTCTCCCCTTTCGGGGGGGGGGGGGGGGGGGGGGGGGGGGCAAGGTACTCGCTGATACATTATTAGCCCTAAGTTCCGATAAGAATGTCGTATCCATCTCCATGTCTTCTGAAGCTATTTACTTGCAGGGGTCTTAAAACTCTTAAGTGGGCCACTTTTTGTTCGTTTGAGCTTGCTGACAGGTATTAGTTTTAGGCTTATGGTCCTATTGTGCATGTGTGTGTATATATATATATATATATATGGATATACATATATATATCTATATGTCTGTGCATGTATATGTATATATTGTAGGTTATCAGGTCAATCCAGTTCTTTGATTCAGATGCATAGCGGTGTTTTTGTTTCCTCGTGGCCTCCACCTGTTAGAAAATTCTATGCTTTACCATATAGTTCAGTGGGCAAGATACCTTTGACGGAGATACAATATTTTCCTAAATAAGTAAAATATATATCTCCAAGAAGTATCTTGCCCACTGAACGCTGAGCTCCCTCCCAGGGTTTCGCACCCACCCCGTGATTACGAACAATCACAAATACACCTGTTGTGTTATGTTACCATGTCTGTGCCAACCAAGGCAGTAACAGCTCCATTGTTGGTTTAAAAAGGTTCAAATTGACATTCAGGATTTTACAATCCTATCAGCGTATTCCACAAGCGTTAAAACAGTGCTTTTGTCTTCAGTTTTACACCAGACGATGTTATTGTTAACGTCTAAATAAAGCCGTAAAACGAAAAAATGAACTCGAAAGTAAGTCACCTAATTTCGTGATACCTTTAACCACCGTCAACGCACGTGGTAACTTAAATACGTCACCTGTATGCCATAGATTTGTTATAAAGAAAACGCTCAGCGTCTTTAGTCATATCCAATGGTGCCTCGAATGTTCTGCCTTTAATAGGCCAGAAACGCTGCATATTGTCTGCATAGACAACGGATATTAAATCATTGACCGATTAAAATTATGGAAGACAAAGTCCGTTAAAACGAAACGAGTCATCCGATTCCGATATTTTTATATTCGGAACAAACCGCGTAATCTTTGTGTGAATTGTACATAATTTTCAACTATAAGCAAAGAAATAATGTTGTTTGTATAAAACAAAAACAAAACTGTTTTTGCTATACAAACTGCAACTTAGCTTCGTATTCTTTGTGAGAGATTCTTTTTTCACCCGTCCTGGTGAGGAGGGAAAAAAATATGGCGATTCCTTCACTACGTGTCAGAAATCACGGGATTACACGGGTCATGAACATGACAGAAATTATGTACCATAGAATTTCGTACGTTTATTTTCAACTCGGAGAGTTAACCCCTCCTACTTGGGATAATATACCATATAGTTCAGTGGGCAAGATACTTCTAGGAGATATATATTTTACTTATTTAGGAAAATATTGTTTCCCCTATAATATGTCATGCGATCTTCCTGCAAAAAAGACTGGATTAAAAGCGCAGCTTTTTTGTGTCTGAAATAATAATTTCTATGACTTCAATAATGCTTTCTAGGCATATAAACTATCTGGTGAAGTATTTCACAATTTTTGGGCATATTTTGATCCCAGGAACTGGGTAGGGATGTGATAAAATTGAGGATTCCTTGGTATAATTTCAGGCTCCAAACTTCCATGATCCTTTAAAATTAAACACCATTTTGGACACTTATAGCAGGAGGTGTCGAAAAAAATTTCAGACACATATTATACTTTTTTTTTTTTACCTTTGGCTATTTTTTGGGACCCATGCACCCCTCAACCCAATTTTGTTTCCGTTTTGGCAAGTATTTTTCAGACCAATTTTCGACAACCCCCCCCCCCCCCCCCATAGAAACATGAAATAAACAATTTTCAAAAGAATATTAGAATTTTCACCACTTACTGTCTGTTTCCTGTCAACTACCAATTACAGTTTAGTTTCACATGTCAGTTATTACTTATGCAATTATTACTTATGCAAAAAAAATGGCATTTGGATCCTCTAAACCACCCACCCCTCATACATGCTTGGAAAAAAGTGTTTGATGATTATCACCGCCAATCTCCCCCTCCCCAATTATAAAGAAATAATATCAAATATCAAGTTAGTACACTTGCTAACATAGTTTTTAATTTGGTATTTTAAAAGGTCAGTCTTGGATCACTAAAGCCACTTTTTTTTATTGAGTTTATGGTATATTTTCATAAAATGGCAGTTTTTGTGATTTTATTTCTCATAACAACATTACAGGTGACCGATATAGCAGATGCTGTGATCTTAAAGAGGCTCTTCACTGCCTTATTCTATAGCGGAGTGGTTGTTGTAGCTACATCAAATAGACATCCAGATGGTAAGACATTACACTCATCATTCTGAAGATTGTAAACATGATCCCTGCTTCTGGTGGCAAGCCTTGAAATAGTGTGTCTGTCATTTACAGAAGGAGGTCCCCAGAGGGTGAATTTAGTGATGCTACCCTGCATAGCGGGCTAGCATCACCAAATTCACACTCTGGGGACCTCATTCTGCTTACAACTCAGCAGAATGAGGTTCCCAGAGGGTGAATTTGGTGATGCTAGCCCGCTATGTGGGGTAGCATCACTAAATTCACCCTCTGGGGACCTCATTCTGTAAATGACAGACACACTATTTCAAGGCTTGTCTGGTAGTGACTGTTAACACTTCCGTGACTGGAGCTTCCTGAAATTTAGCAAAATCCCTGTGCCAATGCTTTCTCTAAAAGATTTGCCTAACAATATTTACCTTGACCTTGTAAGCTAGTGCATTCTTTTATAATTGCGAGGCTTCCTATGGGAGACTCACATATATAAGAGAATGTACTGGCACAGGATCTTTAATGTTGCACCAATGCAGCTCCCGTCATGATGAGTTTTCTTTGTTTGGAATTCATCTCTGTTCTTTTTTGTACCTGTAAATTAGTTCTATTTGATTCAGTTTTTAAGAGATTTTCTGTATGTGATGCATGTGATCCACCCGAATTAGGTTGATGTTAATTGAAACGCTTAGGACACAATGAATGCTTGCTGACAATGTGTGACCCAAGCAAATTGCGCGTCAATACCACAGTCAAATTAGCAAGCTGTTATAATTTGGCTGTGTGATCGCTGACACTCTGGATGCCGAAGATTATCTACATGCCTCTGATGCCCATGTCGCAAGAATTGAATGATTTGTGTAATAATAAAGCATATCGACTGGGAAAATCAAAATCATAATTGAACTTAGGTGGTATGCTTGATTAACATGTAAAAAATTCTAGTTCAGAATTACAGAGAAGTTATTTGGCATCAGAGAATGGTAGAAAGATTTAGCACGAATGTTTTGCATGATCAGTTATTTAAAGTTACATCTTTCATTACTAAATGGATTCTTCCATATTTTCTATTAAATCAATTGGAGGGATATTTTGTTAATACTAGTCCAGAAAACATGATTCCCATTTATTCATCCGATAAATATTTCAACAACTCAATTTACCCAGTTTCTGAACATTTCCCAAGAGAACTATAGTCTTCTAGTAACCAGTCCATAAAAGGATTCTAATGTTTTCAGATTTATATAAAAATGGTCTGCAGCGAGGAAACTTTGTCCCATTTATTGCGTCTCTCAAGGTAAGTGGTCAATACAACACTTGTTATTGGATTTATTTCTTATAATTTATATATATGTATTGTCACCGATATTTAACTTTCTCTTTTTTCTCGATATTTTGACAATTAATTGCGACAGCCCATATATTATATAGAGGATCTACAATGAGTCCCCAGCTTATAGCATCATTTACAAAATGAGTCAAAGGCTCAGTCGAGACCTAATTTACTGGACGAGTTTTGTAAATTTCGCTATGAAATTGGGACGAGTTCAATGTAGATTCTATTTATTACTTGATCAAAAAGCTCCATAAAACATACTTAAATCAATAACTAGGACATGAAACTAACAGCGGTTTCATTAATGCATTCGATGATGTTTCACGTAACTATGTGTTGTTTGCTTATGTAAAGAAATAGTCCCTAGATAAATAAGACTCTTTAGGCCAAAAAAAAGTGTTTTGGTTCTCGGGCAATTTTTTTTTCTTCAAATCAATGAGGGAGGGAGGGTTTTATTTTTATTTTTTATTTTTTTCTGCGCATAGTAAGCATGGACAAAGATACCTTCCTCTGTCTAGTAATAACCAGAAATGTAGAGGGAACTGCTATGCATATAAACTCATTTAGTCTTATATAAAAATGACATTGTACTACCAGTGTATGACTGGGATTACCTAACATTATATAATGCCCCTGACATTAACTACTGTTATTGTTGTCTAAAAACTGATACCTCCCCATTCTAATATGTGATCCTGAAATTAGTCCTGTGCCTTTCAATTGTGTAAAGTTACAATTAGTGTAAGTTGTTCACAATGACTAATTGTAAGAAGAGCAT
Source organism: Siphonodentalium dalli (assembly GCA_032622095.1). NCBI lineage: Eukaryota > Metazoa > Mollusca > Scaphopoda > Gadilida > Siphonodentaliidae > Siphonodentalium > Siphonodentalium dalli. The sequence continues at coordinate 50,591,050 of CP136061.1, forward strand.
GAGGATCAGCTAATCATTTTCTTAATTGTAGTCAAACTAGTCATCTACTTCATGTTGTAAGCATGCAAGTCACTTTTTAACACATTACATGTTAGAGCTCAATGCACACTAATTTCAACACATATCTACTACGGATGTTAATAACAAAAAAACAAAAAAATTCAATTAAAAAAATAATTTCAATTGTTTTTTCCGTAAGTTTTTTTGTCATAACATCAGGCATTGCAATAAAAAGGCCTAATGCAGCCCTTTTTATTCAATGCGGCGGGGCCTGAGAACCAAAACTTTTTTGTTTTGGCCTTCGTGCAGTTAATGACTTAAATTTAATGAAATAAATTTTCAAACTACATCAATATCAGTCACAAACACCGATTCTTCTTCGTTCCTCGTCCCCCGAATCACGTTTGCGCAACAATAATACATTTGGGTACACCTGGCACTATTTCCTGTTATGCAATGGACTTTGCATAACATTATTATAGAATGGGTTTAATGAACAGAATAAGGGTCAGATCATGTAATAATATACCCATTTTTGTAGTACATTTCACAGTATTAGTTTGAGTGCTATTCACACTGATCATAGTACATGATACCATTTACATCCTCCCAATGTGGAAGCAGCCCCATACTGCAACGAATTTATGTGCCGATCAGGATTATCATACTGACAATCTTCATCAACTTTCTGCTAGGCACTCGCTTAACCCTTTACCCAACAAACCGGCCAAAACCGGCCAAATAAAGCTTCAACAGCCTAAATTATCTTCGGTCTGTCTCAATAGAACCATACAAATATGGATATCATTGGAACCGGCTCCTTGACCACATTATGATAGTTACAGTTATACCCTGTGCCAATGCATTCTCTTATATATGCGAGTCGACCATAGGTCGCCTCGCATATATAAGAGAATGCATTGGCCTAAAAAAAATCTTTTTTTTACCATTTTTTCTTACAATCTTTAACAATTTTATAATTTTTAATGTGTTAAGCCAATGCATTCTCTTATATATGCGAGGCGACCTATGGTCGACTCGCATATATAAGAGAATGCATTGGCACATGGCCCTTCTGTTGGGTAAAGGGTTAATGCATGAGTGGTGTGAGATAATTGTGACTGAAGTGTCGACCCAAATGAGAGAATGCAGCATATATTAACCCTTTCTTTACTAAATACTCATTGATGAGTAGTTTCCTTAGGAAATGTTTAGATAATAAGTTCAATGAATGACCATTTGTTGAACTTATTATCTGAACATTTCCCACCAATGAATATAAATCTTCTGCTCTTGTATTATTTGTTTGTCTGTCTGTTATCTGCTTTTATTACCTGAGCACCCCTCCAAATGAATAATAAACTCATCCGATGTAACTGAGTGGGAGAAACCATTTAGTATAGAAAGTGTTAAGCAGTACAAGGAGATCTCATTTCACACATCACGAGTTGCTGATAGAGGCATACCTGAGTTCCTCAGTGGTCACCCATCCAAGCATAAACCAAGCTCACTTAACCCTTTACCCAACAGAAGGGCCCTGTGCCAATGCATTCTCTTATATATGCGAGTCGACCATAGGTCGCCTCGCATATATAAGAGAATGCATTGGCTTAACACATTAAAAATTATAAAATTGTTAAAGAATGTAAGAAAATATGGTAAAAAGTGTTAAAAAAAAGATTTTTTTTAGGCCAATGCATTCTCTTATATATGCGGGGCGACCTATGGTCGACTCGCATATATAAGAGAATGCATTGGCACAGGGCATAACTGAAACTATCACAATGTGGTCAAGGAGCCGGTTCCAATGATATCCATATTTGTATGGTTCTATTGAGACAGACCGAAGATATTTTAGGCTGTTGAAGCTTTATTTGGCCGGTTTTGGCCGGTTTGTTGGGTAAAGGGTTAACATCACAATGAATCATTGTCTCCCTGTTCTGTTGATATTAATTTAATGACTTTTGTATTTTTGCAGAAATATTGTGATGTGATATGCCTAGATTCTGGAATAGACTACAGAATGAAACGTCTTCCAACTGCTGGCAAAACTTATTTCCTGTAAGTTATTAATGGTGGAGAGATTGACTTCTTGCATGTTACTAACAAGCCAACAAATAGCGTGTCTGTCATTTGCAGAATGAGGTCCCCAGAGGTGAATTTAGTGACGCTATCCCGCATAGCGCGATAGCATCACTAAATTCACCCTCTGGAGACCTCATTCTGCTTAGGCCTCATTTTCTGGGAAGTATCTATAGTATCAAATTAACATTGTTTTTATTTACATACTTGTTATGGCCCTTTGTTGATTGCCACCGGCATATTTTTCCACACCCTAGCGATAATGTTGCTGGAAGTCATTCACTAAATGTTTAGTCTGTTGGGTTACCCTGTTCTTAATTTATCTATCTGACTGGTTTATAACTGATATTATTCACAAGGGGCATGGACATCATACAACAAGTTCATATAAAGGGAGGTTAATCCAGGGTAGTCCAGGCTGTTATATTCTATGCTTTTGTTACTTTTATCCTGACATTTGTAAACTGCTGCAAGGTAGACTGCTCTGGACACCATTAGTGAAGTTTCCACTACCGCAGTCCAAGACAGGGGTACCTCTACTGTAGGACCGGGATATAAGCTTCCCCTGGTCATATATAAAAAAATCCATATATAGGGCCGGGATGGGTGGGTGGTCCAGAGACCAGAGGCGGAAATAATGTGCTTGTAAATTTTTTCCGAAATGTGTTTTTTTCAAACAATTTACAACTACTGACCATGTAATGTTGTTTGTAAGCATGTTAGTACCATGTTTGTTGGTATATGGCTATATAGGCAGCTATAGTGACTCTTTAGCCCAGATTTAGCAGCATTCTGGATTTCACAGGATCGCGGCCCACTTCACAGTGGACCACCGTAATAGCGTTCAGGAAACTTATGATCAACGGAAGAAATATTTAGTAACAAAATTAATATATTACCCAGTTGTATTACCTGAATAAAAGTAATAAAACCAAAAAACTGTATCACAAATTGGATACTACATGGTGAATACTCAATGATGACTAGATATCATTAAGTTGATTAACCTTATTGTCGCATAACATGAAATTGAAAATGGTCGGTATCTCATAAATTTCTAATGTCTGAAATACTGTCTTGTTCTGGCATGTAATCAAATGCATTCCTTCTGGTTATTTCCCAACTTGAATGATTGCAAGCAATGTTAATTTGCAACAATTATCCAAATAAAACTGAATTGGTTATGATGAATGACCATTACTGTTTACTGCTCAGACAATCCCAATTGAAGGTGACGCTATTCTCATTGAATTTCCGAACTTCATCTTGGAGCTTTACTGCTCAACAAGACTAAACTAAAATACTAATTGTATACTGTTATCACTTACAAATAGATGAACTGAAATAATGTGATGCATACAGATGCATTGAGAAATGACAGTCTTCAAAGTTCAAACTAAAAGTAAAATCAAGAATAAAATCTGACTGAGACTATACTGCAGACTCTAGTGCACAAATGCACATACAAATATTTAAAATCCATAGCAACTGAAGCTCCACTAAAACTCAACAGTTCTTGAACATTTGATAACATTTAGGTCCACACATTCTATTTGCCTTTACTGATATGGTTATTCAAAAGCAGTCATGTTGTGGGCCACAATGGATTCACTAGATATATGTAATATTATTAAAATTGGCATTATGGTTATAAAGTCATCTAAATGATTTGTACAAGTTACACTACAACTAGGTATATTGACCCAATGTATTACTGAATTATGATAAGGTAGCAATACACGATTTCCAGCAATTTTGCCAACCTGGGAGGGGGTACTGTACTTCAAATCAATGCTAAGCCATTATCGTTGGCATATATCCCATCAAGCATGTTTTAATTTCGACAGAAATTTTAGGTGTAATCATTTAAATGTACTTTTGGTTCTTCGTACAGTTTGTCATTGAGTTATACCCCTTGGTTAGCATTGTAATTGTAATTTGTAATTGATTGTAATTAATTACATTTTTTCAAGTAATTGCATGTAATTGGTAATTGAGTTTATTCTCAATTACATGTAATTGCAATTGTAATTGGTTAGGATGTAATTGTAATTGTAATTAGGGTCTAATTTCAATTACTTCAAAATCACAGGTACTTGTTTCTTCTCAAAGTTCTCTTTCATGATTCATCCAATGGTTTCTTCAAATGTTTTTTTTCCAAATTTCAAAGTGTAAGACTGGTGACACAACACTGAGTTTTTATCCACTGTGTCTCAATGGTGATTTCTGTTGACACCTCCTGTTTGTTTGCTTAAGCATTGGTTAACCTTTGAGGTAGAAGGCTTGTTTTGATAAATACAAGGAGAAACCAACTTCAAATAATTGACATTAGATCACTATAATATATCACTCTTAGCACACACGAACCGCTCAATTTTACCCATTTTTTTACTCAAATTGGCCATTTTCAACCCAAAAACAGACCATGATAGAGCGAATGTCAGTAAATAAGATTCTTCCACCTGATAGAGCTATGCTAGAGCTGAGAAATATTTGAAATAGAAAAAAAGTTATCGTATCAATTTGAAAAAAAAGTCTTGCGAGCCCAGATGACAGAATTCAGGGGAGAGAAATCGGGCTATTTTCCTGTAATCAATAACACAGAGTTGGCCTTCACTGAATACGAAAACCCTGTTGCGTCTCCAAATTTTTCACTTTTTTGAGAACTTTCCCAGTTTTGTAAAATAAATAAACCTTCAAACCAGTAATGACACAGTTAACACAGGCTACACTGGCCGTTATGCCCCCCAGATACTTATATTTCTATTTTTCAGACCCCCTACAACCCGTGAAATTGTGTACTGCTACCTAAGGTTGGTGCATTCAATGCAACAGATAAAATTATATCTAATTTTGTGGAAAACCAAACAATTAAGCCAGGCCTACAAAGTAGATAATGTTGATCATGAGTTGCTATAGTGGAGATTCAGTCTTTAAGAATGTTTGTACCGACGGACACACAGACAGCTCGAGACGTCAACTGTATACCCGCCGACTGATATGGGGGGGGGGGGGTATAATAACCATATATCTATGTGTATACCTAACCAAAAATAATTCCCCTCCCACCCCACCCCAGTGGATAAGACTAAAGAGTGCTTTGGTCATACGCAAATAATTGTGGAACCCCTGACCTATTTACCACCATTTACACTGGCCAGTGTTCTCTGTCACACACAACACACTCGATATATTAAGGCTATAATGGGGTCTAACGCGATTTGTGACATATATTGTACCTACACAATGCTTTATTATTGTTGTTAGATACTGAAAACACCAGTAAACACCTGGAAATACAGTTTATTTTCCATTTTTCTGATCTGTGTTCACCGATTAAGTATGCTACTGCTTGAATCTTAATGGTACACAACAAGAGTTTGCACCAAAAGAGGATAGTGGAATGGGATTGAAAGGCAGTTAACACAGTTATTGAAGAACGGCTAAAAAAAACTCTGAAATTTTGATAAAAACATGAGAAAGGGGGTCCCCAAAAGTTTGGAGGAATTTTTTTTTTTTTTTTTTTGCACAAATGGGGTGGTGGGTCCCTCGGGGTTGGAAAAAAACTTTTTGGGCCCTATATGTGCAATTTTTTTCCAGACCCTGGCTAATGTAGGAATAAATGTGGAGTTCTAAATCAGAGCTTTAACACCAGATGTGATTGTATTCCTCCTCTCATAATAATGCTATTTCAGGTTGCGAATTAAGTGTGCTTCACAAATGACCATATGAACCTTGAGGTAGGCGGTCATACTATTCAGCCATAACTAACTTTTATCTATTTTTAGTATGACTGATGGTAATACTGAAGAAATCTTGGATAATATGATGCAAGAATTCTCAGAAAAACAACGAACTGGTAAGATCCCCTTTGTTAATCATTTTGTTTTTTAGACTATCCTCCAGCTGCCTACAGCCTAAATTATTTTTAGTTCTACACATTTTTATCATTCATAAAAAAACATGGCTATAAATTGTCTTTTTTGTTTTGAATTTGCAATGATATTCTAAGGCATGATTTGCGTTATTGGAATTTGTTGTGGTTTCAGGAGTAGGCCACATTACAACGTCAGTTTGAATGGTGGAGGAAAGATTGCATATGGTTTTAATTTCACTGACCCTGGTAATCAATTGACAAATCTTGCCCATAGCAGGGACATATCCGGCTGGTTTTCATACCGTTTACCGGTTTGGGCGCCCAAACTTCAGGCGCCCAAAAAAAATTTAATATTAAAAAAAAAAAAAAAAACATTTGTTCAATTCAGGTCCCAATTCATATCATAACAAGATACAAAACATTTTTATATTTACATATATTGACATAAAGACATTTAAGTTTACAAAAAAGATTTAACTTTAACAGTTGGAATTATACTGTAAAGTATGTTTGACTTTATCTAGCTTTCATCTGTGAAAACTTCAAATAGTTTGAACTCAAATAGTTTGAGTTCAGGTTTGTTATCATTCAGCCTTCAGACTTCAGTATTTCAATCAAGTTCAAGTGAAATTCCACAATACAGTACAGGAACAGTGACAATTTGATAAAATCAACCTGGTTATCAGGTGGGATCTCATAATACCAAATAAATAATTAATATAGATATTAGCACTAATAGTAATTACTAACTTAATAGACATTGTTTCGCACTACTACTAGTACAGTGAAACCTCTACATACCGGACCCTCTACAATCCGAATCCCTCCTCAATCCGAATGAATTGTCTGGTCCCGAATTCACCCAAGTGCATTCTCACTAAAAATTACCTCTAAAATCCGGAACCTCTATATTCCGAATACCGGACAGGTTTGTTAGTCCATAATTAAGCGAACACTTGATTATTACCTGTGAATACCGGACGAGATGAGATCAGTCGAGATGAGATCAGACGAGACGAGAGTGCGTATAATGGTATAGTGATTATGTACTCTAATATAAGCGGACCGTTTAATTAGCGTTCTTTTGTTCTGCGTATGCTTTGAACCAGATTGTAACAACAGGAGTCTGATTAGATATCTATGCTCATTTCACAAATTGAGTGAACAATGGTGACTTCACAGATCAATAATTAGAGCTCTGACATATTGTTTTTGCAACAGTTACTGTGTTGAGTTAATTGGACTCTGTTTTTACAACCATTGTTGATCGCCGCTCACATCGCAAAACCCACAGATAATGCCGCCGACGACGATGAAGAAGACGACGCAATCCATGACAGAAGCGACGATCGTGAAGTCGGCATGGTCGTCATGCTCGTCTGTTATATTTGAACAGTTTCTATATGTGTTTGTTTGGGTAGCCTTTATTGTCGCGTTGGGCGACTTCTTTTTGCAAGAATACCGGCACTAATCAAAATAATTTTTCTGTGTGAATTGTGAGTTGTTCTGAAAACTAGCACCGGAATATGGCGGAACGTAATAGATATTTTTCGATCAGGGTTAATGTCGTGCCATTGTCTGAAAATCTTATCAAATGAATTTTGTTGTGTAAACTTGTGTTTATCAGCCATAGGTGTAGTATTTTTCTCCATTCCACAGTGGATTGCGAGACTAATAACAGTCAGTGTCATACTTCCACATTTCGTTTCGGTTTCGGTTGTACGATGTAGGTTTTGGAAATTCCGGTAATGTTCTCAGCACGTAAATCAGATGATAGACTATTAAGTTTGGGCAATAGCATAGAGAGAAATAATAAGTCAGATGCCATTTTCACCACTCATCTGGTACCTGACATTTTGTCCTGCACTCAAATAAAAATTATACCCAGGCTTGGTTCTTGTAATTATTCAATAAATTCTCAGTAATCAATAATGCAGTCTTGGTCATTCTTGGTATTTAACGGCGGCAATATATCACCGATGGTGATGCGATTTTCTATAAACCGAACACCTCTCTAAACCGAACAGAAGGGCCGGTCCGAAGGGTGTTCCTCTTAGAACCGAACACCTCTCTAAACTGAACGGAAGGGCCGGTCCGAAGGGTGTTCCTCTTAGAACCGAACACCTCTCTAAACTGAACGGAAGGGCCGGTCCGAAGGGTGTTCCTCTTAGAACCGAACACCTCTCTAAACTGAACGGAAGGGCCGGTCCGAAGGGTGTTCCTCTTAGAACCGAACACCTCTCTAAACTGAACGGAAGGGCCGGTCCGAAGGGTTTTAGGTTTAGAGAGGTTTTACTGTAGTATATTATGTCGTCTCTCACTTGAATTTTAGAAAATAGCCTAGTATGTGAATTAGAGTGAAGGGCAAACCCCAGACCCCCCACCATTAGCAGGGGGACACCCCTTCCCGCACCTACCCCACTCAAGCCTTCGGGATATGCCTACGGCATATCATTGCCCGAAAACAGGTGTCCCCAAAAAATCCCTGGATCATTCACTGCATAGATAGGTTACCCTACCCAAAATCCATCAAAATCATCAGGAAATAATCCAGCTTCATCATCGTTTGGCAGGTTATGGTATATGCTTTTCACCTTTCTGAGTCAGTTGGTGGGCGTGAAGGGGGGGGGGGTGTACCTATTGCCTCAAATCAGTCGTTCCCATGACGCATTTGTTTGCTCCTGTAGTTCAGAAGAAGGGTGTAATATTGAACCTATAATATAATCGTAAGCTGGGTTTTTCTCAAACAAAATTTCATTGTGGAATAGACCTACATGTATGTCCAGTTACATATGCGCATAATTAAACTGAGATGGGAAAGGATCTAAATAAACCTTAAAATAGTTCAATATAGTATCAACAATTAGTCACCATAAGTATTTTGACAAGAGGGACGAGTGTGAATTTTAAGCACCTATGATTTGGAAAATTACAAGTGCTACAGGTGCAAGATTGAGAGCAATCGCTGATCGCTCCCGTCTCCTGGGAAGGACTGCCTAAAATTATATTTATCCTGTCATTGTGGAGAAAAAAGGTACTCAATCTGATTCGATGGTTCCCACATCATCAGATTCCATCAACAGTTTTTGATATGCCGCTTCAGTTATCAGATTCGATTAATTGCCCAAAAATAATGCTAGCCATTGTCAACTATAGTATAAAATTGCCCAAAACCTGTTATTTATCAACATTTTGTTCAACGAAATTTTGCCGGTTTGTCAAATATCTGACAAAAAAAAGCCACTTGATTTTAGAGTTATCCATCTTCATCCGCAATTTGGCCCATGACCGTTTCTTGTCAACTTTTTACTGGGGCCACTAAAAAATAATCGGTGGTGAAAAATAATAGATTTCAAAAATCGATATCTGATCACTCTGACCTTTCATAGGTGGGTTCCTCGACTTGAATCAAATAATTTTTACCCTCGAAAACCAAGGAAATAGTAATTTGCGAGCGTTAATTCAGATTATGCATCTTAAATTATTTTGAGGCATGTGCAGAAGATCTAATTACACCATATTTCATTCTACTTCCAGATATATGTGCAAGAACATTGAAGTATATGGCTAGGAAAACACATTTTCCGAGGACGAGTGGTAAAGTGTTAGACTGTACATTCGAGGCGCTGTGTGAACAGCCGTTATATGCCGCAGATTATATCGAAATCTGTAAACATTTCCACACTGTGATAGTTAGGAATATTCCAAAAATGGATTTAGCAAATAAAAGTGAAGCTCGGCGGTTCATCACTATGATTGACACGTTCTATGACAATCAGGTATGAACTAGCTTAAACATATTTCAGTAATGCCCTAAATAATCAACTCCTTAACCAAAGCAGAATTATGGGTAACTTCAGGATTTAGTCGGAAATATGGCTTGTTGCCATTTAATGGAAAGCTCTCAGTGAAATTATTAAGGAGTCAATTATTTAGGGCATTACTGTATTTGCCATATTATGTACACAAATACCTACATTTAGCAATGGAATTGAAGAAAAGTTCCAATTATATGATACTTCTGTCCTGACCAGGCATGAATATTTCCTTCTGCTTTTACATGTATAGCCTCATTGACAGTTTGGAGCATCAAATTATACCTTGTTTTTCTCCCATTCCGGCCTGTTTCTCGTGATCAAAATAATTCCATAAACATGTGTTTTCTTTTCTACAGACAAACTTACTTAGTCATAGAAATGATCACTTCAGGGGCCCTTTTTCATGCAGTCATGAAGATCGCAACAAAAAATATGAGGAAAAGCATGACGAGCTGTCTGAAACATTAGGTATATGTATGTCTTGATATCTCTCCTCCAATAAGCCATCTCCATTTTGCATATCTATTAAAGAGATGGGAAGCCTTCGTGGTGGGTATTGCTGTTAAAATAGTCACATCCGCTAAAATCACCATAAGCAAAAAGAATATTATATAATAGACATATTTTGTTCTTATACGAATCATAAATATCGCATACATTGCATGTTATTGTCACGTTTGTATGCTTCAAATGTATGTAAACAAACACCAAAAAATGTTACGGAACCATTTGTTTATAGACAAACACTCCGAACTACCTGATCGTCCAATAAAAATGTTCCATTACGATGTGGAAGGCGAAGATCAAATTATTGGCGCCATCGACAATCGCATTCAATCGACCCAATTCTACCCGCTGTCAGTTCAAAATCAAGCTAATCCATGTTACTTCATGATTGGGAAATGATCAGGCAGAAAACGTGTACATAATATAATTGTTCTTGCAAAGAGATGAATATCTTATAATCCAGTTAGCATTTTTAGCTCAACTTTACTTTGTAAAGTTTGAGCTATTGCCATGGCTTTGTCGTATGTCGTCCGTGTGTGTGTGCATGACCTTTAGCACGGGCTACAGGTTGTACCTTTGGTCGGATCATTATGAAAATTGTCGTGGCTGTTGACATGTAGATGGAAACGAGTCATTTTGGGGTCATTCGGCAAAAAACATGGCCGCCAGCAGCCATCTTGGATTTCAAATTTCAATGCATTAGCACGGGCTACAGGTCGTACTGTTCGTCTGATCATCATGAAATTTGTCATGGATGTTGATATTGACATGTAGATGGGAACGAGTTATCTTGGATTTTACTCTTTGCATGACTAAATCATTTGGCACGGGCTACAGGTCGTAGCTTTGGTTGGATCTTCATGAAATTTGCCATGGATGTTAACAATTACATGTAGATGGGAATGAGTCATTTTGGGGTCGTTCGGAAGAAAAAATATGGCCACCAGCAGCCATCTTGGATTTTATTCTTTGCATGACTTAATCCTTTGGCACGGGCTACAGGTCGTAGCTTTGGTCGGATCTTCATGAAATTTGTCATGGATGTTAACAATGACATGTAGATGAGAACGAGTCATTTTGGGGTCGTTCGGTTGGATCATTATGAAATTTGTCATGGCTGTTGACATTGACATGTAGATGGGAAACGGTTCATTTTGGGGTCATTCGGCAAAAAAACATGGCCACCAGTGGCCATCTTGGATTTCAAAATTCAATCCATTAGCACGGGCTACAGGTCGTACTGTTCGTCTGACCATCATGAAACTTGTCATGGATGTTAATATTGACATCTAGATGGGAACGAGTTATTTTGGGATCGTTCAGCCAAAAAACATATCCGCCAGCAGCCATCTTGGATTTTTACTTTTTGCATGACTAAATCCTTTGGCATGGGCTACAAGTCGTATCTTTGGTCAGATCATCATGAAATTTGTCATGAATGTTAACAATGACATGTAGATGGGAATGGGTCATTTTGGGGTCATTTGGCCAAAAAACATGGCCACCAGCAGCCATCTTGTATTTTACTCTTTACGTGACTAAATCCTTTGACACAGGCTACAGGTCGTATCTTTTGTCGGATCATCATGAAATTTGTGATGGATGTTAACAATGACATGTAAATGGGAACGAGTCTTTTTGGGGTCATTCGGCAAAAAAACATGGCTGCCAGTGGCCATCTTGGATTTTACTCTTTGCATAACTAGGCCTTTCAACTTTCCACATTCCTAATCACTCCATTGACTGTGTAACACATGAAATTATTCCCTTTCCAAGTTGAGCTACAGTGTCATTGACACTTTCATTATCTAACCTATAGTAATTACGTCACATACCTAATAAGGAATTTACTGTGAGTTGTAGGTTGTAGACATTCCAAATTAGGGGTTTTACAACTATTGTATAATGATTGCTAATCTAAAAAAGGAAATAACACAATATCATGACTCTGCTTATAAACAATTCACTGTGCTTTTTGCAATAAACTAAACAACACTCGATCTGTTATTTTCTCTGACACAAAGCGTGTTTTGTGAATAATATCGCATCCATATCATTATGCTCTACTATTAGTATATTCTTGAGGAAGTTATCATAATTTGATTAATGTTATTTCTAAATTATAACCTGCAATTAAGGCCGCCCATCCCTTTAACGCAATTTACAAGAGCAGAGTAACATGAAAATTTATTAATGCTTCCAGAAAATTTGCAAAAATCCTGTGACAATGTATTCTCTTATATATGCGAGTTTCCCATATATTTGAGAATGCATTGGCCAAACAATGTACCTTGACCTTGTAAGCCAGTGCATTCTCTTATATATGCATGGCTCCAAATGGGAGAATGCACTGGCACAGGATCTTTTATGCTGAACCAGAGTGGCTCCCATTTTGAAAGGGTTAATGATATTCTATTTCAATCATTTTAGGTCCGGGTTGTTTGTTTTGATATAATCCCGTATACTTTTGATCGTTTTAGGTCCGTGTTGTATGTTTCGATATAATCCCTCATCCTTTTGATCATTCTTGGTCCGGGTTGTATATTTTTATATTATCCATCATCCTTTTCATCACTTAAAGTCCTGGTTGTATGTTTTGATATAATCCCACATCCTTTTGATTGTTTTAGGTCCGGGTTGTATGCTTTGATCTAATCCTATATCCTTTAGGTCCAGGCAGGAAGCAAACTACTTGTGAAATTTTGATTAGCAAATAACCTCACATTGACATGATTAGATAGCATTGTTCTCAAATCATATAAAATTCATACCAAATTGCATAGCTTTTATCCAAATTTGGGTAGCAAATTGCGATGCGATACCGGTTAATTTGCTCCCTGGGTCCGGGTTGTATGTTTTGATATACTAGTAATCACTCATCCTTTTTATCACTTTAAGTCCGGGTTGTATGTTTTGATATAATCCTGCATCCATTTGATAAAATTTTAGGTCCGGGTTGTATGTTTCGATATAATCCCTCATCCTTTTGATCGTTTTAGGTCCGGGTTGTATGTTTTGATATAATCCTGCATCCATTTGATAAAATTTTAGGTCTGGGTTGTATGTTTCGATATAATCCCTCATCCTTTTGATCGTTTTAGGTCTGGGTTGTATGTTTTGATATAATCCTGCATCCATTTGATAAAATTTTAGGTCCGGGTTGTATGTTTCGATATTTATAATCCCTCATCCTTTTGATCGTATTAGGTCCTGGTTGTATGTTTCGATATAATCGCTCATCCTTTTGATCGTTTTAGGTCCGGGTTGTATGTTTTGATATAATCCCACATCCTTTTGATTGTTTTAGGTCCTGGTTGTTTGTTTTGATATAATCCTGCATCCATTTGATTGTTTTAGGTCCGGGTTGTTTGTTTTGATATAATCCCGCATCCTTTTGATTGTTTTAGGTCCGGGTTGTTTGTTTTGATATAATCATATATCCTTTTGATCATTTAGGTCCGGGTTGTATGTCTTGATATAATCCCGCATCCTTTTGATTGTTTTAGGTCCGGGTTGTTTGTTTTGATATAATCCTATATCCTTTTGATCATTTAGGTCCGGGTTGTATGTTTTGATATAATCCCGCATCCTTTTGATTGTTTTAGGTCCGGGTTGTTTGTTTTGATATAATCCCGCATCCTTTTGATTGTTTTAGGTCCGGGTTGTTTGTTTTGATATAATCCCGCATCCTTTTGATTGTTTTAGGTCCGGGTTGTATGTTTCGATATAATCCCTCATCCTTTTGATCGTTTTAGGTCCGGGTTGTATGTTTCGATATAATCCCTCATCCTTTTGATCGTTTTAGGTCCTGGTTGTATGTTTCGATATAATCCCTCATCCTTTTGATCGTTTTAGGTCCTGGTTGTATGTTTCGATATAATCCCACATCCTTTTGATCGTTTTAGGTCCGGGTTGTATGTTTCGATATGATCATGCATCCTTTTCATCACTTTAAGTCCGGGTTATATGTTTTGATATAATCCTGCATCCTTTCGATCATTTTAGGTCCGGGTTGTATGTTCAGCAGAGAGAGTAGCACCTGAGCTATTTTCACAGGGTCAAATAACACACAAAGATCAGGAGAATAACAAGAAACTCATGGATGATTTAGGAATATTTTATGTGAGTTTTCTGCATATTATTGTCCACTCATTGGCCCAAAAATATGGTGCCAGACATTTGAAGAATGAGGTCTCCAGAGAGTTAATTTAGTGATGCTACCCTGCACAGTGGGTTAGCACCAGCAGATATATTCTCTGGGGACAGCTGGGGACTTAAATATGTGTCTAGGTCTCCCATAGTAGATGAGGACATCCAGAATGAGGTTCCCAGAGGGTGAATTTGGTGATGCTAGCCCACTGTGTGGGATAGCATCACTAAATTCACCCTCTGGGGACCTCATTCTGCAAATATCCGGCACCATATTTTCAGACCTGGTTAAGTATCTACCTTATATTTGGAAACTAGTCCTGTCTTATGTTTCCAGCTAAAGTTATTGGACGTTTTATTTCTATTTTCGATATTATGACCAAATAAGTAAAAAAAAACATGTCCATACATTTTGAGCATTATTTGCAAAATACATGAACTCTTAACCCTTTACCCAACAGAAGGGCCCTGTGCCAATGCATTCTCTTATATATGCGAGTCGACCATAGGTCGCCTCGCATATATAAGAGAATGCATTGGCTTAACACATTAAAAATTATAAAATTGTTAAAGAATGTAAGAAAAAATGGTAAAAAAAGATTTTTTTTAGGCCAATGCATTCTCTTATATATGCGAGGCGACCTATGGTCGACTCGCATATATAAGAGAATGCATTGGCACAGGGCATAACTGTAACTATCACAATGTGGTCAAGGAGCCGGTTCCAATGATATCCATATTTGTATGGTTCTATTGAGACAGACCGAAGATATTTTAGGCTGTTGAAGCTTTATTTGGCCGGTTTTGGCCGGTTTGTTGGGTAAAGGGTTAACATATTTCTGTGTGAAGATTATAGTGACATAGAACATTAAGTAGATGACTGTATTGAATAAAATGATTAGCTAATCATCATCATAACTCACTGCAAATGATGTTTCAAACAAGTACCAAAGAACCATAGAACTATTACTTATTCTTATGCACTCTGATTTGTCCATGTCATGAATACTAATTACCTTTCTTGGACTCATAAATGTATGTCATGGAAGTATATAGCATGAATCACTTTGGAAAATGACACTTTTTTCATGCAAAGGATATGTTTTGTGCAATGGATAAATAAATTATGTACCGGTAGCTAATGCTCTCACTTAAAGTGTTCATCTGCTCCGGAGATATTTCATCTAGATTGTCACTCAAATATTTACTTCATAAGATTTAATATATAACGATTGGATTAGTTTACTGGGTTGTAGTTGCCTAGCAACCATTGCTAAAGAGAGCATGCATGTCTGTATGATGAAAACCAAATAACTCTCGACTCCATGGTAGTACTCACAGCTTTAAGTATTTCCGCCTGGCGTTTAGTGATTTACATTGTGTTATGACCAGTGAAGATTTGTAATAAAAGGTGGGTATCTAGCAACTGTCGGATTACCCCCTGCTATCCCTAGTAACTCTATATCCCCAATATACAATATACACTACATAATGTTATATGTCCTGTAGACTAACTCGTGCAGTTTGGCCCCCGAAACGTCACTGAGAAGGCCTCAAAATGTCACTGATAAGAGTAAGAAAATACATTTTCTTGTTCGGTTAGCTCCATAGAAATGGTTGTTATGGAAAACATGACATAAAATGATGTCATATGTCACAACTAAACCTCCAATATGTAATTAACAACAACTACAGTTGAGATAGGGTCTTTATCTGAAAATGATCAGTGTGGTTTCATGCTTTCATCTAGTAATTTGAGCAATTCTGACACCAAGTGCCAGGACTACTATTGGACATAAACAGTTTAAGCAGCGACACTAGCTACATTTTCTATATTTAATTTGAGAGAATATTTCATTCCAGCAAAGTGATCTTGCCAAGTCCAGTATATTCACAGGAGAAGAGGAGTTGTTCGCCTTTGAGAGAACTATATCTCGATTGACTGAAATGCAAACACAGGAATACTGGAGTCGTGAAGGACTCGCACCGTCAAAATCTTGACATCGGTGAAATTTAGGGAAATCTTTTAAATATTTTACAACTGGTTTTAGAAATTTAATCATCTTTCATGATTAGTCTCATGAAAAGCATTGTGTGATACTTGATTGTTAGTCGGTTATTGTCGATAATGCAACTTCTGTTCATTAAAACCCTATAACGTCTTATTCGACACGTGTTTATGTAAAACAGGTGTACTCAACAGAATCACTATCGCGAATCTCATTACCAGAATACAATTTGAGATGTCTCGACACCCACAATGTGTAAAAAATCTCAATAAGCAATAAGTTCTAATTGATTTAATCCATCTCATAATGAAATAGCTGATTTTTCTTATTTTTGACAAAATTTTAGACTCTTGAGGGCCCACAGGTGGACAATCAGGGTAGTAATGTATAGTAATGTGGTACACTCAAGTCTTTGCACTACTTTCACATCAAGTTAATCTCATGTCACTTTAACACTTCCTATACTAAATACTCATTGATCAGTAGTTATCCCTTAGGAAATGTTCATATAATAAGTTCGACAAACTACCACAGGTCTGAACATTTCCCTCCAATAAATAGGACTCATTCTGTACTTGTAATATCTGTCGTCTGCTTATTTTTCATTGAAACCCTCCAGATGAATAATATCCCATTCCATTGTATACTTTTTTAACTGAGTGGGAGAATCCATTTAGTATAGTGAGGGTTAAAGTGATGCTGGGGTTATTTGAGTGGAAATATATCTATATAAAAGCCAAGTGTTTTTCTGTAACTCTTGTCATGATTTTGGTACTTTTAAAAATTAACGATTTTGGCACTTTTAAAAATATATCACCCTCATGTCTGTTTGCTCCCAAATGCCATGTACTGCGGCACATCTTAGAATATGACGTGCAAAATTTCAGGCCAATAGGTACAAGACGATCTGCGATATAGCATGCTTTCTAATTGTCATACAAGCGATATTGTTTTCCTGTGATCGGGAGATCGTAATAGCCCAATTCTTCAAGCAATGTTTTTATGAAATGGACGATCGAATTGGTTGGATGTTTTCGACAATATTAGTTGATTGTCACATCACATTCTTCCAGTTGGCATATTGTCTGCATGCTATCATCAGTTTGATTATTATATTTATATAACCACACAATATGTCTTTAACCTTTGTCTATTTATTGTTTTTAACATTGTGCATACATTGTATGAGATCAGGTTTGAATATATTTATAATTTAAGATAGCTCAGGCGGCACCTGCCTTTATTCTTGTTTAATTGTTTAATTTTGAATATTAATGGACCAAAAAAAAAGAGGATTTTTTCAGGTCACCCGACCCTACCTAATTTTGAGTGTCCCACCTAAATATTTTCTGTAGCATTTCAAGGAACCCATAATATAAAGGTGACATAAACTAGCTAGTTTTCACTTGATCTGACATTTAATACATATATTTATATTAAAAATGGTGTGTATTTTGTTCACTATCAGATGTTTACTACATTTAGGGCAAGTCTGAGATTAATGCACATGTCATTTGCAGAATGAGGTCCCCAGAGGGTGAATTTGGTGAGGCTAGCCTGCTGTGCTGGATAGCGTCTCCAAATTCACCCTCGGGGGACCTCATTCTGCAAATGACAGGCACACTAAACTCAAGCTTGAAGCAAGTATACATTTAATTATTTTCTATATTTCTTTGAATATTATATGAAGTAAGAAAAATAACAAACAACCTTACCTACGTAATTTATTTGGCATGTAACCTAAAGCAATAGGTTTTTTTTTTGTGTGTAATCATCAGGCATCAGATTAAATCTAGAAAGTTATCATTTATATCTTGTTCCAATGATCAAAATAGTTTGATAATTTCGTAAAATATTTATATAAACATTCTATATGTATTTGTGCATCAGAAAGACTAATTTAATTTATTACCTGTCAGAGAAAGAAAAAAAAAGATTTTTTTCCTCGTCATGGAACATTAACATGTTCACTGCCGACTTCAAGTTATCTTGTACTTTTTGCATGTAATTGAATGGGCATTGGATGTGAATATGTTAAAGAGTATTGCATGCTAATATTTTGTTGATATGATATTTCTATGACTCACATAAGTCTTTTCAGAGTATATAAAGTCAGTATATTAGTATTCTGTGTATTTATCGACTTATTTTGATCGCTGGAACAGGACAAAAGTCAGAAGTTATTGTGTGATATTTGTGACAGAAATATTATTACTGCTCTAAAGATGTATTCAGAGATCCGAACAGTGGGATGAAATGGAGTGCAATTTTTTTTATCTGACTCCACTTATCGTCACAAACAATTCAGTTGTTTAGCACATCACTTATAAGGGAAGAGTGAGGTGACTTCAGTACAGTAATGCCCTAAATAGTTGACTCCTTAAACACAGCAGAATTGAGAGCTTTCCGACGAATAGCAACAAGCCATATTTCTGACTAAATCCTGAAAAATTAGCCATAATTCTGCTGTGGTTAAGGAGTCGATTATTTAGGGCATTACTGTAATTTGAAACAGATAGTTTGAACATCCAAATTATTATTTGATTTTGGTGGAAATTATTGAGAATTGCTGAGTTTGAAACTAGCCAATGCACCACAGAATTTTACAGGATGTTTCGTTCCAGATGATTGATAATCTCCCTTTAGACCTGCTGATATTATTACAATAAATGAAAATAATTTGATATCTATTGACTATTGACAAAGTTTTTTTGCCAAAAATTTTGAATATAGATAAAATTAGGGGCCCTGAATTAGTGATGTGCAGTTTTACAGTTTTCTTTCAAAACCAAACCGCAACCAACATATGCTATTATAGAACCTTTTCTTCTGATTTCAATTAACCGACACCTCTGGTCGATTTTGAAAGACGGTTAGCGCGCTTTTGTCAGCTGCCATTTATTTGCCACCATTATAGCAGATTCAATTTGGAACATTTTGGTGTCATATGGATGATAATGGAAAATACTGCCACATAGACTGGAAATCACTGGAAAATTGCTGGAGATATTATGCCATATATTATACAATCTGCTCCATACATATAGTCATTGGGTTATTGAGTAAAACCATACAAGGTAACAGAAACCAAAACCTGGTTTTTCTGCAAAAACCATACCAAAACCGAAATGAAATTTCAAAACCACTCACCACTTCCCTGCAAGCCTTGAAATAGTGTGTCTGTCATTTGCAGAATGAGGTCCCCAGAGGGTGAAGTTAGTGATTCTACCCTGCATAGTGGGCTAGCATCACCAAATTCACCCTCTGTGAACCTCATTCTGCTGAGGTGTATGCCTGCTATGCGGGGTAGCATCACTAAATTCACCCTCTGGGGACCTCATTCTGCAAATGACAGACACCCTATTTCAAGGCTTGGATCTCACACCTAGATAAAAATTCTGCATCGCTAATACTGAAACTATATATACATCGGCAACAAGCCCTTTTATTGAGGGCTATCCATATTGTTATTGGTAGCTATTAGGTGTGTTTCAGCTATCCAATTTAATCTTTTTGGTGTGAGGTTTGCCCCCGTTCGAGGTGAGTCATCCTCCACTTCCTAGTATGCTGAATTCAGGTGAATTTTAACCCTTTCTATACTAAACACTCATTGATGAGTAGTGCCCTTAGGAAATGTTCAGACAATAAGTACAACTAATGACCATAGGTACCAAATAGAAATTCTGTTGAATGTTTTCTAAGTAAAAAGGGGCATAACTCCCATAAAAATTCAGCGAACCATGTCCAAAATCAAACTTGACCTCAATAATCTAATGGTTATTCCTCCTCATATCAAAGTTTCTTTTTGATCGGATAACTTGAACTGGAGTTAACGTCCAGACAAGGAATGGGACACATGCACACCCAATGGATGTGGCTCATTATAGCAGTCCTCTGACATTTTCGGGGGATAATAAAGGCCCACTTAGAGGGGTACTGTACACTAAATCCAGCCTTTTATGGGACCATCTCCTTTTATACTCAACATTGATTATATATATTCTGTTATTCATATAACAGAATATATGCAACAAATGAATTAATTTGAGCCATGGATTAGTGCAAAATACACTCATGTGCTTTATGAACGATGCAAACAACATGGTAATAAATTCATTTTCATTATAATTACCATGTTATTTGTATTGTTCATACGGTAATTTCGTATTTTGTACTAAACCATGGCTCAAATTCATTCATTTGTTGCATATATTCTGTTTGAATATAAAAGGAGATAGTCCTAAAATGGCTGGATTTAGTGTGCAGTACCTCTTTAAGTTTCGAACCCCCAGATAATTTTATATAAAACATATGCCATATTCTATACCATTTGAAAGAGGAAGCTCCAAAACATTGTATTATCAACTTATTCGGTGTAATAAACTGAGAACATGTTGTTTTTGTTTAGATACCAACTTGGTGTTATGTGCCCAAGATTCATTATTGTCAACGGAAGGGGAATAACTCCTTCCATTGAAAATACATTTTTAGTTTGAATTCTATTGCATCCTGGGAGCCATAACGGGGGAAATCTTTCAATGATTTAAGCTGTTTTATACTTCTCTATGGGCATCTTCTGAGACACAGACGTTTCAAATGGTGATGAATTATAGTATTTTAATCATATTTTATGGCATAGATTGTTATTAAAACCCGTAAAAAAATAATTGGTGACTCGAAAATTAATGGGCCTTTAAAGTGCAAATCCGTGACAACACATTTTTTTCAATTTCTAATTAACTGCTACACACACACTTTATACCAATCTGTTGAAGGGGTATTCAGGATTTGTTGGGGTGACAACCTCATGTAATATATTCACCCCTGGTCAAGTTGTTCTGCTAATTTGTTATGATGTGGGGGGGGGGGGGTTGCTGAATTGCTATGATGCTGGTACGGCAAACTGATGCTATTACATAAAGGTACCATTATTTTTTCTTAAAAATTTAAATTTTTGCGGTGTTTGGCTAATTCCGAGCAATTTGAGAAAAAGAAAGTGTCTGTATGAAACTTTCAAGAACATATATATTTAAAAAAATTGTTAATGGCTGCTCTGGTGATGCAAAACAACGTGAATAGACATTTGATTATAGTTGATTTGCAACAACTAATTCAATCAGTATTAAAATATTTTGGAAATTATTTTTTTTTATTTTTGATACACATAATGGTTTTTTCTGGATATGTTCAGATTCTCCGAACACCTGGAAATGACAACTTTAGAAACCATAACGGTACTTTTCCCTAACAGCATCATGCAGGCCCCACTGGCATCATAACACATCAGCAGGACTTCTTGACCAGGGGTGATATAGGGTCAGTCTTGTTCTAATGCTACCTCACTCACCAACTCATTCTAGGTGATTTTATGGATAATCTTGTCATCCACTGATCAGCAGTTGAATTTTGTTAACCAATATTCTTATTAACATGAATGAATAGTTTTATTGATTTTTATGAACTTTATATGAATAGAAGGTGATGAAACTTTGAGTTTGTTTTCCTTCGTTAAAAGATATCCCATCCGATTGGTAGTGGTTACTGCCTCTTAATAAATGTAAGTGACAGCTGCCACTTAAAATCATACCCAAGCCTTGAAATAGTGTGTCTGTCATTTGCAGAATGAGGTCCCCAGAGGGTGAATTTAGTGATGCTACCCCGCATAGCGGGCTAGCATCACCAAATTCACCTTCTGGGAACCTCATTCTGCTGAGGTGTAAGCAGAATGAGGTCCCCAGAGGGTGAATTTGGTGATGCTATGCGGGGTAGCATCACTAAATTCACCCTCTGG
This sequence comes from Siphonodentalium dalli, assembly GCA_032622095.1. Lineage (NCBI taxonomy): Eukaryota > Metazoa > Mollusca > Scaphopoda > Gadilida > Siphonodentaliidae > Siphonodentalium > Siphonodentalium dalli. The sequence goes on from CP136061.1 coordinate 50,613,283, forward strand.
GGACCTCATTCTGCAAATGAAAGACACACTATTTCAAGGCTTGATCATACCACCACAATTAATATGACCGGATGTTATTCAATAGGTAATTGTTAACTTGACCACAAATTGGTCAATTTAAATGATCACGTTCATGTTATTTCTTGCTTGAGCACTTAAATCGATATATTCCACAGAGCAATGACCGAGAGTAATAACATTTCAAAATTACACCCATGAATTTTTCACAATACTTAAAACTGAATACACCAAATTTGTGAACATTTTCTTTAGTAGTGTTCCAACGAGTCCATTACATTGAAATTGGATTACAGACAATAACACTAAAGGCATTCAGATGGCTGTGATATACCACCCATATGGTACCCCTCACAGACATGAGCAGACAACACTCAGGAATAGATCCTTCTATCTGTGTGAGGCTGACTACGGGTTATATTACAGACACTCTTTGTATGACTAAAATCTTTAGCCCGGGCTACAGGTCGTACCTTTAGTCTGATCATCAGAAAATTTGTCATGGATGTTAATAATGACATGTAGATGGGAACAAGTCATTTTTGGGTCATTCAGCCAAAAAATATGACCGCCAGCAACAATCTTGGATTTTACTCTTTGTATGACTAAATCCTTTAGCACGGGCTACAGGTCGTACCTTTAGTCTGATCATCATGAAATTTGTCATGGCTGTTGAAATTGGAATGTAGATGGGAACGAGTCATTTTGGTGTCATTAGGACAAAAAACATGGCCGCCAGCGGCCATCTTTGATTTCAAAATTTAATCCATTAGCACGGGCCACAGGTCGTACTCTTCGCCTGATCATCATGAAATTTGTCATGGATGTTAATTTTGACATGTAGATGGGAACGAGTAATTTTGGGGTCATTCGGCCAAAAAACATGGTCGCCAGCAGCCATCTTGGATTTTACTCTTTGTATGACTAAATTCTTTAGCACGGGCTACAGGTCGTACCTTTAGTCTGATCATCATAAAATTTGTCACGAATGTTAATAATGACATGTAGATTTGAACGAGTCATTTTGGGGTCATTCGGCCAAAAAACATGGCCACCAGCAGCCATCTTGGATTTTACTCTTTGTATGACTAAATCTTTTAGCACGGACTACAGGTCGTACCTTGAGTCTGATCATCATGAAATTTTTCATGGCTGTTGAAATTGGAATGTAGATGGGAACGAGTCATTTTTGGGTCATTCGGACGAAAAACATGGCCACCAGCGGCCATCTTTGATTTCAAAATTCAATCCATTAGCACGGGCCACAGGTCGTACTCTTCGCCTGATCATCATGAAATTTGTCATGGATGTTAATATTGACATGTAGATGAGAACGAATAATTTTGAGGTCATTCGGCCAAAAAACATGGCCACCAGCAGCCATCTTGGATTTTACTCTTTGTATGACTAAATTCTTTAGCACGGGCTACAGGTCGTACCTTTAGTCTGATCGTCATAAAATTTGTCATGGCTGTTGAAATTGACATGTAGATGGGAACTAGTCATTTTGGGGTTATTCGGCATTAAAACATGGCTGCCAGTGGCCATTTTGGATTCTACTCTTTGCATTACTAAAGCTATCAAATGTTGGAAAACATAGCTGCCAGCAACCATCTTAGATTTAACTTTTATATACATGTATATATATATCTCTTCATGTTGATAAACTCGTATTAGACATTCAACTTTCCACATTCCTAATCACTCCATCGACAGTAACACATTAAATTATTCCCTTTCCAAGTTGAGCTACAGTGTCATTGACACTTTCATATTACAGACAATAACACCAAGGCGTTCAGATGGCTGTGATGCGCCCGTTACGTGGTATCCGTTAACGCATGCAATGAAGATATTCTATTTTCTACGCAATGTAAGGCATAACGCATACCTTATATGGCATGCATCGTGAAGTTTCTTGTTTTCAATCAATTAAAGATGGCAGCTGTCTTCGAAGCTAAGGACAATCGACTTGTATTTATGCCAAAGTGTTACTTGTTTTGAATTTGACAGGTTTAACATCGTAGAATTATTTATTACAGATAGATGTATTTGCAATTTTGTATATATTCCAATATCGAACTTATTAGTTGCAATTACTAATCGGAAGGTCTGGGGTTATAGAGCAACGTACGCACCCATATGAACAGTTTCGTCTGAATGCTACGTTAGCCCAAGCCTGAGTTTAGTGTGCCTTTCATTTGGAGAATGAGGTCCCCAGAGTGTGAATTTAGTGATGCTATCCCGCAGTGGGCAAGCATCACTAAATTCACCCTCTGGGGACCTCATTCTGTAAGGCCTCATTGCTATGGGAGACAGACTCATTTTGAAGTTCCCAAATGTTAAATATTTTGATGTACACCCATTGGGAACCTCGATTATGCAATGTGTCTTCTGCCAATTTGGGGATATAGAGAAACTAAACTAAACTAGAGGTGTGACTGTCCCAATGGGACTGCGGATACCCCCCTGTATAAAAAGAAATAGAATTTATGTGAAGAAGTTTCTATAGAAATTTGACAATAAAGAAATTTCCAGAGAAGATGAACCTAAGCAGAATGAGGTCCCCAGAGGATGTATTTAGTGATGCTAGCCTGCTATGCGTGATAGCGTCACTAAATTCACCCCTCTGGGGACCTCATTCTGCAAATGACAGGCACACTAAACTCAGGCTTGCTTTAGCCAATTCTGAGTCTGGTCCTGAACCCTTTGGGTGAGTACGTCATATAATGTCATATCATGGGTGAATATATTTTTGCAAATATCTTGAGTAATATTGTAACATTGGCATATTCGCCATATTGTAAAAAATAATTTATTACATGATCCTAACTTTATTCCATTCAATAAACCCATTCTCTAAATTTTGATATTAAACGTTTGTTTAATAACAGGAAATAGTGCCAGGTGACCTTTGCCTTCCGGTTTGTAGTTTGTTTACATTCCTTATGAAATGTCTCAAAATACTATGACTTCCAATATTTTTCCAACAATCTATAATGAATGGAGTTTTAAAAGTTATGTCATTAAATATATGCCATTAAATACGCCAGAGTCTTTATTTATCAGGGACTATTTCTTTACATAGGCAAACAACGCATAGCTACGTGAAACGTCACTGCATGCCTTATTGAAGTCGATGTTAGTTTCGCATCCCATTTGTTGATTTAAGCATGTTTTGTCGAGGTTTTGGATCATGTAATAAATATAATCTACAACTCGTCCCAGTTTATAGCGGAATTTACAAAAATCATCCAGTAAATTAGGGCTGGACCTCGCCAAAGGCTCGGTCCAGACCTAATTTACTGTACTTGTTTTGTAAATTCCGCTATAAACTGGGTACTCGTTATAGATCAAAGCACGTATCAATGTAAATAATACAAATAATATCCATCCGCATGATATTTATTATTATATGAAAAGTTCTCATTTAGGAGTCGATTTTTCAAAATTAATTTGCACAGTAACATATTGCCCTAGAACTACCATAAACGACATAAATGTCGTTCCAACCGTATGGTGACATAAATGGCACTCTACCCACCAAACAGTTAAGCAATTGCTGTGGTCTAAAGAAGAAAATGCTAAATTGGTTTGATGATTTATTCATATCAATCCATTTTGATAAATTTACGACAAAAGTGATAAGACAAAAATTTACATATGAGATAAATTTTAACTCATTCAAAAGCATTGCACTCCTGGCTTCTGGAAATATATACAAAATATCAGTATAATGTGTTCCCATTAATTTACTTTAGAAAAAAAAATGTCAAGTATCCACAGATTTTTTGGTAAACATCAGCATTTTAGTGACAGATTAAAACTGAAAATAGCTGGATTAATTAATTTTTTAAATTGCCAGTAGATGTAAAAACCCAGAGGTCTAAAATATTGTTTTGTCCAAAGTTAAGAACCATTGGATAGAATTTGACATCTGCTGAGTGAGAATTATGGATTTGTTGGAAGACAACAAAGATGTGGCAAACAGTTAATGAAAAAACGTAGACGCAATATAGCATCAAATCTATCTAAATGATCTTACTTTGACTTGAAGTCATTACATCATCAACAGAACCTCTTAAAATTTATAATTTTCAATAAATTGAAGATTTGTGTTTTGAACTTTTTAAATTCCGGATAAAAGTGATTTACCAGTGTAATTAACCACTTCACAATGTTTCCTCCACAACACTGGAACTGTCAACATTGTGCTATGGCCATAGCTGCTAAAATCAAGGTAAAATCTAAATTAACCACCCAAGCTTGCAAGCTGGCAAATAGTGTGTCTGTTATGCAGTATGAGGTCCCCAGAGGGTGAATTTAGTGACACTAACCCACACTGTGGGCTAGCATCACCAAATTCACCCTTTGGGAACCTCATTCTGCTTAGGCCTATTGGAGACCAAGGATCAGATTGAAGTTGAAGATATTCACCCATCAGTCACTAAAACAATGTTAAATTGAGACTAGATACTTCCCAGAAGATGAAGCCTAAGCAGAATGAGGTCCTCAGAGGGTGAATTTGGTGATGCTAGCGGGATAGCATCACTAAATTCATTCTCTGGGGACCTGATTCTGCAATTGACAGACACACTATTTGTAGGCTTGCTAGCTACAATAGCAAGGAATAAGTCAGTGACTCGCCCCCAAAATAGGAGAGATGAAGGATATATAGTCTAGTATTTGACGTGAATGAACATGGTGGTATACAATGAAGAATGTGACAAGTGACCATAATTATTAACTTCATCAAACACTCTTTGCGATCTGATCTTTGAGGACGAGAATGCTATGTTTCTGTTCGGGTGGTAACAGAGCGATCTGCTGATCTGTGAGCTGTAACACCTGCATGATCAAAGCCGCCTGCAAAAATATAGTACAGATTGATAAAGATGCTCTACCTCTTCCCAGCAAAACTTCTGGCAGCAAAAATGTGAAATTCTCATTACGTAGCCTGTAGCAACGTCATGAATTATGACGTAGCTTGCCACAAAATAAAATGTCGGGATCGCTCTAGGACTTTCTGTCGAAAATTACCACATAGTTAAAAGTCATTAATTTTAGTGAGAATACCACAATGACCATTCTATATTTTTAAGCAGTTTCACACATGTGTTGAATGGAAAGATGTTTGAGACTTGCTACATATCTTATGACATGGACTTGACAATGCAACCGTAGGATTGCAAACTCTTTATACAAAAGAAAATTAGAAGAGAAAAAAATTAAGATAACATCAGATAGGAGATGTTGATCGGGCATGTAATAAACAGGCCTCAGCCTAGGGGTCCAGAACAGGGAGACTTGAAGTCTCCCTCCAGGAAATTTAGGGAGACTTCAGGAAATTTAGGGAGACTTCAGGGAGAAGTGGGGAGACTACCAAAAATTGACAATTTTCAAATATCGCTTTATTTTATAACATCTGACAATAAAAATTTAAAAAAGATAAAATAAGAAATAAAACTAAAAAAATTTGACTTTATCTGAAATTAGCCTAATTAATTGTTATTATACATTTAAAATTTTTGGAAATGTTTTGTGTAGCTATCATTTAAGCAAGACAATTATCAAGTTACAGTAGTAGTTAATTTTTTAACTAAATGAAAGTAGTATTATTTCCTAGACTGCAGCTTGGAAGATACGTTTGTACAGTCTGAATCATGATGCATGTAACTTTGTAAGTTTAATTTGGTCACGGCTGTAATGTGGGTGTCTGCTAAAATAAACAATAAGGACTAACTAACAAAGGAGTTGCAAAAGCTTTTATTAATTAATGGCCTCCTTAATTAATGCTAATGGCCTCCTTAATTAATGCCAACATCACCACTGACATCACTGGTATAATCCGATTAAAGCAATAAACTTGACATTTATTTACGGAAGTGGTCTCTTCAAAAAGTCCGACTCTGATAATGTCGTAATTGTTTTATATTTGAAAAGCGGGACGGCGGTCTTTTAAGTTAATTAAAACATTTATTTGTGACACTCACGATGGTCAGTAACAACACAGATGCGAACATCTCATCGTGTTTTCAGCATGTCAAAACATTCGTGATTAACATTCATTACCGCAAAGGGAACAAAGCCTTGTCAAACTTAGGCGACTGAATAACAACACAAAAAAATAGGTCATATTTTATTTTTTATTTTAAACACTTGGGTCTTTGTCTCTGCATCGTCTGTTTCTTTTTGGGATGGCCGCCACAATTCATCTATATACGGACATGTCCGGAAAAAAAAATAGAAAAAAAAAACAATTCCCCCTAAAATTGAAGGCGACTTCGATTTCGCCTTAGAGCGACGATAGGGCGAAGTCAGCGACAGTAAGGCGACAATCTCGCCCGAGTCGCCTTGTGAGCTGAGGCCTGGTAATAAACACAGAACTGAACATGTGTGTTACAGCCACTCCTTGATACGGTCTCTTGCTACCGTGTACATGCCACAAAGTGATAAACTGATACCACACGAGTACAGTTGTGTATATTAAACAGACTAATGTGATGTATTACCTTTTCTTGATCTTGTGAAGAAATGGCAGCTGCTGGTCCACCCTGGGCAAAAGATCTTATATTTCCAGCTGTCAAACTCGATAGCTGAAAAGATTAATTGGTAAACATTGAGATACCTCCAAAACATCTTATATTTCCAGCTGTCTTGACAGCTGAAAAGATTAATTGGTAAACATTAAGATACCTCCAAAACATATTCTCTTCATCATCTATATGTGGAGACTAATATCACTCCAGTGTAGTAATAATTGATTGATTGATTGATTTATTGTGGAATGAAGAGAAGTGTTTGTTATTTTTCACCTCGCACCAGTGAATGTGGAACCAAGAGAGACGACGCTGTTAATGTGAGTGACATTGCATTTTATATTAAAAAAAACAACAGCGACATTTATGAAGTATGTACCCACGCATTTATCCACGGCATATACTCAATCAATGCACACATGAAATATTGTCAATGTATTGGACCATTGTGTGTGATAAACGGTCTACCATTGTCTGCTATGGTGTTAATGTTTGATAGGATCATCATTTCGTAACCTCGGGTGTTCGATTAGCATTAACATTTAACGTTTTTTATTGCCGAGAAAATATTGCTGTTGGGTCACATTTCATGAAGTTTGGTTGATGGCAGAAATAGACCCCTTTCATTTTGGATTTTGACATTATTTTTTGCTTTCTGCGTTTTGATTTCTGGGAAAGTTAAATATACTGTATACACGGTCAACGTGATTCTAATCACACAGACATCACAGGCCTACAATATGATGATTGTTTTATCAACTGATAATGGATGACCAATCGCCCAAACAAACAACACGGGAAATACCGTCTTGTAGTTACAAAAGAATGAACAAGTTTTTCTTGTGTATATCCTCTTGTTAAACATGTGTATAATACACAAGCTTCGTATATCGTGCCACAAATATAACATACCTGGGCTAAACTGGCAGTTCCCTGCATCAAGCTTTCTATTCTCGGGTCGCGGATTTCCGGAGCACGCTGCTGGTACTGTCCCATTTGCTGGCCCATCTGACTTTGCTGTCCCATCTGGTTTGGATGGCCCATTTGATTTGCCTGACTCATCGCACCATGTCCACCCATTTGTCCCATTTGATTTGGCATGGAAACAGGCTGACTGTGCATCGGCATATGGCCCATTGGGCCTCCTTGGTTAGGCATGGGGCCTCTTGGCCTGTTCATATTCATGTCTGTAAGGTGTATTTAAATTTGTAAACAATTTGTGTTTCCTCCATATTCTCAGGTTAAATTTTATATGTGTTACAAGTGGAACCACTGAAAGTTACACATTGAAAATGCAGGTGATTTCAGCTAGTATTCAGGTGCTACGCCAACCGGAGGAAATGTAGCATTCTACTAACATCACCGAAAATCTGAAGCAAATCGACCGTACCACTCCATAGAAAACATTGTCTGAACTACGCTAAATTGTAAATATTTACTACTCGAACCGGGACGCTTCTATCGGCGATAAACTAACATAAACGATTTCGCCATCGGCAGTCGCTGCATTGAATTAATATATGAGAATGACGGTGTGTGTTGTCAATTTAAATACAATATTTGTAAAGAATAACTACTTTGAACAGGATTATTCTCCATTTCTTTTTGATCACCCTACCGGAGTGTTTCACATCACTTTAATAGTTAATTAAATAAATTATTAAGTGAAATAGGAAGGAATATAAGCTTAGACAAATTTGTGTCCACATATGAACAGACATGCATACCCCCGCATCTGTTTCCTCTTCTATAGATGTTTTGGGCTTTAATCAACATGACGCATGCCATAGAACATTACCGGTAATTCCATAAATCTTGATCAATCAAATTGCAGCATGAGAACTTCCATAATATTTTAAGTGGCCCACTTAACCCTTTCATGACAGGAGCAGCATCATAGATCCTGTGCCAGTGCATTCTCTTACATATACATTTTTTAGATAATCCACTTGGCACAGGGTTTTCGGAAAACTTCAGGAAGCTCCAGTCATGGAAGGGTTAAATCACTAAAAAGTTATCAGGTGCTGTTGAGTCACTTTCGGTCAGCATATTTTTAGAGGATCACTAATGAGTCTCAATAATAAAAAAAATTTATTAACCGAGTGCACTAAATTTGATTTGAGCCTCGCTAAAGCTTGGTTCGAATTGAGGTTAATAAATTATGTATAGAATCTGCAACGAATTTGAAATCCAATTTATCACATAATCACATTTTAGCAAGGAAACACGATCTCAAAACAGCTAGGATTAAGAAAAAATAATATTCTTACTCAAAAATATGAAGACGGATTTAGGGGCTAATTATGTGATATAACAAATTATCAGGAGGGTAACATTATTGTTCGTACAATTATGTAAGAACCTATAATTTATTTCAAATTTCAAGTTCCTATTTTGATTTTGTTGAAATAAAATCAGTCACCTTGTGGCATTGAACCTCGCTGTCCAGGATTCATTCCCATCATCCTTTGCATGTTTTGTGCGGGACCTGGACCCATTCTTTGTGGTGCCATAATACCACCCATATCCATTGGGTTTGGTACTGTAAAACAAAAACAATTATTGTTTGAGGTAAACTAAACAAAACCTATTTTGCAATAATTCAATATTCCCCCAATAATTTTGTTTTAAATAATCATCAAATAAACTTTGTATTTATATAGTTAAATGTTAAGTTTAGCACTGAATTTCTTAACCCTTTGAACCCGACTGGCCGCAAAAACGGCCAGCCAGAAAACGTTCATACACCCGACTGGCCGCAAAAGCGACCAGCAGCATTCAGTGACGTCATAAACCTATGTAGCATGTGTATACATGTTATAACCATTGGTATATCCACTTATATCTATGTAAATCATCCCAAGGAAATTTCAGCAGCGCCATGGGTGCATGTGTATGGGTTTGTTGGCGACTAGTTGGGGTAGAAAAATATGCACATGCGCACAATTCAACAAACGTATATTATTTGAAGCGATTCGGGTAACGCTCTACGTGGTTGCACGGTTCGCAGGATTGTAGAAAGACACCATTTCGATCACTCTTTTGGGTTTAAAATTATTATTATTGTATACATAATCAGTGTTCTGTCATATGTGAGGAAGGCGCACGCAGTTACTTATTTGAGTCAATTTGTTTCGCGCATAGGATACAATCACATCAAGGATCCCCATAGTACATACATTTGCGTTATACAGCTGCACGTTTTGACATTGCACCAGAGTAGTTCTGTGGAAATGGGTTGCATGGCCACAATACCATCCAGTCCGATTTTCTTGCGCATGTGCATTACAAACACATGGTCAAATCATGCATTATTGAGCAATTGTGTAAAGTTTAAGACTCGTGGCACCATTTGAACATGACCATCACCATGCCCTATAGGCGATGTCTAAAACGGGACGTAATGCCATTGAATGCACAGGGAAGTGGTGTCATTCGATCATTTGGGGTATATGCTTAGCAACCATTGATACTGTTAAATACAAATTAGGTTCAATCTTCTGACCTGATATATCTCCAATTTCACATTAGGGTATTGACTGCATAAAAAATTCAGTTTCTTAGCGCGGAATTATACGAAGCTATAATTGCATAATACTTTCAGTTCCGGGTGGTTGCATGTGAACCATTACCAGGGAGTGATCGTGCGGCAAAGTATACCAAAATACGCCCTTAACTATTTTGAATTGTACTACCGCAAAATAAAATAATACTTTGGGCTTACATTTGAAGAATATCTGATATACCCCTAATTTCAATACCAAAATGCAATCAAATTCTAAGTCGAAAAATGGCTGTAACTCATGTGAAAATAATTAGACAGAACCTATATTCGAACTTGGCCTGTAGTTTTAGCCGGGAAATTCACATACCAACTTTGGTTCAGATCAAATAATAACGAGAGGCCGATCACGATCGGCAGATGTTTAACCCATACCTTGGCGATAGCGATTAGCTATTTTTATAAATCCTTACACCAACCTTTTCATGAGTGCAAAAGTTTCAACAATTCACACTTTATATAGTGATCGTGTGAAAAATATTTAGTTATCACATTATGTCAACAGGATTGGTGGAGGATGTTAATATTTTTAAGCAAATAAACCAAATGACCCTCACTAAGTAGGTTAGGGGTGTGTTATCGTCAACTATGCCAAGAACTATAAACATAATCAATGGAAATATTTGAGTTATCAAATCGGACAAAAAATACTTCGGTTATAGCATCGGATTTTTTTTTTTATTGGGCTGTGAAACTCACATAACAAATTTGGTTCCAATCAGATAAAAAATGTTTGAGTTATGGCAGAATGCGTGAATTCTAAGTCGAAAAAGGGCCATAACTCTGTAACAAAAACTCGGATCAAACCCCAATTCGAACTCGATCTGTATTTTGGGCAGAGAAACCCATATACAAAATTTGGTTCCGATCGGATAGAAGATGTTTGAGTTATCGCATTACTCGTAAAGTGTCTACGGACAGACGGACGGACAGACGACGAGTGGTCAATCCGGACAACGACACTATGTTTACCATATTATGGTATGGGTAAACATAAAAACTGGAGTTATCGGTCGGAAACCGAAATGTTATGAAATTGGTCAAATTCTAAGTCGAATAAAAGGTCGGTAGACCTCATATCCGCCTCTAAGCGGCGTCGGCTTGATACGACCATTGTTTGCGCATAAATACCTGTCTTTAGTGCTAGTAAACCTACATACAAAATTTAATTTCATTCAGTACACATTTACTAAAGTTATCATCCGGAAACCTCAAATTGGCAAAAATTCTAAGTAAAAAAGGGACATAACTCTGGTGAAAATTGGCGGGCGGAACCCGAATTCGAACTTGACCTGTATTTTGCTGGGAGAAAGACACATACCAACTTTGGTTCAGATCAAATAATCCAAACTGGAGTTATCGGTCGGAAACCAAAAATGTTAACAGACGGTCAAATTCTAAGTCGAAAAAGGGCTGTAACTCATGTAAAAATAATTGGACGGAACTCATATTCGAACTTGGCCTGTATCTTTAGCTGGGAAATACACATACCAACTTTGGTTCAGATAAAATAATCCAAACTGGAGTTATCGGTCGGAAACCAAAAATGTTTACAGACGGTAAAATTCTAAGTCGAAAAAGGGGCATAACTCTGGTGAGAATTGGCGGACGGAACCAGAATTCGAACTTGACCTGTCTTTTCTGATAGTAAACCCACATACCAAATTTAATTTAATTTGGTTCACTCTAACTAAAGTTATCATCCGGAAACCTCGGACGGACGCACGGACGAGCTGATTATAATAGTCCTCCGAACCCGTTGGGTCGGCGGACAATAAGCCACAGTGTTATAGATAGCTGGTAAGCTGGGAATTTGGCTATTGACCTAAAAGTGAGGCTAAAACTCATCTCAGCCCAAAGGAGGTTTATACAAATTCTTACAAAATGGATGTTCACCATTTTTCAACACATATGTTGAGATTCTTGAAGCAGTAATGAACTCAATTAAATTGCCATTCCACCCTTTTACTATTTAACTTTTTATAGCAGTTATTCATTTCCACTCAATTTGTGTATTTGCTGAGAATCCTGTTCGGAAAATTTCTATTCTAAAACTATGATTTAATAAAGTAATCTTTTTGACATTTTTATTGTTATATAATATAATTGATGTGTTCTTCACATGATAGTTGCTAATATTGTATCTCACGTGACTTTGTTATTGAAATCAAACTTTCCGATTGGTTGGCTACTCGACTCTATTAGTCGTAGTTGTATACTACGCCTTCAAGTCTCTCCTATCGTGCACTATGCATATGTAGTTTTGACTACTAAAAATAGTAACGAACACTACATCAAACTTTGTTCTGAAACTACTTGTTATTTCGCCGCTGATCCAAATTAAAGCTTCAGTAAGGCGAACATCAATTGTCTGAACTTAGTAAAAGTTGAAAATAGTAGTTTCCTACTGCTAAATCAAAATTACAAAGGTTTTCTCTGGAGTCCCGTTGCGTTTCCTAAGTTCGCGATACCCCATTCCTATACACTAAAACGTGTGATCGGTTGCCATACCCGAACAACTAATAAAATGAACCGAGAATACAATTTGCCGATTACAGCTTGTTTTAGCTGTCTCTTGTAAATAAATAATACCCCTATGCTGTATACTAAGCGTTGAAAAAACACGCTACTGCAGATTTTCATGGCCCAATAACACCAATCATACGTTCATGTTTCCGGAGTTGGGTACACTTTTTTTTGTAGCTGTAAATTCTTTGCTTCCGATCAGAGTCACGTGACCGCTCAGTTCGAAAATAATCAATAATTTCGCTGGCTCAATTATTCTGATAGTTCCGTGTACAAGAGTGACTTATACTGATAAATGACCAAATTTAATACATTCTTCGTTCGTCCGGGCACCAATTAAGAGTGGGTAAGTGGTTGAAATGTGTTGACATTGGTCTAAATGTTCTTGAGTTTGGTAACTGGTCACCACAGGTACAACAAAAAAAATAATTTAAAAAAACAAACAAATCTGAACAAAGGGGAATTTAAAAAAAACAAGTTTTTTTTAAAACAGGAAAACAAACATGAAAAATAAACAAACAATAAATAAACATTTACAACAAATAAAAATAATTAAAAAAAACAACAAACAGGCAGCCAAAGTTTTTAAAAAAACAGGAAAACAAACATTGAAAAAAAACCTCATACAAACCTGAACAAAGAGGAATTTAAAAAAAATGGTGTTTGCCGACTGGTTTGCCTTTAATTTCTGCATTTGTTCGATACAATATAATAATTAGAGCATGACTTGTCGTGAAATACGCCGATATAGTGCATAGTGCACAACCTCACTATGCACTATATCGGCGTATTTCACTCCAAGCCATGCTCTATTTATTAAATAGTTGCTATCACTTATTTCCCCCCAAAACATATGTCTGAAGTAGTGAAGTATATAAATGATCAGCACTAAAGGGAAACTGTGCCTAAATCCAGCCATTTATCTCATGTATTTTGCACTCATTCCTGACTCAATTTCATTCATTTGTTGCATATTTTGCGTTGTATATAGTAGAATAGGCTGGATTTAGGCACAGTCTCCCTTTAATAAACGCATGTATATTTGTGAACTTACCTTGGACTGGCATTGAGCTTGGTATTGATAGTGGCTGAAAAAGTCATGTAAATGCATTTAATTAAAGACTAATGTTTTAAACTATCCAGACCAATAATAACCTTATTTAAGTAATAACAGCTTTAGGAACAAAACTAAAATTAGGTTAGACACTCTAATTAGGCCCCTGAAAATATTCAATATTCATTTTGTTAAAACAACAAATAGTAATTTTTAATACTTCAAAACAGTTATCGCGAATGTGATGCAATCGTCGGTAACAATTGAACATTCACAATTACTGCGAAATATAAAAAGTAGATACACTCACAATTATTCCCTCAAAACTGCCATTTTAAGTTACTTTAACAGTTCTAACCCTCTTGTTTCGCAACTGTGAATATAAGCAGTTTATAATTTATTCAGAGAACATTCAGTCAGAGACTGAACGATATTTCACAATTCAGTTGAACAGTACATCACATCCACCACCCATGGATACAAACAATTATTATATAAAATGTACTATTTTTTCATTATTTGATTCTGTTTGCTCAGTTTTGACTTGCACTGACACTTGTAATGCCAACTTGGGTCTTTATCGCCAGTGTGAGTCAAATCCCTTCTATCAACGCATTCATCTGGTGGTTCAAGGTCCCTCATTTTGCAAGAATATGTGTATCTCTTAAATAGAATGATAAATATAAGTTTAATGCTTTATTCTATGTATCTGTTTTTTATCTAGTTCACTATATGAATGACCTGATTACCATCGCCATATAAATATGACAGCTAATAAGATATAATTGTTCAAGTGATTAAATTTGGTCACTATTGGTCGGGGGTTGTGAAATTTGAACGCCAATCACACCTTAGAAAAGAATTATGGAGATGACTATATGTAGCTTTGGTGGATATCGGCGACTAAAATATCAATGTTAGTGCCATCCTCTCTCCATCCCTGACCCAAAGGGCACATGATTTATTTTATTCCTTGTATCATTGGAGAAGAACATATAAGAATTTTGTGGAAATTAGTGCTAAACCAGTCGTAAATGAATTACGAAGTACAATTGCTAGTCGCGCTCGTACGTCGAACGAAAGAACCCCTCATTTCCGTTTGCACATTCCGGGAAAGCCCTGGGAAATCCTGTCACCTGATTGGCTGGCGTCTTTAAAAAACGCCAGCTTTTGTATACAAATAAACATGTGGAACATCTAATTTTAGCGTATGGGCGTGGATAATCGATAACATAATTACTTCGCGCATGAGCAGTCCAAACAGGAATCTTTTCCGCTTTACATGAATGATGAATTCCGGGGATCTTAACAGTCTTTTGAACCGATCTCCGCTCACTGACGTGAAGTTTGTTTGTAGATTTGTCTTTAATTGTACAATTTGGTTTACTGACGAAAAACAATTTTTGCATATCGCATTTTGAACGTTGAAATAATCCATGGACGCCATGATTCTGCAGAAGTATTTACGACTTTCGTAACCTACTTTCGTTTCTTGGCAACAAAATGATTGACGTGCATAAAGTAGTCTATTTTGGGAGTCGCTTGCCAGGATAATGACGTCACTCGCTCTGTTGTTTTTCGAGCTCGAGCAAATGACCTTGACTGCCATTTCGATAAGACGTACCGTGCGCATCTCTGGGAGCAAATGTACGCTAAGTTTACTAAGACTGGTGCTAAACATATTTGTATCAGCTTTGGTGTCCCTCCCTTCCCTATTGACTCGAATGGCGACACTTTTGACATATTTGAACCACATCCATATATCATGATGATGATTATGTATAAGTTTGGTGGAACTAAACATGGAAGGGTTAATGTAGTAACTTAAACCTGTATGCCTTACAATTAGGTAAAAAATTATTGAGTGGTTAATTGATCAAATTTTACAATGTTTTTTAGTCATTCCATGAAGAGTTGATACCTGTTGCTGCACCGTCTTATCAGTTGAGCTCTCTGTAGAGACGAGTGGAGGAACCTGGGTGGCATCTCTGTGTAACATCGCCTGAAGAACAACCATTTATAAATATTACAAAGGCGTTCATTATGGTCAAAAGAGGACATAGGTCTCACTAAAGCACAGATTCAGCATATCTTGTACAGATATAGCATAATTAGCATCTGATTTTAGTCGAAAATGAATTCTATCTCCAGATATAAACATGTTGATTTTGATAATTCAGTTGGTAAATCATTTGAGAACACTAATTTATGTATTGTTATTCATATAATAACCAAGTTTATCATCACAGCCCTCATGTAATGTCTGTTTTTATGTGAGAAATAAGATATTGCTTACTATAAATTCAAGTCAAGACCGAATATACAAAGAATTAACTATAAGATTACCAAAGCGACTTGTGGGTCGACTATCTTCATGACTATTTGTGCCTGCAGGAGAGCGTAGGCCAGCTGGGGATTCTGTAGAAGCATGTTCCGAGCTTCATTTGGGTTATTCTGGACGCATAACTGTAAAAATAGAAACAAAATTGTCATCAGGTACACATGCTTCAACTCCATACAGGTTGTTCTGGGTGAACACGTAATACATTGGAGGATAAATAGCTTCAAAAATAGAGGATCTCTTATGAGTTCCAATTCAATCCAAATTTATTAACCCTCCAATGACTGGAGGATCCTGTATTTTTTCTAAAACCCTGTGCCAATGCATACTCTTATATATGCCCATAGGGAGCCTCGCATATATATGAGAATACATTGGCCTAACAATATTTACCTTCTCTTATATACGTCATGAAAGGGTTAACCGTATGCACTAAATTTGATTCGAGCCAAGCATTACCGAGGCTCGAATTAAATTTAGTGGACGACATTAATAAATTTTGAATAGAATTGTGACTAATTTGAGATCCATTTTATTACATAATCACATTTTAGCAAGAAAAACAATCTCGAAATGGCTGGGGTTAAACAAAAATTAATATTGTTTTCCTTATAACCAAAGAGGAAGTAAAGACACCTTCAAGTAAAAATATAGTTTGAATTTTAAAGGTGTCTTTTCATGTTGACAAAATTGTTCAACCACCCTTAATTATCACCAATGTTTATCTCAAAATCAACACTAAATAACCCAACACAAATCGAATATCATAATTATATTCTAATTAACATAATAATAAAGTTCCGGCTTGACATCGACATGATTGGGTTAAGCATTCTGAAAACAAATATTTATTTTTAGTGGCCTTACCTTCATCTGTTTCATTAGTTCAAACATCTGCTCTGGTGGTAAACTAGCGACAGCCTTAGAAATGGCCTCTGGTGCTTGTTCTGTGTCCACAGATTCCCCATATGGACTCTGAAATAAATAAATATCAAAACATGTGAAAAGGTAACGAGCATGCATCATGATGCTGTTTAGATGAATTTGCCAAATAAAAAATAATCCGTATTTGACATGACAAATCATAATTTTTATTCAGCAAATGGTGTATAGATGTTTTTTATATGGTTTCGTTTATAAATTATACATCAGCTGAGGAGTAGCAGGTCATGAAAGTCACACTTGTAGTCGATATTAAACTTGATGGTGGATACATTGAACAGAACTCGCAACTCAGTCAGCTCTTGTAATGTTGCTTATACACATAATAAAAATTACTATGCTCAACAGTAGTGTTGTGCGGTTAACCGAGAAAACAACTCGGTTTCGGTTTTAAAAAATACCGACCGAAACCGACCGACGTGATTCTGCCCCATGTTTTTTGTATGTTTATTTTACAATTGAATCGACTTGTTAGTTGATAGTGTTGTCAAATAATCGACCTCTCTGATCAATTATATATCGGGATGTGTCCATTTCGTCTCAGATATGTGTTGTTATAATATCGTAAGCGTCATTGAGTTGCCAAACGAAACTGAAATGAGGAAGCATGTCGTTGTAAAAATGAGAATGCGAACGAAAAGAAATGTTATACCACGTGGGAAATGGTCCAGTAGGTCGTTGACTTTTGTCACCTTTATTGTCAACTGTCTTAGAATAAGTGTGCACTTTATTTGAATTGATGGCATGTGCTTGACGAAACATTTCGTTCCGTGCGGAAATAAAGTCGGTAGTTAGAACTGCAATTTCTGAAACTTCATTCTCCCGGCTAATCGGTCAATAAAATTGAACTTTTATCTATAATGTTCAACGAAATATTACGAATTTGAGCCGGCCAATTGCCGTGTATACATGTATGTGCACTTATCAGTGTCTTGTTGATCGCGGCAGTTATTTTTGCACGTAACGGTATCTCTAACCCACAAACTGAGCGGGAACATCAAACGCGTAATTACGTCATCATTGTCGAGGAACTGGGCACATGTCGCACTTGCTACACCGTAACTGATTGATTACCACGGCCTTAATTGTCTTTAAACGATATCGGTACCAATATATACACTGTGTACATTCGATAACCGGAAGTGGAATCGGAAAAAGTGGAATATACGGCTCAAAATATACACCAGGGTAAGTGTTTTGGCTTCTAATTATTCTCTCAGTGCTACAAAAATGTTATGAGATGGTATTTTCCATAGCATATATATTTCCAATCACATAGAGCAGACGAGTTTTATCGGATGATTTGATGTTGTCGAGAAAAAGAAAGCGAATGTATAGAAACTCACATGTAAATAACGCTCTCTTCCATTTCACTCTGTATGTTCACATATAATAACTGATATTTACGTAAGTTTTGCACATGGTGTATTTTCCCACTGCTCTAGCGGTTATATACGTATATAACATGTTGCCAATTTGGCGACACTTGTCACAAAATATCGAGTTTTTCCTAGCTTGTTGGTGTACGGCAGTATGCTGGGAAGTGTACAGCAGTATGCGAGTTTAGTCAATAACCAAGTGTACTGCAGCATGTCCTAAAAGTTGCAATACAAACAATATGGGCGCTTATTGACATAATAATTATTCCTAATGAGGTATGCATGATGAGTAAACACCGCATTGTTTCTCATTTCAGCCTGAAAGATATCCAACGGTGTGCAAATGCTGTTACTGTGAATACGAGGGAAATAAATTGGCGAAGCTGTTGGGCACTCCACAAGGAAACATCAAAATGAAAACATTGAAATAAAACAACAATAAACAATCACAGTACTAACAATTTCCATCATTCCCGAGTTTTATCGTGAGCAGGGTCGACGAATTACTGTAAACGAGGACAACGCAACTATCCACGTGTCCCGAGCTGACGCTGAACCAAAAGATTTGCCATCCAAGATGATAATTTCAGACAGAACTTTTACCAAATGTAGAAACATTTGCTGTTGGTCAACTTCAATCGCGGTCTAAAAACATATTCCCCACTAATATTACTGGTTGGAAATTAAATGAGAACTATTTCAACCTATACGTGATGTAAAATTTCCAACTAATGATGTGTCAGGTATGAAATTCCAACAATTGTTTTACCAAAATAGGGGTGAGGCACACAAATCCCTGTCCCCACGTCCCTGATGCTCGTTAAAGCCATACCATGGTCCGGATGATTTTGATGGGAACTGTATCAAAAATGTAGCATTACTTTTTAAATAAATAACTTAGTTGTAACCCCAACAAATTGTCCAACCAAAATTTAATGTTAAAATGGCTTTTACAACAGTAATTCAGCCATCAGTCATATTTTAGACAGTAAACTGAAATCGACTACTGATTTTGTTTTCTAACAACAGTTTAAGTGAGTTTAGTTGGAATATTTCGACAATTAGAGGCATGTTTTTTGCTACTGGTTTATACATGTACCTATATTTGTCGAAATATTCAAACTAAACCACAATTAGACTATGGTTGGAAAAATATATATATTGAGCTATTCTCTTGGTTTGAAATTTTGGTGTTCAAGGGGGTGAGGTAAATAAAATAAACGAATCCACGTTCCTGGATATGTGTTGAAATAAGAGACAATCCTTCTGTCAGTCAATCCCAACATGGTCAATCCCGTACATGCATGAGCATACTCGTGACTATGAATTGAGAGGTAAAAGAATAAATACTATCAAATGGAAACACTGCATTTGTGTATCAGTTTTTACATAGCGTTTCGTGTTTATTCAGACTTGATCGCCATTTGTAACATTTCGTACATCTGCACCGGTATCGTGAGTTAGTGCACCCCCTTCTTGTGGTCTTCCATATTGAATTTGGTGGAAAACGTCCTAGAACAAACATCATAAGGGAATTCTGGTGCATCTGCATGGCATGTTTTGTTGTGTCTATTCAAGACCCCGGTGCGTTGTATTTTTGTTTTTACATCTTTTACATTGGTCGATGGCGATTCCAGCATGTGACCCCTTGAGATAACGTAACTTTGGCGGTTGGCACAACTCCTTACCACATACGTTGTACGTGTGCTCGACTGATTTATCATGCAGCTTTAGTGCAAACAGCCTGCTGAAAGATCTGCCACAATAGTCACACAAGTGGGAGCTTCGTCGTTCTTTATCTTGATCCGGATTATCTGCTGCGATTGGTGGTGTATGTATTTTTACGTGTCGTCTCAGATTATACAGTCTGGTTGTGCTTTTCGTACATTCTGATAGCATGTTATATCTTGTTATACATACATACAAATGCATGCAGTCGCGCACACTGCAATCCCAATCCCACCCCAACAAACACGAACATATAGTAATTATATCATTTCTTTCACATTCTGGTGTCAGACACATCTTTCTGTGAGAATCGGCAGTGGTCAGATCATCTAATAACCAGTCGCATCCCAATGCATTCACCTCATTTGTGCCACAAAGTCTTATTAATCATGGAAAAAACGAATTATTTATATGTGCAAATAGAGCAATCTTGTGCTCAAATATGTTCAAAATCCACATCACTCGCGTTAGTGAGAAGTTCAATACCCAGATACATGCACAAATCAGTGCGCAATGCCTAGATTTGTGTTTTTAAAACATGATGCCGTACACCGAACTCGCATACTGCAGTACAGTTGTCCACTGGCTACATTAGGCATACTGCCGTACACCTGGCTTTTTTTAAATCGGATTTTTCGCCAAGAAACTGCCTTATTGATAGCAGATACGTTCTATATAACGCAGATCAAATCATCATATGTTATTATACCCATTTGTTTGTTAGATTTATGCGCTATTCTATTTTTTCTCATTTTTTGAACAAAATTAGGCGATGACTTTTCGTGCGAGTATTCGCCTAAATTATTAATTGATGAATGAACCTTTCAATTTATGTCAAAGTGACAATAACTACCATTAACTACAACATATCGGCCATGCTCATGCGGAGTTTCGTATTTGGAAAGTGTCAAAGTCTATGTGAAAGAGCCTGATATCTGCACCCAGTGTAGCATAAAAACACTCGGGATGCTAACTGCTTCCGGTGTCGTATGTACACAGTGATATAAGTCGCACGGGACTTCATCTTGTATGCATGAAACGTCGCTGTATTTGCGTTTCCCTTTTATGTTTTGATTTTGGTATGGTGGAAATATTTGTGTATATTCGGAAAAAAGTTTGAGTCAGCGTCTGGAAATATGGTCAGTCGGGCACTACTATTTTGTGTTTGCTTAAACTTTATGGTTCAATATATGACTTTTATCTCACATTCTCATTAAAGTTCATGATTGTGCAACAGAGCAAGCTGTTCCCCAACTTATTATGACCCTCTGTAACTGGTAGTGCCTGTTTTGTCCAGTTGTGTTGGACTAATTGCTATTATGTTAAGTGATTGCTTACTAAAACCGAAACCGAAACCGAGGTTTTTTTACCGAAAAAAAACGAAACCGAAACATAAATTCTAAAACCTCACAACACTACTCAACAGTCAATTCTGCCTTATTAAAGTAATTATATATAAAATGGAGTGAATCTAGTTATTACCTCATACACTGGGCCACCGAGAGCATTACGCATGCTGCCCATTTCATCTTTCTGTTCCCCGGCTGCGACGCCGACCCTCAGAGGGCGTCCATTGAAGTCATAATTGTTGAGATTACGCATGGCACTTTGAGCTGTCTCGAGATCTTGATATTCACAGAAGCCATATCCCTTTGGCTTGCCAGTTTCTCTGTCATAAACTAACCTGAAATACAGAGCATTATTCATGATTAAAGGTATTCCCATGAAACAATGAGCTTAAAGACATATTATGTGCTTATTTAATTTCGCTACTTCAAACTGATATTTTATGACTAAGCTGCTACTAATACACCCATTTGAAGAATGTATCGTTAAACAATTATTAACAAAAACTGAAACAGAAATGGATGTGCCCCTCCCATAACACACGACATCTGAACTACGCAAACAAGTAAGAAATAGTCCATCATCCGTCCTGATTACTCCTGATTCCAGAATTAATCACCGATTTACAAATGAGAATGATTTTGAAGTCCCATATTTGATATATGCGGTATTTTGGTGAAGTCACAAGTCAAGTGTCAAAACATCAACAAACCAGCTGGTAGGCAGAAAGATGGAATCGCAGTGCATTCTCATAGAAGATATGAATCATATGATCGGGTGTTTGATAATCTATGAATAAAAAACAAATTCAGGAAATAGTTGTGTTATTGGATGGTATAATAGACTCGCACATGTTCAGAAAATGTTTGAGTTTCTACTCCCGTTTCTCAAGGGCAAAGGGTGTCAAGACATTCAACCTAGGGTAAACGGGTGAGGCAGTGCCATGTTTTTCTGCCCATGATATAATTCAGATTCTGCGGTGAAGCATTTATGATAGAGCAAAAGCTAACGACTAATCAGTCAACTAATATTTTAGTGATAAATACTTTGTTCATAGAGTTAAAATAGTCTATTAAATGAGAAATTTAATTAATGTTTCCATTACCCAACATGCTGTTCAATCAAAACAGAATATTCGAATATTATTATAAATTTCAACTTTGAAACCAATAAACAAATATACTTGTCACAAAAAGACTTACTCGGGTAATTGTTTAAGTATGGAACAGTACAGAGCGTTTATTGTTAGCTTGTTGCCGATAACGCTTGATATCATATGCATAAAGAGCGATTATCTCACTTTTTGTGAGAACGAATTGGAAAATTGATGACGACCATTTTGTCACCAAAGTATAGATATAAGGCTTTGGAAGTTCAAATGGCACTAGGTGAATTAAACTAGTCCCCGATCGAACAAAATATGGGGTATTTACTCATGCATAATACATGTCATATATTTGGCTCATTTCAATATCAATCAGTCATCTGCGTGTAACGGAACAATACACACACTGAAATCTAGACAAAATTATATTCGGCGTTATGCGAATTAATGACACTTTAAATTAACGCATATAAATGGAGAATTCAACAACAAATACAACTGAATACATAAACTAGATGATGCTTGGTTTGTATATATATTGGATTATCCGAGCGAAGTTACCAAATACAAAACAATAACAACCGCAGTAATATGATCTAATATTATGACCACGTGTCGAACAAACCTCCAAATTGTCACTATAACTCGTTATGTTCATATCCACGCCAGTTTTTGTTTTACAAACAAATAATGTAATATGTTCTTGTGTCAATTTAAGAAATTTACAATAAATATTTCACGTATAAGACGAAAGTATAGCATATTTTGTGAGACGTCATTGTGTGTTCATGTGCTAATCTATACACAGCTGGCCGCTGTTTATATCGTTTGTGCCTACCAGCAATAATAGCACGTGTTCGCGTGACGTCATTGTTTGTATACAAAAATATCGCCTATACATGTATACATATGACAGAATGACATTGTGTACTAGAAATTTTGATACAAAATTCATTAAATTACCTGCTTTGAGCAAGTTTATTCATTGTGCACCCCTGTGGAGTGATTCACATCACTTTTATCTTGCTTTCAATGAAAATGTAAAAACAAGTTTTTTTTCTGTTAAAGATGGTCTTCCTAAACACATTTTATATAGTTTCCGGGGATAAAAAATAAATATCAGCCGAAGACACCTGTGCGGAATTGCTTCTATTATTTAATATTGATATTTTCTTATATGACGTGATCATCTGACATCAAGTGGGACATTTTTCCGTTGCTATTTTTAGATAGTTATTCCACATGGTACGCTCCAAACAAACACGAGCTGTAAAATGTCTCTAGTTTATTATACAAGAAAATTTTAAATAAAATAAAAATTAATTGATAGAAGCATTTTCAGACAGGAGTCTTAGATTCATATTTATTATTTTCTACCCAGGAAACTATACTAGTAATAAACTTGTTATAGGAAGAGATAGACCATCTTTAAGCCACAGGTGTGTGTGACAAATCAATATTCAACTTGAATACAAAAACATAAAGTGCAACATCAACATATGCTCTGACTGCAGTTAGGACACTGTTAGGTGCATAAATGTATACGAATATCTTTATAACTTATTACAGCATTTTTGTTGTTATGGGAAGATCACTCTTGTTTGGTATGATTGGCAAAACTTTATAAACCCGAAGTATCTGCACTCAGTTTATGGAATGTATGCGACTTGTCATTGTTAAATGACAACATTTGTGGATCCTCAGCATTTGTTTTCCAGATCTCAATATAATATATAAACTTGGCAAGTGAAATTCATCACACACATGAAATGTGCTGAAAACAGCCACCACCGATGTGTCAAATCTCATCCAATGCCAATGTGCACTTCCATTTCAATAAGTACATAACATATTTATAATGGTCCGGATATTGAATGATCCAGTCAAGTTGATTCTGGCTCTAATTACGTCGTTTGAATAACAGCAAACAGAAAGTTTGTATAATAGTTTTGATTTTAATGCATACAACTTAGATTCATCATTCAAGATGGCAATGAAGTATTTTTAATTACATGCCCATTTCTTATTCTATTGTCAGACCAATGAGTATATTCATATATCATATAGGACACTATTTTGTGACAATTCTAGTTACAGATGTACGATCTGACTCAAATTGATCAGACAAATGGTTATTATCAGAGATCCTGATAGATTTTTTTTTCACAGTTAGTCTGAGCGACCAAACCCTTTAAAAGGTTCCATAAATAGGGTTAGATTAGTCGCTGTCATGGTTATGGTAGATACACTTACCTGAATGTAGACACAGGACCTGCTTGCTCAAAAATATCTTTAAGGGCCTCCTCTGTAGCCTCATATGGAATGTTTCCAACTGAAACATAAAAGCATTTTAAGTAACACCTGAACTGGCGGTGAGACTGTCCCAGTGGGATAAATGTAGGGTCCGGCAATTATGTCAGATTTGATATTTGATATGGTCTCAAAATTTTATTCAAATTTGGTTCAAAATTTCTCCTCAATTCTCAATTCATATTTCAGATACATTTCGCCAGATTCAGAAAATTATTGCAGGTAAAGTGTGCAGAGAACTAATTTTGCCTAAATTTAATAATAACTTCAAAAGATGAGACCGTGTACTAATTTGTACCAATGCAAGCTGATTTTGAGAATATGTGTCAAACAGACTTACTAGTAACCATTCAACTAGGATTAACATCTTCCGAATCCCGGACATTTCCCCACTGGACATTTCCCCACTTTCAAAAGCGGACATTTCCCCACACAGACTTATATATGTACCCACTCGGACATTTGCCCACCGGACATTTCCCCACCCTGCTAATAAAAAGCTTTACGCTACACCCTTTATCGCAGACACCAAGAATGTTTTGACTGGTCAGTGAGGCCAACTCAACGAGTCAAGCGATGTCAACTCAGCCGATGTAATGTTTTGACAAATATGAAAGCGTGTTTTGACAAACACGAAAGAGGAAAGTCTGCAACCGAGAAAAGATGGTCCAAATAGTCAGACAAGTTAGCAGACTATCCACTAACAGGACGTGTGGCAGCTGGCAAAACTGAGACGGTGAAGATAACGAGGGAAAACGCCCGATGAACCCAGCACAATCAAGGAAATTCCAGTTTTGCCATTTCTCATCTACAACCACAAAGAGGCGAGCACAACGACACATGTATCATGGTGTTTGCTACAGATTAGGGACTATATACAGTTCTTGGCAGATACAGATGAGTTGTTCATGGATCATGGGGTTGTTGTGGGTAAGTGAGTAAGTGGGTAAATGTCTGGTGGGGAAATGTCCCCTTTGCCAATTTCAGAGTGGGTGGGAAAATGTCCGGTGGGGAAATGTCCGGTTACCACATCTTCCAGTAATCAGCGCAGGGGTCGATATAATTTTTAAAATTTGGATAGCATTTTGCAGTACTGGGTACATTATATATAGCATTCCCTACCAATACATGTAATTTCATTGTAAATTGGTGAGCAGAAATTGAAAATTGAATTGCGATGCAACTCCTGTTAAATCGAGCCCTGCAGTAAGTTTTTTCTCTGCTTTTAACATCGCCACTCGCCACCGGGATTACAAAATAGTGATGACGTCATATAGGTAGACACAATTAAATCTGACTCTGATTCCGTGTTTTTAATTAAGTCTACTCATTTGACGTCATATGAGGATTTACGACGGAGATAGCCGACAACCGTTGAGGGTATTATTTATTTATTTATCGGCTTATTTATTACGCGATTGTTATGGGACTTGGATCATTGTGATCATAATAGCCTAGGGCCCGTAGGGGTGGCTTTCCGATAGTGTTTTGTTGTATTCATCAGGATAGCAATCCTTTAATTAAATTCAAACTCAAATATTCCTAATACTTGAGGGGCGAATTCTACTCAATAACCCGTCTAACAATTATGTATTTCGCAGTTTGTGTGATATGCCGACAGGAATCTTGAACTTCGAATAGGTCGAAATTAGGAAATATAAAATTTCGGTAATAATTTATGGGACTAACAATGTGTTCATATAAATTAACAACCATGTAACACATATTGGTAGCATACCAAAAACTGATCTACAAGCTCTTTCTGCTGCACTCAAGCTCCCTAAAGTCCCCACAGCGGCATTTTGCTGCCCAGACGAAGTCATCACGTTAGACATTTTTTATGGCTGCTGACATTTAACGACAAAAGGAGTCTAATTAGTGAACGGTTCAGACCACGATTCAATCTGTGTCTGTCTGTATATATTTTTCAAGGAGAACCAGGGGGGGGTCCAGGAAAATATGTGCATACACAACGCATTTTTTTTTTTTGCAGCACTTTGGACCCCCACCCCCCCCCCCCCCCTTCTTTGTGCAAAAAAATTATTGTTTTTCACTCATGGTTTTGGGACCCCCCACCTTTCCAGTCACATTTGAATGAAATTTATCAAGCTGGAGGGCCATTATAGGCAAAAACATCAGGGTGTAGAATGACCAGTGAAGGTGGCTGATGTTGAGAAACAGAGAATGGTTAAATTAGAATGAACATATATAATAATTATCAGTCATTCGTAATTTGACCATTCTGTTTTTTCCAGCATCATCCAACTTTGGTGTACTTTCGCCACCAGTTAAACTCAAATACTAGTAATTATAACTATGAGCACAAGCAATACGTACACTCATGATATTAAAAACATTTATCATGAAAAACTCAAAACAACCAGCTGACACAACCAGTGAAACAACTTTAAAAAAATAATTATTTTATCTAATTATTTATTCCAGACTTTGCAATGGACTTTGTGTAATGTGCATTTATCCATGAAATGCACTCGTGTTTACTTTATATATATATATATATACTTTATAGATATATTCATTTTCATTTTATCATCGATGTCGTTCAACTGACATTTCTAAATTGAATTTTGAAAAACATTGAAGCTGATTGAAGAATTATTTAAGTTAAAGTGAAGTTAAAGTACATCAGGTGAAGTTTCAATTATCGTTGTGCAAAGTGACTTACAAAATCTTTATCTAATCTGGATTAAGACATGAATGAGTTTAACAAGAAACTTTGATTACATTTTCTGACACAAAATTACCCAAGTATTTCAGACTAGACACTTATCAAACTGTTTCTTGCCTGTTTTACAATATGCAGTGTACGTGGTTAGATGGATCATTTTAATATTAACAATAACTAAATGGTTGAAGAATAGCGCATATAAATAAATAATATCTCATTATTTCACAAGTGAAAGACAGTCATGTTTTACTAAGAAAATGCTATTGAGACTGATTGAGATCCATGTGAATGTCTGTTGGATATGTAACACTGTATAATAGCACTTTTGTCTTTTATAGTATTAGTAACTTTGTGCCAGAAACGTGTTTATAGATTAGAGAACAGGCATGTTCTACATTTATTTTACACATTATTTCAGTTTCATATCAGACTTGGAGAGTTGAATTTCAGTTTGATACCACAGATAGTGGTAATGTGATATTTTATTTTACTTACTGAATTATATGTGGTTTATTTGTCTTTAGAGTTCAGTATAATATATTTACATACCAAGTGCATGGTTATCCAACCCAGGTGGGCCAGCGCAGTTAAAAATTTCACGAAGGTTTACTTAGTATTAGAAGGGACCAAATAATAAAAACAAATTCTGAGGCCAACCTGACCACAGGGAATTGTACCTAGTATCTTGTGTGTACACTACAGGTGTTATTTAGATCATAACACATCAAAACAATCATTATATAGTCTAAACAGCTTGTAATTAGGTCAAAAAAGGGCAAAAGGAAAACATTTGCAAACACAGGAAAAAACGTGTTTTCAGGAGCTGCTACCCCCCCCCCACCCTGACCTTGTGTCGGAATGTTTCTGCGCGACCCCCCCCCCCCCCCACCTGGGAGAACGGGAAAATCGGTCGCGGGAAGATTCGGCTCCAGGCTCGGTATTTTTCGGTCGCGAGAAGTTTCGACTGAGAATATTCTGCAGGGAAGATTAGGCCAGTCTATTGTGCAGGGATTGTGGCTTGTTGACAGCTTGGTCCTTGTCTTACTGAAAGAACATTTAGTTATAACAATAACAACCATTTGAAGCGATTATGGTATCATTTACAAGGGTCTTGATTAACTCAGTTGTAAAAAACACACTTTATTAGACGAATAATATAATAAAAAATATGAAACATGTTTACACAAGCTGATAGAAGATATAACGAACAATACAAACATATCAATATTAAAAATTTTAACTGAACGAAATTGACATTTATTCTTTATTTGAAAACACAAAAAAGTACCGTTGGTGAAATATAATAGATTTCAAAAATCGACATTGACTTGATTGACTCCAGTCAAATATTTAATTTACCCCCGAAGCCAACGAAATAGTAATTTGTGAGCGTTAATTGGGATTAAGCCACCGAACTAAGATTAAGAACGGAGCGGCACCACTGATTGTTTTGTTTTTTAGTTACTGCTTGGTTGATGGAGCATTTTTGGATAATAACCGGTGAGGGGAGGGGCTTTGGATTTTTCCAGACACATGCAGAGCCGTGGTGGGTGGGTGTGTCGTGGCCAGAAAAAATGAATAAGCCTTTTTATGTGCAATTTTTTTTCCTACACTGAAAGTTAATCATTATGTGTCCTCTACAAACTCTCACTATTTAAATGACTATGTCATTTAGAACTCATTTAACTCCATCACCGTACATAGGGCCGGGGTCTATATATCGTTTGAGGTTCCAATAGTCGTACAAATGCAGGCATTCTGGCATTCATAACTCGAAATTGCCAAGTTTTGATAGCTAAACTCCCAAAACTGTGACAACTTTACCCGGCCACCCACCAAATCTCAGAGTTATTAGATATCGATTTTTGAAATCTGTTATTTTTCACCACCGAAAATATTTGGCGGCCTGGCAAAAATCAGCTGATTTCTTGCAGAAATAGTGCAGGCATATGCCACGCCGTTACGAGAGGTCACACAAGGTCACTGCTCGATATCTGATCAGCGTAGTGCATGGTGGCCATCGCAAATTAATGCAAAATGAAAAGACTTCACCATCAACAAGAGTACGGTACATGTATGCAGTTAAATTGACGTGCGGATACATGTATTATACTTATTTATTAATCGGTAATCATGTTTATCAATGCAAATATACATGTTATGATGGCACCATGCTGGTTACACGTGAAAATACTATGTGTTACATTCGTGACAACACTTGTTGGGGAATTCCAATTTGAATTAGGAATAACCGGGTAGGGTTCTCTATTCCGAAGGTTCATTATTCCGAAGGTTCGCTATTCCGAAGGTTCATTATTCCGACGGTTCCCTATTCCGAAGGTTCATTATTCCGAAGGTTCGCTATTCCGAAGGTTTTCTATTCTGGGCGTATTTAACCAGAAATGAATCAAAATTTGCACCCCACCACAAAAACCACACGAGAAATGAAAAATACGATTACGCTAGTATTCATATATAGGCCTAGTACATGTATACACCGTCCCAGATGTTGGTTATTAATAGCAAGAAGAGAGTATCAGTTTATCGTTTATTATGGAACGATATATAAAATATATGCCACTATTTATATCATTTGAAATATGAAGCTCTCTAACACTGTATAATCAGCTTATTCGGTGTAATAAACTGTGTGTTGTTGTTTTTGTTGAGATAACGACGTGTTTTTTGTGCTTAATGTTCATCTGGTTTTGTTGCGCAAAGTGAAGTGTATTATTTATTTTCAATGGAGGGGGATAACTTTATATTTTAAAGATTGTGTTATTCCCCTTCAATTTAAAATACAATAGGTTGAATAATGTTGCATTCTGGGAGCCATGGCATATAACGGGGGAATCTTTTTATGATTTAAGATGTTTTCTATTTCTCTATGGGCATCTTCTGATACAGACGTTTGAAATGGTGATGAACTACATATATTGTTTTAATCATATTTTATGGCACAGATTGTTATGATGCCTCTAAGATTATTGAGATATAACGTCATACGCAATGACATTACATCGTATGGAAAGAGCAATTGTGTGGACTGCCTGACGTGAATATGTATTGGAAAATAACGTCACACGTAATGACATTAAATCTCAAGGAAACCTGCCCAAAAAAAAGAAGTTATTTCCTTCATAAAAAAGAGTATTCGTGATAAAGAACCCTCTCAATACTTGAATATAGAATTAACCTTTAAAATAAAAAAAAATCTTCGGAATAGCGAACCTTCGGAATAGGGAATAGCGAACCTTCGGAATAGTGAACCTTCGGAATAGTGAACCTTCGGAATAGCGAACCTTCGGAATAGAGACATGTTCCCGGAATGACCACATACGGAAGATGTAACTCACACTAGCTTTCTCCACTGCCAAGAAAACCAGTTATTGTAGGACCTTTACGGTAAATATGACATCGTGATTGGCATGGTTGATTATAAACTAATTTGGATAACTAAATCGACTGTTGGTGAAATTCCGTTGTTGTAACTGGATTATACGGGAACCATCGAATCGGCTTAATTGCCTTAAAAGTGTCAAATATTGGATAGAGGGGATCCCAAACTTTTTTTTTTAAAGTAGGAGGTGGTGCATGGGTACATTGAGGTCGGAAACAAAATTTGGACCTTTCCAGACTCCCCCACATATCTTATAATTATTTTGTTATCTACCCATTTATGGGTGCCAGTCTAAAGCGCGATTTTGTACTTCATGCATGGAAGTAAAAGCACATATTTCGTCTCGAAGTTGATATAATTTCTTAGTAAATGAGAAATTCTATCTAGCTGTCGTCTGTCATTGTTTCTGCGACTCTCATGTCTGTTTATTTGCTCGCTATCATTATTTTTAATTGTTGAGTAGCTAGACTGGTTCCTGGTCCAAAACTGCTATATATAATCTGAAAACGTAGCAACCTGACCACTCCAGCGTTAATAAACCCATAAAATTATATATATATACGAAATGGAATAATATAATTTGCCAAAATTAAATTGTTTTTGGGTTGGCATTGCAGATATTGGGGAAAAGCTATGTCATGATGCAATTTATTTCATGTCTCACTGTGCTCCCACATCCCCCTAGTTCGCATTAAGAGCATACCCAACTTTTCTGACTTTTCTGGAGTATAAAAGTATACTGCATTCTTTCAAATGTCTAAAATATTCACCCATTTATAAGAAGAGCATCATTTGAGGTGATTGTCTCACTCTACCCCAGGGTAAGTCCCAATGTTCCGCAACCCTGGGGCACAGTAAGACATTTGGGTCATTATGTTTCACATGCTGTATATTTATACTAATAAGAATTTACACAATTTGTTTTCCTGGTGAATGTTTAGACAAGATAATGGTCTAATAGATTCACAATAGACAGTGAGTTAACATGGATTTTCGTAAGAGTAATACCCCTCGAAAATAGTTTCGTCTCGATGTGGTCAATCTTCCCCTTCTCCTGACACGCCAGTCAGGAATACGCACAACCAGCTTGGAAACCCCACCTACAAAACACATTGAACGATTAGAAGGAGTTCAGAGAAGGGCAACAACACTAGCACCAGGGCTAAAAGATCTAGACTATGATAAAAGATTGGAGAGACTAAAAATTCCCACACTTCAATATAGAAGACACAGAGGGGATATGATAGAGTGTTATAATTTTTTTAACACGTACGACCAGGAAGTTGCAGACATATTAACAAGAAATACTGACAAACGAACTACAGGACACAACTACAAGTTATACCTAGAGGGATCGAATTACAATACAAGAAAATATTCATTCAGCCAGAAAGTAGTGGAAACATGGAATAACCTACCTGAAAAAATTGTATATTCCGAGAAAATGAATCAATTCAAGAACAACCTGGACCACCATTGGGACAAGCAAGAGGTGAAATACAACTTTAAGGCTGAATTGGAAACTAATATGACAATATCTCAAACATGCAAAATGTCCCTATCAGATAATTCTCTAGTTGACGTGTCATGTACAAGTACAAGTGAGGTGGATATAGTAGCAACCACAGGAGCCAGCGTCCACTAAAAGCATAAGTAACCATAAGTAAGTAAGTAAGAAGACAACTCTATCCTCTGGATGCTATTAAAATATATTCACGTCTAAGTCCGTGAACAGTCATGGGTAAATATTGGGATCAATTCTCTTCATTCAAATATACTTCTCTTTATGACCCCCCCCCAGTTACCTGTACCAAAAACCCTCAGTGACCTGCAGTGACTAGAAATTATTGAGTGCAATAATAAAATGGGTCTCTTACGGTATCCGGAAATCGTTGAGAAAGTTGACATCGCAAATCTTTAAAAACACACATAAGACAAAACGGATAATTTTCAATAATGAAACACAAGGATTTTGAGGACAAACACAATTTAATTTAAGACTTCGTTCTACGGTTTCTGTACTATTTGGCCGGGAAATTGTTCATATGCATATTGACAATATCAAAATTACTTCTGTTGTTATCTTCCGTTTCACGATTGTATTGTATTTGTATTCCGAAAAATTGTTTTGCCGACGAAGTCCTTGAAAATGTTTTAATTCGATAACTTGCCATAAAACCCCTACATTTATTCGCAAAGGGGCTCATTATCTCAGTTATGGCATCGGCGTTCATTAAGAAGGGTTTAAAATATATAACAAGCAAAGAATATCGCCAATACTTGTGCAGGTAATCTCGGAAGTTGACCGAACGAAGTCACCATGTCTGGGAATCCCGGAATGGGACTGGGAAATGTGAAAATTCAGTCACAAATTACAGTAACTGAAATCAGCTAGTCTATATATTAAAAGGAGCGGATAGCTCAGTTGGTTTGTGGGCCAATGGTCGTATGGCAAGCCAAACCGCTATTTAATATTAATTTTACTTAAGTAAAATAAAAATACACTTTATTTTACTAAATAAGACTTAAGTGAAATAAAATGTCATTTTATTTCACTTAAGTTAAAGTGATGTGAAACGTAAATTTAACCTCACAATTGAGTTCCCTGCGTTATTCTGTGGAAAGACTGAATAAAATAACCCCCATACACGAAATGCCCCAACCAGATATCAGTTTGTACTAATTATACGGCCACGTAACTAACTATTTACTTTCACTCAATCGGGACGAATAATTCCACTGTAAACGCGAAATAAATACACTAACGAGTTGTCGTGTGCAGTCGCGGAAACACCCGAACACTTCCGACTTGGTCGGGATTGAGTCGGCTTTCGTTCTCAGAAAATAGCTTCCGTGGAGGGAGGCCGTTTGCTGGAATAGCGTAACATCAGCTTAATAAAACGAAAAACAAGCGGTATAGTCAATTCGAATGGGAGGGATATAAAAGGAATTATTGGCTGAAATCACCAACGGAAGAACATTGACCGAGTTATGAAAGAATTATAATCAAAGTGGTCATGATCGAGCAATGAACAACGGTAACAGTTGAAAATGTTACTATTTATAGAAATTTGTAATCGTTGCAGATCGTTGACCGATTTTATGATCGATATACAGCAGATACAGTCTCGTGCAGAAAGAGATGTCTTACATGTGTATTTCAAACTGTTTAATTACCTGTGCAATGCTACATGTGTGCCATATTGCTATTCACTATTCTAGTACAGACCGTATTTGTTTGGGACAGCGATGGTGATATAGATATCCATATGGAATTATGTTTTCTTCAATTTTTGAGTTTATATAGGCCCAAATAAATATACCATAAGATGGACTCAATCATTGACAGTTAAAATTGGATGGAAGTAAAGAAGTGTTGTGTATTTGCACTAAGTAAGCGCAATTGCTTTATGCTTAAGCGCAAATATTTGTATGCAAATAAATAATAAATGTAAAAAAGACTCCCATGAGATTTGCTCTAAACTCAAATTAACTCAGGCCATAAAACATTACTCAAACATAGGTGAGGACTCCACCCAGATCCCATACTAAGATGGATATTCAGACTGAGGAAACCAGTTGGAGATAGGTACATGTATTTGCTTAAGCATAATTCATTTCAATTACGCTTAACTAAGCTTAAGTGTAAATGAAATCCACTTAAGCGTAAATGAGTTGCGCTTAACCGTAATTCATATACACTCCCATTGAACTCCACATACTCAAGCTGAAATGGATGCAACCACATTACTAATGCCAGTAAGTTAACATACATCAGATTATACAAATATACATATGTAATGGCCCTCTAATATACTCTTTAACTCACCTAGATCTCTTCTGTCCTTCGCACACTATCGTATCTCTTTTCCTCGTCCTTTCTTCCCTCTCTCTCGTTCCCGCTTATCTCTGTCCGTTCAACTCGCTCTTCGTCCGTCTCGCCCCACTTCCTGTCGACCCAAGAGGCCAACTCCAATCCGCAGATGTGTACACCATTCATCAGCCTTTCGTAGTTCATTACATTCCTCCATGCCTCAACAAGAACATGTCCACATGTTCGGACATCAAAACCATACTAGAACCTGGAAATCTTGACAACTACTCTGTTAGTTAACTTATATACAATGTCACCGAGTTATATGCTCGTCCTATGACACAGAACAACTTTACAATTTAAAAGTCTCCAACTGTACATATTGTCATAATAATAATTATTATTACTTTGTTTGACACCAATCTATACAAATTAAAATTATTTTATCATATGCTACTAACAATAACAGTATGACAGATTGTAAAATCAGTATATCAAGAGTTATTACAAGAACTTCCTAATCGAAAACCTGATAGGATTCCAAACGAGCCGGCTTCCTTGTCAGTCTGCCAGTACGTGTTCTATGTGATCTCCAACTGTCCGTTGGCTCAACTACCTCATCCAACCGAGGGCTGATATTGGGCAACGTGTCAGACCGGGGGAGTTGTGTTACCAGAGCTTGAGGCTGTAACCCCAGAGATTCACCTTCATCACCACTAGAGGACTCAGAACTTACCTCTGCTTCAGGTGATTCATCGTTATGGGAATCATTTTCAATCTCCATAGCTTGATAAGTCCCATGGTGTGATACATATGAGTTCTGACGATGGTCAGGTATGATCCCATTATCTTGTCCCATACTATTTGTCCTTTTGGCTGCTGAGTTATTGTTTCTATTTCTAACTGAATTGTAAACCCCCCTAAATGGTGTTATTCTCTCATAATGCACAACCTTCTGTGTCCGGCCTTCGACCATTTGAACCTTATAAACTACATCAGATATTATCTTTATAATTTTGAAAGGACCGACCCATTTCTTACACAGTTTTGGACATTGACCTTTCTTTGCAGATGGTTTGTATACCATAACAAGATCACCAATGGCATAATTTGGACCTTGTTTCCTCTTGTCGAAGAAATGTTTCTGTCTCTCTTGAGCAGACCTAGCATTATCCCGAACCTTATCAAAACTAAAGTCTAACCTCTTCCTGAGCTTTCCAGCAAATTCCGATAGATTATCAATCCTCTCGTGACTTCCTCCATACATCAAATCTATAGGAAGCGTGACCTCTCTGCCAAACATGAGAAAATGAGGGGTAAATTTAGTAGAAGAGTGAACGCTAGATCGATATGCCAATAAAACTGTTGGTAAATGCTGATCCCATTCTCTCTGGTTATCCTCAATAACAGACCTAAGCATACCAATGAGAGTTCTGTTTAACCTTTCTACCAATCCATCGGACTGAGGATGATATGGTGTTGTCCGAGTTTTCTCTATGTCAAACAAGTCACACATACTTTTAAACAACTTTGATGTAAATTCGGCACCTTGATCTGAATGTAATTGTGATGGGGTTCCAAATCGGCAAAATACCTCTTGAACCAAAACCCTTGCTACTGTTTCTGCAGTGTGGTCCTTTATAGCGAATGCTTCTGGCCATTTCGTAAAATAATCAGACACTACCAATATGAATCTGTTTCCATTCTCTGTCTGAGGTAAAGGCCCAACAATATCAAGTGCTACTCGTTCAAAAGGATATCCTGCCCTATCCACTTGCATCTCATGATGTGCTTTCCGGAGTGGAGGCTTGCATGCTGCACATGTTTGGCATGATAAACACCACTGTTCCACATCTTTATCCATATTGTACCAATAGAATCGTGAACGAAGTTTCCGCACTGTCTTGTCAATACCCAAATGACATCCAGATGAACCATCATGTGCTTCTTTTATAACTTCTTCACGACAACTCAATGGTACCACTGCTTGAAGCCAGTTATCTCTCTCCATTTCATTTTCCCAACTTCTATGAAGAATACCCTCCTTCAACACCAGTCTGTTCCACTGTGTCCATAAACTTCTCAACACTTTCGAACAACCAACTGGGCACCCTGGTCTACTGCTAGGCTCAGAGGCCTTCATCATCTCTAAAATCAGTCGTATATCCGGGTCAGCTTCCTGTTTATGACCCATTCCATTAAGTGTTCTCTTGAAATCAACCAAGCCTTCCTTCTGATCAATGGTAGTGGCACATATGTCATTGTTTTCCTGACTAACTCCTGGGAAGCGGCTATATGCTACCTCACCAGAAGAGCAGTCATTCTTATTAGCTACCGGAATCCCCCGAGGGAAGCTGCTATATGCTGCCTCACCTGGAGTTTCCCTTTCAGCAAATATTATTCTTGACAATGCATCTGCGTTTCCATTCGCCACTCCATCTTTGTGTCTAATCACAAAATCATATGCTGAGAGCTCAATAGCCCACCTTTCTCTTCTCCCAGTTGGGTCAGATCCAGCTTTCAGATCTCTGCAATTCACTAGGGGTTTATGATCAGTAAAAACTTCGAAATGTACTCCTACCAGATAAGGTCGAAAATGCCTGATTGCCCATACAATTGCCCAAAATTCTCTGTCATAAGTGCTCCATCTCCTAGCTGTTTTTGACAGGGCGGCACTTGCATATGCTATGACATGTTCCTTCCCATTCAAATGTTGTGACAGCACTGAGCCCACTGCTTGATTTGATGAATCAGTTTGAATTATAAATGGCTTAGTAAAATCTGGATAAGCTAAAATGGGTTTAGTTGTTAGTTTCACTTTCAACGTCTCAAATGCTCTGGCACATTCATTTGACCATACAAATTTAGCATCTTTATTCATGAGTTCATTAAGAGGCGATGCTACATCAGAAAAATTAAGAATAAAACGTCGATAATAAGATGCTAAGCCCAGAAAACTCTTAACTTCTTTCACTGTTAAGGGAACAGGGAACATCCTTACCTTCTCAATATTTGTGAAATCTGGTTCTACACCTTGTGCCGAAACCTGGTGACCCAAGAAAGTTACTTTATCCTGGAACAAATGACATTTGACAGGTTTTGCTTTTAAGCCGGCACTTCTGAGGCGAGTAAAGACTTCAGATAAAGCTTCCAAATGAGACTCAAAATCTGAAGTGAACAAAATCACGTCGTCAATATAGACCAGACAGTTTCTCCAATTCATTCCTGTCAGAACCATTTCCATTAAGCGTTGGCAGGTAGCCGGAGCGTTGGACAAACCGAAAGGTAAAACGTTAAATTGATACAATCCAGTTCCTGTTGAAAAAGCTGTCTTGCTTTTATCAGACTCATCCATGTTAATCTGCCAATAACATGACGCCATATCAATCGTACTTAGAAACTTTGCACCAGATAGAGTATCGATACAGTCATCAATGCGTGGTAAAGGGTGTGCGTCTTTCTGTGTAATGGCGTTTACACGCCTATAATCAATGCAAAACCGTAGTGATCCATCTTTTTTTCTCACTAGCACTATTGGAGAACACCATGGACTTTGACTGGGTTCGACAATCCCTGACTGAATCATTTGTGATAACGTTCCATCAACTTCATTCCTTAAACCATGAGGAATACGCCGTGGGGGTTGTTTTATTGGTCTCTCATTGCCAGTATTTATCACATGTTTGACCAACCCTGTTCTACCAAGGTCATCGGGACCTGTGCTAAACACATCTTGGTAATCGACAATTAATTTGTCTACTTTACGTCTTTGGGAATGTGTTAACTTTTGATAATTAATATCCACATTCAAACTCACCTTATCGATTTCAGTGTTTGTGTTCACAACATTTACGTTGATATTCTGGTCACAAACTTTGTCATTAAACAATTCATACACACCTACTCGAGCAATTTTTGTACCTGAATCAACGGCCAAATGAAAACTTCCCAATGGCGTATTCTGATTTAGCAATATCGGAGCCATGCTCACATTCATAATATGTGCTATAGTTGTGGAGTCCTTAGCTACACCTGCTGACCTAGCTATCATCAAACCACAGTCATTCTGAAAAATTCCATCTGGTTCAATAACACCGGTCATTCCATCACAAACAATGTCATAACTATGGGCTGACTCTAAACGTACCTTAATTAACTTCTCACTTCTGGCTGGAATCCATTCTTCATTGAACATAGACACTGAGCAGACCTGAGGATATGCACGCCATTTTGGGAGAAATGGAATTGCTTCATTTCCAATCTGCAGCACACCAGTTTGCGAGTCAATGACACCTCCAGCATCCTTAATAAAATTCCACCCTATAAGAGCCGGAAATGCTACACAGTTAGCAACAAGAAACATATAATCAAACTGTTTAGCACCAACTGATATTGAGATCCTTAATTCACCCAGTAATTCAACAGGTTGATCATTAACAGATGTAGCAGATATTTTGATTGGAATAAGTTTTCTAGATCTCAATATCTCATGACTCTTCCTAAATTTGTCACTGATTATACACACTGAAGAACCTGTATCCACTAATACCTTGGTTTGTACCCCATCAATAGTGACCAATATCAGAGAAGATAGACTCTTTAAGTCTGACACGTCGCCCAATTGTTTAACTTCAGAGGCCGGCATTTCGGGCTCAATCCCAGCCACTAATAGTTTAAATCTTGACCTGAATCTCTTGAATCATATCGCTGTCTGTTTAAATCTTGACCTGAATCTCTTGAATCATATTGCTGTCTGTTTTGGGGGTAAAATCCACGTGAATATGAACCTCGACCACGACCTTGACCTCGCGGGTGTGAGCTACCTCTCTGAACTCCCGTACGACCCCTTTGTTTTGAGACAGTGGGACATTCACGATATAAATGACCAATACCACGACAACCGTAACAGGTGACCCCCTCCATAGCAGAGAATCTCCCTCTAGATTGTGGCTGACCCCGATCTGAAACACTAAGTGCAGCTATCTGCTCTTGCATTCGGTCGAGCTGACTTTGAAGAGCAACAAATTCAGTACTTGCCTCATGGGAGTTCCCATGAGCTTGGATCATATTTACTTCTGCAATGTGTTTTTTCTCAATACTATTGCGAACTTCCAATTTCGCAGCCAATTCTAATGCATTTTGAACAGATTTTGGCTCTTTCCTCCGAATTTTCATACCTATTTCCCCAATACCGGCAAGGAACCGAGTTAAAACTACATCCTCTTTTGCCTCCACATTGTATTTGGGATAAGCTTTTGTCACTAATCTCCGCAAT
Source organism: Siphonodentalium dalli (assembly GCA_032622095.1). Taxonomy (NCBI): domain Eukaryota; kingdom Metazoa; phylum Mollusca; class Scaphopoda; order Gadilida; family Siphonodentaliidae; genus Siphonodentalium; species Siphonodentalium dalli. Next base: position 50,653,312 of record CP136061.1, read on the forward strand.
TCACCAATATACGCTGCTAGATTCTCACCTGTTTTCCGAGATCGATTTGTCAGCTCAGCTCGAAATGCATCCACGAAAGCCACCGAAGAGTAAGCCTCTATAAAAACCTCAATTACCCTATCCCATTCTGTTTTCTTTTCCTTTGGTATGGCTCGAAAAACTGAAAATGCTTCATCACCCAGTAATGTAGGGAATATTTCTAAATATTTCTTTGGTGCATACACTTGGGCCCAGTATTCAAACCGTTCCAACCACCCTTCAAAGTCATCACCCTGTCGCCCAAGAAATTTATCAGGAGGAGGTGCAACAAATGATGCCATATTTATTTATGTCTCTTGAAACAAATAAAGTCAACACTACGATCTGACTCTGAATCTGAATCAGAACTTGATAAGCACTCAATGTCTGACTCAAAAAGGTTAATAATATATTGGCCAATATAACTACATCCAAATCCTGAAAATTTTGCAAAAAAATTCACTTCGGCTCTAAATGCCTGAATCAAAACATTGAACCACTGCTTCTTCACCTCAGATACTGCATGCAGGCCATCATAAAGGTTACCGTACATATATCTCTTTTTACTTCGCAAACGCTTGTTTTTGACTCTCTTTATAATTTGTTGATCCCACGATATGGTCCAACACCCAGTGTAGGACTGCTTGGTGCAGTTATGTAATTTAATCAATGAATTGATCTCAACAATATTCCGGTTAATTGTTTTTTGGTATCGAATAACGTCGGATGACTTCAAACCAAACTCAGACAGGACAATGTTATATGTAGAATAATATTTCTCAAAACAGCAAGTTGGAATGTTCACAAACCCAACTAACGCAGTTGGAAATATTTTCTTTATAGCCGATTCAAATTCTACCAACCGATTGAAAACTGTTTCAGCGGAATTGTCATTAGGGCGAATGAACTGTCCTCTTTTATCCAAGAAGTCATTGATGCCGGCCGCTATTTTGACAATAACCTGTGTATCGGATGATTTCTCCCACGATGACAATATTACAACTGTCTCATCTTTCAACAGCTCAATGGACGCGCCTCGAATAATTTTGTATTCAATATTTATATCTTTCGGCTGTGGATATTTGTCAAAATTATTTGCACGAGAATCGGCAGCAAAGAAACATCTTCCAACTCCAGGCACCATGATTATCACAACCTGTCAAATTTAAAGCCATATTTCAGTTTCTTAGAATTGCACAAATTATGAGAGTATAAAATAGGGCTGTGTGTGTCAGAAGCAGTTTTATACTACCTCCATGACAAAAGTACAAACAACACAATTTAAAACTTTTCTTGAAATTCCATTTGACTTCATATACTCGAATTTCTCAATCCCACCGCTGCCACCAATGTAATGGCCCTCTAATATACTCTTTAACTCACCTAGATCTCTTCTGTCCTTCGCACACTATCGTATCTCTTTTCCTCGTCCTTTCTTCCCTCTCTCTCGTTCCCGCTTATCTCTGTCCGTTCAACTCGCTCTTCGTCCGTCTCGCCCCACTTCCTGTCGACCCAAGAGGCCAACTCCAATCCGCAGATGTGTACACCATTCATCAGCCTTTCGTAGTTCATTACACATATAAGGTAAGACAGCCGATGAAATTATTGCTCTTAATATAATTCCAATGTATTATGATAACACATAAGTCAATTATGCTTAAGCGTAAATGATTACATTAAGAGAACTGATTTATGCTTAAGCGTAAATTATTTACGCTTAAATGCAATTAGTTAATATAAAATGTGAAAATGAATCATTTGCGCTTAAGCGCAAGTATATGTCTATCAATATATTTGCGCTTAAGCGCAAATACCTAACACTCACTTACTTCCCTCTGATTGTGAATGATAGAGTCCATCTCATAGTATATCATCATGGACCCATAGTAGTAGCCCCATATAATACTGAAACATTGAAGAAAAAATATTTCCATATGCATATATCAGTATCTCTGTCCCTGGTGTCCCAAGAATTGGTGCCTCACTCCCAGAGCTCTAGTATATTTTATTAAAGGGACATCTCCTACACAGATATATACCATTTCCATGGCCATGAATATGGAATTCGGGGTTACTGGGGACTCGCTTCCCTCATATGGTGTACTTATTGACTTGAAATTGGGGAAAACCCCAATTTTCATATTATCAGCATCCCTGTCCCCAAGAATTTGTGTCTCCATCCCAGAGATCTAGTATATTTTATAAAGGAGATATATCCTGCACATATCTCTACCATTTCCATGGTCATAAAAGAGATATTGGGGTTACTGGGGGGGGGGGGGGGTGCTTCCCTCATATGGTGGGTCTGTGCCATTTAAAATTAATTCAGGGGGGTGATATCAATGCATATTAATTTTTATTTGCGCAAATGATTTACACTGAAGCGCAAATGATAGATGTTATTTTGCGAAATATTTGCGCTTGATCGTAAATGAATAATAAATGTGAAATGGGTATCCCATACATGAAATGCCGTATCTATATGCTATAGCGCGTATATCATACAGGTCTGGGTGAACCACCGATCAATCAATAACAGCCCGATCGGGCTAAAGTAGACCGATCAGGCTAAAATAGACCGATCGTTCTTTCACAGCCAGCTTGAATCTTGGATAAAGGGAGTAGGCCTACTCTAAATTGTTCTTTCAAGTGAAATAGGCCTCCCATACATGAAACGCCTTATCTATATACTATAGCGCGCATACCCTACAGGTCTGGGTGAACCACCGATCAATCAATAACAGCCCGATCGGGCTAAAGTAGACCGATCGGGCTAAACTAGACTGATCGTTCTTTCACAGCCAGCTTGAATCTTGGATAAAGGGAGTAGGCCTACTCTAAATTGTTCTTTCAAGTGAAATAGGCCTCCCACACATGAAACGCCTTATCTATACTATAGCGCGCATACCCTACAGGTCTGGGTGAACCACTGATCAATCAATAATAGCCCGATCGGGCTAAAATAGACCGATCGGTCTTTCACAGCCAGCCTGAATCTTGGATAAAGGGAGTAGGCCTACTATAAATTGTTCTTTCAAGTGAAATAGGCCTCCCATACATAAAACGCCTTATCTATATCCTATAGTGCGCATATCCTACAGGTCTGGGTGAACCACCGATCAATCAATAATAGCCCGATCGGGCTAAAATATACCGATCGGGCTAAAATAATCCCATCGGTCTTTCACAGCCAGCATAAATCTTGGATAAAGGGAGTAGGCCTACTCTAAATTGTTCTTTCAAGTTACAACATTTTTTTGTAAAAAAATTATTCTGATTCATTTTGAAACTAATGAAAGACAATTTTGAAACTAATGAAAGACAATGTATAATTTTTTGCTGGTATATTCATCATAAATTTGAACAAATCTTCAAGCAAACAAAATTTCAATATTCAAGAAATCTCTTACAACAGTGTCAGGAAGACCAATCGATCTAGCTCAGCACGATTGGTCTATTGTGATGTCAAATATTATTGAAATATTGCTTATAATTTTCATTTACAGAAGTCAATAATTCGCATGCAGATAACTTCACCTTGTATTCGGCCAAATATGTTGACGTTAGATTAGAAGGCAGAATTCCCAGATTTGTTTATTATTGGTGAACCTGGATAATTTCGGAGGTGTGTCAATCGTCTTTTGCACACTGTGAATACGTACTCATTCTCTCCTAAATTTGCAAAAATCCATATATATATAAATATATATACAGAGTGTGAAAACGTTGTTAGTTGCCAAATAATTGTCGACATTTTACTTAGAAAACTTGAATGCAAAAACTATGATAGGCCCCCTATTATTTTTTTTTTTTTTTTCTCTTTTTGTTGAATCTACTTTCGTTATCGACATGCCGGCCTTTGTTTTGGCTGTTCTCCCAGTCGTGCGTGCCAGCCGATCGTCGTTATTCGGGTGGTTCCGATTTCCTCCGAATATAATTCCATGAGACTCCGCGCGCTGATTCGCTCCGAAAATGTGTTGGTATCTGAGAAGATTTCTTACTCTGATCACAGTTTTCAACAATTTAATACAGGGCGAGTACCGCACTAATAATATGCCACATTGGGGTTTTCTTTCTAGTTTTTTATGACCTTTCTTGTGGTATATCGGGCACAGTTCTGTCTGACATCAAATATATGCCCACCGGGAGTGAAGCTAATGACTTTAAGTGAAATAACTGTCATTTTTTATTTTACTTAAGTAAAATAAAAAATGACCTTTATTTTACTTAAGTAAAAAAGAATTCTACTTAAGTAAAATAATGCGTTAATTTTACTTAAGACTTAAGTAAAATTAATGACATCTATCGATGACCGCTAGATGGCGTTTATTTCACTTAAGTGACTAAAGCGCCCACTATGGGAGTCATCTTGCAAACTAATAATTGCTCCCTTGGCACGTGCTCCGGGAGTGCTGTTCATGTTCGGAGAAAGTTATCTCCCGTTGTGTATTATGAGTGTATTTGAGCAACACAGGCTACAGCCGTAGCCGGCTAGGCATGCGCAGTAGAAAGCTGCAGCCGGCCACAGCTGGTGGTCGCTAACTATTGTACCGCAACTCCGAACTTGGAATGTGGCTGATGGATAATATTATACCGGCATAATGTTGGCATTATGTTGCTATATCAATTCACCAATGGTCTCGCTCGCTGCAGCAAGCACATTTGAAGCAATTAACACTCGTATTAAGTATGGCAAGCCAAACCGCTATTTAATATTAATTTTACTTAAGTAAAATAAAATTACACTTTATTTTACTTAAGTGATATAAAATGTCATTTTGTTTCACTTAAGTGAAATAACGGTCATTTTTTATTTTACTTAAGTAAAAAAGAATTTTACTTAAGTAAAATTAACCATGTTTTAACTAGTGCTGGGACGGTTGTCCGGATAACCGGTTACGGTTCGGTTACGCGTGTCAACCGGTTGGAGGAGGCCACAACCGGATAACCGTAATATTGATAACGATCGTACTATCATCGTAGTACTCCGTGTAAATGTTGCCGAAATCATTTACGGAAGTTTAAGTAACGAGAGTAAGTAATAAGAAGCCGCTTATAGAAGCGATTTGGACAGTTGATTGTGTATTCATATACCCCACAACACATGCCTGTTTGATCACCGGCGGCTTTTCTAGACATGAATCCAACAACTACACTCTTATCTGTGTCAGTCTGTGAATCACTTGCTACACATTCAATGCCAATTTCCTTTGGCAGCATTACATGACGTTCCGGCTGCACGTGCACCGCGGCATACATCAAAGCAATCAAGTCTAGACTTTTACTACGTCATCAATATTATGTCTGTTTTTTTAAACTGCCCCCCCTTGTCATTACCATTAGTTCGTCTCAAAGCGATGACATAAGACCTACAAAAACGGAAATCGAACGTTTGGGGACATTTAGTCATATAATTGAAGATGACGAAAAAAAAAGGAAGAAGAAATGGGCGGTATGCAAGGCCTGCCGAACGCGATTCGTTTATTCTGGATCAACATCCAATATGAAGTCGCACATCCAGAAAAACCACAGGCCTACTGGGAGTGGGAAATAAGAGTATATCTAGTGATGCGTTCGATAACTTTAATTCCTAAACACTGGCTGGGGTTTGCGTAATGAATCACGACGATTTAATTTTGTATGAATTTGTTTATTAAATAATTGAAGTAACATCGTGTAGCCACTGTGATTAATACATACCTGCCTATACCCAAACACTAGTAAACATTACTAAACAACAGTATACCTATCTTCAGTACCTTGTTTGGGCTAATCGTGCCCGGGGACCCGGGGATACTAACAAGGGAGGACTATATTTCGTCGCTGAAGGTTTTGCAAGCAAGCGTTGTTTATGTTGTGCGGAACTCCCGTAAACATCGATATACTAGCGCACCACTAATATATATTATATTTTAGTTTGTATGGGCTCAAAACTGAATTAATTTATACACATTTACAAAAATTTGATCGCCGTAACGGGAACGCATTGTACGACCAAGACATCGTTTGTGATCGCATGTATATCAACGTTTCCGGGACGCGTAATAAACACTTGTTTTGCCGATATAGTGACCAGTTTATTCAATCTCGTACTGAGGGTAATACTGGTCACGGTTAACCGGTTATGGTTAGGTTAATGCCCGTGGTTAACCGGTTAGGAAAAAACCCCAACCGTCCCAGCACTAGTTTTAACTTAAGTAGAATTCTTTCTTACTTAAGTAAAATAAAAAATGACCTTTATTTTACTTAAGTAAAAAAGAATTTTACTTAAGTAAAATAATGCGTTAATTTTACTTAAGTAAAATACATCTATCGATGACCGGTAGATGGCGTTTATTTCACTTAAGTGAAATAAAGCGCCCACTATGGGAGTCATCTTGCAAACTAATAATTGCTCCCTTGGCACGTGCGCCTGGAGTGCTGTTCATGTTCGTGAGAAAGTTATCTCCCGTTGTGTATTACTACAGTCGTAGCCGGCTAGGCATGCGCAGTAGAAAGCTACAGAAAGCCAAACTATGGAGTTTGACAGAAAGCTGCAGCCGGCCACAGCTGGTGGTCACTAACTATTGTACCGCAACTCCGAACTTGGAATGTCGGCATAATGTTTGCATTATGTTGTTATATCAATTCACCAATGGTCTCGCTCGCTGCAGCAAGCACATTTGAAGCAATTAACACTCGTACTAAGTCCGTGCCTCCATAAATCTGATATTTAAAAGAGTATGATAAGTGATTATATCTCGTTCTCAGCACAATAAGCATCAAACACAAACGCATCACACATTTTAGCAGTTTTCTCTGATTATTGCGGTAATGGCAGGGGGTGTATGTGGAATGTTCTCAATTTTATTGCATGAGGTTGGTGCTAATCTCATTCTGTCATCTATAATATCATAAAACACTCGCTGTCCTTATAACAAGGTCACATGTGGTTTGGTGGGATTTGGCGTTGGTCTCTAAACTTACTGGGGGGAAATCATTAATAACTCTTAACACCTGGTTGCATTTTATTTTACTTAAGTAAAATAAATGACATGTATCGATGACCGGTAGATGGCGTTTATTTCACTTAAGTGAAATAAACCCAAATGTTCATTTATTTTACTTAAGTAAAAAAGAATGTTACTAAAGTTAAATAAAAACTGTGTTTTATTTCACTGAAGTAAAATTCTTTTTTACTTAAGTAAAATAAAAAAAGGGCGTAACATAATGGTAATTTTATTTCACTTAAGTAAAATTAGTGTGCGTTTGAATTTTACTTAAGTAAAATAAAATGTCATTTTATTTTACTTAAGTAAAATAAAGTGTCATTTTATTTTACTTAAGTAAAATAAAACCATGTAGATGGCGCTTTATTTCACTTAAGTAAAATAAAATGACACTTTATTTTACTTAAGTAAAATAAAATGTCATTTTATTTCACTTAAGTGAAATAAAGTGTCATTTTATTTTACTTAAGTAAAATTAATATTAAATAGCTGTTTGGCTTGCCATAATTAAGTCCATGCCTCCATATATCTGATATTTAAAAGAGTATGATATGTGATTATATCTCGTTCTCAGCACAATAAGCATCAAACACAAACGCATCACACATTTTAGCAGTTTTCTCTGATTATTGCGGTACTGGCAGTGGGTGTGGAATGTTTTCAATCTTATTGCATGAGGTTGGTGCTAATCTCATTCTGTCATCTATATATCATAAAACACTCGCTGTCCTTATAACAAGGTCTATCTATCTATCTATCTACTTGATACTCTATCGCCCTCAATGTGCTGAGGATTATGTGGAGGTCCAGGTGCTACCACGTCTGAGTAACTTTATAACCCTGTGGTGACTCCAGTAGCGTTCTTTAACGTGCACACACCGAGGCTTGTACACGGGTCAGCCATTAACTGGTTCGCTGCTAAATATCCTACATACACGTAATAAAATGCGTATATATATTTCAACAAACAGAAAATTATTGAATTTTATGCTCGCATTTGATAATTTGCACTCTTTTCTCAAATTTGACCCCCATATATATACATTTGTGATTATGTTATGAGCCTGGATGTCTCACTAGGCTATGGTTATGAGCTTGGATGTCTCAATAGGCTATGGTTATGAGTCGGATGTCTCATTAGGCTATGACTAAGCCTATGGGCCTGGATGTCTCATTAGCCATTAGGCTATGGTTATGAGCCTTGATGTCTCATTAGACTATGGTTATATGTCTGGATGTCTCATTAGGCAATGATTATGAGTCTGGATGTCTCATTAGGCAATGGTTATGAGCCTGGATGTCTCATTAGGCTATGGTTATGAGTCTGGTTGTCTGTTTGTCAAATTAGGTTATCGATATGAGCCTGGATGTCTGATTAGGTTATGGTTATGAGCTTGGTTGTAAGCCGCCCTTAGGGCAAAACATTTGTAATTTTTCTCAAACTTTTCGTGATATAAGTACATTTTCGGACAATTTTATTGGTCGGCTTCCATTCAAACTTCACAATGTCCCAATTTAATTATATATGTAACAATATTTCTGATATATTACCTGACAAACGCTATTTAAATGATTAAACTAAACAAGATTTGACTAAACAAGACAGTGTCATTGCCAAAGCCCATATCTGGGCTTCCAGCACTCTTACATAGGGTCCAAATATGGGCTTTCAGCACTGAACCAGTTAATGTCCGCGCCCGATCGGACAGCGTACTGCACCCACGACAACATACCTGGACAAGTGTTGTAATGGGGGGAAGTCGGCATTTTTGCATTCGGATCTTTATTCAGTGATCTCGAATGAGACTTTTCAGCCTGACAAACTTGGTATCTGACCGAGTTCTGAATTTTGTCAGAATACCCTGACCAGGTTACGATCCCCGGTCCGATAGCACGAGAGACCAATACGCTACCTCTCGGCCACTGACTTAAAAAGGTCACATGTGGTTTGGTGGGATTTGGCGTATCAAGTAGATAGATAGATAGATAGATAGATAGACCTTGTTATCAAGTAGATAGATAGACCTTGTTATAAGGACAGCGATGGTCTCTAAACTGATTGGGGGGAAATCATTAATAACTCTTAACATCTGGTTGCACTTTATTTTACTTAAGTAAAATAAATGACATCAATCGATGACCGGTAGATGGCGTTTATTTCACTTAAGTGAAATAAACCCAAATGTTCATTTATTTTACTTAAGTAAAAAAGAATTTTACTTAAGTTAAATAAAAACTGTTTTATTTCACTTAAGTAAAATTCTTTTTTACTTAAGTAAAATAATAAAGGTAATTTTATTTCACTTAAGTAAAATTAGTGTGCGTTTTAATTTTACTTAAGTAAAATAAAATGTCATTTTATTTTACTTAAGTAAAATAAAGTGTCATTTTATTTTACTTAAGTAAAATAAAACCATGTAGATGGCGCTTTATTTCACTTAAGTAAAATAAAATGACACTTTATTTTACTTAAGTAAAATAAAATGTCATTTTATTTCACTTAAGTGAAATAAAATAAAGTGTCATTTTATTTTACTTAAGTAAAATTAATGCTGAAGGGTCACTCTCACCAACAAAAGTGCTGAAGGGTACACAGGGTTTGAAAATGTGCTGAAGGGTACACAGGATTTGTGATCGGCACGAACACCATTACTTAAATTGTGTTTATGAAAGTCTGGCGCCCATTAGCAGTTTGTTTTCAGTACATTTTAATATTCATTGGAACGTAAACAATTATTCTCTAACAGAAATCATGGCAGATATGAAAACTGAATGCCTTTAGAACGACATTTCAAACCCTGTGTACCGGCCTTCAGCACATTTTGAAAATCCTGTGTACCCTTCAGCACTTTTTTTGGTGAGAGTGACCCCTTCAGCAAAATTAATATTAAATAGCGGTTTGGCTTGCCATATGGTCGATGGTTCAAAAGCGATATGCGACTTTGCAGCCCTCATAGTCATATTGGGTCCCAGTTAGCCGAAGGTCCCAGTTAGCCGAAGGTCCCAGTTAGCTGGCATTTGTCTAGACTAGGAATGCCAGCTAACTGGGACCTTGGCTAACTGGGACCTTCGCTAACTCACAGGTACATGTAACAAATATTTTATTACTTACTATAAAAAAGAAAGGTATGTCACTCTGGCGGCTATATTAAAATTTGGTTTGGCGACATGGCCGGAGGGGGTTAATCTGCACTGATTTAATTCGGGTTAACGGCAAAATGTTTGATTACTTACATGTACTTTGAGTAAACATATTAATGTCCGATAATTACTCCATATATTGCATATTCCATCATTTCACGATAAATAGTTTTATTTGATCAACGTTATGATTTTAAATAAAGTGCTGATCATGGATACTTCCGGCATGCACGGTAAGCAAACTCCATACAGGGTTTACCTCCCTTGATGAGGGTCCGAACACAACCGAACACAAGTCCAAATAATGGGAAATATAACCAAAAAAGGTTCATAAGCATATGTATTCATGTTCAGACTATTACCATACCAAGTTTGGTCCAATAATTAATAAGAGTTTTATTTTATGTTTTGTAAAACGCGTGTTGTGTTGGGCATAGAAAAGCCGAACACAAGCTTCTGTTGGGTCCTACTAAAAACTGACCGCACCTCACCAAGGGTCCGAGCCCGATTGGGTTTTTACTATCGTGCATAATAAACCTGTATATACCAAAGTCCCAATCCCCAAGTCGATAGCTCAAGCAGATATGGCACTGTTAACCCCTAACTTGCGGCAGGTTCCGTCGGGTACGCAAAATCCAAAAAAGGGCACCGACCGCACCTCCCCTGGCTGCCTGACCACGGAAATGGACAATATATCATGCAGCGAATACCCCTATGCACATGCAGCGAAGGTGAATAAATCAACCCATACGCTGCTGCCGAATTCGCTTTGAATGTGCGCAGAAACGCCAAACATTACACTCTCCGTCCGCAGCGTCCCCACGGGACCAAGCGAAATGGGGCATGCACTGTCGTGCAGAAGGGTCCCATATGTACCAAAGTTTCAACCCCCAAGTCGATAGCTCGAGCGGAATTACTGTAACCATTAACAGGACATGCATGGCATTGGCTCTAATAATTACAATAGCATTACCACTGATATCACCGTATGGTATATTCATCAAAATCATCGTTTATTTATCTTTCTGTATGGAATATGATACCTTTCAACTAACTATTAAAGTGAGAATTCTATAGTGGTAAAGTTTTTGTGTAAATTGTGCCAGGGTGGTGTGTCCATATGTGGGGAGGGGGCATGTGTCCGGGGGCAAATTTGTCGCAGACAACCGGTATCTCTAATGTAAGTACATGAACGGATAAACGAGCAAGGTATTTCCGGTCCATCCAAGATTGACGTTGAAAATTGTCACCATTCGGACCATTAACCTGCATATCGTTTTCATTGTTTAACTGAAATTACTGTTGGAGCCTGTTATGTTGGAGCTATATTGATTCACCCAATCTCAGAAATCGAAAACTTCGAGCAGATCTCAACATAAGTGTGTGTTCTGTGTTTGTGATCTCGTACACCTGCTTCTCGGGCATTATAATTTGTTGATTTTGTCAGTATACATTAATTTGCTTCTTTTTGCATATGAAAAAATATCACTGATACTTCGGCTCAAAGTGTTATAATCAACTTCAATTTTAATGGCAAAGTCATTGTGGAATAGATCTATGTCTAGTTACACTTTAATATGCCATCGTTGAACTGCGATGGTAAAGGATCTAAATAAACCTTCAAATAGTTCACTATTGAACCAACAATTACAGTCTCCATTGGTATTTTGAGATGAGGGACGGGTGCGAATTTTAGCACCCGTGATTTGAATATTACGAGTGCGTACGGATGCGAGTGCAATCACTCCCGTCTCCTGGGAAGGACTGATACAGACTTAAATACAAATGATTCCAGACAGATCTTGAAAAAAATCTATTTCTAATTTTATCTATTAAATGCAAATTGTATTCTTTATAGTGCACATACATACATTACAATGTCAGTAATTCTTGGACTGTTAATTTCTTTTCATGTGCTGCTTTATTTGGATCAAACAGTACAGTGAGTATAATTTTGTTGTCATATTCGGCTTGCCATTGCTGTAACCATTTCTTTTCTAAATGGATTTTCCCACTCAGTTTTAAAAGTTTAATGGTCTATTATTCATCTGGAGGAGTGTTCAGGAAAAATATGCAGACGACAGACAATAAAAGTGCAGAAGGAGTCCTATTTATTGGAGGGAAATGTTCAGATAATAAGTTCAACAACCAGACGTTTGTTGAAAAAATTACCTGAACATTTTCTATGGGATAACTACTCTTCAATAAGTACTTAGTACAGAGAGGGTTAATTCTGTTAGATCATGCAGTGATTCTCTACTCTGCCTATGCCCACAGAAATCATATTCCAACTGTTCATTTTCTATATAATATCATGTTCCCAATAGCTATACATTTTGGGTAATTACATATCTATTAATAAAAAAATAATAATTTCTAACACTGTTAAATCTTGACAGTGAATTCGACCCTGATTGTAAGTATTATGTGTAGCTCTAACCTTGTAATTTTTCTCTTTTCAGCACTTTTGGGGACCAAGTGAGTTGAATAATTGTAATTTATATCATCTCACATTGTTATACAGCTCATATTTATTTCATCATTGGAATAACCTGTTTTATATGTAATTTATAATATAATTTTTATTGTAACAGATAACTTGTATGAACAATTGTGATATTATTATATGGCCGCTGTATGCCTGAAACAAATAAACATATATATTTATAAGGCTCTAAATCCATGGACATAGTTTCTCTGCCATATACCGGTAATAGCTGGCAAATCATGCCATATACTGGTAATAGCTGGCAAATCATGCCATATACCGGTAATAGCTGGCAAATCATGCCATATACCGGTAATAGCTGGCAAATCATGCCATATACCGGTAATAGCTGGCAAATCATGCCATATACCGGTAATAGCTGGCAAATCATGCCATATACCGGTAATAGCTGGCAAATCATGCCATATACCGATAATAGCTGGCAAATCATGCCATATACCGGTAATAGCTGGCATATCATGCCATATACCGGTAATAGCTGGCAAATCATGCCATATACCGGTAATAGCTGGCAAATCATGCCATATACCGGTAATAGCTGGCAAATAAAATAAATAGACATTAAAGAGTTTGGCTCTCCTTGATGTACGTGATATCAGTGTCAAATTTATAGACTCATTGCGTACAGTTCTTGCCATAAGTTGTTAAGTATGTATTTGGATCATTAGTTATTAATCGAATGGAGCATGTGATATCACCAGAGGGTTCCCCCGAGTTGTTGGCGAGAATGTGTGATCGGTAATGGTTAACCCTTTGGCAGGTAGAACGGCATTTATGTTGCTGTATGGCTGGTGGGTGGAACAACATTTATGTTGTTTACGCTAGTTCTAGTGTTATATCATGTTACTCTTTATATAACCTCCAAACGTCTTCTCCTAAATAGGCTAAAATGGAAGTTTTTATAGATATCATGCCGATTGATATTATTTTTATTATTTTAGATTAATTTATGCTTTTAATAAAGTTGTTTGTATGATTTATTTGAAAATATTTCTTACAATAGGCCAATGTTATAATATTTCTTGGATTTTACTCTTTGCATAACTAAATACTTTGGCACAGGCTACAAGTCGTACTTTAGGTCGGATCATTATGAAATTTGTCATGGCTGTTGATATTGACATGTAGATGGGAACGAGTCATTTTGGGGTCATTTGGCTTCTGTCGTCCATCATTGCATCATCCATCAACAAATTCCGTTTGCACACCCTACATGTTGCATCTCTCATCCGATTGTCATCAAACTTCATATGGATCTTCGGGGTGACCTCTAGATGTGAGCCTCCTATTTTGACTGAAACATGGCCGCCAGCAGTCATATTCGATTTCAAATTTGATTAAATCCTTTAGCACACACTACAGACCACATCATCACCAAACCTTTTGGGTGACCTCTAGATGAGATCCATAACAAATTTCTGAATTTCAATGAAAAACATAGCCGCCAGTAGCTATCTTGGATTTTGCTTTATATATATCTCTTCATGTTGACATGTAGTATTACTTAGACATTTAAACTTTCCGCATTCCTAATCGCTGAAATTATCCTCATCCAAGTTAAGCTACAGTGTCATTGACACTTTCATTTAGTTTAGTTTCTCTATATCCTCAAATTGGCAGATGACACAATGCATAATTGAGGTGCTCAATGGTCGCACATCACCATCTTAACCATCTGGTAACTTAAATCTGTGCCTCCCATAGCTGATGATACCATGCAGAAGATGGTCCCCATAGGGTGAATTTAGTGATGTTAGCCAGCTGTGCACTATAGTGAGGCCATGCAGAATGAGGTCCCCTGAGGGTGCATTTGGTGATTCTAGCCTGCTATGCGCTATAGTGTCACTAAATTCACCCTGTGGGGACCTCATTTTGCAAATGTCCAGCACCATATTTTGATGCCTGGATGTTGTAAAAGCAGTGCAATGCCCTCCCTATGCTTAACCCTTTACCCAACAGAAGGGCCCTGTGCCAATGCATTCTCTTATATATGCGAGTCGACCATAGGTCGCCTCGCATATATAAGAGAATGTATTGGCCTAACAATGTTTTACAATTTTAATAATTTTTTCTTGTATTCTTTAACAATTTTATAATTTCACCCATACAGAGCCCCAGACAAACATGAGCAGACGACACTCTTCTATATGCTTCTATATATGTGTGGGGCTCCCTGCAGGGTAATGGATGTTTTTTATTTTATGTCCTCAAAATTTTAAGAAACATTTATTTAAAAAAAAATGATAAAAAATTGTTAGGCCAATGCATTCTCTTATATATATGCGAGGCGACCTATGGTCGACTCGCATATATAAGAGAATGCATTGGCACAGTGTATTTTAGGCTGTTGAAGCTTTATTTGGGCGTTTTTGGCCGTTTTGTTGGGTAAAGGGTTAAACGATTTCAATGAATCTGTGGATGATTGTATCAAAAAGAATATCATGCAGGGCAGTCTTAACCCTTTCATGATGGGAGCCGCGCTGATGCAGCATTGAAGACTCTGTGGCAGTGCATTCTCCCATAGGGGGCCTCACACATATAAGAGAATGCACTGGCTTATAAGGACTAGGTAAATATTGTTAGGCCAATGTATTCTCTTATATATGGGGGCTTCCTAAGTTCCTATGGGAGACTCGCATATATAAGAGAATACATTGGCACATGATGTTCACAAAATTTCAGCAAGCTCCAGTCATGGAAGGGTCAACCATTATTCATAATAAAAACCTCTCTAATATACATATTATATTCTTCTTTGCTGCAGTTGCAAACTGGGGTTTACCTTTAGCTGCCTTGGCTGATATCAAGAAGGACCCAGAGATAATAAGTGGTAAAATGACTATAGGTAAAGTATACTAAATTGTATTTAGTATTTATAGGTTAAGAGTCAATTTGAAATGCATGTATTTCTTTTAGTGATATAATGACAGTGCCGCATGGAGAAAAATAATGTTTTTGTTTTGCTTAGCAAAATGCTATGCAAATTGGAAAATTAAATAGCAACTCAGCCATTTTGAAGTTCAGTTGTTTTCATAAGAATACCAACTGCTGAACCAACAACATGTTTTAGCAACAGACACTAGAGTATAATGAACCTGTCCTGTTGAGGTTTCTGTGGGCTTTCCCTTTAAAGTCAGAGTTTAAAGCCGATTTCCAAACTGAGTAAACAGCAAATATTCATCTTGATCATAAAGTGCGTTGTCTGGTTCCAGATGTTTGTAAGTGAGTTCCAGAATATCAGCACTCCTACCCAATCTCCACATATGTACCTACTAGAAAAACTGACAAAGTAGGTTCAAATGGATTGCAATACATACGAAGAGCAGCTATACATGTAACTTGATCCAGTTCACTAACATTACACAGCAGATACCTGACAATGTGCTATAGGTATTATTAAATGTATAGCATTTTCATATATTTGATTAGCAAAATGCTACGCTAGCCTGGTTATTTTACTCCCTGGCCCTACATATAATTGATATTGTTTTCTTCTTTAGCATTATCCATATACTCAGTACTCTTTATGAGATTTGCGTGGAAAGTTCTGCCGAAAAATATGCTGCTATTTTCATGTCATTTCACCAATGAATGTGCACAACTTACTCAGGGAGCCAGATTCGTCAAATATCAGTAAGTACACATGCCATGGCAACGAATCTTTGTACTTAAAGTGATGAGAAACACCCCGGTAGGGTGATCAAATAGAAATTGACAATAATCTTGTTCAATGTAGTAATTTTTAGAATTATTATATCCAAATAGGCAATACACGTCGTCATTCTTATATATTAATTAAATGCAGTGACTCTCGATGGCGAAATCATTTTCATTAGTTTATCGGCCATAGATGCGTCACGAATCAAGTTGTAAATATTTACAATTTAGCGTTGTTTAAACGATATTTTCTATGGAGTGGGATGGTCGATTTGATTCAAATTTTCGGCGATATTAGTAGAATGTTACATTCCTCCAATTGGCATAGGGCCCGATTATTTTAACTTAACAGTTTCGCTTACCCGAACAAGTACATAATATATCTTTAAATGATCAATCATTAGTTTTAGAAATGTACTTTAATTTGTGATGAGCTGTCTGAACTGAATGACTCAATCCCAAGCCTTGAAATAGGGTGTCTGTCAGAATGAGGTCCACAGAGGGTGAATTTAGTGGTCAAATTTAGGGTCAAATTCACCCTCTGGGAACCTCATTCTGCTGAGGTGTAAGCAGAATGAGGTCCCCAGAGGGTGAATTTGGTGATGCTAGCCCGCTATGCGGGGTAGCATCACTAAATTCACCCTCTGGGGACCTCATTCTGCAAATGACAGACACCCTATTTCAAGGCTTGATTTTCACTTCTAGTATGAAATATTCTGAATTTTTTATCTTCCGTGATGTAATTCCATCCTATTTACAGTATCACTGAGGGGTTATTGTTGCCACAGTTCGGTGTGTTGGGTACCCAGCTTTACGAAAAGGTGTTTTGAGCACCCAGCTTGACCTTTTCAATGTTTTTTTTACACAATTGTTGAACAAATATCGCATGTTATCAAATGGTGCATGGGCAGTCTATTCAAGATTGACATTTCTAACTAATAATTGCTTTTGTTCGATACCCAAAATGTGGCGACAATGACCCCTTCAGCTATAGTATTTCCAGGCCCAACTTTTCTGACTACCATTCTTTGAACTTGAATTTCCCTCATGTGGGATACTCCTCCCGCATCCCTCTTTTTGCTACATCCACAAATAGCATACTAGTATCTAATTGACCATGGACACATGGATTATTACATCAACATGGAAACCTTTATTGTGAGATATAGCAATTCACGAATCCATCATTAATTTACGAATTCGAAGGTAAATTGTTTAAAGGGGTACTGTACACTAAATCCGACTATTTATAAGATCATCTCATTTAACACTCAACAGAATATATGCAACAAATGAATGAATTTTAGCCATAGATTGGAGCAAAAATCATAAATACATTTTAGTTATAATTACCATGTTGTTTGTATCATTCATACAGTAAATGAGTGTATTTTGCACTGATCCATGGCTCAAATTCATTAATTTGTTGCCTATATTCTGTTGAGTATAAAAGGAGATGGTCCCAAAAATGCCCGGATTTAGTGTACAGTTCTCCTTTAATCAATATTTTATAAGTAACAAAATATATTGACAATAAAGAAAAGGTAAGTTAAAAGTATGTCTCTGAAAATTTAGGAAATGTTTAAAGAAAACCAAATCTATAGAAAATTTAGGAAATGTTTACAGAAAACCACATCTATGTTGAAATATGTTTTTGTTGCCCCTTCTCTAGACAAACTTCCATGCAACTTCTGATTTTTCAACTATTAAATAGACATACAGTAATGCTCTAAGTAATCGACTTATGGCTTGTTGCCATTCATCGGAAAGCTCTCCCTGAGAGCTTTCCGATGAATGGCAATAAGCCATATTTCTGACTAAATCCTGAAAAGTTACCCATAATTCTGCTGTGGTTAAGAAGTCGATTACTTAGAGCATTACTGTATCACTTGGGAAAATAAATAATTTTTCATCAGTATTGTTGTTATTGTCTGTTTTGTCGGTCTTAGTTTTTATGGAATCATTTTTGTACACTGAATTATTTTAGTGAATAGTACTTGTTTAGGTTTGTTGCTTGCGTATAGTCAGGTATGCTTATCATTGTAGAATTAGTTTCGTAGCCATGAATAGTATTGAATGTAGTATAGCATTCATTTTGTGAACTTCAGTTTTTTTTTTCTTCATGAAAGTGCCATTTTTCGTAAAAAGGCCATTTTTTTTAAGACAACAGTTTATTGAATGATTGAAAATCAGCCTGACTCTGTCCTTGAGGGGTACTGTACTACACTAAATCCGACCCTTTATGGGATCATCTCCTTTTATACTCAACAGAATATATGCAACAAATGAATTAATTTAAGCCATGGATTAGTGCAAAATACACACATGGCTCTATGAACGATGCAAAAAACATGGTAATTATTATTACCATGTTTTTTACATCGTTCATAGAGCACACATGTGTATTTTGCACTAATCCATGGCTCAAATTCGTTCATTGTTGCATATATTCTGTTGAGTACAAAAGGATGCTCCCATAAATGGTCGGATTTAGTGTACAGTCCCCCTTTAATATAATGTAAAAATGTTACTGTTGCGAGCCAATGATGAGAATTTTCCTTTCAGGTTGCTATATTCTGGTGTAATAATGTATTATAAACTTATTAAACAATTTTGTGTACAGTATGTGTTTTTCTTGTACGGATCCAGGTTGTGGTGAAAAGTCATGGATGAGAAGCGAAGCACCACAACCTGGACGAGTACAATAAAACACATACTGTCATATAATGACATTTTTATTATCCATCTGTATGTTTATCAAAATGACGTCACCCGGAGACTGGCCTGAGTCCCGATAATTTTTATAAAATGTCATATTGGACCTTCAAGAGTCAAAAATGACTTTCCGGAATCCAATATGACTTTCAGGAGTCCAGTATACCTTTTTCCCGGATTATCATGTGACCGCTTTTGTAAAGGGATGAATAATAATATTTAATCAGTTAATTGGCTTTATTTCTCTATTGGAAGATGCGAATATAACATTATCATTGTTTTAACATTGTTGGTCTAAACAAAAATCAGTAGCAAATATTGAGTGCACAATGCACATGTTGATCATTGTCCGAGCTTTATTTACAAATCTCAAATGTCAAAATACTTTTAAATGTCAATTATTAGTGATATTAGACTTCTCATGTATGTTTACACAAACTTATTCTATTGCATCTCCACCTTCATATTTCATTACACTCAATTGAATAGATATATAGCTCGATTGTTGTCTTATCTCACATAAAACATTTGTCAACTGATGGACAGTCAACTATTTGTCGTTTGATGTTGATTTTGTGCTGTGGCCAAACCACGAAACCAACAATCAATAGATCACTGTGAATTATAATGATTTTACAGCATTATATCTCTTGGTTTGATAGCCTTACCAGAGAACGTGACCTCCAGACTCACCCATTAGATGCAGCCATTTGACCTCTTGACCTCTTGATTACTCGTGGTGTAGGTGACATGAGAGTGTACAATCACCTGCATGAACCCCTCTATATTCAAGCCTGCAAATAGTGTCTTTCATGTTCAAAATGAGGTCCCCTGACCGTCCCCAGAGGGAGAATTTAGTGGTGCTATACTGCACAGTGGGCTAGCATCACAAAATGCACCCTCTGGGGACCTCATTCTGCTTAGGCCTCATCTTCTGGGAAGTATCTGTAGTCTCAAATTAACATTGTTTTTAGTTACTTTATCCCTTCTGTGAAGTTTCTATATCCACTAATTTGCAGAATATATAAGCCATAATCGAAGTGACTAAATGGGTGAACATCACCAACTTCAACTGGGGTACGGTACTTATTTCTGATCCTAGGTCTCCCACAGCAGGCCTCACAGTTGAGGCCTAAACAGAATGAGGTTACCACAGGGTGAATTTAGTGATGCTAGCCTGGCGTGTCGGAGAGCATCACTGAATTCACCCTCTGAGGACCTCATTCTGCAAATGACAGATACATTATTTGCAGACTTGTCTCTATTCAACATATATCTTTATCAGTATTCTGTTCAAATACGTCCACATAGATGCTTTTCCATTAATGAATTCATATATTAATTACACATGTGAAAATTCTTAACAATTTTTATATTGCACCTCATAGTTACTAGTAGCATGTTATTTTCTACACTATAGTCTGAATAAAAATCGAAATAAATTTCATAAAAAATAGCCTGGAATTATAAATTCATCTTTAATAGCAAGTTTTGTTTTTTTCTTTCTTTTAAAATGGCTCTGGCAAATTTAATGTTTGTACCAGGTGTATAGATGAATGAATACATGTAAGTCAGGACATTTATATATCTTAATGATCGCATTTGATCAACGATGATTTGGAGTGTTATGGCAACCTATTTTCGAGAATAATATTGCACCTACCAAGACAATTTCCTCATTAGTAAAAGTGGATCACATTTTATGCAGCAGTTTTTTGGAAAATTTATCTGTTAAAGCACCATTTAGTGAAATATTTATAACTCAAGATATTTCTCTGTTTGTAATGAAAGGTGCCTTCAAAACAGGTTTCCTAGAAATGTTGTTGATGTTGGAAGTTGTTCCAGTTAGAGATAGAGAATCTTTTATAAATTGTTAATATCCATTGTCTTGACTTTGTCATTCAGTTTATAAGAAATGGATGTTGATTTGCTGGCATTCCATGGAGTATTGATGCAAGTTGGTCTGACATTTTGTGTGGGACACAAAAGCTTTCCACACAGACTAATTTGCATCCATACTTCATGGAAAACAACACATTCAACATCCATTCTTTATATTTACACTTAAAAGAGCATTTAATACTCAAAATAGTTTATTAAGAGCTTATTCAGTGTCCATTTTCCACTGAAAGCAAGATGGGGCCTGCACACAACGTCACATGATTTCAAGCAAACTACGTTTAAGTTTCACAGCGTGAATGCATGTATGAGTGTAAATAATCCCATATGATGATATGAACAATTCCAAATGGACATTTATAACTATTTCAGCATGACATTTCTTGACCTGTAGATACTTAGATTTGATGTACTAGTAGATAGTGTATGCATTGTCCTCCTATCTCTTGCTCTGTCTTTTTGATATACAGTGAAACCTCTCCAATCCGGACCCTCTACATTCCGAATCTCTCTCCAATCCGAACGGTCCCGAATTTACCAAGTGCATTGTCACTAATGATTATCTCTGTAATACGAAATCTCTGTACTCCGAATACCGGACAGCTTTATTAGTCCATAAGTGAACAAATACACTAATGTTTACCTCCAAAATCCGAATTGCTGAAAGTGATGTCCAGAAGAGACCGAACACAATCAGTTAAAAGGTAATGATGTGAACGTTTCCGTTTTTGAGTTGACCTGTGTGTGACCCCGATCAGCGTCACAGTTAGTCACATTTGCAGAATGGGGACCTCATTCTGCAAATGACAGACACCCTATTTCAAGGCTTGTTCCTGAACCAATTGCTGTTATAGAATTATGACATTAAAAAAATGGCTTTTCAATGTGCGAAAGATTTATGACAACGTTGACCAAAGGGGCATGCCTGTTGTAACGCTATGGGAAAAATTATAATTAATCAAACTATTCCACTACTTTTAGAAAATCTTCAGACCCTCCTCAGTTGTAAGCATCTGGCCAATTTGCCCAGATGTTTCAAATCAGGTTCACCCCACTTCATGTGGAACACCAATCCGCTTTTATCAGGAAACAAACAAGCTTCACAATTGTTAAATGGCTTATGGCATCCTAATGTATTAAACAACATACCAACTAACCCACCTTATTGCATGGCCCCATTTAAAAATCTTTCATTTAAAATTCTTTGCAATAGATATTAAACTGATCAATTAAAGTCTATTGGAATATTCCTTTCCAAAATTTCAACATAAGATTAAAAATTCAACTGGTTTATAAGGAAGTTTTATCAATAAAAGAAATAAAGTGCTACAACCAATCATTTGATTCTAATGTAACAACATTGATTTATTGATTAATTGATTCTAATGTACACTGTATCACCATTTTTTCTTCACGATTCATAATTCTGATGTGATAAATAGGTACATTTCAACTCGCTAATTGTGCAATTGTCAGTGTCCCTAAAAATAATTAAATAGACATGGACATAAAAAATGGATGGAAAATGAAAATAAAAGTGTTTCATAAATATTACTCTGAAATCTTGAATATACCATTACATTAGACATCCCTAACTTATGTTATTTGAACATAGTACTAATGTCTTGAGTATTACGTTCAATCTTGAACTAAATATAATACATTATCCATGAAGGTACTTAGCACTTGTTTAAATTTAAATTTTCAGTTACTTGACGTCACCGACAGAAGTTCACAAACATCACGTTGCCGTGGTAGAGGATATAATCCACAAACACCCTGAAGACTTCCCGAAGCTTCACCCAGGGAAGACGATACCAGAGGACCCAGAAGAACAAGAGAAAGAAGTCGCTGAGTTTGATGAGAGTTACCAAGTACCAGAGAAAGCACATATATCGCCCTCATTATAGTAAGGTTGTTATGGATGGTTTAGCCAACTAAATAAATATACTGTGTTCTCGGGTTACTTCCTCATCACGAACGTCATAAATAGAGAATACCTACAGGTTTTGTTTGAATACCGAAATATCTCATGAGGGTCTGGAAAGAAATATTGAATTTTCACGAGCAGCTAAAAGCCTCAAGTGAAAATTAAATATTTATTTCCAGACACGAATAAAATGTTTCAGGTATTAAAACAAAAAACTATTCTTTTTTATTATATGCGGAATATTTTGGCTCAAAGTTGCTAAGTTAAGTCTTAATTAATTAAATCATTAACTGTACTTAATTAATGAGCGCACGTGTCATGTTTACTAACAGGAAACAGCCTAGACGGAAAGTTGAATTTGACACGCTGCGACTCAAACGTAGAATTGTCGACTGATCACATGCCGTCATAAATTTGTGGCTTTTGATTGGCTGGTGGACAGTGTGCATGCAATGATCACTCGATAGACCTTGGCAGCTCATGTTAGTTTCAAGCCCTACAGTGAAATAACGCTATCTAGAGTGAACTAACGACATCGTATTTCACTGTGGCTTCTAAGAGATAAATAAAATGATCTATGTTTCGGTAATTTCCCGCTATTTTATAGGGAAGCATATAATAAAATTAATTATTTGTAAATTTATCCAAATTTTTTTTTAAATGTTCAAAACTGAATCACCAATTTATCTTCTGCTGAAGATGTAATGGGTAAATTGCTTAGGGCGATAGAGAGCTTGGAACATTGTAGGATTTTAGTCCATATATGCATAATTACCAGAATTATTGGAAAAATCAAAATAAGAAGCCTCCCTCCCTGAGAACACAGGTAATTATTTTTAACCCTTCCATGACTGGAGCTTTCTGAAATTTTTCGAAAACCCTGTGCCAATGTATTCTCTTATATATGTGAGTCTTCCTATGGCTTAACAATATTTACCGTGACCTTGTGAACCATGCATTCTCTTATATATGCGAGGCTCCCTATGGGAGACTCACATATAAGAGAATGCACTGGCACATCGTGACATGATCTATATTGCTGCACCAGCTCCCGTCAATGAAAGGGTTAACAATGGGAGACTTGCATATATAAGAGATACACTGGTACAGGATCTTTTAATGCTGCAACAGCACAGCTCCCGTCATGAAAGGGTTATTGGCCTTTGGGCAGGATTACTCCATGCCTTGTTAAAAATTCTTGTGTGAGTGAAATTATTTATGCAAATTTGAACTTTCAAGACATTTCCATAATTCATAAGCATTTTGTTAGATTTTTAAATTTAGCGGTTAATGTGACGATGTGAGTTATATTCCATATGTTGTTATGAAACACATCTCATGCTTTGTGTTGAAAAAACGATTAACCCTTTACCCAACAGAACGGCCCTGTGCCAATGCATTCTCTTATATATGCGAGTCGACCATAGGTCGCCTTGCATATATAAGAGAATGCATTGGCTTAACACATATTAAAAATGATAAAATTGTCAAAGAATGTAGAAAAATATTATAAAAATTGTTAAAAAATGTAAGAAAAAATTCTAAAATTGTTAAAGAATGTAAGAATAAATGGTAAAAAGTGTTAAAAAATAATTTTTTTAGGCCAATGCATTCTCTTATATATGCGAGGCGACCTATGGTTGACTCGCATATATAAGAGAATGCATTGGCACAGGGCATCACAATGTGGTCAATGAACCGGTTCCAATGATATCCATATTTGTATGGTGTTATTGAGACAGACCGAAGATATTTTAGGCTGTTGAAGCTTTA
The DNA here is from genome assembly GCA_032622095.1 of Siphonodentalium dalli. Taxonomy (NCBI): domain Eukaryota; kingdom Metazoa; phylum Mollusca; class Scaphopoda; order Gadilida; family Siphonodentaliidae; genus Siphonodentalium; species Siphonodentalium dalli. Next base: position 50,677,943 of record CP136061.1, read on the forward strand.
TTTGGGCGTTTTTGCCCGGTTTGTTGGGTAAAGGGTTAAATAATAATCATAAGCAATAAACCAAATTTAAGTATTTCATTGCACTTGACAATTTGACATCAATAACATTGCAATGCTGAGTACCATATACTCCTTGATATTCCATCTATTTAAGAAAAAACTCTTCTTCCGTTTATAAGCATAAAGTTTGAAGACAAATTCTATGACATGTGTTGTGAGTTAGTCTTCAAACTTTTTGTTTACAACTCATAAACTTAATTTAGCCACAGTTATTGTCCCCTGAGATTCCATAGTAGGATAAAAGTAATGACCCCCATCCGTCTGTCTGGAACATTGTCCGAGCCTGTATTCTGTCATTTTCTGGTTAATTTTTTAAAATGAAAAAACTTGGCACAAATATCAACCCACATGGGAAGCTGCACACCTGCGATTTAGATTTTGGTCGAATTCATTTTGGCGGAGTAATTGCCATTTTTCGACATTGAATCGTACATCCCTGGATGCATCTATGTCCGAACCTGTATTCTGTCATTTTCCAGTCAATGTTTTTAAAACTTCGCACATATATTAACCATCATTGGAACCTGCGATTCTGCGTTTGATTGGACCCATTTTGGCAGAGTTCTTGCCAATTTTGTTCTTGTTTTTCAATATATGGTGGTTTCCAGATAATGACTTTTATTATGAACATAGCCAATACTTAGTTAGCCACCATGTCGGGGGACATTGTGGTCAGCCGATCATTTATTTCTTATAATTTAAACCCAGCATTAATAAAAAAACCCATATTTTCCCTAATATACTTCCATTAAATTAGGAAGTTCTTTGTGAGTAACAATTGTCTCTTGGGAACAAACACCTGTCAATCACACATCGAGTTTCAGAGAAACTTCATTTTCATTGGTCAGTCAATTGAAATCAACCATGCTGAAATCTTTCCAAAATTCCAAACACGTGTCCGGCTGCTGTCCGGAACTGACACAGGTTATCAATGTATAGCCTCGGTGCAGCCCTCTTAGTTCACCTTGTTTGTATTCGGCAATCTGCTACGGCAACCCTTTGCATTGGCCCAGTTTGCTTCAGGAAATGGCATCGGCATTGCAGATTCCCAGAGCCAATTATGAGGGCTGCTCAGTGGCTAATTAAAAGATTATTTATTTCCATTTCACCATTATTGCATTTGCTTATTACTGAGATTTATATTACTCAAGAGATTTTATTTTCACCTTTGATATCTTAAGGCCATACAGACGCCGACGCGAGCATTGCGATTTCTGCGTCAATGTTGTCAAAATATCTCGTGAAAATTCTGTCATCCTTTGTTGGGAGTTCCTCTTATTTGTTTTGCATATTCAAATAGCAACTAGGCAGCTGGTCATATGGTTTATATGGTAGTTTTCCCCAAAGGGGAAAGTGATCCCATTGGTCCAACACACAAGTTAATGACACTGAAATATTCTTTATAATGCTTTCTAATAAAAAATAAAATGCCCATTTAATTATACATTTCACATGTAAATGGGAGGCAATGTCCGTCCAATACGTTCTCTTTGGGTGTTTTGTATGATGCAAATTCTTGTTATATTATACTTTTACACTGGGATTATAATTTCTGCTATAGATATTGGATTTGAAGTACAGTAATGCCATAAGTAATCGACTCCTTTAACCACAGCATAATTATGGGTAGCTTTTCAGGATTTAGTCGGAAATATGGCTTCTTGACATTCATCGGAAAGCTCTCGGCAAGAGCTTTCTGATGAATGGCAACAAGCCATATTTCCGACTAAATCCTGAAAAGTTACCCATAATTCTCCTGTGGTTAAGTAGTCGATTAATTAGAGCATTACTGTAGCCATTCTGTTTACCTCAAATAACCTTGGCAATGTTGATGGATTCCACATCTGATGACTTCGTCTATCTCTGTCGGAGAAAAACCTGAAAACTCTTTGAGTAAACGCTCTGATTGCTTCACTCAATTAGAACAAATCGTAATCTTGCGATTGTCATGTAAATGCCTCAATGCTATTATGTTTGTCCAAATTGAGTGTTGATGCAGAAATTATATCAATCACATCCGTGTCTGTAGAGGCCTTTAGTGGTTTGATCAATTGTTTTGACTTTTTCGTTGTTATAACTTTTGTTGCTTTAACGAAGAGATCATCCCTATAATTTATTGCATTAAATTACACAGATTTATGTTTTTTTTAGTTCCAGCTGATGAGTGTTTGTCAGAGGTTGTATGTATGTAAATCCAGGTCTGGCATTTTAGAGATTCCATAAGTGCAAAATAAATTCCCTCAAAATGACTTTAAAGATTCCCTGTCTGATTTGACATGATAACAACTACTATTTGTACGTACGCTCTCAATTATAATTAATATCTTTTGTACTCTCATTTTTTGTACTCTGTTTATTTGTGTGCACTCAATGTCTCTTGTTGAATAGACTTGTTACTGGTCGAAAGCTGTAAAAATGAGAAAACGTAGTAACCTGACCCCTCCAGCTGTACTGTGCTTATTTGGGTCTGTACTATATAGTATACGCTTAGTAAAAATTAACTTTTTGACTAATTTGGTGTCGAATGAGATCGTGCATCTTTGATAAATTGTCCACTCAAACACAAATACTTGGGCTGATGGTGCTAGTTAACCATACAAACATCCCCTTTCATCCCAAAAATCCCTGCACATCCTCGGAAATGCCAGACCTGTATATCCTTCTTCAAGCATATTTATTCAAGAAAACTCATTAGCCTGTAACTCAGGCTGAAATGGTCTCTCTCACCGTTTTTGGTTTTTTGTTTGTGATAAAGTTACCTATTTTGAGAAGAATTGTGATAAAGGTACCCAGGTTAATAATACAATTTAATATATATCATCCATATATTCATCAAATGACCACCTCCAGTAGTAATATTTCTTAATTTATGCTCAATGAAAGCTGTCACTTGTCAAAACTGAACAGTTTTCCCTCAGTCACAATCGTGTTCATATTGTGAGATTTGCTTGACCTGGATAACTTTATCACAATTCTTACAGAACTGGATAACTTTATCACAATTTCTGGAACCTGGGTAACTTTATCACAAAAAACCAGTGAGTGACCAATTCAGCATAACTCGGAGCATTTTATTAATGCATTCTATTGATATTGTAATAGTAAAGTGGTGCTTTGAATGTCATGGTAGAATTTGTTCTTCTGGTAGGAACTGTTGTTAGTTATTAGTGTTGTTTAGAAAAAAATATTAACATCTTGTTTCAAATAAGGAGAGATATGTTGGATTAAGAAATTTTCAAAAGCATGCTATCAAATTCAACTGCACTCAGGTTACATTAACCCTTTACCCAACAGAACGGCCCTGTGCCAATGCATTCTCTTATATATGCGAGTCGACCATAGGTCGCCTCACATATATAAGAGAATGCATTGGCTTAACACATTAAAAATTATAAAATTGTTAAAGAATGTAAGAAAAAATTGTAAAAAAGGTCAATGCATTCTCTTATATATGCGAGGCGACCTATGGTCGACTCGCATATATAAGAGAATGCATTGGCACAGGGCATAACTGTAACTATCACAATGTAGTCAAGGAGCCGGTTCCAATGATATCCATATTTGTATGGTTCTATTGTGCCAATGCATTCTCTTATATATGCGAGGCGACCTATGGTTGACTCGCATATATAAGAGAATGCATTGGCACAGGGCATCACAATGTGGTCAATGAACCGGTTCCAATGATATCCATATTTGTATGGTGTTATTGAGACAGACCGAAGATATTTTAGGCTGTTGAAGCTTTATTTGGCCGGTTTGTTGGGTAAAGGGTTAAATACTATCTGAATGATGTATACATGTACATAATATTGATGTAATGTAGTTTTACTTGTAATTCAGTGCTCTTTGTAATTGTGAAATTCATGATTTTTTTTTTTTTTTTACAATTATAATTTCTGAGCTCATGATTTGGATGAAAATTTGAACCAAACTGAGACACAGTTTTATTAATTAATCCTATAATTTTCAACTGAAAAAAAAAGTCACTCCTGCACCTTAATAGCAAATATACCAATCCGAGAACCACTTTTACTTTATACCTAATACAATCATAGGACCATTTATGCTGTGGAGAATACATGGAAGTACATGTAACTAAGCTAACCTACACTAGGGGAGGAAATTTGCTAGTTCACTACAACTAATATTGCATTTTAAATGGCTGTTTATTCATAAAATAAACTACCGATAAAACATGTGAAGGTTGGAGCAAAATAACCGCCTGCATATTTGTATGAGAGCGAAAAAATTACATTAACAAAATGTATTTCATTGCCCTGCACATCATAATGTGCATATGGTTATATTTTTATGATTGGAACTTCCTGAAATTTTGCAAAAAAACCTGTGCCATAGGGAGCCTCGTATATATAAGATAATACATTGGCCTAACAATATTTACCTTGACCTTGTAAGCCAGTGCATTCTCTTATAGATGTGAGGCTTACTATGGGAGAATCGCATATATAAGGAAATGCACTGGTACAGGATATTTAATGCTGCACCAGTGCTGCTCCCGTCATGTTTAACCAGTTATGAATGGAATTTTAAACTTTTTCAGGTTGTCAAAACTATTGAATAACTGATGTAAAACTTGCATTACCACAGCGAGTTTGGGTTACACACTATATAAAGTACCACATGATATCTAACTGGTTTTGGTGCTAGATGTTTAATATGTTATATAATATTGGTTAATATAGTTATACAGAGCTGATAATTAACACATTATATTATGCTTTTTAATGTCCAGACTGACACATTGAGTATCTGACAATTTGGAAACCACATTGATATTGAACTAGTCTTTTAAAGGTAAAGCTAATTATTAATTATAAATAGATTTATTAGCGAGTGATTTATCAATTTCACTTTTCTGTTTCATTTGCTTCTAACCTCATACTGCCGCGGCAGTGTACATACATGTATATTACTAGGATTGAAGCAGTTTACTCAATGTCTCCTCACTCTGCATACTGCATACACCCATCAGTCAGTAAGTCTGGGGGGGGGTGGGCTGTGACTTTTGTGACACAATAACTTATGACTGGACCAAGCCTTGAAATAGTGTGTCTGTCATTTGCAGAATGAGGTCCCCAGAGGGTGAATTTAGTGATGCTACCCCGCATAGCAGGCTAGCATCACCAAATTCACCCTCTGGGAACCTCATTCTGCAAATGACAGACACGCTATTTCAAGGCTTGGACTGGACTTACCTTCGAGGACCCTCACATGCAAAGTCTCAGTTTGCATTCATAGTGCTAATGAGGGATGTATATTATTTTATTTAATTAAAATAATTTGTTTTGTGTTTTATTATGTTAGGTAAATATTTAAAACTAGCAGGTGGACCCGACTTCGTCCGGGCTGTTTCCCCTCTGTTTTTCGGCAAATTGCGCGATTTGACCTTGAATTGTCCATTTTGAAGGTCAAGGTCAGGTGGGGTCACGATTTGACCCGTCCAAATAGGCTTACGACACTCCCCATACGAAAGTATCCCCAGACACTAATTTTCATCGAAATCCCGTGATACTCGGGCGTTCGACCTTGAAATGACCCGATGTCAAGGTCACGTCGCACGGGCAAATTAACAGGCCCATGCCACTCCCCGGCCGAAAGTATCCCCACATACCAAGTTTCATCGCGAGCCGATTTCGAGTCCATCGCGGACACACAGACAGACAGACAGACACACAGATTTCCCAAAATATATAATAGACTAGCAGGTTAGCCCGCCACTGGCGGCAATCGTCAGAAACATGACAATTTTAAATTTTTTAAATTAATTTAATTTTTTGTTTTTCAATGAGTTAATGATGAGCCCGACGTTGTCCGGGCTATTCAAAAAACAAATTTCAAGTCGATAGCTCAACCCGTTTCCGAGATCTGGTCTGCGCATGCACAAAGCTGGCGTCGTACGGGCTCGGCGACCCGATAAAATTCGTATCCGGGGCAAGATACATTCACATACCAAATTTCAAGTGGATAGCTCCACCCGTTTCCGAGATCTGGTCTGCGCATGCGCGAAGCTGGCGTCGCACGGACTCGGCGACCCGATAAAATTCGTATCCGGAGCAAGATACATTCACATACCAAATTTTAAGCTCCACCCATTTCCGAGATCTCGTCTGCCGGGATTTCTGAGAAGCATTATGCCTTCCACACTAACTACCCCCCCCCCCCCCCCCCCCCCCTAAGCCCCGACCTAAGTGTCATACATACTATAACAATGATGCTGAACACTTTGAGGCAATTATATTGCAGAAATGTTGTAAGAGTACTATGGCATCCAATAAATCTCCCCGCATAGGAAACCACTCAAAATTATTGTTCCCGTATATCTCTCTGCAGATGCTAATAACGTTGAATGGTAAAGAGACGCTCTTTATAGCGGTGCGTCAAAAAAAACGCTCATTAAATTATGACTTGATTAACCACCGCGGTGCCGATTGCGGTGATTCGGGAAGGGAGAAACGGTGCTCTGAGCTTCTCCAAAACGCCGCGACGACGTCTCAAAATATATAGTATAGATAAGACACAAAGATTATTACGCCACCGTAGTGTGGTGTTTCTAGCTTTTGGTTTTTTGATATCGCATGGTCGATCGATAATTCACTGGGTGATTGTACATTCGGCAAACCTCGTCAGATTCCGTCACCGTTTCATCGTACCGATAATTACGAGAGTACAACTAAGATTGGCACATGTGTTTACGTCACCGGTGTAATTGTGGGGACATGCTTCTATTATGAAGGTTTGCTATCCCGAAGGTCCGCTATTCCGAAGGTTCTCTATTCCGAAGGTTTTTGTTATTTTTAGGTTAATTCTATATTTTAAAGTATTGAGACTAATTTGAGAGGGTTCATTTTCACAAAGATTCTTTATATGGAGTGTGCGCTCACATCCGAACTGATCATGCACGCACACCGATACAGATACAGGAGGAAATAACTTAACTTAGAACATTAAATGTGATTTTGTTTTGTTTTCGCTGGTTTTCTTGAGATTTTATGTCATTACGTGGGCCCATACCTTTGAATTCTTGGCATATACTATGAATGTTGTGGTATATATGGACCCTCCCGCATTGGGACATGACATAGGTTCAGTTGACTTAAGTGGTGTTCTGTGTGTGCTCCAATTTGGAGTTCAATATTTTAAGGGCCAAGTTTAGAATTTTATGGGTCCATACCTTTGAACTCTGGGCATATAATATGAATATTGGGGGGCATGTCTCTATTCCGAATGTTCACTATCCCGAAGGTCCACTATTCCGAAATTTCTCTGAATGTTCGCTATTCCGAAGGTTCACCAATCCGAAGGTTCGTTATTCCGAAGGTTCTGTGTTCCAAAGATTTTTTTTATTTTAAGGTTAATTCTATATTCTAAAGTAACGAGAGGGTTCATTATCACGAAGATTCTTTTTATGAAGGAAATAACGTAAAACATTAAATGTGATTTTGTTTTGTTTTCGAGGGTTTTCTTGAGTTTAATGTCATTACGTATGACCTTATTTCTCATTACATATTCACGCCAAGGAGCCCACACAATTGCTATGTTACGATGCGATTTAATGTGATTATGTGTGACCTAATATCTCAATAATCTGAGGCAAGAGTACGCCTGCTAAAGGCGAATTATAACAGTTGGGGGTATAACGCTCAATAAATACTGGAGGCTATAACAAACTGCGCAGTAGAATATCGCTGAATGGACGAGTATGAGATGAGCCTAAATGCAATTGTGACTTTGTTTAAAGGCCCACTTAATTTTCGAGTCATTAATTTTTTATAGTATATACGGTTTTAACAACAATTTATGCCATAAAATTTGAATAAACTACTATAATTCATCACCATTTGAAAGGCAGAATACTTCTATCTCCTAGTTTGAAACACCTTCAAAATACCGCGTCGTATATCTAGCAATAAGCAACCAACATGTCCTCCTCGGCTTTCCATAGATTTCAACGTAATTTGATACTTATGGGTATTTGTGTCCGGGAAGTGTTTTGAACGGGTCAAATCGTGACCCCGACCTGACCTTGACTTTTAAAACTGTCAATGCAAGGTCAATTTGGGTAAAACGGACAAATTTCGGCGAAATTTTATACCTAGGGATACTTTGGTCCGAGGAGAGTTTTGAACGGGTCAAATCGTGACCTCGGCCTGACCTTGACCTTCAATATGGCCAATCAAAGGTCAACTCGGATAAAACGGATAGATTTTGACGAAATTTGATACCTATGGGTACTTTTGTCGGTGGGGTGTTTTGGACGGGTCAAATCATGACTCTGACCTTACCTTGACCTTCAAAATTGTTAATTAAAGTTCAAGTTGGGTAAAACGGACGGATTTCGACGAAATATGATACCTATGGGTAGTTTTCTACGGGTGGGGGTGTTTTGGACTGGACAAATCATGACCCTGACCTGACCTTGACTTTCGAAATAGTCAATTGAAGGTCAAATCGCACCTTTCACCGGAAAGCAGATGGGAAACAGCCCGGGTGAAGTCGGGCCTATCAGCTTGTGTAATAAAGAAGACAGTTTGATGAAAGTAATGTATGCCACGAGAAACGGGAAAACTTGAAATATGGAAGTACGCAAATTTCCCGCATAAAATTTGAAAGCTAGTTTATAGAATAATTGTATTATTATTTATATTTATGGCTAATAATACGATCTTGGTGGCGTTACCATTTCTGACTATGGTTTTCTTGTCATTTATTGTAATACAGAATTTTGTGAAACAGTAGGGCAGGTAGAATTAATGAGTAATATTATTTTTGTGCATGAATTTTTGCCATCATTCAGAGTTAAGCTGACATCAATGTATACTCACCCTCTATGTTCTCAAATAGCGGTGGGCTTGTCAATGAGGACCAGCCAATGGTTTTTTAGGAGCATAATCATAGACTTGGCTTATCCTCAGGGACGGGCTTACTGGCGGGTGTGTACAGTATATCATAGACTTGGCTTATCCTCAGGGACAGGCTTACTGACGGGTGTGTACAGTTTTTACTTCTCAGTCTGGACTTCTAACCTTCTAAATTCCTGCAGGATATATATTCTTTTAATAAGTGTTGTGACAAAACATTCCATTTTCCTGTAACATATTATAAATTATTGCAGTGGACTGACGGTAACATGGTTTGACAGTAATGGCTAGGAATTTAATCAACCAAGTCATGGAGTTGAGATGGATTATACTGTCATAAATGTCTTTGCCACTCTCAGACTGGAAAAGCACAAAAAAATGTGGGGATTACATATCTTAAACTAACCATGAGAGAGCAATTTCTTTGATACATTAACTGGTACATTTCTTGTCTGCTAATATTTTTACGCTTTTTTTTTTTCCCCAACCAACATTTAGCACTAGATATAAGACATATGTATATAATGAATGCAGATTTATAAAAAATGTGGGCATATCTAGCATGTTTATGATACAGATGAACATTACATTGATATACATACAGTAATGCCCTAAGTAATCGACTCTTTAACTACAGCAGAATTATGGGTAACTTTTCAGGATTTAGTCGGAAATATGGCTTGTTGCCATTCATCGGAAAGCTCTCGGGGAGAGCTTTCCGATGAATGGCAAGAAGCCATATTTCCGACTAAATCCTGAAAAGTTACCCATATTTCTGCTGTAGTTAAAGAGTCGATTACTTAGGGCATTACAGTAATGCCCTAATTAATCGACTGCTTAACGAGAGCAGAATTATGGGTAACTTTTCAGGATTTAGTCGGAAATATGGCCTGTTGCCATGAATGGCAACAAGGCATATTTCCGACTAAATCCTGCAAAGTTACCCATAATTCTGCTCTCGTTAAGCAGTCGATTAATTAGGGCATTACTGTATCAGGTGAATTGCTAATATTTCCGGTTGTCCCAGATTGTCCATGTTAAAATAAAGTAAATAATATGGACATATCTGCAGCCAACAAAACTTTCTACCTCCAGATACAGACTTCATATAATGAACTGCTTATACAATTCAAAGGAACAAATGTTTTATTTTGTTGATGGTTGCTGTGGAATTTCTATTATTTTGTCATTGTTTCATTTACAGATATATCTTGTTCCTGTGCTGCTGTGGTTTATCCTTTTTAGTTTCACTTTTTACAAAAATATATTCTAACAACACATCATAATCATTAACTCAAACTAATAAAATTAGTAACATCACAATTTCTCTGGTGCTTTCTAAAATCACAGGATATTTCTCTGGTATCATGCAAATAAGTACCTGGTCGAATGTTGAACATTTATTATTATGTCAATCCTGATTCAAACAAATTTATCAGTGATGTACGTAAGAAATGACTCACTGTGGGGAATCACCCGGTTTCGAGGTAGTGAGTACCACGCATTCAAAATGTGAAAACACAGAAAAACATAATATACGAGGAACTGACACAAAACATAGTAGTTTGACTGTTACGAGCATATGATAGTTTATTTCTGAAATAAGTTTATACCTTATTTGTTCGGAAATACTTTATGTTTTCTATAACAATCTGACCAAATTTGCCTGTCGGAGGTGCGTGGAATACAACAGTCCATACATCTTGGAGAATTCTTCGACTGACAACTTTGGTCAGAACATTAGAGCAAACAAATATGAATTTGGACATAAATGAGGTATCAGCTTGTTTGAAAAATAAAATAGCATCTGCTTGTAGCTGTCAAAATAATATGTAATAGTTCATATCTTAGTTTATCACATAATTTGGCCATAAAAGCAGTTTCATAATTATCGGTAATAGACACGTTTAATATCAGCGCGTGCGATGACGTCACAGCGTTCTTCAAATAACTTGCGATCGCTGTAGTTTATGATTGTTGTTTTCGATGAATATTTCGCGTTGCTTCGGGTTTATTTGATCATGTGATAAAAGGTATCTCAAACTCGTCCTATTTTATACGTAATTTATCAACCTCGTCCTCTAAATTCTATTTGAGCCTCGGTAAACCTCGGCTCAAATCGAATTTAGTGAACTCGGTTGATAAATTCCGTATAAAATAGAAACTCATATGAGATCCTCTATTTATTACCTTTTTTCATCGCGTCTGGTCGCGTTTTAGATCATCTCGACCATTTTGAATGCGTGATACTCATCTACATGTACTTGAAGCCACGTGATTCCCCACCGTGATGACTGGAAGATCGATTGGGGTCATTGGGTGTTGACCAGGAGAGTAACTTGTGTGAATCCCGAACTGGAGTTGAAAGTGCACCCAATATAACAACATGCGGTGAGCACATGATCGACTTGAAATGACGCATGTGGGTTCATTCAAGCCTGCAAATAGTGTGTCTGTCATTTGCAGAGGGTGAATTTAGTGACGCTATCCTGGGCTAGCATCACTAAATTCACCCTATGGGGACCTCATTCTGCTTAGGCCGTCAACTGATATGGCAGACCTAGGATCAGATTGAAGTTCCCCAGTTGAAGTTGGTGATGTTCACACATTGGGCACCTTAATTATGAATTTTATCTTCTGCAAATTAGGGGATATAGAAACTTCCTAGAACTGAAATGTAACTAAAAACAATGTTAATTTGATACTATAGATACTTCCCAGAAGATGAGGCATAAGCAGAATGAGGTCTCCAGAGGGTGAATTGGTGATGCTAGCCCGCTATGCGGGATAGCATCACTAAATTCACCCTCTGGGGACCTCATTCTGCAAATGACAGACACGCTATTTGCAGACTTGGGTTCATTGCTGTTGATGAAGTGGAGACTTCATTAATTGCTTGATAAAACTTGGAAACTGATTTTCATGGGTGCTAATTGTGTGAATTTAGAGGGCATGTGATTTATATATTGGATTGCTCCATACTTAGCAGACGGATAAATATAATAGTGATATAATTCTCTTTGACCAGGGTAAAATTAGTGGTGAATGGAAAATCTAAGAGCAAAATGGTAAATTAAACTCTATGTGTAATGATTGGTTAACTATGGCTTAACACTATTTTAGCCGTTACGTCTTCAACATGCGTGGAAATATGGTGCCGGACATTTACAGAATGAGGTGTATTTTGCGACGCTATCTCGCAAAGCAGTCTAGCATCTAGAGAACTGAACAAGAAAAAGAAACTTTCTAAAGAAATAAACTAAAAAACTGAGTAATTTGATAATAAAGATACTTTCCAGAGAAGATGAGGCCCAAGCAGAATGAGGCCCCAGAAGATGTACTTAGTGATGCTATTCCACTGTGCAGGCTAGCATAAATAAATTCACTCTCTGGGGACCTCTTTCTGTGAATGTCGGGCTCCATATTTTCAGCCCTGTTTAACACTGTTTCAGCTATGTTAAATAATATCCTCTTTATTATGAGTGAGTGCTAGAGGTTTTGTGTAATTTCACATAATATTATGTACATACTCATGATATAAACACATTTTTAACCATAATGGCTGATAATGGCCTATTTGTTGATGTGGAAATATTTATCGATTAAATATATGTTGAATATATAGTTAACTTGTCAATTTTTGTCCTGCAAAATGTTCAGGAAATCAGCTCGGTCCATCTGAGCATCATTGCATCAAGTTAATGTGAGTATTCTCTGATGGAATGTAATATCTACTATGTGTTTCAAATAGATGCATGGAAAATATGTACAGTTCCTGGTCAAATTATAATTTGATCTGAGTCCTCTGTTTAGCCATCTGTCTGTCCATCCGTCCATTTGCTTTTGGTTTCAGGATGATAACTTTAGATAGTCTCAACTGAATGGGATGAAAATGTGTGCTTGAGTAGAACCCATGAACCTGCAAATAGTGTGTCATTTGCAAAATAAGGTCCGCAGAGGGTGAATTAATGATGCTATCCCACACAGTAGGCTAGCATAACCAAATTCACCCTCTGGGAACCTCATTCTGCTTTGGCCACAACTGCTATGGCAGACATAGGACAGATTGAAGTTCCCCAGTTGAAGTTGGTGATGTTCACTCATTTGCCACCTTGATTATGCATTATAACTTCTGCAAATTAGGGGATATAGAAACTGAACAGAAAGGAAATATTAACTTAAAACAAAGTTAATTTGATACTACAGATACTTCCCAGAAGATGAGGCCTAAGCAGAATGAGGTTACCAGAGGATGAGTTTGGTGACACCAGACCACCTTGCAGGATAGCGTCACTAAATTTACCCTTTGGGGACCTCATTCTGCAAATCACAGACACTATTTGCAGGCCTGAGAACCCCATGAATCGAATTTGGGTAAAATCTGATTACATTTAGAGATTGCGCTTAAATGTATGTAGCGCAATAAGACTTGCTGAACAACACAGGAGGCATAATGAGCTTACTGTTATGTTCAGGAAGACAGCTTTTGAATAATCCAGTAGGCATAACTCATGAAAAACATTACGAGTAGGAATGGTTTTTGAATTCATCTCTGATTCATGAGTAGACGCTATGATACAAATTTGATCAAAATTTGAGAGTTATCGTGCTTCCGGTGTGACACGAACAGACAGATGCCCACTGTCCTTTATCAAACCATTGGATGATTGATTGTTTATTTGTACAATATTTACAAACATAATGGTAACAATGAAATATTCAGAAATGAACATGGTTTTATTGTACAGGACATTACACAACATTACCACAACATAATTATGATTTAAAGAGTGTTTCATTCAGACACGTTGCATCTTTCACACTCTATGGAGAGATTCTACCTTTCAAATCTAACAAGATGTTGCACCTTTGGTGCTTGGATACCTCCATTGTGCCAATTAAAACATGGGCAGGACGGAAACCAAATTTAAAAAGATATATGACGGACAAAAATTAAACATTTTCAGATGAAAAAGAGGGATAACTCTTGAACAGAAAATGCGTACAACATAACTGAACCTTTCTTTTGAAAGCCCCTCCTGATGCAAAACCTCCATATAAAATTTCAACAGAATCCAATAACCCATGGTTGACATATGAGCAGATGGATGGATATCCAACATATTCAGATAAACAAAAGAGGGATAACTCTTGAATGTAAAATGTGAACAATGTCAATAAACCCTCGTTTTGAAAGCCCTCCTGATGCCAAACCTGCATACCAAATTTCATCGAGATCCGATAAGTGGCGATGACCCATGGTTGAGATATATGAGCGGATGGATGGAAATCCAGCATTTTCAGATAAAGGGGATAATGAGCACAACATAATGAACATTCTTTTGAAAGCCCTGATACCCTGATGCCAAACCTGTATACCAAATTTCATTGAGATCCAATAACCCACGGTTGATCGGACGAACGCATGTAATCCAGTATATCTCCTATCTTTTTGGATGGGGGTATAATTACACAGACCAACCACTGGACCAACACATTTATTTATGGTATGAAAGGACATTATTTAATCTTCTATTGTTACAGTGTAACAACTTATATTGAAGATGGCAACTCGGTCTGAATTGGTGGAAATTACTATTTCAAAATGGATTTTACCTCAATTTGTAAAAAAAAATATTGAAAAGTTGGAATTTAACAGGTTTGGAGAACTCAAGAAATTTGTATAAAGAGATAGATACGTCTGTTTAAATGTTATATATTTTTATTGTATCAGTAATGGTTAGAAGCTCGGTGTTGTAATGCATCATGTGCGTAATTGATAAAACACAGACAACACAATATGAAAGATGCAACGCTATCGATATCATTAGAACACTGCTTTATCTCTAGGACTTTTAGGCCACGACTGACGATCTTATCCATGACCTGTTAACCACCTCGGCTGAGGCTCGGCAACAGGGGACATCCTTAAAAGGAAACCCTTTCACCGAGAGTTAGGAAGCGTATCAGTCTGAACATGTCCACTACCTACGAAATTCCTCATCCGCCATTCTGGAAACATCACAATGCACTTTCTCCAAAATTGCATCTGCGACCATACGATTACTGGTACTGGTGTATATATATATGTCAGAGTTATGGAGGCACGGACTCAGTATGAGTGTTCATTGCTTCATATATGTGCTTAATTCAGTGAGCATGAACAAATTCTCATTTCTTATCGAAATGGCCATGTATCCATCTGAATGAATGGCACCTTGAGATGTCCCTCAACTCAGATCAAGGTTGAAAATCAGTGCCGATTTTCGCCCATGTCGGGTTCGACCTGCGCCAACCTCATCATGCACAGATTGTAATGATTGCATCCACGACTTAACCACCTCGCCTACAGGGACATCCTTAGAAAGAAGCCCTTTCACCGAAAGTTTGGAAGCATATCAGTCTGAACATGGGTTCAAATATTGACACAGAACGGATCCTGACATTCTATTAGAACAGCACAATGTACTTCCTCCGAAATTGCATCTGATCATCAAGCCTGCAAAATAGCGTGTCTGTCATTTGCAGAATGATGTCCCCAGAGGGTGAATTTAGTGACGCTACCCCGCATAGCGGGCTAGCATCACTAATATACCCTCTGGGGACCTCATTCTGCTAAGGCCCTCAACTGCTATGGCAGACCTGGGATCAGATTGAAGTTCCCCAGTTGAAGTTGGTGATGTTCACCCATTGGGCACCTCAGTTATGAATTTATCTTCTGCAAATTAGGGGATATAGAAACTTCCTAGAAGGGAAAAAGTAACTAAAAACAATGTTAATTTGATACTATAGATACTTCCCAGAAGATGAGGCCTAAGCAGAATGAGGTCTCCAGAGGGTGAATTTGGTGATGCTAGCCCGCTGTGCGGGATAGCATCACTAAATTCACCCACTGGGGACCTTATTCTGCAAATGACAGACACACTATTTGCAGGCTTGGTGACCATATACGATTACTGGTATATATATATACTAATTATGGAGGCACGGACTCCATATGAGTGTTCATTGCTTCATATATACATGTATATGTGCTCAATTCAGTGAGCATGAACAAATTCTCATTTCTTATAGAAATGGCCATGTATCGATCGGAGTGGCACATTGAGATGTCACTCAACTCAGATTTTAATTCAAAGTGATATTTCTCCTCCGGGTAAGTAGGTGGCTATACATGTATTGTGAAGACAAATATTTTCTTTATAAATTTATTCAAACATGTATGTAACAATAAATATACAGATATTTACAGGCAACATATCTCATCCCTAATTGCTTAGCACAATGAAAGGCAACAAACTGAACACCCGGTTGGAAAACAAAACCAGGTGATTATGGTATAATAAATTCTCAGTTGACCTGGTTCAACTTCAGGTAGTCCCAAGGTTTAAATAATTTTGAGATTTTATAAACATTAGTAGATTTATATTCTCTGTGCTGAGAACTGGGTATATTATTATACAATTATCGCATTATTTCGAGGTTGACAATTCCTCGTGTCAACCAAGAAACAATGCGATAACTGTTTTATTATATGAAGCACACTTTGATTGGACAAGACAGTGTGACGTTGAACGTCGCTGGGAAAACCTGATCTATTTCCAGGTCTGATAATAAGTTTTATTATATGACCATTACTTTCTACTCCAAATCCCATAGTAAATTGCCATGCCTAATTATGAATAATTCCCAATGTCCACTGCTCCTTTTATACCTTTTATAGCGCCACAGGTTAATATAACGCTCAGCAGGTTAATATAACATTCCGCTGACTCTTACTATAAATAGATCTGGGTTTTCCCTACGCGCTAAATGTGACAGCCAATGACGTTGCGTACATTACGAATGGGGAATCTTGAAACTAGGTAGCCTGGTACGCATACGACTGACTCGCTTTGAAAATGAAAGAGAAGTGTTTATCATTTATCATATCTGAGTAGATTTCCCTTGCATTTGATATAATCGCCCGTCATATAATAAAACAGTTATTGCATTCCTCCTTGGTTAACATAAGGAATTATCAACCCTCGGAAGTTGATATTCACCGCGGCCTTCGGCCTTGGTGAATATCAACTTCCTCGGGTTGATAATTCCTTCTGTTAACCTCGGAGGAATGCAATAATTGTATATTATATGTTAACCTCTGAAGTATCTGACGTCACTCAAAACTGTTATTAACCTGTTGTTTCATTAATGAGGTGAACATCTTTAGATATCTCTTTTTCTTTCTTTACGTTTTAACATAGGAATTGGGGAAAGAAACTTATGGTCATATAATAATTGCCTATAACAGGTCAGCCACATCCTGAATTTGACTATTATAGTTATATTCGATTATAATAGGTAAATATGGATATCTTCATTTTGGGATTTCGATACAACATCATATTTCACAAAAAAATTATTTAAAAACAGTGTCTTTCTAAATCGGTACCATGTTTTTTTATGTGAGAAAATAACATGTCTGGATCCATGTGATTGATTAATCTTGATAATATGTCTAAATATTATTATGGAGGAGCGACTGTGTATTCATGTTTATGCCATATAGAAAGGTACGATTATTAAATAAAATAAGTTGGTGCAAAACAGGTTTGGTCTGGATACTGTTCAGGTGCTTCAATATTGTTATCCCTTCCATATCTGGAACTTCCTGAAATTTTTTGAAAACCCTGTGCCAATGCATTCTCTTATATATGCGAGTCTCCCATATAGGAGCCTTGCTTATATTAGAGAATACATTGGCCTAATAATATTTACCTTGACATTGTAAGCCAGTGCATTCTCTTATATATGTGAGGCTTCCTGGGAGACTTGCATATATAAGCACTGGCACCGGATATTTAATGCTGCACCAGCGCAGCTCCCGTCATGAAGGGGTTAACAGTGCAATGTGGCTGTACACTGGATGCGCTATCCCATAATTTCCACAAAAACAGAGATTTCACATGTCTAATTAACTATCATAGGTTTGAATAATACTATTAATATAATAGTTAAATCGAGGTTGTGCCTCACCTGTTCATATAGAATATGACAGCTTTCATCTTGAAGTTCAGATATTTATATTGTGAATTGTTGGGTTCGTAGACGACACTGAATCTCCTTGTTAATCTAATTTGACAATGCAAATAATATGCGAATAATGAGACAATCATATGCTTTCAGATGAAAAATAATGAGTACAAGAAGTAACCAATGTGGTTAACATGATTAAAGTAAACAAATGTGATTATTTCTCATGAGAAAATAATTAAAATTCTGCAAGAAATCAGATTATTCACACTGATTATCTGGAAATGGCAAGGTAATATCGCAAAATGCTACAATTAATGGGTTAGATACTCAAGCCTCCAAACTGGAAACACTTTAACAAATTTTGAAATGAACAATTCTGAAAGCATTTTTGCATTCTGATAAAACAACACAACTGGTGTAAGCCTGATTGTAGTGTGCCTGTCATTCGCAGAATGAGGCCCCCAGAGGGTGAATTTAGTGACTCTATCCCACGTAGTGGGCTATCATCACCCTCTTGGGACCTCATTCTGCATGGCCTCATCTGCTATGGCTGAATATTGTGATGTTCATCCATTGGGAATCTCGATTATGCATTGGGCCATCTGCCAATTTGGGGATATAGAGAAATTAAACTAAAAAAGAAATAGAATCTTAAGTCACTAAATTCACCCACTGGGGACCTCATTCTGCAAATGACAGACACACAATAATCAGACTTGAACTGGTGATGACATGACTGGCTTGAATGTGTGAGAGTGGATAGCATTATCAATTTATCATATATCATTGGAACACTTGTCTGAAATCTATTTCACATAGCTAATTTTCCTGTCAATAGTTGACTACATGTAAAATAAAAATTATTTGTTGTACATGTATTAGAATAAATTATGTTGAAAGAGTGCTCAGTGATTTTGGTCACCATGTGTATATTTTATATGTATCGATATATAATTTTGCACGGTATATTGATACCGATAACTGGAAATTTATTGCCCATTCCCTCAGATATACTGAGACCTGAAATGCTGGAGTTTTTTTGGATGACAGACAAATGCATTGATTGTGCTTTGAATAATCTTTTCAAATATGCATAATACTAATTTTTATACATATTCAAACCAGTAATGCCCCTTTAAAAACATGAAACATTAACAATTCCTCAGCCCACATTTCACCACAACCTCATACAACATCAAGTAATAGCACAGGAAGTAAACCACAAGTTAAAGGTGCAGCTTTAGCGAGTCAAAAGGCGTAATGTGGCGTAAACAGGGCTGGCACATCATGTATTCAACTATTCAAAAATTGACATTTTATAAATTTAATAGATGAGGTATCACCTAATACAGTAATGCCCTAAGTAATCGACTCCTTAAACACAGCAGAATTATGGGTAACTTTTCATGATTTAGGCAGAAATATGGCTTGTTGCCATTCATCGGAAAGCTCTCGGGGAGAGCTTTCCGATGAATGGCAATAAGCCATATTTCCAACTAAATCATGAATAGTTACCCATAATTCTTCTGTGTTTAAGGAGGTGATTACTTAGGGCATTACTGTACAAAATAGTTTGGTTTTATAACCAAATTAACATGAAAGTTTATGTCTTTGAGCATTCACATCTTGACGGTTGAATGAATCTGTGACCTGCTAATGTCTCTCACAGAGGTATACTTTTGTGATTATTGAATAACATAGTCTCAGGCACAATGTTGCAGAACATTTTATATGGATTGAACATTTTATATGGATTGAACGTTTTAATGGATTGAACATTTTATATGGATTGAACATTTGGAATTCATGATGAGCCAGATCAGGTGACAGATTGATTATCTGATAAATCCATGTGAATAATTTTCTTCTGCGAGAGATGTGAATGCACTGTGCCATTGCTGGTAATCAGCTGTTTCTATGTTTTGAAAATTTGAATTGAGCAGATGTTCATCCAAGTTACATATAAACATTGGTAAAACATGCTTTGAAGCATATTCTGGTGCTACATTAACCTTTTCTACACTAAATACTCATTGATGAGTAGTTGAAATGTTCAGATAATAAAGTCAACAAACGACCAAAGGCCATTAAACTTATTATATGAACATTTCCCATCCGTGAATATGAATAATACTGCTCTTGTATTATCTGTTCGTATGTCTCTTGTCTGCATTTATTTCCTGAACACCCTCCAAATGAAAGATAAAGCATCCCAATAAATACTATAATAACTGAATGGGAGAATCCATTTAGTATAGAAACAGCTAAAACCATTTAGATGATCTAGAAGAAAAAAAGATCAAGTATAGAAATTTTTGCTAGACCTCTTTAACCCTTTCAGTGCCAAGTTCGATTTTTGTATCAACCCATATTTCCTTGATCATTTTTCAAATTAATTGATTATAATAATGTGATACATTGATGGAAAGAGCTCTTAGAGCTCTTTCCATCAATGTATCACATTATTATAATAAATAAATTTGAAAAATGATCAAGGAAATATGGGTTGATACAAAAATCGAACTTGGCACTGAAAGGGTTAAGAACTATAGACCTTTATTCAGTTATGATTTTAGATGCAAAGGTGATAGTGTTGAAGGGAGTTTGTTTTATGATAGCCGAAAATTCACGAACTTCAGTTTTCTAGATAACAGGAGGAATAACTCCTACTGGCGGTTATGTGTGGACTGGGATCAGAACTAACAGGAAGGAGAATGCTATAAATCTTTGAGAGCGGCGAGTTGTTTTTCTATATCCGTATCGGAAACTCCTTTTGATGTTGACTGTTCTCCCAATGCACCTCTCTGTGCAGTTGGGGCACCTATCATCTGAAATACAAATAATTATATTTATTACATGCCTGTTCCTGAAACACACTGTTCCATCATCTTTTTCAAGTGACATGCGTGTAGAATCAGATGATGTCAACATCACATGACAATGATGTTCGCCTGGACCATGAAACCGGAACTATTGTAAATCATCATCACACATGACAAGCCGTGTCTCTTATTAGCACTGAATAAACTATGCAAGTGTTTTTACTTCAATTAATGGATTCTAGGATGCGTTGCATGTAATAAACGCAGAACGACACGTGTGTGAATGGGTTTATCGATACAGAACTTGTGCCATATGCCTCTCGTTTTATCCTTCTGCAATAGCACTCATATGGTATCGACAACTTTTATAAGGTTCAGGAAAAGTTATCAAGATGCAATCTGATAGCATTAGTATCGATGGATGGAGGGGTTACTAGTATTTATTGCGATGGTGTTTACATAACTAATCCTCTGTTGGTGAGCCTTCTGATGAAGCAACCCTTCTAAGATTGAAAGTATTCCTGATGCCGAACATCCATATCAAAATTCAACTTTATTGACTGACTTTATTGATGTTTGTCATGATACGTAACAAAATACTGACAACAACAAACAGGTATAAATACTGACAAATAATATGCATGTTTAAATACCTAATATTTATAATAATATTTGAATTTAGGAATTATTAGATGACCTGATATTCAGTGATTGTTCGATAAAACTTCATGTATATCTTGTATCACTAGATGATTCTGGACAAAGAATACTTTGCAAAAGTTGCATTGATGTATCTGAGTTTGGGACTAAGCTCTGAAAATCCAATTCTATACCCATTTTATCTATCAGATTTGTTCTTTGTTAGCAGTTTTCTTACAAAATAAAAAGAAATGTTCTGCTGTCTTACATTCTTTACAAATGCAATCTTTAATATCTGGAATGGATTGTTTTCGTCTATCCTTCTCAATTGCTAGAAAATGAGCACTTATTGTAAATGCTGTTAAATATCTTGTATTTGATTTTGATATTCTAAAATTTACGATTGGATAACCCATGGCTGAGATATATATATGTCCGGATGGACAGAAAACCACTATATCCAGATAAAAAAGAAAACTTGAACAATGTCTTTAAGGCCCCATTAACCCATGGTTGAGATATATATGTGTCCAGACAAACTCAATCCAATATACCCCCCCCCCCTCATTAACCCATGGTTGAGATATATATGTGCCCAGACAAACTCAATCCAATATACCCCCCCCCCCCTCATTAACCCATGGTTGAGATATATATGTGCCCAGACAAACTCAATCCAATATACCCCCCCCCCCCCTCATTAACCCATGGTTGAGATATATATGTGCCCAGACAAACTCAATCCAATATACCCCCCCTCATTAACCCATGGTTGAGATATATATATGCCCAGACAAACTCAATCCAATATACCCCCCCCCCCCCTCATTAACCCATGGTTGAGATATATATGTGCCCAGACAAACTCAATCCAATATACCCCCCCCCCCCCCCCATTAACCCATGGTTGAGATATATATGTGCCCAGACAAACTCAATCCAATATACCCCCCCCCCCCCCCTCATTAACCCATGGTTGAGATATATATGTGCCCAGACAAACTCAATCCAATATACCCCCCCCCCCCCCCCCCATTTTTCCTCTAAAAGTGGGGTATAATTATTAGAGATGTTGATATAATCAGACATACTTTCCCTGAGATCTCGATGCCAATTTCATCTAAAACTTGGTTAACAATTGCATCCTCTTCTTCCTCGTCACCTGATTCTGTCAAGATGTCATCTAGTGTATCGTTTACTGTAAAAGAATGAAATAAAAACTATATATACATTGATTAGTGTATTGTTTACATGAAAAGAATGAAATAAAAACAAGATATATACATTGATTAGTGTATTGTTTATATGAAAAGAATGAAATAAAAACTATATATACATTGATTTAGTGTATTGTTTACATGAAAAGAATGAAATAACTATATATACATTGCTCAGTGACAAGCTTTGACACACTGGGAAACATAACTTATTCTCTATAAAAAAAATTTAAGGCCCTGAAAATCACGAATTAGGATTGAATCAAAACTCAAATCGATTCAACACTATGGAGGAAGAAATAGATAAATCTCACTGAAATAATTGTACATGTAAATAGAATCAAATTAATGTCAATCATTAAGATAATCTAAAGTCTGTGATTATAAAGTGCCATGAATTCATGACTTCTAATTTATGTTGATTACACATCATATCAAAATATATATAATGACCATTTTATAATGTATGCGCTGTGCATGTCCGTATTTAGTGATTTACGATAACCCAGTGGTGTTTTTTTCTGCTTATTTTGTGGGACCAAGTCTCGATACAACCTGAATCCGGGTCAAAGGATTCAAATAGGATCAAATCAATGTGGCGGATTCAAATAGGATCAAATCAATGTGGCGGATTCAAATAGGATCAAATCAATGTGGCGGATTCAAATAGGATCAAATCAATGTGGCGGATTCAAAGAGAATCAAATCTCAAACGGACCATGTTCACTTTATGTTAATCAGGAACAATAACTCATGTTATCATGTGGTTATAATAACCCTTTACCCAACAAACCGGCCAAAACCGGCCAAATAAAGCTTCAACAGCCTAAAATATCTTCGGTCTGTCTCAATAGAACCATACAAATATGGATATCATTGGAACCGGCTCCTTGACCACATTGTGATAGTTATGCCCTGTGCCAATGCATTCTCTTATATATGCGAGTCGACCATAGGTCGCCTCGCATATATAAGAGAATGCATTGGCATTTTTTCTTACATTCTTTAACAATTTTATAATTTTTAATGTGTTAAGCCAATGCATTCTCTTATATATGCGAGGCGACCTATGGTCGACTCGCATATATAAGAGAATGCATTGGCACATGGCCCTTCTGTTGGGTAAAGGGTTAAGTGGAACTTAGAGCCAATTATAATTAACTGTTGCCATGTTCAATGTATGTTAATCAGTCACAATAACTCATGTTATAATGTGGTTATATTAAGTAGAACTTAGAGCCAATTATAATTAAAAGTAAATCTCATAGTGCTACGTCAAGAGACGATCACTAAGAGAATTAGATAAACATATCTCAGATCAACTCACTCATTTCTTCAGACATTTCCATTTTTGTTGACTCTTTTGAAAACTGATCCATCATTTTCATAGTTTGCTGTGGGTCCATTGCTTTGTTCATATCAGTCATGGCCTGGAAAGGTTAAAGGTCAGATTATAATAATCTATCTGTCGTTGTCTGCAAAGGTTAAAGGTCGAAAAGATTAAAGTTCGAAAAGAAATAATGGAGTATAATACTCTATCTGTCATGGTCTGGAAAGGTTAAAGGTCGAAACGGAATATAATAATCTATCTGGTCAGATTATAATAATCTATGTCATGGTCTGGAAAGGCTAAAGGTCGAAAAGGTTAAAGGTCGAAAAGAAATAACGGAATATAAAAATCAATCTGTCATGGTCTGGAAAGGTGCAAGCATAGAGGAAGGTGAAAGCCTAACGGAATATAATAATCTTGAAAGGAACAAAAAGAAGTTTGGCGAAAAGTCTGCTGGACAAGCCTGCAAATAATGTCTGTCATTTGCAGAATGAGGTCCTCAGAGGGTGAATTTAGTGATGCTATCCCGGGACAGCATACCTAAATTCACCCTCTGGGGACCTCATTCTGCAAATGACAGACACACCATTTGCAGGCTTGCTGGTAGTCATTCTAAACAGAAAAGAAAAAACCTACCTTTGTAGTTGTACCCATTGCTCCGGCCATCTTCATGTTGGAATGCATCATCTGAAAGGGATGAGAAGGTGAATGTGAATTATTCTCAAACCTTTTAATAGTAAACCAGACCTTTGTATATATTAAACAGATATGGTTTGTTTAAACATCTCGATTAATTATATGTAATAAATACATATAGTTTTATGTAATTTTGGAGGACGGAAATCAAAACATACCTACATGCAACATTTCCCACCGAAAATAACCCTTTCATGACGGGAGCTGATCTGGTGCAGCATCAAATATCCTATGCCAGTACATCCTCTTATATATGCGAGTCTCTCAAAGGGAGCCTGGCATATATACTAGTAAGATAATGTACTGACTTACAAGGTCAAGGTAAATATAATTAGGCCAATGCATTCTCTAATATATGCGAGGATCCCTATGGGAGACTAGCATATAAAAGAATGCAATGGCACAGGGTTTTCGCAAAATTTCGGGAAGCGCCGGATTGTAGGTGATATATATCATGTGTTTTTTATCCCCCAGAACCAAGCGGGAATATGATAAATCTGAGAATTAATAGGTATAATAATGTGAGGCACCAAAACTCCATGGGCCTTTAGTGCTAAAAATAAACATAGAAAAAATAATTATCCCTAGTGTGGCAGGAGCGATTAGATGAATTTGTTGCGTTCATTAC
The DNA here is from genome assembly GCA_032622095.1 of Siphonodentalium dalli. Lineage (NCBI taxonomy): Eukaryota > Metazoa > Mollusca > Scaphopoda > Gadilida > Siphonodentaliidae > Siphonodentalium > Siphonodentalium dalli. The sequence continues at coordinate 50,703,235 of CP136061.1, forward strand.
TTCATAATTTAGCCGTTTTGACCAAAAACCTCACGATCGCTTTGTGCCCTTTAAAGAAATCATTTAGATTTGTCTTGAATTAAATGCGACGTTTGTTTAAACAGATGAATTTAGAATTAAACTCGAGTCTAATTCGAATTGAATCCGAGTCGTTGGTAGTGCGACGTTTGTTCCAAGGGTAATGGGGAGGTTTAAAACGATCAAAGATGAAGGCTTGGTCTGTGAAGTGAAGAAAATTATCAAAATTATCAGCTACAATCGGAAGCTCTGTGTTATGATGCAAAGCACCCCTGTGAACACAGACAACGGATTGTTCCATCAATCAGACCAGCGCAACGCAATAATCTAAACGCTACTTAACCAATTCTATACTAAATACTCATTTATGAGTAGTTATCTTATTAACCTTTTCTATTTTAAATACTCATTGATGAGTAGTTATCCCTAAGGAAATGTTCAAATAATAAGTTTAACCCTTTCCATACTAAATACTCATTGATAAGTAGTTATCCCATAGGAAATGTTCAGAAAATAAGTTTAACCCTTTCCATACTAAATACTCACTGATGAGTAGTTATCCCATAGGAAATGTACAGAAATAGGTTTACCCCTTTCTATACTAAATCCTCATTGATGAGTAGTTATCCCTTAGGAAATATTCAGATAATATAAAGTTGAACCCTCTCCATACTAAATACTCATTGATGAGTAGTTATCCCTTATGAGATGTTCAGATAATAAGTTCAACCCTTTCTATACTAAATACTCATTGATGAGAAGTTATGCCCTAGGAAATGTTCAGATAAAATAAGTATAATCCATTCTATACTAAACACTCGTTGATTATTGATGAGTAGTTATCGCTTAGGAAATGTTCTGATAATAAGTTGAACCCTTTCTATACAAAATACTCATTGTAGTTATCCATTTGGAAATGTTCAGATAATAAGTTCAACAAACAATCATAGGTCTTTTGTTGAACTTATTATCGGAACATTTCCCTCCAATTAATAGGACTTCTTCTGCACTTGTATTATCTGTCATCTGTTTATTTGTCCTCGACACCCCTCCAAATAAATAATAGACCATTCCAATGTACACTTTTATAACTGAGTGGGAGAAGCCATTTAGTACAGAGAGGGTTAACTGATGATCTTGTGAATAAACTATGGATCCCTACCTTTTGTTGGTGTCCGATTGCCGACACTTGAGAGCCCACAGCTAAGCTCCGCGTTTTCTGTTTCCTCAAGTTCACCAACTGTTTCGCTAATACAGTGCATGCCTGAAAATATTACCAACATCCAATGTGTGAGGTACATTGTATAATATATAACTTACAAGAGAGGTATGTGTGAGGTACATGTATAATAAATAACTTACAAGAGAGATATGTTATAACTTGTGACCCATTCTTCAATGTGTGAGGTACATGTATAATAAATAACTTACAAGAGAGATATGTTCTAACTTGTGACCCATTCTTATGTATACATGTATACCATTTATATGTTGCCTTGTTCAGCATCATCATTTTATCATAATTCAATTGTTTCGAGTTTTGACACACTTTATCACTCATTTGCACTTGATTAAACGGACATGGCTCGTTTTGAGCCATAAATTATGTATACATAACTTGGTAAGACAAACTATGCCAGTCCTCTTAATTCAGATTGTTTGGCTTCGGCAATCAACTACGGCAACCCTTTGCTGTGGCCCAGTTTTCTTCACCAAAATGCTTCTGCACTGTCGATCTATTCTGTACTTTTGAATTAGCTTTCCGTCTCCATTTGGGGTAAAAAAAAGTTTGGCCAAATGAAATTTTTAGCCAAATTTTTTTGAAAATATTGGCCATTTGCCAATTTGGCCACAGACAGCGCGAACACTGATAGAAACTTCTTTATATTGATTTTTTTTTTAGTTTAGTTTCTCTATATCCCCAAATTGACAGACGACACATTGCATAATCGAAGTTCCCAATGGGTGCACACATCACAATATTCACCATTTGGGAACTTCAATCTGAGTCTCCCATAGTAGATGAGGTTATGCAGAATGAGGTCCCCCAGAGGGTGAATTTGATGCTGCTAGCGCGCTATGAAATTTTTAGCCAAATTTTTTTGAAAATATTGGCCATTTGCCAATTTGGCCACAGACAGCGCGAACACTGATAGAAACTTCTTTATATTGATTTTTTTTTTTAGTTTAGTTTCTCTATATCCCCAAATTGACAGACGACACATTGCATAATCGAAGTTCCCAATGGGTGCACACATCACAATATTCACCGTTTGGGAACTTCAATCTGAGTCTCCCATAGTAGATGAGGTTATGCAGAATGAGGTCCCCCAGAGGGTGAATTTGATGCTGCTAGCGCGCTATGCGGGGTAGCGTCACTAAATTCACCCTCTGGGGACCTCATTCTGCAAATGACAGGCACACTAAACCCAAGCTTTCGGGAGGGGAGGGTAGTTGGAGCAGTGTTGTGAGCTACAGCAATGCCTTAAGTAATCTCGGTGATAGCTTTCCGATGAATGGCAACAAGCCATATTTCCGACTAAATCCTGAAAAGTTATCCATAATTCTGCTGTGGTTAAGGGGTCGATTATTTAGAGGATTACTGTACAAGCGGCTTTACAATTGCAAACAGGAAGTTAATGCTCCCATATGGAGCCTGGCATATATATGAGAATGTACTGTCTTACAAGGTCGAGGTAATAGTTTTAGGCTGGGCACCTGAGTCCGACCTCATTCTGCTTAGGCCTCATCTTCTGCGAAGTATCTATAATCTCAAATTAACATTGTTTTTAGTTACTTTTTCCCTTCTGTTCAGTTTCTATATCCCCCAATTTGCAGAATATAAAATGCATAATCGAGGTGACTAATGGGTGAACGTCACAACTTCAACTGGGGAACTTCAATCTGATCCTTGGATTCTCATAGCAGTTGATACCTCAGCAGAATGAGGTAAACAGAGGGTGAATTTGATGATGCTAGCCTGCGATGGAGGATACATCACTGAATTCACCCTCTGGGGACCTCATTCTATGAATCAGTAGATACTCTACCTGTTTGTTTCCCTGCTTTGCAGCTCTCTTTATCTCCATTTCCTGAAAGGATAGAAATAATACGTTCATTCTGAATCGTAGATTTTCACTTTTTTGTGTGTGTCTGCCCTTTGCAGAATGAGGTCCCCAGAGGGTGAATTTAGTGATGCTATCCCACATGGTGGGCTAGCATCACCAAATTCACCCTCTAGGTACCTCATTCTGCTTAGACCTCAGCAGAATGAGGTTGCCAGAGGGTGAATTTGGTGACACTAGCCAGCTATGTGGGATAGCATCACAAAATTCACTCTCTGGGGACCTCATTCTGCAAATGACACACTATTTGTAGGCTTGGTTTCTGCTGGTTATTAAATGTTTCTTCAACAGCATTGCATAATATCCCTCCGGTTCTATTTTAGTTGGCATTTTCTGTTCCATTTTGCCCCAGCCAATGCATATGGCACATAAATATGAACCATATTTTTTTTACTCAAATTCATTGAGATATCTAGCCCAAACACATGAATCGGGATACTTTCCCTTGTGATATCTAGCCCAAACACATGAATCGGGATACTTTCCCTTGAGATATCGAGCCCAAACACATGAATCAGGATACTTTCCCTTGAGATATCGAGCCCAAACACATGAATCGGGATACTTTCCCTTGAGATATCTAGCCCAAACACATGAATCGGGATACTTTCCCTTGAGATATCGAGCCCAAACACATGAATCGGGATACTTTCCCTCGAGATATCGAGCACAAACACATGAATCAGGATACTTTCCCTTGAGATATCGAGCCCAAACACATGAATCGGGATACTTTCCCTCGAGATATCGAGCCCAAACACATGAATCAGGATACTTTCCCTTGAGATATCGAGCCCAAACACATGAATCGGGATACTTTCCCTTGAGATATCGAGCCCAAACACATGAATCGGGATACTTTCCCTTGAGATATCGAGCCCAAACACATGAATCGGGATACTTTCCCTCGAGATATCGAGCCCAAACACATGAATCAGGATACTTTCCCTCGAGATATCGAGCCCAAACACATGAATCGGGATACTTTCCCTTGAGATATCGAGCCCAAACACATGAATCAGGATACTTTCCCTCGAGATATCTAGCCCAAACACATGAATCAGGATACTTTCCCTCGAGATATCGAGCCCAAACACATGAATCGGGATACTTTCCCTTGAGATATCGAGCCCAAACACATGAATCAGGATACTTTCCCTTGAGATATCGAGCCCAAACACATGAATCGGGATACTTTCCCTCGAGATATCGAGCCCAAACACATGAATCAGGATACTTTCCCTTGAGATATCGAGCCCAAACACATGAATCGGGATACTTTCCCTCGAGATATCGAGCCCAAACACATGAATCGGGATACTTTCCCTTGAGATATCGAGCCCAAACACATGAATCGGGATACTTTCCCTTGAGATATCGAGCCCAAACACATGAATCGGGATACTTTCCCTTGAGATATCGAGCCCAAACACATGAATCGGGATACTTTCCCTCGAGATATCGAGCCCAAACACATGAATCAGGATACTTTCCCTTCGGCTGGAAAATAAATCTAAGATCTTCAGGAATTGAAACAGTTTCGCCAGTTTTTTAACAAAATTCGGAATTTTTTTAATAAACCACTTAATTATGCCTTTATAGACAAATAATATTAACTATCTTCAGTTTTGTCTATGTTTTATTCACAGAAAAATTTAATTGCAGTCTTGAAATAAAGTTTTATAAAAATATGTTGTTGTTGTCATTGTGGCCAGTTTGATGACTTGATACTTATTAGTTAGCTTTGAAAAGATTCAGACAGTTCATGTTCATTCAACTAACAACTACCAGTTAATGTAACACAGCATCAGGAAATTTATTGAATGTTCTCTCCACCTTTGTAATATCAAAATACCTATTCAAATGAATAGTGCATACCGGTACATGTAGGTTACCAATGATGGCAATGTATACTTTATAACTGATTTTGAGAATCCATTCGGTGATGAAAGAGCTAAGAGTTAACACTATTTAGATAATCTGACTATACATAACAATGTACATGTATACTGTACCAAATAGGAAGTTTATGCTCACCAACTTTTTCTCTTCTGCTGCGAGCTTTGATCTGTCCCGCTCTAAGTCTCGATTTGTTTTCCTGAGAACCCTTTCATTCTGTTTCATTTGCTCTGAAAAGAAAACAGAACCATAATTACCTGGAGTAAAATATTTTAACCTAGAAATACCGTACTGCCCTAAGTACAGTAATGCTCTAATTAATCGACTGCATAACCACAGCAGAATTATGGGTAACTTTTCAGGATTTAGTCGGAAATATGACTGTAACTGACTCAGTAGCTGGGGTTATTATGCATTTAAAACTGCACCGCAGCTGACAATTCCATGACAGCAGTGACACCGCACTTAGTGTGGTAAAGAAACCCTGGTTATCTTCCTTGACTGCCTATACACTGTATCTGACTGTCGGCAAATTTTATTTCTATGACATACATTACATAAATTTGATGGAACTACAATTATAATTTATATTGGAAGCTACCGTTTCATACTAGTTGATGATTGACATGTATTTTTACCACACAGTCCTATGATTGTCTTGCAGTTTATAACCGCGTTTTAAGTCTAACCCAGGGTTTCCGCTAGGGGTTGGGGGAATGATACCCCAGTAGCTGCTAGGGGAAATATCAGTCCATCAACAAATAATCTAATAATACATGTATATAGTAAATCAGTTCTGAATGTCTACTTGACTACCATCTAACTACAGTAATGCTCTAATTAATCGACTGCTTAACCACAGCAGAATTATGGGTAACTCCCTGAGAGCTTTCCGATGAATGGCAACAAGCCATATTTCTGACTAAATCCTGAAAAGTCACCCATAATTATGCTGTGGTTAAGCAGTCGATTAATTAGAGCATTACTGTACATGTAGATAAAGTCAAGGAATCGTAATTGTGTTTTATTTTGAACAAATTGAAGGGTTAAGTAATGTAGGCACTGCATATAAACACTGATAAAATATTGTATATTCTATAGGTACCAGCTATAGGTACCGTAACTTTTGCGACAAGAGATCAAGTTAAATTCGCGGGTAAAATAAGTCTAAAATAATTTGTTCATAGTTTTAATCTAATATCGTATTTTAAATAAATCATGATATATATTATTTTATTTAATGAAAATAATTTTTGTTACCTTAGAGCAAATATTTAAAATAAGATAAAAAGATCATCTTATTTATAGTAATACAGCATTTTGTGAAACACAATGGGGCAGAAAGTATTAATGAGTCTGCAATGGAAAATAGCTAGAGTAATGCTATTTTTGTCTGGACAATACCCTATCTTATTCAAACTCCAGCCGACAGCGTTGAAGCTGTAACTCAGAGGTCGCCCCGCTTTCAGCGTGCATAATCAACTGAACTCTCCACTTAGACCGCGAAGCCACGACAAATGGTTTTCGCGGCTGGCTCAACCAATTTCATGGCTGGTTAGCTAGCTAAGCCGGCTCAGTCGCGAAGTTCGTGGCTGACGAAATATGGCGGCTCAGCCGGCTGAGACGTTATCAATCAGCGTATTTTCGTTTACGAAATTTTCCTAATCCCCGGTTATAGACCCTGTATGTTTTAGCGTTTGTGGTGAACCCGTAGAATCCCAGACCACATGTGCTCTTTTTGGTGTTGGGCTTTTCCAATATGGCAAAAATACATGATGGACTGGCATGGATGTACTATGTACCGTAGTTTCGGATCCTCACCAGCAGCAGAACATCGACGCCCTGGAGCGAATACTGAGAAGAGCTGTACGGTTCATGACCGGCGATTACCAATCGAAGGACATGGCCAAACTGATGAATGACTGCGAGATAAGACCACTCGAAAAAAGAAGGAAAGACCAGAGGCTGGAGCTCTTTCACAAGATGGCTAAGGCGCAGGTGTCGGCTGTAAACACTCAGTGCTTAATAAAACCAAAAAAGGAGGGCAGAAAAATACGAGCCAAGAAATTTGCTGAATTCAGTGCATCTAACATAGTCTCAAAACAGGAATGTAATAATTCGCTGTCCTACGAACCACTGGTGACTCACTCCGCTGAATACTCAAACTCATTCTTCCCACGGACAATTATTCAGTGGAACATTCTAAACGAGATGGACGCACGCGAAATTCAAAATAAAACAGCAGCGGACAACTCAACAGTCCCGCAAAGAACATAATTCTCTCTCTCCCGGCGATCTACACATCCGCGAGGATCATACGCCGTACATTATCCAGATCCAGTGTTGTGAACAGAAACTGGAATCATAGTTTTCATACATCCCATCAGGCCCCTATTATTACTATGCATGTATAAGGGTATAGTAATAACAGGGGCCCGGGGGAGGTATGATTCCAATTTATGTGATCATAAGAATTAGAAAAATTTAATAAAATTCATAAAATTAAAATTGTAAATTGTAATTTCTATTTCTAGTAATTGTAAAATACAAAAAATCTTACGCTCAGGTGTAGCCTTCTTCTTGAATATAGACATGATTATTACTTCCAATGACTTCAAAGCTTAGTTATAAAGGTCCATGCATATGTTTCAAATAGATTAATATGAATGATCAACAAATGACTATTTTTAGAGAGAGAAATCCTCATATGACGTTGAGTTGCACACGGAAGTGACTGTCGGGTGTGTTCGATCAAACAAGTTTTTGAGTGTTATAAACGTACCTTTCTAAATACGTACATGTATCCGTGGGGAGTTGGGTGGCCGAGTGGTTAGACAATTATAGTGGTTTAACAACTCGGAACGTCGAAATACAATATGAGCCAAGCTGAAAAAAAAGGAACGGGACTACCCGCCCCCGAGACAACCCGCCCCTATGCTATTTTGAGGGCGGGTTGTCCCGATAAATGACGGCGGGTTGTCCCTAAATTGTTAATAGTGATTATGTTCTTTTATGTTCTTTGATGATATATTATTAAAGATTTTGATCAACAAAACATGTGTTTATTCATTAATTATGTCAATGCGTGGACTGGGATAAAGAATGACACGATGTTTTGACAACTGAACGGCACTTAAAGGGATACTGTACCCCAATTTCAATAAATTCCCGGTGACAATAGCGATCTAATATATGATTATTATATTATAAAATAACTAATTTGAGTCGACGATGTCTACTGAAAACGTTCCGGTTAACAGGCTATCGTAAAAGTTAAATTGAATTATTTAATATAAATTCATTTATGGCTGGAGTCATAAAATGGAGAATTATGCCATTACGAGTTACCGTTCTTGAAATCGCATATGTTGCGTGTCTTTTATCGACGGCCGTTCGCGAACATTATTGAGTTGCAAACAAAACATGTTACCTGCAAAAGAAGGCCCGTTATAACCGATTCGGAAAAAAGGAGAAAGAAACAAAGAGTCATAAAGCGTCAAGTATTTTATAGGGAGTGAGATTGTTCGATGGAAGAGATTGAATGCATCAATCGAAGCTGTGAGCAATGAACTTCAGGTTCTTCCTGCGACCGCGTCTTCTCCGGTGAAGGTCAAAAACATGGCGCGTAGTTTGAAATCGTAATATTTTTGTTTCCAAGATCAATATTTTCTTCGCTAAATTAGGTTTATACGAAACTCATATAACACGAACACAATCTAACTTGAAAGTTATTTCAATGGGAGTAAATACAAAAATCGCCTATCTTTGTGTACAGTACCCGTTTAAGGTAAGTGCAGACTAATTAAAAGGGGTGCTTTCAAAACAAACATTTGATGCAAATGGTTCATTATCACAACGCTAAGTCTTAGAGATCGGGATTCATCTCACTGATGTTAACTGGAGGTGAGCATACAAACAGCCTTTGAACGATGCCGACAGAACTTGGTATATTAACTCTTGAGTGTGGCACATATTGAATCACACGCTCTGCCTAAATTGCGGTTTTTTTTTTTAAATAACTAACAAACTAACACTATTTTAAATTATAACACGGGCCCCGCTCTTTTTTCAGCGCATCATATGACACGCTCGGCTCAACCATATATTAAAGGGACCCACCGGAACACCCCTCACAGCCCATATTAAAGCTCGTGGGCTCTTCCCCAAATAATCCATCCAAATTAATTCAATCAAAGAGATAACATTAATTCAATTGTGTCCGCTTTTGCCGTGTTCAGACATGACTATTTTCTGTGTGCTATATGTCCTATATCTCCAACAACACAAACCGTGGGGTGAAGGAGAAGATCACTCGATCTTTTCGACCATCCTGGGCGCTTCGCGCCCATCTACTCACTCACACATCTTCATTCTCTGGCAGGGACTCCAGGGAGTGGAGCGAGGCAGTCATAATTTGCTTTGGCTGTATTAGTTCCTCTCTGTCAGACATTAGCACGAGTGAGTTGTGTGGTCGCGACTTCGGTTGCAGCTGCCCTCGTGTTAATGCCGGCCTGAGTGAGACGGTTTTGGATTAGGCTCAGGACGGATTATGGAGCTAATCCCAGACGCTGCGTTAGCTGCAATGCAAAGAAGTCAGATAGTTGACACTGTTAGTTGGAATCTCCAAGCTAACAGGGGCTATCTGGTTCTTTGCATTGAATTCCGGACAGAGGATGCTGGTATCCAGAGGTCTTCTAGATATAGCTGCCCGGGACAGGAACGCCAAGACCTGCCTAATATGCAGAAGAAGATGACTCGAAAACAGCGCATCTGAAGAGAAAGACACCAGCTCGACGGAGAAGGGACGCCGCCAGACGGGCGAAATGGAAGAAGAAGGGGGTGACCGTTGATCTGCCGGTCACCCCTCCCCGTGTGGTTCAGCCGACGTCCAATGTAGGTATATAAGTTGTCTGAGAGACGCCCAGACGACCCAACCTGCATGGAGACAGGCGACATCGCACCAGCTAGCAGGGACCCCGTTGATCTGCCGGAGGTCCCTGCTGTCGTCGTCGAGGCGAGCGGAGACAGGGACGTGGAAACCACCCCAGATGTTCCTGCCGCCAGCTTCGACGTGGAGTTGGATAGCCTTCCACCTCGGACACCGGAATTCCATCTTATCCCGGTGTCCCCCAGCTCCACCACCACCTCCACCATCAACAGAAAAATGACAGATGAAGAATTCGAAGAATACATGAGAGAGTCACGGCAATATAGGATAGATCAGGAAAGAAAAGTAGAACTCATTACTCAACAGATTCTTCAGTAATATCAATCTCCTCCATCTCCACATACGTCATCCGAAAAACCTCCAAAAAGAAAGAAGAAAAAGAAAAAATAATCTTAATTTGTTATTGTATTTGATTGTATCTTTTTTTTTTTTTTTTAATTCTCTAATAAAGGCAAAAACATGAGGGATTAAGGAAAGGGCCTCTCGGCGCTTTCGACAATCCCGGGGGCAAGCCACCCCAAACCACCCACTTATACATCTTCATTCTGCAAGTATGTTTCCTTGCATTCACTGAGATTTAGAGGTCCGACCAAAGCAACATGCCGTTGATTGTGATGTTTGTGGGCGCTGGCAACACCGACTATGTGATACTGGAATCGACCACGTGCAGTACTTTCATGGTAAACGAGGGACAGGCGCCCTTAATTTCATTTGCAAGCCTTGCAAAGACAGGTCATTATTGTATACTTACGGTCTTGTGTTCTGTACATCACTTTGTAATATTTTAATATCTATATAAATATCATGTAAATATATAATATATAGGATTACGTTGCCGTGCTGAACGCAGTGAAGTCCAAACTCGACATGCCTGAAGTGACGCACTTCATGCTAGACTTTGAAGAAGGTGTGTACAACAACAAACAACTATTGTACTGCAAAACTAAAAAATAAAAATACTTTATATATTACAAATGTGACAGTGCTATTTTAGATACAAAAACAGTATATGCCTTTATTACATGCTACACATGTATACTAACTAAGTTATTATACCTAACTCACTAATATACATGTGACAGTGCTATTTTATATACAAAAGCAGTATATGCCTTTATTATAGCTACACATGTATACTAACTAAGTTATTATACCTAACTCACTAATATACATTTTATAGCCGCATTGTCATTTCATTCCGCGTACTTGGTTCATTTCGTTCCATTCCGCGCTATTCCGGTCTTTACATTCCACGTTCCTACCCTCGTTCCTGTTCTGTATCTTGCTGTTTCGTATTTCTATCTACGCCCAAATTCTCATCGACTCATCCTACAAGGAACCAAGCTGTACACAGCGCAAGTCCCCTGTAGCGTAGGGGACCGAACTCTGCCTTGCAGCTTGACAAGAAACATGACTGCAAAGACTGCTGATGTATTGTCTAACAATTTCTTTATTCATTATGGTTATCCTCAACGTATTCATAGTGATCAAGGTGCTAATTTTGAATCTCAAATTATTTCTGAACTTTGTCAGCTTTGCAGCATCAAGAAGTCCCGAACTACTCCTTATCATCCTATGGGGAATGGTGTTACAGAGCGATTTAATCGCACACTTATTAGTATGTTAGGTACTCTTAATCCTGACCAGAAACATGATTGGAAATCTCACATAGGTCCTCTTGTTCATGCTTACAATTGTACTAGGCATGAAACTACTGGTTTTGCTCCCTTTCAGTTGATGTTCGGAAGAGAACCACGGTTACCTCTTGATGTTTTATTTGGTCTGAATAAACCTGATTCTGATCAAACTTCTTATTGTGATTATGTTTCAGACCTTAGACAGAGACTTTCTGATTCTTACAGATTAGCATCCAAATCTATGTCTGGTGCTCAGAGTGGAAATGCCAAATATTATAATCGAAAGCTTTGTGGTGCAACTGTACATGTAGGTGACAGAGTCTTAGTAAAGACATTAGCTTTCGAAGGCAGACATAAATTGGCAGATAAATATGATTCTGAAGTATACACTGTTAAATCCCAACCCAATTCTGACATTACTGTTTTTAATTTAGAAGATGACAGTGGAAAGCAAAGAACTTTACATAGGAACCACTTGTTGCCTATTGGTTCTTTACCCTTTGACTTTCCAGTTGACGATCGACACAGCCCTTAAATCTCCTCTTGAACAGAGAGATGCTGAAGTCCCAATTGTGGACCCTCTCATCCCACCTGTACGGGCCCCCAGAGCCTAAGGTGCGGAAACGTCGTATTCCAGGTACTGGCAGTGATACTTCACGTGATAAATTTCGTGATAACCATATTAATGGTTCAGACCATAGAGATGGTTCAGATGAAGAGTCGGTGATATTGTTTGTTCCACAGGGCGTTGCAGATATAAAATCTGCTCCTAAAGCAGTGGACAGTTCAGCTCCATCTCGTCGGTGGTCACGAATTTCCTGCGAGATTGGAAGCTGGTGGTATTTCTTCTTCCTGTGGTGACGACCACACTCAAATAGATGAGTTCAGGGAAGTTAGAACTGATGTCGGTGATGACAGTAATATTGTTGATATTTCAGCTACACAGGATTCGACAGGTCAACTTGAACTTCGTTCCACAGGTGATAGCAATGATGAGGCTGATGAGAATAATGATGATGAAGTTGTTGATATTGTCTGTGCACCTTTAGCATCTATTGCAGAAGATACTGCTGTTGTTGATGGTAATGTTGATGGTGCGAAAGCGAATATTTCAGATGATGATGGTGCCTCGAGTAGTAGTCAGAGTGGAGATAGAGAAATAATTTCTCTTTCAGCGTCCATACCAAAACAAGTACCTAGGACATCTAGTAGAACAAAGAAGCCTCCATCATGGATGGGTGACTATGTATCTAAGAACATCCAGCCCCATCCATGTGGAAAAGATGAGTATAAGAATCAGCTTTTGCGTAAGCTGGTGCAAGATCAGATTTGCACCAAGGTTTCTCCAGATGTTTTCCAATCTATTCTGAAAACTATCTTGGATGAATATGATTTTCATTTTCAGTTCAGTTCACTTATATTCAGTGATTCCATATTACTGATATGTCAGTTTCAATGATGTGTGTATACACTGGACATAGGCATTGTCCTGTTGTGTTAGTTGTTTTTAATATTGATTCTTTTATAAATTATGTATTGATATTATGTATTGTTAGGTATCACTTACCATCTTCGTACGATCAGAGATATTTCCAGTTATTCTAGCTGACGATCCATTGTAGAGCTACGATTCATATGAGGTACCAGTTTTCAAGGAATTCTATTTTTTTATATACTCTGTGAGGTGATAAAGTGTTCCTTTCTATATATGATTACGATTTTAACATATTTGTGTTGATTTTTGTGTATTAATGATTGAAGTTCTCAGATAGGACAGCAAGTGTGAATCAGTGGTGATCCATTTCAGCGGTATTGTGTGATATATTCATGTTGTTTACTGTCTACGCCAGATAGCGAAGAGTCAGTTTAGTAACTGTTGATTAAGTTGCAGTTATATAATGCTGATATTTGATTTTAGTTCTGAAGATAGGTCGGTGTCAAGGTTATCTCTGTATGAGAATGTTATAGATGATAATTTTCCATTATCAGTTGCAAAGTTTGAAGGTCATGTCAATTAGCGACATTTCCTTTCAGTATTTGTTTAAATGACATGGGAGTCATTTTGTCAACAGAGGGGAGAGTGTGACAGTGCTATTTTAGATACAAAAAACAGTATATGCCTTTATTACATGCTACACATGTATACTAACTAAGTTATTATACCTAACTCACTAATATACATTTTATAGCCGCATTGTCATTTCATTCCGCGTACTTGGTTCATTTCGTTCCATTCCTCGCTATGGCGTTCTTTACACTTCCCGTTCCCAGTCGCATACCTGTTCTGCATCTTGCTACTTCGTATTTCTACTTTCTCCCAATACTTTATCCACTAGTCTATGTTATGTTAATGTTAGCGCCCAATCTGAGATCTAACTGTCGGACACTAAGGTGTCTCAGCCAATCACAGATAATTTTATTTGCCGCGCTTTTCAGTTAATAATTAGCGGAGAGTGCACATCGTTCGTCTCGTTTGACATTTAGTGTCGTCGTACTTGAAATTCTTTAAATGGTTGAAGAATGTTAAAGTTAAGAAGTATAGGATGAATACTACGTTATGACATCTTGACCTATGTTCCTACGATATGGTATGTGGTATTTGTTATGTTTTACCCGTTATTATATCTTGTATTTAATAATATTGTCTTCGGTTTTGAAAGTTTAGAGTTATGTTACATTTGCAATATATATTTGCCCAATAGTTTAGGGATGTTGAAATCGCAGGCTGCGTTCGTAATCTCCCTTTTATACTAGCATGTAGGTTTTATTTCTAACTGTTCGTCACATTTAGGATTGTGTCAAATAATTGTTTATATCGACAATAGGGAAGTTGGTTTTTGACACAATCACATTTCACATATTTATTTATATCCATTCTGGATATATATTTTGGTAGCAACTACAATCTATGTATTTGTCCACCAGGGTCATTTTCTCGTTGGACATCTCTCAATTGATGTTTGATGCTCGATGTGATGTTGTGATGTTGCTGTCAAGCTGTCTATATAGATGTGTTGTGATGTCATCCATGTTGTGATGCTTGTTGGATTGTATTCCGTTCAGTATTGCATGAGTATGAAATAAATGCATGGTGAAGACTTTTAAAGGTAGGCTCAGCTTTCTATAGACCCTGCCAGATCAAGACTCAGAGCCCATAAATGTTTTGTGATATAGCGACATGGTTCACTTAAAGGAATTAGTCTGTCAAAAAAATATTTTTTTTATCGTCATAATACTAATAATATATGTCTAACAGACCCATTTCGCAAAGAAAATTCAAAATCGAGCGGATAGTATTTTTATTATTATGATATTAAAAAAATCGCGGAAATATCCGAAGTCAGTCACGTGAGTGCGATCACATGACCACAACGCGATCACATGACCGATCATCTGCATCGACGCTTACCGATGACAGCGGTGGGTGGAGCTTGAAATAATTCCGCCAATCGCGTAACGAGTTGATAAATTACGCTGGTTAATTACCTAAGCCTTCACGATAAATAGCGATTACGGAATAAAACTGTTTGAATGTGCTGAATTATGAACTGGCTTTGCTAGAATGTTGGATTATATAACGAATAATGATGGCTAAAATGCACTTTGAGGCGATAAAAGTTGTTTGAAATGAGATTAATTTATGCAGAAATGCAATGAGCCAGCGGAATTTCGTGCGAAACTAATTTAACTGTTTCTGAAAGAATACAAGTTAGGCCATATACCGGTACTTCATTCTTCGTTGTATGGTACCAATTTCGGAAGCTAGTTTACACACTAGTGTCACCCCGTTGTGTGCTATATGCGTACAATTAAATACAAATGGGGTGTGATTAAAAAGGTGGTGGTTATTGTACTAATACATGTATCATGATGGCTTATATTCGTCATAATAATGTTCCTGTCTGTTTCTTCACACAAAACTTTTTAAAAATACTTCCAGTCAAGATCGATAAGTGAGTAAACAAAATAATTCACTCCAATACACAACAGACTGTTGAAACTACAATAATTATTAGTTAGGCTGCAGTTTGGCATAACGACTTTTTTTTTAATTGTAGGCTAGCCTGGCATTGTTTTTCAGTTTGTGTTTGTTGTTCGTTTTATTTTACGTTTTGATGGCACATATTAACTTTCTAGAGAGGATTTTTTGAATTGTTAGCACAGAAAAACTCCAATGATTGCCGCTAATAAAGAGCGTCCATGTTTTCGTCGTGGTGTAGACAATAAAGAGCGTTCTCAATTATGAACGTGCTCTATTTCGATATGTCATGTGTGATTTTGTATGTGGTATTGTGACAATTAAATATAAAGAGCGTCCATGCTTCCGTCTCCCAAAAGCGGTAGACAATAAAGAGCGTTCTAAATTACGCACTGTGTTGTCTTTTTGGAGGTACTAAATAATGGATCGCTAGCCCGCCCACAACTGAACACACTACATCTACTAGGCATCTTGGAATATGTGGAGATGACAGATACTCGGGATATTTATATCGAAAGTAAAACAACAAACAAAACACAAAACAAAAGCGCCTAAATAGAGTTAACATTATTCAGCCCAGTGTTTATATAAATTTGGGCGCTTAGATATGTATGACCAGAGAGATAATGTTCTTTCTATTCACTTTGTGGCATTTTAGAGTGCAAACAAGTTCACGACTGACACTGATGAATAGTCACTGAGTGATTACAAATCACCGAGTGAATACGCGAGACAATCAAAGCACTAATTAATGTCATCTATTTACCAAAACAGACACGTGCCGGCATGTTATTAATGGCTACAAAAACAACAACCATTCTAGGCGCTATTAATTACTTTATTGACATAGTTATTGTCTTCTATTCCAGATAAACGGCCAAAGCGTAACGTAATCTATACACCACACGCGCACATACGACTCCGCATTTTAGTATCGCATGACTTACGATTACGTCATCGTAGTCTGCATAATAAACTCCGGCTCCGAATCTGTGTTTTTAATTTGCTCCCCACAAGTACGTCACTCGTAGTTTAGTCACGGAAATCTCCGAATACCGGTGGTGGTATTATTTATTTATTTTACGGGTTATTTATTATGCGATCGGAATGGGACTTGGATAATTTTAATCACAACAGGGAGGGCTTTCCGATTGCGTTTTGTAGTTTCTAGACCGAATAAATCCTTTAAGACTCACCCCTGTGCTCTACCACACAAATATTCTAAATTCTCTTAATTTCTATCATAGACAAACAACTATTATACTTTATATATTACAAATATTCTAAATTCTCTTAAATTCTAACAATTGTTTTCTATTATACAGCGGCTGGGAAAGCTGTGAAAGAAGTATTTCCAGATGCAGATGTAAAGGGGTGCTGCTTCCATTGGACACATGCCGTGAATAGACACACATCAACCGTCGGCCTTAGTGTAAACATATTTTATTTCAATCAAAATAATAACATATATAAACATTTAACAGACATTTTACAGGAGAATAGAATAATATAAATTCGATTGATTGGAAAGGGGATTAAACAACAAGCCCAAGGGCTTTTATTAAGTTTGCTCCCCTTTTGTTTCGCGCCCGCTCTTCATTAAGTGTAGGACGGGAAGGAATGAAAATATCATAATTATAGTAATGATGATGTCGTTAGAAGCAGGGAGAGAAATTGTGAACGGGAAAGAGGTGGAGAGGACGAAAGAGAGAGAAAGAGAGAGCGAGAGAGATAGAGATATAAAAGGGATGAGATGCTGGGAGAGGGGGTAGTTTTCAATAGTTGAGTTGATTTATTGCGTATTAGTAATGATGCTCGTCTATAGTATTCTTCGTGCGTCAGGCGCCATGGGAGGGGGTCAAGCCCAGATATTTATTGGTTGCATTTGTCAATTTGTAATTAGGCATAAACAGTGGGGAATATCATGATGCCGCATAACTCGACCAGAATCCAAAGCAATTCGTTGTCCGTATGTATACAGGTGATAGAATCATGGGAATCTTTTTGTTCGCATGATATATGTCTGAACTGCATTAAATATTTCTTTGTTTTCGCGAAGGCTAAGCTCCCTTGATCCCCGCAGTAGAGTGTTTTCAGATAGGGCAACATTGGGTAGGGAGTCATATAGTTCTCTTCTGGGCTCTTGATACAGTGTACATTCAAAGAGATAGTGGTAAGTTGTCTCAAATTCCCCACATAGACAAAAGGGGAAATTGTTAACATGATTATCTGTCAGGTCTCCACTCAGGTGGCTACAGTTCAGTCTTACCCGGGTATGAAGGATGTGTGATTTACGGCATTTACTATGATACAAATGGGCAGGTGGACGCATATTGTCATTGTTGAGTTCCTTTTTGAATTCGTCGATTGTTCTGCTACCCTTTGTAGATTCCGGCAGTTTGTTCCATTCAGTAATTGCCGCTGGTAAGAACGAATCCATATAATAGTCATAGTTAATATTCGAGGGTAGTCTTATATGTTCAAATCTGAAGTTATATCTAGAGTTATTTGCCTGGATTGGTCGAACATAATTTCTTAAAATTGACGGGGCAGTTCCGCGTATCATTTAAAAAAACTGGCATAGTTTGTGTTTTCTACGACGTGAGGAGAGGAGTTCCCATCCAGTTTCTGATAAAAGACGATCGTCACTCGTACTGATGGTTGCGCCTGTTACTATTCGGGCCATTTCATACTGAACCTTTTCAATGTCATCACTAAGATAATCAGGGCAGTTATCCCATACGGGGGAGGCGTATTCCAGTATTGGTCGGATAAATGTATAATGTATTTTTTCAAGCGTTACTCTGCTTAGCCTGTATCTGTGCTTACGTACTAGATTTACTCGACTCCATGCTTTGTCAAGCATAGATCTGATATGGATACCCCATGACCCCGTGTTGTCGAAAGTGAGCCCCAGATGTTTATGGCTGTCAACCTCAACAATTGTCGCGGTTCCCATGGTCAAGTGTGGATGATATACTGGCGTTTCTTTCCTGGAGATTAAGAGAGCTTCCGTTTTCAGGAGATTGAATTTTACAAGCCATTCTGATGCCCAACACATGAGAGTTTCGAGGTCATCGTTGATTAGTTTTGCGGCCATAGTGGGGTCTTCGATAGTAAGAACTAGAGAGGTGTCATCAGCAAATAGACGAATGTTGCACCGTATATTTTCGGTTATATCATTAATATAAATTAAAAACAAAAGTGGGCCTAATACTGACCCTTGTGGGACACCGGCTGTTACATCTTGCAATTCTGAGTGTGTGCCGTCAATGACAACTTGTTGTTGTCTGCATTCAAGATACGATTTCACTAAGTTATACAAGTTTCCTCTTATACCAATTTTTGTCAGTTTGTTCAAGAGGCCAGGGTGCCAGACCTTATCGAATGCTTTACTTATGTCGCAGAATATACACCGGACCTCTTTTCCGTCGTCTAGTGATCGACATATATTGTCATATATTTCGGTAAGTTGGAAAACTGTTGAGACGTTGGCCTTAAGACGGCATATGATCAGAAGGGTCCATTGCACAACCACCTGAGAATTAGTTTATTTGTAAACAAATAATGACGTTTGTGGATTTGAGTGAGCAAAGTTTTCAAATCCTTGTCATTTAGTTCATCGTGCTATATATGGAACTAAATTTTAAGAATTATATATAAGTATGCGAAGCATAAAATACCTTGCATGGAAACAATTAGTCGGGGAGCCAATAAGGTCCACCTGCACCCCCCGATGATTACAAATAACCTTATTTTTATTGTTCCCTATGGTATCCAGATGTCACTCCCCGTATCCCTATTTGTCACACCATAGCAGAATAGCCACTCAAGATATACTAATACTCCCCAGCCATGTCAGTATATTCACTCCATGTATGCATATGCACATCATCCATGCCCATATAGCCGCTCGCTATATACACATACCCCTCGCCCATGACCATATAGCAACACATGTGTATACCCGTATAACCTACACATGACCTACACGTCAACAAGCAGGAACACCGGGTATACTCATACACCTGACACATGACCATTTAGTCACTCCCTGTATAGCTATTCATTACATTTATGATCATACAGTCACTAATTGTATACATACATGTACTCATCTCACCGTTGACCATACAATAACTCCCTGTATACCTATTCACCTCATCTATGATCATATAGTAACTCCCTGGCTACCATCTTGGCATCCACCGTGTATCCAGTTGATATGTTTTATCATAATGGACCAGAATAGCCACATATTATGGTTCATCTCAGTTCCGTTTCAAAGTTCTGCCCATTTCCTTTCAATAATATGGCAAGAAACACAAAAGAGGTTCTCCGCAAAATTCCATACTGCAACTTTAAAATGAATTTGTCATGCCCCATACGGAACTGGGACAAACATAATAGAACGTAGTTGTCAGTTAATTGACTAACACGTACAATAACCAAGTGAGTCACAATTTACTACCTTGTCGGATAACGCAGAGAATAATGTTCGGGATATATGTAAATAATTAACATTTTACAAATTTGGTTGCCATTTTGGAAGCCATCTTGAGCAATTTGGTCTATAAACACCGTAGTGTGACACATTTAAGATAGACCAAAACAATAAATACCTTTGATACCAATGATAGTTGCATTTTACTTAAAACAATTGTCCAACCCTGAAAAGTGAATTTTTGCCGAAATTTATGTCAAGTTTGTGAGAGAAATATCCAATATTTCTGGTGATGTCAGTGGTGACAATAGAAACAATGATCCATGGTGCATCAGACATGTTAGTATGCAATGTATATAATACAGATTAGCCTATTTTATATATTAACCACAACTTGTAAGCCATTGCAGGACACCCTGGGGCAATATTTACCATTTTTCATATTTTCGGCGGCCATTTTGGAAATTTTCTACACCAATTTCATTCCCATTGAAGTAAAACATCCGTCCAATAAAATAAAGCACACAGTTGTTGACATTCTATTAACAGCCTGTGTGGTTTGTCGATAAAATGACTATCAAAATCGTCTTGCAAAAAATCGAAAATTTTACCCCTCTTTTTCAAATCCTCTTTCTGTATCTATTACGGAACCCTCGTCAATGGCAAATGTCTTAAAATGACGCTATAATATCACGCTTGATGACTGTCTCAAAAACATTGCCATTTACTAATGATTAATGTGAGGAAAAATGGAAGATATGGTGAAATATTAATTAAATTTCCTATTTTCGTGCAGATGACGTCATTTTTCGGCGGCCATTTTGAATTTTTTTCGAAATTTTTTGCCGTCATTTTGAAGAAGGACATCACACCAACAAATATCATATATTTTGTCTGTGTCTTTTGCTAACAACCGATCTATTACAACGATTAAATACAGCTGGTCGGAATTAGAGGAAATGGCGGCCATCTTAGATTCAAATGGCTCTAGCACCTAGTAGGGCCACCTTTATTTTTCGGTGAATTCCGGATTCTTTATCTGGATACCATAGGGAACAATAAAAATAAGGTTATTTGTAATCATCGGGGGGGGGGGGGGGGTGCAGGTGGACCTTATTGGCTCCCCGACTAAATTAAGTCTTTTGAATATGTCATCACATTAGTTTCTCCCTCAAAATACACCAATTAATAAACATGGTCGAGCAAATCTTTCACTGAATCGGATCTTCTGCCGCTCTGAAGGGGAATTTTGCTCGGGCGGAATGGGTTTTCGAGGAATTGATCCCCTACAGTGTAATAAATACTAACCTATTTCTCTGATATCTTTTCAATATTGTGAAGAAAAAAACACTTCACAAATCTACATTTAGCTCTTAGAGACTTCCTGTTGTATCTATCTCGGAGGACGACTGTCCGCTGAGAGGACGATTTTAGTTTATATGACAGAAACAAAATATCGATGTTCTGGCCAAGAATACTCAAAAGTTTGAACAATGGAATCGGATATTCTAACAACCTTGTTGAAGTGACAGCTAATGTAGGTTTACTTCTTTCATCTTTTAGAGGTGTTCAGACCACTCGTACTCCGCGTTATATATAATTCGATCTCTTGAAGTGGAATGGAATTGCAAAACTATCACTCGAGACATTTCTGAAAATCTAGCTGAGCCAATTGAAGGACAATTGCCCACGAGAGTACTCCTTAAATATGGATTATCTCTTTCTAAATACGTTTTATATTGTTTCGGAGAAATAAAATACTAAATATGAGTCGAGAACACCTGTCCGGAAACGCTTTTATTGAGGAATATTGAATTTATAGCAATATTATAAAGTTAGTATACAATGGTGTGTACAGTATGTGTTTTTCTTACACGAACCCAAGTTGTGTTGACAATCATATTGGATGAGACGCGTAGCGTCGAGTCCAATATGACTTTTCACCGCAACCTGGACGAGTACAAGAAAACTCGTACTGTACAAAACATTGTATTATAAGCAAATTTGATTTTTGAGACAATGCAATTTTTTTGAGATTGGGTGGGATGCGAACCCCGGCCCGACGGCGAGCGCGCCTTGCGACTCAAAGTCCGACGTCAATATCACACGGCCACCGAAGCAACCCCTGGGGGCTCTGAGTCGCAAGGCGCGCTCGCCGTCGGGTCAGGGTTCGTATCCCCACCCATTCTAAAAAAAAATGCATTGTCTCAAAAATCAAATTTGCTTCTAAAAATAGGCGCCTGGTGTGTTATATAGTCCCAAGCATGTAAATTCTAAGAGCAATGCTCGCCATGTTTCGGAGGCATAAAATATATGACATTGCTGCTGTGCCGTACCTCCTATATACATTGTATTATAGTCTGGTCGTTGAAGCATTGGATCTTGAACAAATTATTAACAAGCTGCTTTTGGTGTCATTCTGTGGGACAGTATCTGGGGAAGAACAAAATCCGCTCTGGGGAGAATACTCTCTTAGTAACGGGAATTGTTGAATTTCTGCGGTAGGTACATGCACAAATTAATGCCTAATTCGTAATAAATTTAAATATTGACAAACAATCATTAGTCGTTTGTAGAATGTCTGTCCCAAAATGGCTGCCAAAATGGATAAAACCGAATGAAATTTACTCTTTGTGCAGGGGGGGGGGGGGGGGGAATTTTTTTTCCAGACACATATGCTACTTTTTTGCCGATGACCACTTTTTTGACCCACCCACCCCCAACCCCAATTTTTTTTCCATTTCATAGTTTTTCCAGCCATGTTTTGACACCCACCCCCCTGTGGAACGCAAAGCACAAACATACAGAGAAAACCAGGACCAAACCTCCTACATTGATATTCAGTGAATCTAGTAATGAACAACAGGACTGGTCTCTAGCAGTATATTCTTGACTGCATTGGATTTTTAATCGCTTTTGTTAAATATCATATTTCCACAGCTCTGCAGTCAATTTATTTTAAAGCTTAGTATATGAATAGAGCATGGCTTGGAGTTGACTACGCGAATGTAGTGGCCAGTGGGAAGGGTGTAGTTCATGAGCCGAAGCCGAAGGCGAGTGAACTACACCATTCCCACTGGCCACTACATTCGCGTAGTCAACGACAAGATATGCCCTAATTATTATCGATTTCTTAGTGTTACAAACCAGTACAAACTAGTAAAAATCCAATAAAATGTGTGAAGGAAAAAAAAAATTGTCACGGAAAAAATTGCCTTGGTCTTATTTTGACACCACCACCCCCAGCATACGTGTCGGAAAATCCCCCCTGCTTTGTGTAAAATTTAATAGCCAGTCCTGTAAGAGTGAACACACGCTCGAATTATTCGAGGAATAATCATTGCACAGTATAATAGAAACTTTTGATCAGATATATTAGAATTTTCACTAATGAATCTCATGAGAGAGCAATAGAAAGCAGGATCTCATGCAACAGTTAAATCTGGACTATTGTGCGCCCAGAAACGGAAAAATAACGCAGTTTTACATGCACTTTTTATTTTGAACCGTGTGATTATATGTATAATTAAACAGTTAAATGCTATTAATATGGATGTACTGATTCTGTGACATTTTCTAGAAGCAGAAATATATGTAGTCAGAGCAGTCTCACGAATTTGACGGATCATCATTTAGTTTGATATCTACGATTTAAAACCTTTCAAAATGCACTGCTATATAACAATATAACAGATATGCATATAGTACTGGGTAAAATGTGAAGATCCTATCGTTCATGTCTCAAAATATTAATCATAGTTGACGTGTAAATACCGATTCATCCATGGGAACTGGCCTTGACCGCACTCCATCAAGATTCCTTAGGGATGGGGCATCTGTCATTTCCTCTCCAATGGCTCATATAATTAACCTGACACTACATTATGGGAAAACTCGCGATGAACTTAAAATGGCTCGGGTAGTACCCATACAAGAAAAATGATAAAACTATACCAGGTGACTATCGGCCAGTTTATAACCTAAGTGTTGCTTCAAAAGTAATTGAGAAACTGAAATCGCCCCTACTCAACCATTTGCATGCCATACATACAGAATTTGATTCAAGGGAGGGTAATATGACATAATTTCATTAACAATGACGTATGAGTATGAAAAATTGAATATGAACAAATAATTTTGAAAAAAATAAATTGTGGTTAGTAAGTCGGTGAGATAAAGTGCTCTTCTTGATTGTGAAATGACCCTCCACTGTGCTAGAGAAATCACCTAATGCGCATAAGATTGTCAACTTATAAATTGACAATCGGTACATAAAATGGTCGTTAATAAATGGACAATCCGACCACGCGTGGCACGCGAGCTTGGGATTGTCCACTAAATCACGACATATATAGATAATCGTGCATGTTAGCTTCATATTAAATTAGAGAAATGCACATATGGTTGCCATTTTAACGTTGGACCAACGTTGGCAAATTGTCAGCACGGTTGGCATTAGGTTTGGTTGGGTTAAAGTTGTTGTTTCATAGTTCATGGCTCCGGTGGATTTAATGAAAATTACTCAATGCTAGTATAAATGTAGCTCCATGCAATTGTAATCAAACTGATCAAATCCCAACCTAAATCACTATAGGATTTGTAGGAACAAACCAAAAACATATTTTTGGAAATTGACTATTCTTCCTTACTTATATTCTAATGATTTGGGAGCCATGAAAGGGTGACAGATGTGGGTGCAATATGAATATTCAGAGGTAGACCCCATCCCCATACTACACTATTAATTAAATCTTGACGTTCATATATGAATTATACAAGTCAACACATTGAGTTCTGAGTAGCGCATGTCGTGACCGCATGGTCATCCATTTTTACATGTTTTCAACGCCATAATGTCTTGTTGCCATTACTCCGTGGATCGTTGCCAACAGTATGGTTCTTTATCGTGCGCACATGGTTCTACACGGGACAGCCATTGGTATGGTATGGCATGGTGTGATGAAATTCCGCCGTTGACTTGTCGGCGCACCCCCATCAGATGGGGTAGAATAATACAATGTACTATATACAAACACATGTTTTTTTTATATCATAACGTCACCCTCTACATGCGAAGCCACAGTGGATCTCAAATGAGCATTTGACCTGGGCACAGATCTTCGCCGGCTAATGTATAAACACCCCTTAACTGTAACACAACACTGATCAGTGGACCTCAAACTTGGATGAGCCTTTGATCTTAAAAATATCCAACAAAATTTTGACCAAAAGTGGGAATATATGCAAATGTTGGCCTAAAAACAAATTCATAATATTTAATAATGCTCTGAATTGCACTGTAGGTTAGTTGACTCGAAGCAATTCACTCGCACTGATATGTGATGAATTTCATTTTATATTTATGTGTCCCAAACTCAAAGATTTGCGCGAGAAATATATTCCGAAGTCATGCAATGACCCACCGTCGAGAGAACTTTTATTCGAAATTCTTAGCTCGACCAGTCCTGAGATATTGAACAATTTGGCAATTTTTATTAAACTAGGTTTGACACATTTCCTATAATCAGGGCACACTTTTGAAGGCATTATTGTATTTTTAGCTGTAGTCGTTTGCATATATGATTATGTTAGGTGTGTATGTTATTCAATGTCACATCTTTGTCTAGTCCACTGAATTACATGTAGCTGTACGATGTTACAGCTGGATATTGAATATATAATATTGGTTTTGTAATGTTTCTGTGAACCGCCAATGTTCGTTCTATGTGTAAATAGTGTAAATAATTGTCTCATGTCCCATGTAAAAATGGCTGAGAATAAAGCATTCATTCATTCATTCATTCATTCATTTATTCATTCATTCATTCATTCATTCATTCATTCATTCATTCATTCAACTTGTACGCCCGATACTGTGATGCTTGAACCTGTACGCCCGATACTGTGATGCTTGAACCTGTACGCCCGATACTGTGATGCTTGAACCTGTACGCCCGATACTGTGATGCTTGAACCTGTACACCCGATACTGTGATGCTTGAACCTGTACACCCGATACTGTGATGCTTGAACCTGTACGCCCGATACTGTGATGCTTGAACCTGTACGCCCGATACTGTGATGCTTGAACCTGTACGCCCGATACTGTGATGCTTGAACCTGTACGCCCGACCGATCATGTGTTGCTTGAACCTGTACGCCCGATACTGTGATGCTTGAACCTGTACGCCCGATACTGTGATGCTTGAACCTGTACGCCCGATACTGTGATGCTTGAACCTGTACGCCCGATACTGTGATGCTTGAACCTGTACGCCCGATACTGTGATGCTTGAACCTGTACGCCCGATACTGTGATGCTTGAACCTGTACGCCCGATACTGTGATGCTTGAACCTGTACGCCCGATACTGTGATGCTTGAACCTGTACGCCCGATACTGTGGTGCTTGAACCTGTACGCTCGATACTGTGATGCTTGAACCTGTACGCCCGATCCTGTGATGCTTGAACCTGTACGCCCGATACTGTGATGCTTGAACCTGTACGCCCGATACTGTGATGCTTGAACCTGTACGCCCGATACTGTGATGCTCGAACCTGTACGCCCGATCATGTGATGCTTGAACCTGTACGCCCGATACTGTGATGCTTGAACCTGTACGCCCGATCCTGTGATGCTTGATCCTGTACGCCCGATACTGTGATGCTTGATCCTATACGCCCGATACTGTGATGCTTGAACCTATACGCCCGATACTGTGATGCTTGAACCTGTACACCCGATCATGTGATGCTCGAACCTGTACGCCCGATACTGTGATGCTCGAACCTGTACGCCCGATCCCGTGATAATTGAACCTGTACGCCCGATACTGTGATGCTTGAACCTGTACGCCCGATCCTGTGATGCTTGAACCTGTACGCCCGATACTGTGATACTTGAACCTGTACGCCCGATACTGTGATGCTTGAAGCTGTATGCTCGATCCCGTGATGCTTGAACCTGTACGCCCGATACTGTGATGCTTGAACCTGTACGCCCGATCATGTGATGCTTGAACCTGTACGCCCGATCATGTGATGCTTGAACCTGTACGCCCGATCCTGTGTTGCTTGAACCTGTACGCCCGATCCTGTGATGCTCGAACCTGTACGCCCGATCCTGTGATGCTCGAACCTGTACGCCCGATAATGTGATGCTTGAACCTGTACGCCCGATACTGTGATGCTTGAACCTGTACGCCCGATACTGTGATGCTTGAACCTGTACGCCCGATACTGTGATGCTTGAACCTGTACGCCCGATACTGTGTTGCTTGAACCTGTACGCCCGATACTGTGATGCTTGAACCTGTACGCCCGATAATGTGATGCTTGAACCTGTACACCCGATACTGTGATGCTCGAACCTGTACGCCCGATACTGTGATGCTTGAACCTGTACGCCCGATCCTGTGTTGCTTGAACCTGTACGCCCGATAATGTGATGCTTGAACCTGTACACCCGATACTGTGTTGCTTGAACCTGTACGCCCGATACTGTGATGCTTGAACCTGTACGCCCGATACTATGATGCTTGAACCTGTACGCCCGATCCTGTGATGCTTGAACCTGTACAACCGATCCTGTGATGCTTGAACCTGTACGCCCGATAATGTGATGCTTGAACCTGTACACCCGATACTGTGATGCTCGAACCTGTACGCCCGATACTGTGATGCTTGAACCTGTACGCCCGATCCTGTGTTGCTTGAACCTGTACGCCCGATAATGTGATGCTTGAACCTGTACACCCGATACTGTGTTGCTTGAACCTGTACGCCCGATACCGTGTTGCTTGAACCTGTACGCCCGATACTGTGATGCTTGAACCTGTACGCCCGATACTATGATGCTTGAACCTGTACGCCCGATACTGTGATGCTTGAACCTGTACGCCCGATCCTGTGATGCTTGAACCTGTACGCCCGATCCTGTGATGCTTGAACCTGTACGCCCGATACTGTGATGCTTGAACCTGTACGCCCGACCGATCCTGTGATGCTTGAACCTGTACGCTCGATACTGTGATGCTTGAACCTGTACGCCCGATAATGTGATGCTTGAACCTGTACGCCCGATACTGTGATGCTTGAACCTGTACGCCCGATCCTGTGATGCTTGAACCTGTACGCCCGATACTGTGATGCTTGAACCTGTACGCCCGATACTGTGATACTTGAACCTGTACGCCCGATCCTGTGATGCTTGAACCTGTACGCCCGATACTGTGATGCTTGAACCTGTACGCCCGATACTGTGATGCTTGAACCTGTACGCCCGATACTGTGATGCTTGAACCTGTACGCCCGATACTGTGATGCTCGAACCTGTACGCCCCCCGATACTGTGATGCTTGAACCTGTACGTCCGACCGATCCTGTGATGCTTGAACCTGTACGCCCGATCCTGTGATGCTTGAACCTGTACGCCCGATACTGTGTTGCACGAACCTGTACGCCCGATACTGTGATGCTTGAACCTGTACGCCCGATACTGTGATGCTTGAACCTGTACGCCCGATACTGTGTTGCTTGAACCTGTACGCCCGATACTGTGTTGCTTGAACCTGTATGCCCGATACTGTGATGCTCGAACCTATACGCCCGATACTGTGATGCTTGAACCTGTACGCCCGACCGATCCTGTGATGCTTGAACCTGTACGCCCGATCCTGTGATGCTTGAACCTGTACGCCCGATACTGTGATGCTTGAACCTGTACGCCCGATACTGTGTTGCTCGAACCTGTACGCCCGATACTGTGATGCTTGAACCTGTACGCCCGATACTGTGATGCTTGAACTTGTACGCCCGATACTGTGATGCTCGAACCTGTACGCCCGATACTGTGATGCTTGAACCTGTACGCCCGATACTGTGATGCTTGAACCTGTACGCCCGATACTGTGTTGCTTGAACTTGTACGCCCGATACTGTGATGCTTGAACCTGTACGCCCGATACTGTGATGCTTGAACCTGTACGCCCGATACTGTGGTGCTTGAACCTGTACGCCCGATACTGTGATGCTTGAACCTGTACGCCCGATACTGTGGTGCTTGAACCTGTACGCCCGATCCTGTGATGCTTGAACCTGTACGCCCGATACTGTGATGCTTGAACCTGTACGCCCGATACTGTGATGCTTGAACCTGTACGCCCGATATTGTGATGCTTGAACCTGTACGCCCGATCCTGTGATGCTTGAACATGTACGCCCGATACTGTGATGCTTGAACCTATACGCCCGATACTGTGATGCTTGAACCTGTACGCCCGATCCTGTGATGCTTGAACCTGTACGCCCGATACTGTGATGCTTGAACCTGTACGCCCGATACTGTGATGCTTGAACCTGTACGCCCGACACTGTGATGCTTGAACCTGTACGCCCGATACTGTGATGCTTGAACCTGTACGCCCGATACTGTGATGCTTGAACCTGTACGCCCGATACTGTGATGCTCGAACCTGTACGCCCGATACTGTGATACTTGAACCTGTACGCCCGATACTGTGATGCTTGAACCTGTACGCCCGATACTGTGATGCTTGAACCTGTACACCCGATACTGTGATGCTTGACCTGTACGCCCGATACTGTGATGCTTGAACCTGTACACCCGATACTGTGATGCTCGAACCTGTACGCCCGATACTGTGATGCTTGAACCTGTACGCCCGATAATGTGATGCTTGAACCTGTACACCCGATACTGTGATGCTTGAACCTGTACACCCGATACTGTGTTGCTTGAACCTGTACGCCCGATACTGTGATGCTTGAACCTGTACACCCGATACTGTGATGCTCGAACCTGTACGCCCGATACTGTGATGCTTGAACCTGTACGCCCGATACTGTGATGCTTGAACCTGTACGCCCGATACTGTGTTGCTTGAACCTGTACGCCCGATACTGTGATGCTTGAACCTGTACGCCCGATACTGTGATGCTTGAACCTGTACGCCCGATACTGTGTTGCTTGAACCTGTACGCCCGATACTGTGATGCTTGAACCTATACGCCCGATACTGTGTTGCTTGAACCTGTACGCCCGATCCTGTGATGCTTGAACCTGTACGCCCGATACTGTGATGCTTGAACCTGTACGCCCGATACTGTGATGCTTGAACCTGTACGCCCGATATTGTGATGCTTGAACCTGTACGCCCGATCCTGTGATGCTTGAACATGTACGCCCGATACTGTGATGATTGAACCTATACGCCCGATACTGTGATGCTTGAACCTGTACGCCCGATCCTGTGATGCTTGAACCTGTACGCCCGATACTGTGATGCTTGAACCTGTACGCCCGATACTGTGATGCTTGAACCTGTACGCCCGATCCTGTGTTGCTTGAACCTGTACGCCCGATCATGTTTTGCTTGAACCTGTACGCCCGATCCTGTGTTGCTTGAACCTGTACGCCCGATCCTGTGATGCTCGAACCTGTACGCCCGATACTGTGATGCTTGAACCTGTACGCCCGATACTGTGATGCTTGAACCTGTACGCCCGATACTGTGTTGCATGAACCTGTACGCCCGATACTGTGATGCTTGAACCTGTACGCCCGATCCTGTGTTGCTTGAACCTGTACGCCCGATACTGTGATGCTTGAACCTGTACGCCCGATACTGTGATGCTTGAACCTGTACGCCCGACCGATCATGTGTTGCTTGAACCTGTACGCCCGATACTGTGATGCTTGAACCTGTACGCCCGATACTGTGATGCTTGAACCTGTACGCCCGATACTGTGATGCTTGAACCTGTACGCCCGATACTGTGATGCTTGAACCTGTACGCCCGATACTGTGATGCTTGAACCTGTACGCCCGATACTGTGATGCTTGAACCTGTACGCCCGATACTGTGATGCTTGAACCTGTACGCCCGATACTGTGATGCTTGAACCTGTACGCCCGATACTGTGATGCTTGAACCTGTACGCCCGATCCTGTGATGCTTGAACCTGTACGCCCGATACTGTGATGCTTGAACCTGTACGCCCGATACTGTGATGCTTGAACCTGTACGCCCGATACTGTGATGCTCGAACCTGTACGCCCGATCATGTGATGCTTGAACCTGTACGCCCGATACTGTGATGCTTGAACCTGTACGCCCGATACTGTGATGCTTGAACCTGTACGCCCGATCCTGTGATGCTTGAACCTGTACGCCCGATCCTGTGATGCTTGATCCTGTACGCCCGATACTGTGATGCTTGAACCTATACGCCCGATACTGTGATGCTTGAACCTGTACACCCGATCATGTGATGCTCGAACCTGTACGCCCGATACTGTGATGCTCGAACCTGTACGCCCGATCCCGTGATAATTGAACCTGTACGCCCGATACTGTGATGCTTGAACCTGTACGCCCGATCCTGTGATGCTTGAACCTGTACGCCCGATACTGTGATACTTGAACCTGTACGCCCGATACTGTGATGCTTGAAGTTGTATGCTCGATCCCGTGATGCTTGAACCTGTACGCCCGATACTGTGATGCTTGAACCTGTACGCCCGATCATGTGATGCTTGAACCTGTACGCCCGATCATGTGATGCTTGAACCTGTACGCCCGATCATGTGATGCTTGAACCTGTACGCCCGATCCTGTGTTGCTTGAACCTGTACGCCCGATCCTGTGATGCTCGAACCTGTACGCCCGATCCTGTGATGCTCGAACCTGTACGCCCGATAATGTGATGCTTGAACCTGTACGCCCGATACTGTGATGCTTGAACCTGTACGCCCGATACTGTGATGCTTGAACCTGTACGCCCGATACTGTGATGCTTGAACCTGTACGCCCGATACTGTGTTGCTTGAACCTGTACGCCCGATACTGTGATGCTTGAACCTGTACGCCCGATAATGTGATGCTTGAACCTGTACACCCGATACTGTGATGCTCGAACCTGTACGCCCGATACTGTGATGCTTGAACCTGTACGCCCGATCCTGTGTTGCTTGAACCTGTACGCCCGATAATGTGATGCTTGAACCTGTACACCCGATACTGTGTTGCTTGAACCTGTACGCCCGATACTGTGATGCTTGAACCTGTACGCCCGATACTATGATGCTTGAACCTGTACGCCCGATCCTGTGATGCTTGAACCTGTACAACCGATCCTGTGATGCTTGAACCTGTACGCCCGATAATGTGATGCTTGAACCTGTACACCCGATACTGTGATGCTCGAACCTGTACGCCCGATACTGTGATGCTTGAACCTGTACGCCCGATCCTGTGTTGCTTGAACCTGTACGCCCGATAATGTGATGCTTGAACCTGTACACCCGATACTGTGTTGCTTGAACCTGTACGCCCGATACCGTGTTGCTTGAACCTGTACGCCCGATACTGTGATGCTTGAACCTGTACGCCCGATACTATGATGCTTGAACCTGTACGCCCGATACTGTGATGCTTGAACCTGTACGCCCGATCCTGTGATGCTTGAACCTGTACGCCCGATCCTGTGATGCTTGAACCTGTACGCCCGATACTGTGATGCTTGAACCTGTACGCCCGACCGATCCTGTGATGCTTGAACCTGTACGCCCGATACTGTGATGCTTGAACCTGTACGCCCGATAATGTGATGCTTGAACCTGTACGCCCGATACTGTGATGCTTGAACCTGTACGCCCGATCCTGTGATGCTTGAACCTGTACGCCCGATACTGTGATGCTTGAACCTGTACGCCCGATACTGTGATACTTGAACCTGTACGCCCGATCCTGTGATGCTTGAACCTGTACGCCCGATACTGTGATGCTTGAACCTGTACGCCCGATACTGTGATGCTTGAACCTGTACGCCCGATACTGTGATGCTTGAACCTGTACGCCCGATACTGTGATGCTCGAACCTGTACGCCCCCCGATACTGTGATGCTTGAACCTGTACGTCCGACCGATCCTGTGATGCTTGAACCTGTACGCCCGATCCTGTGATGCTTGAACCTGTACGCCCGATACTGTGTTGCACGAACCTGTACGCCCGATACTGTGATGCTTGAACCTGTACGCCCGATACTGTGATGCTTGAACCTGTACGCCCGATACTGTGTTGCTTGAACCTGTACGCCCGATACTGTGTTGCTTGAACCTGTATGCCCGATACTGTGATGCTCGAACCTGTACGCCCGATACTGTGATGCTTGAACCTGTACGCCCGACCGATCCTGTGATGCTTGAACCTGTACGCCCGATCCTGTGATGCTTGAACCTGTACGCCCGATACTGTGATGCTTGAACCTGTACGCCCGATACTGTGTTGCTCGAACCTGTACGCCCGATACTGTGATGCTTGAACCTGTACGCCCGATACTGTGATGCTTGAACTTGTACGCCCGATACTGTGATGCTCGAACCTGTACGCCCGATACTGTGATGCTTGAACCTGTACGCCCGATACTGTGATGCTTGAACCTGTACGCCCGATACTGTGTTGCTTGAACTTGTACGCCCGATACTGTGATGCTTGAACCTGTACGCCCGATACTGTGATGCTTGAACCTGTACGCCCGATACTGTGGTGCTTGAACCTGTACGCCCGATACTGTGATGCTTGAACCTGTACGCCCGATACTGTGGTGCTTGAACCTGTACGCCCGATCCTGTGATGCTTGAACCTGTACGCCCGATACTGTGATGCTTGAACCTGTACGCCCGATACTGTGATGCTTGAACCTGTACGCCCGATATTGTGATGCTTGAACCTGTACGCCCGATCCTGTGATGCTTGAACATGTACGCCCGATACTGTGATGCTTGAACCTATACGCCCGATACTGTGATGCTTGAACCTGTACGCCCGATCCTGTGATGCTTGAACCTGTACGCCCGATACTGTGATGCTTGAACCTGTACGCCCGATACTGTGATGCTTGAACCTGTACGCCCGACACTGTGATGCTTGAACCTGTACGCCCGATACTGTGATGCTTGAACCTGTACGCCCGATACTGTGATGCTTGAACCTGTACGCCCGATACTGTGATGCTCGAACCTGTACGCCCGATACTGTGATACTTGAACCTGTACGCCCGATACTGTGATGCTTGAACCTGTACGCCCGATACTGTGATGCTTGAACCTGTACACCCGATACTGTGATGCTTGACCTGTACGCCCGATACTGTGATGCTTGAACCTATACACCCGATACTGTGATGCTCGAACCTGTACGCCCGATACTGTGATGCTTGAACCTGTACGCCCGATAATGTGATGCTTGAACCTGTACACCCGATACTGTGATGCTTGAACCTGTACACCCGATACTGTGTTGCTTGAACCTGTACGCCCGATACTGTGATGCTTGAACCTGTACACCCGATACTGTGATGCTCGAACCTGTACGCCCGATACTGTGATGCTTGAACCTGTACGCCCGATACTGTGATGCTTGAACCTGTACGCCCGATACTGTGTTGCTTGAACCTGTACGCCCGATACTGTGATGCTTGAACCTGTACGCCCGATACTGTGATGCTTGAACCTGTACGCCCGATACTGTGTTGCTTGAACCTGTACGCCCGATACTGTGATGCTTGAACCTGTACGCCCGATACTGTGTTGCTTGAACCTGTACGCCCGATCCTGTGATGCTTGAACCTGTACGCCCGATACTGTGATGCTTGAACCTGTACGCCCGATACTGTGATGCTTGAACCTGTACGCCCGATATTGTGATGCTTGAACCTGTACGCCCGATCCTGTGATGCTTGAACATGTACGCCCGATACTGTGATGCTTGAACCTATACGCCCGATACTGTGATGCTTGAACCTGTACGCCCGATCCTGTGATGCTTGAACCTGTACGCCCGATACTGTGATGCTTGAACCTGTACGCCCGATACTGTGATGCTTGAACCTGTACGCCCGATCCTGTGTTGCTTGAACCTGTACGCCCGATCATGTTTTGCTTGAACCTGTACGCCCGATCCTGTGTTGCTTGAACCTGTACGCCCGATCCTGTGATGCTTGAACCTGTACGCCCGATACTGTGATGCTTGAACCTGTACGCCCGATACTGTGATGCTTGAACCTGTACGCCCGATACTGTGTTGCATGAACCTGTACGCCCGATACTGTGATGCTTGAACCTGTACGCCCGATCCTGTGTTGCTTGAACCTGTACGCCCGATACTGTGATGCTTGAACCTGTACGCCCGATACTGTGATGCTTGAACCTGTACGCCCGATACTGTGATGCTTGAACCTGTACGCCCGATACTGTGATGCTTGAACCTGTACGCCCGATACTGTGATGCTTGAACCTGTACGCCCGATACTGTGATGCTTGAACCTGTACGCCCGATCCTGTGTTGCTTGAACCTGTACGCCCGATACTGTGATGCTTGAACCTGTACGCCCGATACTGTGATGCTTGAACCTGTACGCCCGATATTGTGATGCTTGAACCTGTACGCCCGATCCTGTGATGCTTGAACATGTACGCCCGATACTGTGATGCTTGAACCTATACGCCCGATACTGTGATGCTTGAACCTGTACGCCCGATCCTGTGATGCTTGAACCTGTACGCCCGATACTGTGATGCTTGAACCTGTACGCCCGATACTGTGATGCTTGAACCTGTACGCCCGACACTGTGATGCTTGAACCTGTACGCCCGATACTGTGATGCTTGAACCTGTACGCCCGATACTGTGATGCTTGAACCTGTACGCCCGATACTGTGATGCTCGAACCTGTACGCCCGATACTGTGATACTTGAACCTGTACGCCCGATACTGTGATGCTTGAACCTGTACGCCCGATACTGTGATGCTTGAACCTGTACACCCGATACTGTGATGCTTGACCTGTACGCCCGATACTGTGATGCTTGAACCTGTACACCCGATACTGTGATGCTCGAACCTGTACGCCCGATACTGTGATGCTTGAACCTGTACGC
Organism: Siphonodentalium dalli; assembly: GCA_032622095.1. Taxonomy (NCBI): domain Eukaryota; kingdom Metazoa; phylum Mollusca; class Scaphopoda; order Gadilida; family Siphonodentaliidae; genus Siphonodentalium; species Siphonodentalium dalli. The sequence continues at coordinate 50,739,250 of CP136061.1, forward strand.
CCGATAATGTGATGCTTGAACCTGTACACCCGATACTGTGATGCTTGAACCTGTACACCCGATACTGTGTTGCTTGAACCTGTACGCCCGATACTGTGATGCTTGAACCTGTACACCCGATACTGTGATGCTCGAACCTGTACGCCCGATACTGTGATGCTTGAACCTGTACGCCCGATACTGTGATGCTTGAACCTGTACGCCCGATACTGTGTTGCTTGAACCTGTACGCCCGATACTGTGATGCTTGAACCTGTACGCCCGATACTGTGATGCTTGAACCTGTACGCCCGATACTGTGTTGCTTGAACCTGTACGCCCGATACTGTGATGCTTGAACCTGTACGCCCGATACTGTGTTGCTTGAACCTGTACGCCCGATCCTGTGATGCTTGAACCTGTACGCCCGATACTGTGATGCTTGAACCTGTACGCCCGATACTGTGATGCTTGAACCTGTACGCCCGATATTGTGATGCTTGAACCTGTACGCCCGATCCTGTGATGCTTGAACATGTACGCCCGATACTGTGATGCTTGAACCTATACGCCCGATACTGTGATGCTTGAACCTGTACGCCCGATCCTGTGATGCTTGAACCTGTACGCCCGATACTGTGATGCTTGAACCTGTACGCCCGATACTGTGATGCTTGAACCTGTACGCCCGATCCTGTGTTGCTTGAACCTGTACGCCCGATCATGTTTTGCTTGAACCTGTACGCCCGATCCTGTGTTGCTTGAACCTGTACGCCCGATCCTGTGATGCTTGAACCTGTACGCCCGATACTGTGATGCTTGAACCTGTACGCCCGATACTGTGATGCTTGAACCTGTACGCCCGATACTGTGTTGCATGAACCTGTACGCCCGATACTGTGATGCTTGAACCTGTACGCCCGATCCTGTGTTGCTTGAACCTGTACGCCCGATACTGTGATGCTTGAACCTGTACGCCCGATACTGTGATGCTTGAACCTGTACGCCCGATACTGTGATGCTTGAACCTGTACGCCCGATACTGTGATGCTTGAACCTGTACGCCCGATACTGTGATGCTTGAATCTGTACGCCCGATACTGTGATGCTTGAACCTGTACGCCCGATCCTGTGTTGCTTGAACCTGTACGCCCGATCCTGTGTTGCTTGAACCTGTACGCCCGATACTGTGATGCTTGAACCTGTACGCCTGATACTGTGATGCTTGAACCTGTACGCCCGATACTGTGATGCTTGAACCTGTACGCCCGATACTGTGTTGCTCGAACCTGTACGCCCGATACTGTGATGCTTGAACCTGTACGCCCGATACTGTGATGCTTGAACCTGTACGCCCGATACTGTGATGCTCGAACATGTACGCCCGATACTGTGATGCTTGAACATGTACGCCCGATACTGTGATGCTTGAACCTGTACGCCCGATACTGTGTTGCTTGAACCTGTACGCCCGATACTGTGTTGCTTGAACCTGTACGCCCGATACTGTGATGCTTGAACCTGTACGCCCGATACTGTGATGCTTGAACCAGTACGCCCGATAATGTGATGCTTGAACCTGTACGCCCGATAATGTGATGCTTGAACCTGTACGCCCGATACTGTGATACTTGAACCTGTACGCCCGATCCTGTGATGCTTGAACCTGTACGCCCGATACTGTGATGCTTGAACCTGTACGCCCGATACTGTGATGCTTGAACCTGTACGCCCGATATTGTGATGCTTGAACCTGTACGCCCGATCCTGTGATGCTTAAACATGTACGCCCGATACTGTGATGCTTGAACCTATACGCCCGATACTGTGATGCTTGAACCTGTACGCCCGATCCTGTGATGCTTGAACCTGTACGCCCGATACTGTGATGCTTGAACCTGTACACCCGATACTGTGTAGCTTGAACCTGTACGCCCGATACTGTGTTGCTTGAACCTGTACGCCCGATACTGTGATGCTTGAACCTGTACGCCCGATACTATGATGCTTGAACCTGTACGCCCGATACTGTGATGCTTGAACCTGTACGCCCGATCCTGTGATGCTTGAACCTGTACGCCCGATCCTGTGATGCTTGAACCTGTACGCCCGATACTGTGATGCTTGAACCTGTACGCCCGACCGATCCTGTGATGCTTGAACCTGTACGCCCGATACTGTGATGCTTGAACCTGTACGCCCGATAATGTGATGCTTGAACCTGTACGCCCGATACTGTGATGCTTGAACCTGTACGCCCGATCCTGTGATGCTTGAACCTGTACGCCCGATACTGTGATGCTTGAACCTGTACGCCCGATACTGTGATACTTGAACCTGTACGCCCGATCCTGTGATGCTTGAACCTGTACGCCCGATACTGTGATGCTTGAACCTGTACGCCCGATACTGTGATGATTGAACCTGTACGCCCGATACTGTGATGCTTGAACCTGTACGCCCGATACTGTGATGCTCGAACCTGTACGCCCCCCGATACTGTGATGCTTGAACCTGTACGTCCGACCGATCCTGTGATGCTTGAACCTGTACGCCCGATCCTGTGATGCTTGAACCTGTACGCCCGATACTGTGTTGCACGAACCTGTACGCCCGATCCTGTGATGCTTGAACCTGTACGCCCGATACTGTGATGCTTGAACCTGTACGCCCGATTGTGTGATGCTCGAACCTGTACGCCCGATACTGTGTTGCTTGAACCTGTATGCCCGATTGTGTGATGCTCGAACCTGTACGCCCGATACTGTGATGCTTGAACCTGTACGCCCGACCGATCCTGTGATGCTAGAACCTGTACGCCCGACCGATCCTGTGATGGTAGAACCTGTACGCCCGATCATGTGATGCTTGAACCTGTACGCCCGATACTGTGATGCTTGAACCTGTACGCCCGATACTGTGTTGCTCGAACCTGTACGCCCGATACTGTGATGCTTGAACCTGTACGCCCGATACTGTGATGCTTGAACCTGTACGCCCGATACTGTGATGCTCGAACCTGTACGCCCGATACTGTGATGCTTGAACCTGTACGCCCGATACTGTGATGCTTGAACCTGTACGCCCGATACTGTGTTGCTTGAACCTGTACGCCCGATACTGTGATGCTTGAACCTGTACGCCCGATACTGTGATGCTTGAACCTGTACGCCCGATACTGTGGTGCTTGAACCTGTACGCCCGATACTGCGATGCTTGAACCTGTACGCCCGATACTGTGATGCTTGAACCTGTACGCCCGATCCTGTGATGCTTGAACATGTACGCCCGATACTGTGATGCTTGAACCTGTACGCCCGATACTGTGATGCTTGAACCTGTACGCCCGATATTGTGATGCTTGAACCTGTACGCCCGATCCTGTGATGCTTGAACATGTACGCCCGATACTGTGATGCTTGAACCTATACGCCCGATACTGTGATGCTTGAACCTGTACGCCCGATCCTGTGATGTTTGAACCTGTACGCCCGATACTGTGATGCTTGAACCTGTACGCCCGATACTGTGATGCTTGAACCTGTACGCCCGATACTGTGATGCTTGAACCTGTACGCCCGATACTGTGATGCTTGAACCTGTACGCCCGATACTGTGATGCTCGAACCTGTACGCCCGATACTGTGATGCTCGAACCTGTACGCCCGATACTGTGATGCTTGAACCTGTACGCCCGATACTGTGATGCTTGAACCTGTACGCCCGATACTGTGATGCTTGAACCTGTACACCCGATACTGTGATGCTTGACCTGTACGCCCGATACTGTGATGCTTGAACCTGTACACCCGATACTGTGATGCTCGAACCTGTACGCCCGATACTGTGATGCTTGAACCTGTACGCCCGATAATGTGATGCTTGAACCTGTACACCCGATACTGTGATGCTTGAACCTGTACACCCGATACTGTGTTGCTTGAACCTGTACGCCCGATACTGTGATGCTTGAACCTGTACACCCGATACTGTGATGCTCGAACCCGTACGCCCGATACTGTGATGCTTGAACCTGTACGCCCGATACTGTGATGCTTGAACCTGTACGCCCGATACTGTGTTGCTTGAACCTGTACGCCCGATACTGTGATGCTTGAACCTGTACGCCCGATACTGTGATGCTTGAACCTGTACGCCCGATACTGTGTTGCTTGAACCTGTACGCCCGATACTGTGATGCTTGAACCTGTACGCCCGATACTGTGTTGATTGAACCTGTACGCCCGATCCTGTGATGCTTGAACCTGTACGCCCGATACTGTGATGCTTGAACCTGTACGCCCGATACTGTGATGCTTGAACCTGTACGCCCGATATTGTGATGCTTGAACCTGTACGCCCGATCCTGTGATGCTTGAACATGTACGCCCGATACTGTGATGCTTGAACCTATACGCCCGACACTGTGATGCTTGAACCTGTACGCCCGATCCTGTGATGCTTGAACCTGTACGCCCGATACTGTGATGCTTGAACCTGTACGCCCGATACTGTGATGCTTGAACCTGTACGCCCGATCCTGTGTTGCTTGAACCTGTACGCCCGATCCTGTGTTGCTTGAACCTGTACGCCCGATCCTGTGTTGCTTGAACCTGTACGCCCGATACTGTGATGCTTGAACCTGTACGCCCGATACTGTGATGCTTGAACCTGTACGCCCGATACTGTGTTGCATGAACCTGTACGCCCGATACTGTGATGCTTGAACCTGTACGCCCGATCCTGTGTTGCTTGAACCTGTACGCCCGATACTGTGATGCTTGAACCTGTACGCCCGATACTGTGATGCTTGAACCTGTACGCCCGATACTGTGATGCTTGAACCTGTACGCCGATACTGTGATGCTTGAACCTGTACGCCCGATACTGTGATGCTTGAACCTGTACGCCCGATACTGTGATGCTTGAACCTGTACGCCCGATCCTGTGTTGCTTGAACCTGTACGCCCGATCCTGTGTTGCTTGAACCTGTACGCCCGATACTGTGATGCTTGAACCTGTACGCCCGATACTGTGATGCTTGAACCTGTACGCCCGATACTGTGATGCTTGAACCTGTACGCCCGATACTGTGTTGCTCGAACCTGTACGCCCGATACTGTGATGCTTGAACCTGTACGCCCGATACTGTGATGCTTGAACCTGTACGCCCGATACTGTGATGCTCGAACCTGTACGCCCGATACTGTGATGCTTGAACCTGTACGCCCGATACTGTGATGCTTGAACCTGTACGCCCGATACTGTGTTGCTTGAACCTGTACGCCCGATACTGTGATGCTTGAACCTGTACGCCCGATACTGTGATGCTTGAACCTGTACGCCCGATACTGTGGTGCTTGAACCTGAACGCCCGATACTGTGATGCTTGAACCTGTACGCCCGATACTGTGATGCTTGAACCTGTACGCCCGATCCTGTGATGCTTGAACCTGTACGCCCGATACTGTGATGCTTGAACCTGTACGCCCGATACTGTGATGCTTGAACATGTACGCCCGATAGTGTGATGCTTGAACCTATACGCCCGATACTGTGATGCTTGAACCTGTACGCCCGATCCTGTGATGCTTGAACCTGTACGCCCGATACTGTGATGCTTGAACCTGTACGCCCGATACTGTGATGCTTGAACCTGTACGCCCGATACTGTGATGCTTGAACCTGTACGCCCGATACTGTGATGCTTGAACCTGTACGCCCGATACTGTGTTGCTTGAACCTGTACGCCCGATACTGTGATGCTTGAACCTGTACGCCCGATACTGTGATGCTTGAACCTGTACGCCCGATACTGTGGTGCTTGAACCTGTACGCCCGATACTGTGATGCTTGAACCTGTACGCCCGATACTGTGATGCTTGAACCTGTACGCCCGATCCTGTGATGCTTGAACCTGTACGCCCGATACTGTGATGCTTGAACCTGTACGCCCGATACTGTGATGCTTGAACATGTACGCCCGATACTGTGATGCTTGAACCTGTACGCCCGATACTGTGATGCTTGAACCTGTACGCCCGATACTGTGATGCTTGAACCTGTACGCCCGATACTGTGATGCTTGATCCTGTACGCCCGATACTGTGTTGCTTGAACCTGTACGCCCGATACTGTGATGCTTGAACCTGTGCGCCCGATACTGTGTTGCTTGAACCTGTACGCCCGATCCTGTGATGCTTGAACCTGTACGCCCGATACTGTGATGCTTGAACCTGTACGCCCGATACTGTGTTGCTTGAACCTGTACGCCCGATATTGTGATGCTTGAACCTGTACGCCCGATCCTGTGATGCTTGAACATGTACGCCCGATACTGTGATGCTTGAACCTATACGCCCGACACTGTGATGCTTGAACCTGTACGCCCGATCCTGTGATGCTTGAACCTGTACGCCCGATACTGTGATGCTTGAACCTGTACGCCCGATACTGTGATGCTTGAACCTGTACGCCCGATCCTGTGTTGCTTGAACCTGTACGCCCGATCCTGTGTTGCTTGAACCTGTACGCCCGATCCTGTGTTGCTTGAACCTGTACGCCCGATACTGTGATGCTTGAACCTGTACGCCCGATACTGTGATGCTTGAACCTGTACGCCCGATACTGTGTTGCATGAACCTGTACGCCCGATACTGTGATGCTTGAACCTGTACGCCCGATCCTGTGTTGCTTGAACCTGTACGCCCGATACTGTGATGCTTGAACCTGTACGCCCGATACTGTGATGCTTGAACCTGTACGCCCGATACTGTGATGCTTGAACCTGTACGCCGATACTGTGATGCTTGAACCTGTACGCCCGATACTGTGATGCTTGAACCTGTACGCCCGATACTGTGATGCTTGAACCTGTACGCCCGATCCTGTGTTGCTTGAACCTGTACGCCCGATCCTGTGTTGCTTGAACCTGTACGCCCGATACTGTGATGCTTGAACCTGTACGCCCGATACTGTGATGCTTGAACCTGTACGCCCGATACTGTGATGCTTGAACCTGTACGCCCGATACTGTGTTGCTCGAACCTGTACGCCCGATACTGTGATGCTTGAACCTGTACGCCCGATACTGTGATGCTTGAACCTGTACGCCCGATACTGTGATGCTCGAACCTGTACGCCCGATACTGTGATGCTTGAACCTGTACGCCCGATACTGTGATGCTTGAACCTGTACGCCCGATACTGTGTTGCTTGAACCTGTACGCCCGATACTGTGATGCTTGAACCTGTACGCCCGATACTGTGATGCTTGAACCTGTACGCCCGATACTGTGGTGCTTGAACCTGAACGCCCGATACTGTGATGCTTGAACCTGTACGCCCGATACTGTGATGCTTGAACCTGTACGCCCGATCCTGTGATGCTTGAACCTGTACGCCCGATACTGTGATGCTTGAACCTGTACGCCCGATACTGTGATGCTTGAACATGTACGCCCGATAGTGTGATGCTTGAACCTATACGCCCGATACTGTGATGCTTGAACCTGTACGCCCGATCCTGTGATGCTTGAACCTGTACGCCCGATACTGTGATGCTTGAACCTGTACGCCCGATACTGTGATGCTTGAACCTGTACGCCCGATACTGTGATGCTTGAACCTGTACGCCCGATACTGTGATGCTTGAACCTGTACGCCCGATACTGTGTTGCTTGAACCTGTACGCCCGATACTGTGATGCTTGAACCTGTACGCCCGATACTGTGATGCTTGAACCTGTACGCCCGATACTGTGGTGCTTGAACCTGTACGCCCGATACTGTGATGCTTGAACCTGTACGCCCGATACTGTGATGCTTGAACCTGTACGCCCGATCCTGTGATGCTTGAACCTGTACGCCCGATACTGTGATGCTTGAACCTGTACGCCCGATACTGTGATGCTTGAACATGTACGCCCGATACTGTGATGCTTGAACCTGTACGCCCGATACTGTGATGCTTGAACCTGTACGCCCGATACTGTGATGCTTGAACCTGTACGCCCGATACTGTGATGCTTGATCCTGTACGCCCGATACTGTGTTGCTTGAACCTGTACGCCCGATACTGTGATGCTTGAACCTGTGCGCCCGATACTGTGTTGCTTGAACCTGTACGCCCGATCCTGTGATGCTTGAACCTGTACGCCCGATACTGTGATGCTTGAACCTGTACGCCCGATACTGTGTTGCTTGAACCTGTACGCCCGATCCTGTGATGCTTGAACCTGTACGCCCGATACTGTGATGCTTGAACCTGTACGCCCGATACTGTGATGCTTGAACCTGTACGCCCGATCCTGTGTTGCTTGAACCTGTACGCCCGATCCTGTGTTGCTTGAACCTGTACGCCCGATCCTGTGTTGCTTGAACCTGTACGCCCGATCCTGTGATGCTTGAACCTGTACGCCCGATACTGTGATGCTTGAACCTGTACGCCCGATACTGTGATGCTTGAACCTGTACGCCCGATACTGTGTTGCATGAACCTGTACGCCCGATACTGTGATGCTTGAACCTGTACGCCCGATACTGTGATGCTTGAACCTGTACGCCCGATACTGTGATGCTTGAACCTGTACGCCCGATACTGTGATGCTTGAACCTGTACGCCCGATACTGTGATGCTTGAACCTGTACGCCCGATACTGTGATGCTTGAACCTGTACGCCCGATACTGTGATGCTTGAACCTGTACGCCCGATACTGTGATGCTTGAACCTGTACGCCCGATCCTGTGTTGCTTGAACCTGTATGCCCGATACTGTGATGCTTGAACCTGTACGCCCGATCCTGTGTTGCTTGAACCTGTACGCCCGATACTGTGATGCTTGAACCTGTACGCCCGATACTGTGACGCTTGAACCAGTACGCCCGATCCTGTGATGCTTGAACCTGTACACCCGATACTGTGATGCTTGAACCTGTATACCCGATACTGTGATGCTTGAACCTGTACACCCGATACTGTGATGCTCGAACCTGTACGCCCGATCCTGTGATGCTTGAACCTGTACGCCCGATACTGTGATGCTTGAACCTGTACGCCCGATACTGTGATGCTTGAACCTGTATGACCGATACTGTGATGCTTGAACCTGTACGCCCGATACTGTGATGCTTGAACCTGTACGCCCGATACTGTGATGCTTGAACCTGTATACCCGATACTGTGATGCTTGAACCTGTACGCCCGATACTGTGATGCTTGAACCTGTACGCCCGATACTGTGATGCTTGAACCTGTACACCCGATACTGTGATGCTTGAACCTGTACGCCCGATACTGTGATGCTTGAACCTGTATGACCGATACTGTGATGCTTGAACCTGTACGCCCGATACTGTGATGCTTGAACCTGTATACCCGATACTGTGATGCTTGAACCTGTATACCCGATACTGTGATGCTTGAACCTGTACGCCCGATACTGTGATGCTTGAACCTGTACGCCCGATACTGTGATGCTTGAACCTGTACGCCCGATACTGTGATGCTTGAACCAGTACGCCCGATACTGTGATGCTTGAACCAGTACGCCCGATACTGTGATGCTTGAACCTGTACGCCCGATACTGTGATGCTTGAACCTGTACGCCCGATACTGTGATGCTTGAACCTGTACGCCCGACCGATCCTGTGATGCTTAAACCTGTACGCCCGATACTGTGATGCTTGAACCTGTACGCCCGATACTGTGATGCTTGAACCTGTACGCCCGATACTGTGATGCTTGAACCTGTATGACCGATACTGTGATGCTTGAACCTGTACGCCCGATACTGGATGCTTGAACCTGTACGCCCGATACTGTGATGCTTGAACCTGTACGCCCGATACTGTGATGCTTGAACCTGTACGCCCGAAACTGTGATGCTTGAACCTGTACGCCCGATACTGTGATGCTTGAACCTGTACGCCCGATCATGTGATGCTTGGACCTGTACGCCCGATACTGTGATGCTTGAACCTGTACGCCCGATACTGTGATGCTTGAACCAGTACGCCCGATACTGTGATGCTTGAACCAGTACGCCCGATACTGTGATGCTTGAACCTGTACGCCCGATACTGTGATGCTTGAACCTGTACGCCCGATACTGTGATGCTTGAACCTGTACGCCCGACCGATCCTGTGATGCTTGAACCTGTACGCCCGATACTGTGATGCTTGAACCTATATACCCGATACTGTGATGCTTGAACCAGTACGCCCGATACTGTGATACTTGAACCTGTACGCCCGATCATGTGATGCTTGAACCTGTACGCCCGATACTGTGATGCTTGAACCTGTACACCCGATACTGTGATGCTCGAACCTGTACGCCCGATCCTGTGATGCTTGAACCTGTACGCCCGATACTGTGATGCTTGAACCTGTACGCCCGATACTGTGATGCTTGAACCTGTATGACCGATACTGTGATGCTTGAACCTGTACGCCCGATACTGTGATGCTTGAACCTGTACGCCCGATACTGTGATGCTTGAACCTGTATACCCGATACTGTGATGCTTGAACCTGTACGCCCGATACTGTGATGCTTGAACCTGTATGACCGATACTGTGATGCTTGAACCTGTACGCCCGATACTGTGATGCTTGAACCTGTACGCCCGATACTGTGATGCTTGAACCTGTATACCCGATCCTGTGATGCTTGAACCTATACGCCCGATACTGTGATGCTTGAACCTGTACGCCCGATACTGTGATGCTTGAACCTGTACACCCGATACTGTGATGCTTGAACCTGTACGCCCGATACTGTGATGCTTGAACCTGTATGACCGATACTGTGATGCTTGAACCTGTACGCCCGATACTGTGATGCTTGATCCTGTATACCCGATACTGTGATGCTTGATCCTGTACGCCCGATACTGTGATGCTTGAACCTGTACGCCCGATACTGTGATGCTTGAACCTGTACGCCCGATACTGTGATGCTTGAACCTGTATGACCGATACTGTGATGCTTGAACCTGTATGACCGATACTGTGATGCTTGAACCTGTACGCCCGATACTGTGATGCTTGAACCTGTACGCCCGATACTGTGATGCTTGAACCTGTATGACCGATACTGTGATGCTTGAACCTGTACGCCCGATACTGGATGCTTGAACCTGTACGCCCGATACTGGATGCTTGAACCTGTACGCCCGATACTGTGATGCTTGAACCTGTACGCCCGAAACTGTGATGCTTGAACCTGTACGCCCGATACTGTGATGCTTGAACCTGTACGCCCGATCATGTGATGCTTGAACCTGTACGCCCGATCATGTGATGCTTGAACCTGTACGCCCGATACTGTGATGCTTGAACCTGTACGCCCGATACTGTGATGCTTGAACCAGTACGCCCGATACTGTGATGCTTGAACCTGTACGCCCGATACTGTGATACTTGAACCTGTACGCCCGATACTGTGATGCTTGAACCTGTACGCCCGACCGATCCTGTGATGCTTGAACCTGTACGCCCGATACTGTGATGCTTGAACCTGTATACCCGATACTGTGATGCTTGAACCAGTACGCCCGATACTGTGATACTTGAACCTGTACGCCCGATCATGTGATGCTTGAACCTGTACGCCCGATACTGTGATGCTTGAACCTGTACGCCCGATACTGTGATGCTTGAACCTGTACGCCCGATCATGTGATGCTTGAACCTGTACGCCCGATACTGTGATGCTTGAACCTGTACACCCGATACTGTGATGCTTGAACCTGTACGCCCGATCCTGTGATGCTTGAACCTGTACGCCCGATACTGTGATGCTTGAACCTATACGCCCGATACTGTGATGCTTGAACCTGTACGCCCGATACTGTGATGCTTGAACCTGTACGCCCGATCATGTGATGCTTGAACCTGTACGCCCGATACTGTGATACTTGAACCTGTACGCCCGATACTGTGATGCTTGAACCTGTACGCCCGATACTGTGTTGCTTGAACCTGTACGCCCGATACTGTGATGCTTGAACCTATACGCCCGATACTGTGTTGCTTGAACCTGTACGCCCGATCCTGTGATGCTTGAACCTGTACGCCCGATACTGTGATGCTTGAACCTGTACGCCCGATACTGTGATGCTTGAACCTGTACGCCCGATACTGTGATGCTTGAACCTGTACGCCCGATACTGTGATGCTCGAACCTGTACGCCCCCCGATACTGTGATGCTTGAACCTGTACGTCCGACCGATCCTGTGATGCTTGAACCTGTACGCCCGATCCTGTGATGCTTGAACCTGTACGCCCGATACTGTGTTGCACGAACCTGTACGCCCGATACTGTGATGCTTGAACCTGTACGCCCGATACTGTGATGCTTGAACCTGTACGCCCGATACTGTGTTGCTTGAACCTGTACGCCCGATACTGTGTTGCTTGAACCTGTATGCCCGATACTGTGATGCTCGAACCTATACGCCCGATACTGTGATGCTTGAACCTGTACGCCCGACCGATCCTGTGATGCTTGAACCTGTACGCCCGATCCTGTGATGCTTGAACCTGTACGCCCGATACTGTGATGCTTGAACCTGTACGCCCGATACTGTGTTGCTCGAACCTGTACGCCCGATACTGTGATGCTTGAACCTGTACGCCCGATACTGTGATGCTTGAACTTGTACGCCCGATACTGTGATGCTCGAACCTGTACGCCCGATACTGTGATGCTTGAACCTGTACGCCCGATACTGTGATGCTTGAACCTGTACGCCCGATACTGTGTTGCTTGAACTTGTACGCCCGATACTGTGATGCTTGAACCTGTACGCCCGATACTGTGATGCTTGAACCTGTACGCCCGATACTGTGGTGCTTGAACCTGTACGCCCGATACTGTGATGCTTGAACCTGTACGCCCGATACTGTGGTGCTTGAACCTGTACGCCCGATCCTGTGATGCTTGAACCTGTACGCCCGATACTGTGATGCTTGAACCTGTACGCCCGATACTGTGATGCTTGAACCTGTACGCCCGATATTGTGATGCTTGAACCTGTACGCCCGATCCTGTGATGCTTGAACATGTACGCCCGATACTGTGATGCTTGAACCTATACGCCCGATACTGTGATGCTTGAACCTGTACGCCCGATCCTGTGATGCTTGAACCTGTACGCCCGATACTGTGATGCTTGAACCTGTACGCCCGATACTGTGATGCTTGAACCTGTACGCCCGACACTGTGATGCTTGAACCTGTACGCCCGATACTGTGATGCTTGAACCTGTACGCCCGATACTGTGATGCTTGAACCTGTACGCCCGATACTGTGATGCTCGAACCTGTACGCCCGATACTGTGATACTTGAACCTGTACGCCCGATACTGTGATGCTTGAACCTGTACGCCCGATACTGTGATGCTTGAACCTGTACACCCGATACTGTGATGCTTGACCTGTACGCCCGATACTGTGATGCTTGAACCTGTACACCCGATACTGTGATGCTCGAACCTGTACGCCCGATACTGTGATGCTTGAACCTGTACGCCCGATAATGTGATGCTTGAACCTGTACACCCGATACTGTGATGCTTGAACCTGTACACCCGATACTGTGTTGCTTGAACCTGTACGCCCGATACTGTGATGCTTGAACCTGTACACCCGATACTGTGATGCTCGAACCTGTACGCCCGATACTGTGATGCTTGAACCTGTACGCCCGATACTGTGATGCTTGAACCTGTACGCCCGATACTGTGTTGCTTGAACCTGTACGCCCGATACTGTGATGCTTGAACCTGTACGCCCGATACTGTGATGCTTGAACCTGTACGCCCGATACTGTGTTGCTTGAACCTGTACGCCCGATACTGTGATGCTTGAACCTATACGCCCGATACTGTGTTGCTTGAACCTGTACGCCCGATCCTGTGATGCTTGAACCTGTACGCCCGATACTGTGATGCTTGAACCTGTACGCCCGATACTGTGATGCTTGAACCTGTACGCCCGATATTGTGATGCTTGAACCTGTACGCCCGATCCTGTGATGCTTGAACATGTACGCCCGATACTGTGATGATTGAACCTATACGCCCGATACTGTGATGCTTGAACCTGTACGCCCGATCCTGTGATGCTTGAACCTGTACGCCCGATACTGTGATGCTTGAACCTGTACGCCCGATACTGTGATGCTTGAACCTGTACGCCCGATCCTGTGTTGCTTGAACCTGTACGCCCGATCATGTTTTGCTTGAACCTGTACGCCCGATCCTGTGTTGCTTGAACCTGTACGCCCGATCCTGTGATGCTCGAACCTGTACGCCCGATACTGTGATGCTTGAACCTGTACGCCCGATACTGTGATGCTTGAACCTGTACGCCCGATACTGTGTTGCATGAACCTGTACGCCCGATACTGTGATGCTTGAACCTGTACGCCCGATCCTGTGTTGCTTGAACCTGTACGCCCGATACTGTGATGCTTGAACCTGTACGCCCGATACTGTGATGCTTGAACCTGTACGCCCGACCGATCATGTGTTGCTTGAACCTGTACGCCCGATACTGTGATGCTTGAACCTGTACGCCCGATACTGTGATGCTTGAACCTGTACGCCCGATACTGTGATGCTTGAACCTGTACGCCCGATACTGTGATGCTTGAACCTGTACGCCCGATACTGTGATGCTTGAACCTGTACGCCCGATACTGTGATGCTTGAACCTGTACGCCCGATACTGTGATGCTTGAACCTGTACGCCCGATACTGTGATGCTTGAACCTGTACGCCCGATACTGTGATGCTTGAACCTGTACGCCCGATCCTGTGATGCTTGAACCTGTACGCCCGATACTGTGATGCTTGAACCTGTACGCCCGATACTGTGATGCTTGAACCTGTACGCCCGATACTGTGATGCTCGAACCTGTACGCCCGATCATGTGATGCTTGAACCTGTACGCCCGATACTGTGATGCTTGAACCTGTACGCCCGATACTGTGATGCTTGAACCTGTACGCCCGATCCTGTGATGCTTGAACCTGTACGCCCGATCCTGTGATGCTTGATCCTGTACGCCCGATACTGTGATGCTTGAACCTATACGCCCGATACTGTGATGCTTGAACCTGTACACCCGATCATGTGATGCTCGAACCTGTACGCCCGATACTGTGATGCTCGAACCTGTACGCCCGATCCCGTGATAATTGAACCTGTACGCCCGATACTGTGATGCTTGAACCTGTACGCCCGATCCTGTGATGCTTGAACCTGTACGCCCGATACTGTGATACTTGAACCTGTACGCCCGATACTGTGATGCTTGAAGCTGTATGCTCGATCCCGTGATGCTTGAACCTGTACGCCCGATACTGTGATGCTTGAACCTGTACGCCCGATCATGTGATGCTTGAACCTGTACGCCCGATCATGTGATGCTTGAACCTGTACGCCCGATCATGTGATGCTTGAACCTGTACGCCCGATCCTGTGTTGCTTGAACCTGTACGCCCGATCCTGTGATGCTCGAACCTGTACGCCCGATCCTGTGATGCTCGAACCTGTACGCCCGATAATGTGATGCTTGAACCTGTACGCCCGATACTGTGATGCTTGAACCTGTACGCCCGATACTGTGATGCTTGAACCTGTACGCCCGATACTGTGATGCTTGAACCTGTACGCCCGATACTGTGTTGCTTGAACCTGTACGCCCGATACTGTGATGCTTGAACCTGTACGCCCGATAATGTGATGCTTGAACCTGTACACCCGATACTGTGATGCTCGAACCTGTACGCCCGATACTGTGATGCTTGAACCTGTACGCCCGATCCTGTGTTGCTTGAACCTGTACGCCCGATAATGTGATGCTTGAACCTGTACACCCGATACTGTGTTGCTTGAACCTGTACGCCCGATACTGTGATGCTTGAACCTGTACGCCCGATACTATGATGCTTGAACCTGTACGCCCGATCCTGTGATGCTTGAACCTGTACAACCGATCCTGTGATGCTTGAACCTGTACGCCCGATAATGTGATGCTTGAACCTGTACACCCGATACTGTGATGCTCGAACCTGTACGCCCGATACTGTGATGCTTGAACCTGTACGCCCGATCCTGTGTTGCTTGAACCTGTACGCCCGATAATGTGATGCTTGAACCTGTACACCCGATACTGTGTTGCTTGAACCTGTACGCCCGATACCGTGTTGCTTGAACCTGTACGCCCGATACTGTGATGCTTGAACCTGTACGCCCGATACTATGATGCTTGAACCTGTACGCCCGATACTGTGATGCTTGAACCTGTACGCCCGATCCTGTGATGCTTGAACCTGTACGCCCGATCCTGTGATGCTTGAACCTGTACGCCCGATACTGTGATGCTTGAACCTGTACGCCCGACCGATCCTGTGATGCTTGAACCTGTACGCCCGATACTGTGATGCTTGAACCTGTACGCCCGATAATGTGATGCTTGAACCTGTACGCCCGATACTGTGATGCTTGAACCTGTACGCCCGATCCTGTGATGCTTGAACCTGTACGCCCGATACTGTGATGCTTGAACCTGTACGCCCGATACTGTGATACTTGAACCTGTACGCCCGATCCTGTGATGCTTGAACCTGTACGCCCGATACTGTGATGCTTGAACCTGTACGCCCGATACTGTGATGCTTGAACCTGTACGCCCGATACTGTGATGCTTGAACCTGTACGCCCGATACTGTGATGCTCGAACCTGTACGCCCCCCGATACTGTGATGCTTGAACCTGTACGTCCGACCGATCCTGTGATGCTTGAACCTGTACGCCCGATCCTGTGATGCTTGAACCTGTACGCCCGATACTGTGTTGCACGAACCTGTACGCCCGATACTGTGATGCTTGAACCTGTACGCCCGATACTGTGATGCTTGAACCTGTACGCCCGATACTGTGTTGCTTGAACCTGTACGCCCGATACTGTGTTGCTTGAACCTGTATGCCCGATACTGTGATGCTCGAACCTGTACGCCCGATACTGTGATGCTTGAACCTGTACGCCCGACCGATCCTGTGATGCTTGAACCTGTACGCCCGATCCTGTGATGCTTGAACCTGTACGCCCGATACTGTGATGCTTGAACCTGTACGCCCGATACTGTGTTGCTCGAACCTGTACGCCCGATACTGTGATGCTTGAACCTGTACGCCCGATACTGTGATGCTTGAACTTGTACGCCCGATACTGTGATGCTCGAACCTGTACGCCCGATACTGTGATGCTTGAACCTGTACGCCCGATACTGTGATGCTTGAACCTGTACGCCCGATACTGTGTTGCTTGAACTTGTACGCCCGATACTGTGATGCTTGAACCTGTACGCCCGATACTGTGATGCTTGAACCTGTACGCCCGATACTGTGGTGCTTGAACCTGTACGCCCGATACTGTGATGCTTGAACCTGTACGCCCGATACTGTGGTGCTTGAACCTGTACGCCCGATCCTGTGATGCTTGAACCTGTACGCCCGATACTGTGATGCTTGAACCTGTACGCCCGATACTGTGATGCTTGAACCTGTACGCCCGATATTGTGATGCTTGAACCTGTACGCCCGATCCTGTGATGCTTGAACATGTACGCCCGATACTGTGATGCTTGAACCTATACGCCCGATACTGTGATGCTTGAACCTGTACGCCCGATCCTGTGATGCTTGAACCTGTACGCCCGATACTGTGATGCTTGAACCTGTACGCCCGATACTGTGATGCTTGAACCTGTACGCCCGACACTGTGATGCTTGAACCTGTACGCCCGATACTGTGATGCTTGAACCTGTACGCCCGATACTGTGATGCTTGAACCTGTACGCCCGATACTGTGATGCTCGAACCTGTACGCCCGATACTGTGATACTTGAACCTGTACGCCCGATACTGTGATGCTTGAACCTGTACGCCCGATACTGTGATGCTTGAACCTGTACACCCGATACTGTGATGCTTGACCTGTACGCCCGATACTGTGATGCTTGAACCTATACACCCGATACTGTGATGCTCGAACCTGTACGCCCGATACTGTGATGCTTGAACCTGTACGCCCGATAATGTGATGCTTGAACCTGTACACCCGATACTGTGATGCTTGAACCTGTACACCCGATACTGTGTTGCTTGAACCTGTACGCCCGATACTGTGATGCTTGAACCTGTACACCCGATACTGTGATGCTCGAACCTGTACGCCCGATACTGTGATGCTTGAACCTGTACGCCCGATACTGTGATGCTTGAACCTGTACGCCCGATACTGTGTTGCTTGAACCTGTACGCCCGATACTGTGATGCTTGAACCTGTACGCCCGATACTGTGATGCTTGAACCTGTACGCCCGATACTGTGTTGCTTGAACCTGTACGCCCGATACTGTGATGCTTGAACCTGTACGCCCGATACTGTGTTGCTTGAACCTGTACGCCCGATCCTGTGATGCTTGAACCTGTACGCCCGATACTGTGATGCTTGAACCTGTACGCCCGATACTGTGATGCTTGAACCTGTACGCCCGATATTGTGATGCTTGAACCTGTACGCCCGATCCTGTGATGCTTGAACATGTACGCCCGATACTGTGATGCTTGAACCTATACGCCCGATACTGTGATGCTTGAACCTGTACGCCCGATCCTGTGATGCTTGAACCTGTACGCCCGATACTGTGATGCTTGAACCTGTACGCCCGATACTGTGATGCTTGAACCTGTACGCCCGATCCTGTGTTGCTTGAACCTGTACGCCCGATCATGTTTTGCTTGAACCTGTACGCCCGATCCTGTGTTGCTTGAACCTGTACGCCCGATCCTGTGATGATTGAACCTGTACGCCCGATACTGTGATGCTTGAACCTGTACGCCCGATACTGTGATGCTTGAACCTGTACGCCCGATACTGTGTTGCATGAACCTGTACGCCCGATACTGTGATGCTTGAACCTGTACGCCCGATCCTGTGTTGCTTGAACCTGTACGCCCGATACTGTGATGCTTGACCCTGTACGCCCGATACTGTGATGCTTGAACCTGTACGCCCGATACTGTGATGCTTGAACCTGTACGCCCGATACTGTGATGCTTGAACCTGTACGCCCGATACTGTGATGCTTGAACCTGTACGCCCGATACTGTGATGCTTGAACCTGTACGCCCGATCCTGTGTTGCTTGAACCTGTACGCCCGATACTGTGATGCTTGAACCTGTACGCCCGATACTGTGATGCTTGAACCTGTACGCCCGATATTGTGATGCTTGAACCTGTACGCCCGATCCTGTGATGCTTGAACATGTACGCCCGATACTGTGATGCTTGAACCTATACGCCCGATACTGTGATGCTTGAACCTGTACGCCCGATCCTGTGATGCTTGAACCTGTACGCCCGATACTGTGATGCTTGAACCTGTACGCCCGATACTGTGATGCTTGAACCTGTACGCCCGACACTGTGATGCTTGAACCTGTACGCCCGATACTGTGATGCTTGAACCTGTACGCCCGATACTGTGATGCTTGAACCTGTACGCCCGATACTGTGATGCTCGAACCTGTACGCCCGATACTGTGATACTTGAACCTGTACGCCCGATACTGTGATGCTTGAACCTGTACGCCCGATACTGTGATGCTTGAACCTGTACACCCGATACTGTGATGCTTGACCTGTACGCCCGATACTGTGATGCTTGAACCTGTACACCCGATACTGTGATGCTCGAACCTGTACGCCCGATACTGTGATGCTTGAACCTGTACGCCCGATAATGTGATGCTTGAACCTGTACACCCGATACTGTGATGCTTGAACCTGTACACCCGATACTGTGTTGCTTGAACCTGTACGCCCGATACTGTGATGCTTGAACCTGTACACCCGATACTGTGATGCTCGAACCTGTACGCCCGATACTGTGATGCTTGAACCTGTACGCCCGATACTGTGATGCTTGAACCTGTACGCCCGATACTGTGTTGCTTGAACCTGTACGCCCGATACTGTGATGCTTGAACCTGTACGCCCGATACTGTGATGCTTGAACCTGTACGCCCGATACTGTGTTGCTTGAACCTGTACGCCCGATACTGTGATGCTTGAACCTGTACGCCCGATACTGTGTTGCTTGAACCTGTACGCCCGATCCTGTGATGCTTGAACCTGTACGCCCGATACTGTGATGCTTGAACCTGTACGCCCGATACTGTGATGCTTGAACCTGTACGCCCGATATTGTGATGCTTGAACCTGTACGCCCGATCCTGTGATGCTTGAACATGTACGCCCGATACTGTGATGCTTGAACCTATACGCCCGATACTGTGATGCTTGAACCTGTACGCCCGATCCTGTGATGCTTGAACCTGTACGCCCGATACTGTGATGCTTGAACCTGTACGCCCGATACTGTGATGCTTGAACCTGTACGCCCGATCCTGTGTTGCTTGAACCTGTACGCCCGATCATGTTTTGCTTGAACCTGTACGCCCGATCCTGTGTTGCTTGAACCTGTACGCCCGATCCTGTGATGCTTGAACCTGTACGCCCGATACTGTGATGCTTGAACCTGTACGCCCGATACTGTGATGCTTGAACCTGTACGCCCGATACTGTGTTGCATGAACCTGTACGCCCGATACTGTGATGCTTGAACCTGTACGCCCGATCCTGTGTTGCTTGAACCTGTACGCCCGATACTGTGATGCTTGAACCTGTACGCCCGATACTGTGATGCTTGAACCTGTACGCCCGATACTGTGATGCTTGAACCTGTACGCCCGATACTGTGATGCTTGAACCTGTACGCCCGATACTGTGATGCTTGAATCTGTACGCCCGATACTGTGATGCTTGAACCTGTACGCCCGATCCTGTGTTGCTTGAACCTGTACGCCCGATCCTGTGTTGCTTGAACCTGTACGCCCGATACTGTGATGCTTGAACCTGTACGCCCGATACTGTGATGCTTGAACCTGTACGCCCGATACTGTGATGCTTGAACCTGTACGCCCGATACTGTGTTGCTCGAACCTGTACGCCCGATACTGTGATGCTTGAACCTGTACGCCCGATACTGTGATGCTTGAACCTGTACGCCCGATACTGTGATGCTCGAACATGTACGCCCGATACTGTGATGCTTGAACATGTACGCCCGATACTGTGATGCTTGAACCTGTACGCCCGATACTGTGTTGCTTGAACCTGTACGCCCGATACTGTGATGCTTGAACCTGTACGCCCGATACTGTGATGCTTGAACCAGTACGCCCGATACTGTGGTGCTTGAACCTGTACGCCCGATAATGTGATGCTTGAACCTGTACGCCCGATACTGTGATACTTGAACCTGTACGCCCGATCCTGTGATGCTTGAACCTGTACGCCCGATACTGTGATGCTTGAACCTGTACGCCCGATACTGTGATGCTTGAACCTGTACGCCCGATATTGTGATGCTTGAACCTGTACGCCCGATCCTGTGATGCTTAAACATGTACGCCCGATACTGTGATGCTTGAACCTATACGCCCGATACTGTGATGCTTGAACCTGTACGCCCGATCCTGTGATGCTTGAACCTGTACGCCCGATACTGTGATGCTTGAACCTGTACACCCGATACTGTGTAGCTTGAACCTGTACGCCCGATACTGTGTTGCTTGAACCTGTACGCCCGATACTGTGATGCTTGAACCTGTACGCCCGATACTATGATGCTTGAACCTGTACGCCCGATACTGTGATGCTTGAACCTGTACGCCCGATCCTGTGATGCTTGAACCTGTACGCCCGATCCTGTGATGCTTGAACCTGTACGCCCGATCCTGTGATGCTTGAACCTGTACGCCCGATACTGTGATGCTTGAACCTGTACGCCCGATACTGTGTTGCTCGAACCTGTACGCCCGATACTGTGATGCTTGAACCTGTACGCCCGATACTGTGATGCTTGAACCTGTACGCCCGATAATGTGATGCTTGAACCTGTACGCCCGATACTGTGATGCTTGAACCTGTACGCCCGATCCTGTGATGCTTGAACCTGTACGCCCGATACTGTGATGCTTGAACCTGTACGCCCGATACTGTGATACTTGAACCTGTACGCCCGATCCTGTGATGCTTGAACCTGTACGCCCGATACTGTGATGCTTGAACCTGTACGCCCGATACTGTGATGATTGAACCTGTACGCCCGATACTGTGATGCTTGAACCTGTACGCCCGATACTGTGATGCTCGAACCTGTACGCCCCCCGATACTGTGATGCTTGAACCTGTACGTCCGACCGATCCTGTGATGCTTGAACCTGTACGCCCGATCCTGTGATGCTTGAACCTGTACGCCCGATACTGTGTTGCACGAACCTGTACGCCCGATCCTGTGATGCTTGAACCTGTACGCCCGATACTGTGATGCTTGAACCTGTACGCCCGATTGTGTGATGCTCGAACCTGTACGCCCGATACTGTGTTGCTTGAACCTGTATGCCCGATTGTGTGATGCTCGAACCTGTACGCCCGATACTGTGATGCTTGAACCTGTACGCCCGACCGATCCTGTGATGCTAGAACCTGTACGCCCGACCGATCCTGTGATGCTAGAACCTGTACGCCCGATCATGTGATGCTTGAACCTGTACGCCCGATACTGTGATGCTTGAACCTGTACGCCCGATACTGTGTTGCTCGAACCTGTACGCCCGATACTGTGATGCTTGAACCTGTACGCCCGATACTGTGATGCTTGAACCTGTACGCCCGATACTGTGATGCTCGAACCTGTACGCCCGATACTGTGATGCTTGAACCTGTACGCCCGATACTGTGATGCTTGAACCTGTACGCCCGATACTGTGTTGCTTGAACCTGTACGCCCGATACTGTGATGCTTGAACCTGTACGCCCGATACTGTGATGCTTGAACCTGTACGCCCGATACTGTGGTGCTTGAACCTGTACGCCCGATACTGCGATGCTTGAACCTGTACGCCCGATACTGTGATGCTTGAACCTGTACGCCCGATCCTGTGATGCTTGAACCTGTACGCCCGATACTGTGATGCTTGAACCTGTACGCCCGATACTGTGATGCTTGAACCTGTACGCCCGATATTGTGATGCTTGAACCTGTACGCCCGATCCTGTGATGCTTGAACATGTACGCCCGATACTGTGATGCTTGAACCTATACGCCCGATCCTGTGATGTTTGAACCTGTACGCCCGATACTGTGATGCTTGAACCTGTACGCCCGATACTGTGATGCTTGAACCTGTACGCCCGATACTGTGATGCTTGAACCTGTACGCCCGATACTGTGATGCTTGAACCTGTACGCCCGATACTGTGATGCTCGAACCTGTACGCCCGATACTGTGATGCTCGAACCTGTACGCCCGATACTGTGATGCTTGAACCTGTACGCCCGATACTGTGATGCTTGAACCTGTACGCCCGATACTGTGATGCTTGAACCTGTACACCCGATACTGTGATGCTTGACCTGTACGCCCGATACTGTGATGCTTGAACCTGTACACCCGATACTGTGATGCTCGAACCTGTACGCCCGATACTGTGATGCTTGAACCTGTACGCCCGATAATGTGATGCTTGAACCTGTACACCCGATACTGTGATGCTTGAACCTGTACACCCGATACTGTGTTGCTTGAACCTGTACGCCCGATACTGTGATGCTTGAACCTGTACACCCGATACTGTGATGCTCGAACCCGTACGCCCGATACTGTGATGCTTGAACCTGTACGCCCGATACTGTGATGCTTGAACCTGTACGCCCGATACTGTGTTGCTTGAACCTGTACGCCCGATACTGTGATGCTTGAACCTGTACGCCCGATACTGTGATGCTTGAACCTGTACGCCCGATACTGTGTTGCTTGAACCTGTACGCCCGATACTGTGATGCTTGAACCTGTACGCCCGATACTGTGTTGATTGAACCTGTACGCCCGATCCTGTGATGCTTGAACCTGTACGCCCGATACTGTGATGCTTGAACCTGTACGCCCGATACTGTGATGCTTGAACCTGTACGCCCGATATTGTGATGCTTGAACCTGTACGCCCGATCCTGTGATGCTTGAACATGTACGCCCGATACTGTGATGCTTGAACCTATACGCCCGACACTGTGATGCTTGAACCTGTACGCCCGATCCTGTGATGCTTGAACCTGTACGCCCGATACTGTGATGCTTGAACCTGTACGCCCGATACTGTGATGCTTGAACCTGTACGCCCGATCCTGTGTTGCTTGAACCTGTACGCCCGATCCTGTGTTGCTTGAACCTGTACGCCCGATCCTGTGTTGCTTGAACCTGTACGCCCGATACTGTGATGCTTGAACCTGTACGCCCGATACTGTGATGCTTGAACCTGTACGCCCGATACTGTGTTGCATGAACCTGTACGCCCGATACTGTGATGCTTGAACCTGTACGCCCGATCCTGTGTTGCTTGAACCTGTACGCCCGATACTGTGATGCTTGAACCTGTACGCCCGATACTGTGATGCTTGAACCTGTACGCCCGATACTGTGATGCTTGAACCTGTACGCCGATACTGTGATGCTTGAACCTGTACGCCCGATACTGTGATGCTTGAACCTGTACGCCCGATACTGTGATGCTTGAACCTGTACGCCCGATCCTGTGTTGCTTGAACCTGTACGCCCGATCCTGTGTTGCTTGAACCTGTACGCCCGATACTGTGATGCTTGAACCTGTACGCCCGATACTGTGATGCTTGAACCTGTACGCCCGATACTGTGATGCTTGAACCTGTACGCCCGATACTGTGTTGCTCGAACCTGTACGCCCGATACTGTGATGCTTGAACCTGTACGCCCGATACTGTGATGCTTGAACCTGTACGCCCGATACTGTGATGCTCGAACCTGTACGCCCGATACTGTGATGCTTGAACCTGTACGCCCGATACTGTGATGCTTGAACCTGTACGCCCGATACTGTGTTGCTTGAACCTGTACGCCCGATACTGTGATGCTTGAACCTGTACGCCCGATACTGTGATGCTTGAACCTGTACGCCCGATACTGTGGTGCTTGAACCTGAACGCCCGATACTGTGATGCTTGAACCTGTACGCCCGATACTGTGATGCTTGAACCTGTACGCCCGATCCTGTGATGCTTGAACCTGTACGCCCGATACTGTGATGCTTGAACCTGTACGCCCGATACTGTGATGCTTGAACATGTACGCCCGATAGTGTGATGCTTGAACCTATACGCCCGATACTGTGATGCTTGAACCTGTACGCCCGATCCTGTGATGCTTGAACCTGTACGCCCGATACTGTGATGCTTGAACCTGTACGCCCGATACTGTGATGCTTGAACCTGTACGCCCGATACTGTGATGCTTGAACCTGTACGCCCGATACTGTGATGCTTGAACCTGTACGCCCGATACTGTGTTGCTTGAACCTGTACGCCCGATACTGTGATGCTTGAACCTGTACGCCCGATACTGTGATGCTTGAACCTGTACGCCCGATACTGTGGTGCTTGAACCTGTACGCCCGATACTGTGATGCTTGAACCTGTACGCCCGATACTGTGATGCTTGAACCTGTACGCCCGATCCTGTGATGCTTGAACCTGTACGCCCGATACTGTGATGCTTGAACCTGTACGCCCGATACTGTGATGCTTGAACATGTACGCCCGATACTGTGATGCTTGAACCTGTACGCCCGATACTGTGATGCTTGAACCTGTACGCCCGATACTGTGATGCTTGAACCTGTACGCCCGATACTGTGATGCTTGATCCTGTACGCCCGATACTGTGTTGCTTGAACCTGTACGCCCGATACTGTGATGCTTGAACCTGTGCGCCCGATACTGTGTTGCTTGAACCTGTACGCCCGATCCTGTGATGCTTGAACCTGTACGCCCGATACTGTGATGCTTGAACCTGTACGCCCGATACTGTGTTGCTTGAACCTGTACGCCCGATCCTGTGATGCTTGAACCTGTACGCCCGATACTGTGATGCTTGAACCTGTACGCCCGATACTGTGATGCTTGAACCTGTACGCCCGATCCTGTGTTGCTTGAACCTGTACGCCCGATCCTGTGTTGCTTGAACCTGTACGCCCGATCCTGTGTTGCTTGAACCTGTACGCCCGATCCTGTGATGCTTGAACCTGTACGCCCGATACTGTGATGCTTGAACCTGTACGCCCGATACTGTGATGCTTGAACCTGTACGCCCGATACTGTGTTGCATGAACCTGTACGCCCGATACTGTGATGCTTGAACCTGTACGCCCGATACTGTGATGCTTGAACCTGTACGCCCGATACTGTGATGCTTGAACCTGTACGCCCGATACTGTGATGCTTGAACCTGTACGCCCGATACTGTGATGCTTGAACCTGTACGCCCGATACTGTGATGCTTGAACCTGTACGCCCGATACTGTGATGCTTGAACCTGTACGCCCGATACTGTGATGCTTGAACCTGTACGCCCGATCCTGTGTTGCTTGAACCTGTATGCCCGATACTGTGATGCTTGAACCTGTACGCCCGATCCTGTGTTGCTTGAACCTGTACGCCCGATACTGTGATGCTTGAACCTGTACGCCCGATACTGTGACGCTTGAACCAGTACGCCCGATCCTGTGATGCTTGAACCTGTACACCCGATACTGTGATGCTTGAACCTGTATACCCGATACTGTGATGCTTGAACCTGTACACCCGATACTGTGATGCTCGAACCTGTACGCCCGATCCTGTGATGCTTGAACCTGTACGCCCGATACTGTGATGCTTGAACCTGTACGCCCGATACTGTGATGCTTGAACCTGTATGACCGATACTGTGATGCTTGAACCTGTACGCCCGATACTGTGATGCTTGAACCTGTACGCCCGATACTGTGATGCTTGAACCTGTATACCCGATACTGTGATGCTTGAACCTGTACGCCCGATACTGTGATGCTTGAACCTGTACGCCCGATACTGTGATGCTTGAACCTGTACACCCGATACTGTGATGCTTGAACCTGTACGCCCGATACTGTGATGCTTGAACCTGTATGACCGATACTGTGATGCTTGAACCTGTACGCCCGATACTGTGATGCTTGAACCTGTATACCCGATACTGTGATGCTTGAACCTGTATACCCGATACTGTGATGCTTGAACCTGTACGCCCGATACTGTGATGCTTGAACCTGTACGCCCGATACTGTGATGCTTGAACCTGTACGCCCGATACTGTGATGCTTGAACCAGTACGCCCGATACTGTGATGCTTGAACCAGTACGCCCGATACTGTGATGCTTGAACCTGTACGCCCGATACTGTGATGCTTGAACCTGTACGCCCGATACTGTGATGCTTGAACCTGTACGCCCGACCGATCCTGTGATGCTTAAACCTGTACGCCCGATACTGTGATGCTTGAACCTGTACGCCCGATACTGTGATGCTTGAACCTGTACGCCCGATACTGTGATGCTTGAACCTGTATGACCGATACTGTGATGCTTGAACCTGTACGCCCGATACTGGATGCTTGAACCTGTACGCCCGATACTGTGATGCTTGAACCTGTACGCCCGATACTGTGATGCTTGAACCTGTACGCCCGAAACTGTGATGCTTGAACCTGTACGCCCGATACTGTGATGCTTGAACCTGTACGCCCGATCATGTGATGCTTGGACCTGTACGCCCGATACTGTGATGCTTGAACCTGTACGCCCGATACTGTGATGCTTGAACCAGTACGCCCGATACTGTGATGCTTGAACCAGTACGCCCGATACTGTGATGCTTGAACCTGTACGCCCGATACTGTGATGCTTGAACCTGTACGCCCGATACTGTGATGCTTGAACCTGTACGCCCGACCGATCCTGTGATGCTTGAACCTGTACGCCCGATACTGTGATGCTTGAACCTATATACCCGATACTGTGATGCTTGAACCAGTACGCCCGATACTGTGATACTTGAACCTGTACGCCCGATCATGTGATGCTTGAACCTGTACGCCCGATACTGTGATGCTTGAACCTGTACACCCGATACTGTGATGCTCGAACCTGTACGCCCGATCCTGTGATGCTTGAACCTGTACGCCCGATACTGTGATGCTTGAACCTGTACGCCCGATACTGTGATGCTTGAACCTGTATGACCGATACTGTGATGCTTGAACCTGTACGCCCGATACTGTGATGCTTGAACCTGTACGCCCGATACTGTGATGCTTGAACCTGTATACCCGATACTGTGATGCTTGAACCTGTACGCCCGATACTGTGATGCTTGAACCTGTATGACCGATACTGTGATGCTTGAACCTGTACGCCCGATACTGTGATGCTTGAACCTGTACGCCCGATACTGTGATGCTTGAACCTGTATACCCGATCCTGTGATGCTTGAACCTATACGCCCGATACTGTGATGCTTGAACCTGTACGCCCGATACTGTGATGCTTGAACCTGTACACCCGATACTGTGATGCTTGAACCTGTACGCCCGATACTGTGATGCTTGAACCTGTATGACCGATACTGTGATGCTTGAACCTGTACGCCCGATACTGTGATGCTTGATCCTGTATACCCGATACTGTGATGCTTGATCCTGTACGCCCGATACTGTGATGCTTGAACCTGTACGCCCGATACTGTGATGCTTGAACCTGTACGCCCGATACTGTGATGCTTGAACCTGTATGACCGATACTGTGATGCTTGAACCTGTATGACCGATACTGTGATGCTTGAACCTGTACGCCCGATACTGTGATGCTTGAACCTGTACGCCCGATACTGTGATGCTTGAACCTGTATGACCGATACTGTGATGCTTGAACCTGTACGCCCGATACTGGATGCTTGAACCTGTACGCCCGATACTGGATGCTTGAACCTGTACGCCCGATACTGTGATGCTTGAACCTGTACGCCCGAAACTGTGATGCTTGAACCTGTACGCCCGATACTGTGATGCTTGAACCTGTACGCCCGATCATGTGATGCTTGAACCTGTACGCCCGATCATGTGATGCTTGAACCTGTACGCCCGATACTGTGATGCTTGAACCTGTACGCCCGATACTGTGATGCTTGAACCAGTACGCCCGATACTGTGATGCTTGAACCTGTACGCCCGATACTGTGATACTTGAACCTGTACGCCCGATACTGTGATGCTTGAACCTGTACGCCCGACCGATCCTGTGATGCTTGAACCTGTACGCCCGATACTGTGATGCTTGAACCTGTATACCCGATACTGTGATGCTTGAACCAGTACGCCCGATACTGTGATACTTGAACCTGTACGCCCGATCATGTGATGCTTGAACCTGTACGCCCGATACTGTGATGCTTGAACCTGTACGCCCGATACTGTGATGCTTGAACCTGTACGCCCGATCATGTGATGCTTGAACCTGTACGCCCGATACTGTGATGCTTGAACCTGTACACCCGATACTGTGATGCTTGAACCTGTACGCCCGATCCTGTGATGCTTGAACCTGTACGCCCGATACTGTGATGCTTGAACCTATACGCCCGATACTGTGATGCTTGAACCTGTACGCCCGATACTGTGATGCTTGAACCTGTACGCCCGATCATGTGATGCTTGAACCTGTACGCCCGATACTGTGATACTTGAACCTGTACGCCCGACACTGTGATGCTTGAACCTGTACGCCCGATACTGTGATGCTTGAACCTGTACGCCCGATACTGTGATGCTTGAACCTGTACGCCCGATACTGTGATGCTTGAACCTGTACGCCCGATCATGTGATGCTTGAACCTGTACGCCCGATCATGTGATGCTTGAACCTGTACGCCCGATCATGTGATGCTTGAACCTGTACGCCCGATCATGTGATGCTTGAACCTGTACGCCCGATCATGTGATGCTTGAACCTGTACGCCCGATCCTGTGATGCTTGACCCTGTACGCCCGATACTGTGATGCTTGAACCTGTACGCCCGATACTGTGATACTTGAACCTGTACGCCCGATCATGTGATGCTTGAACCTGTACGCCCGATACTGTGATGATTGAACCTGTACGCCCGATACTGTGATGCTTGAACCTGTACGCCCGATACTGTGATGCTTGAACCTGTACACCCGATACTGTGATGCTTGAACCTGTACGCCCGATACTGTGATGCTTGAACCTGTACGCCCGATCCTGTGATGCTTGAACCTGTACGCCCGATACTGTGATGCTTGAACCTGTACGCCCGATACTGTGATACTTGAACCTGTACGCCCGATACTGTGATGCTTGAACCTGTACGCCCGATACTGTGATACTTGAACCTGTACGCCCGATACTGTGATGCTTGAACCTGTACGCCCGATACTGTGATGCTTGAACCTGTACGCCCGATACTGTGATGCTTGAACCTGTACGCCCGATACTGTGATGCTTGGACCTGTACGCCCGATACTGTGATGCTTGCACCTGTACGCCCGATACTGTGATGCTTGAACCTGTACGCCCGATACTGTGATGCTTGAGCTCAATCATCGCCATCTAAACTGATATTGCAGATATTTTCTTGCAGCTTCATGTGAACATGCCATAAGAGAAGATTTAGGTTACAGTGATTATTTCCCATAGGCCTCGGTGTTAACATCACATAATGGCCTGCAGACCTGACTATCCACGAATTGTGATAAATGAGTACATGATCACCGGGATTGGCATCTGCATGAAAAATCATATCGTCGGGCATGGAATGTACCTTTAAATTTGGGATTTATAATCTAGAGTCAGAAGTCCATGAAAAAAATATTGACATTTTTTACCTCACACCAAAAACAATTCAATCTAGGAACCACGTGCTTTACAATGTGCCAATGTTTTGTTTGGCATCTGAAATTTCAAGAGGAGTGATTGCACGTATTTTATATGCTTAAATATCGAAACTACTATTAACCAACCAGAGCCCAGAATTAAAAAAATTCTCTCCTGCATCCAAAATCCGTTGGAGGGCGCTACCAATTGAATTACTTCACTTTAACCTTTAGTGTTTGATCACATGACACGTTTGTACCATTATCACTATTTATAAACATTGTGGTTCTATCTCCACAATCAGAAGGTTGTTCATAGAAGTTAGTCGATAACGACTTCCATGGAAAAGTTGTCTCAGGTGCTGAACTCTCAAGTTCTGTAAACATTTGGAGACAATACAGATGCCTACGGAGATATTGACGTCCATGATATCTGAGCCAGCGTCAATATCTATTCGTGTATTTCTCAGCTAGATCCGTGGTGATCTTGGTGAACATGGATTGGTTACGTAGCGTTTTTCCGAAGACCCATAACTTCGAAGGTCCGATTCTCCGAAGATCAGATTCTCCGACGCCCCGATTCTCCGAAAGCCCATAACTCCGAAGTCCCGATTCTCCGAAATCCCATAACTCCGAAGACCCATAACTCCGAAAGCCCATAACTCCGAAGGCCTATAACTCCGAACGCCCATAACTCCGAAGGTCTATAACTCCGAAGGGCCGATTCTCCGAAGGTCCGATTCTCCGAAGATCCGATTCTCCGAAGATCATGTTTTATCGCTTATTAAATAGTGTACAGTCCAGTGGCGGGGTCAATGGGGCCCTAGGGAAGACCGCCCCCAAAAAACATGTCAAATGTCATGTAAACGTCAGGAAATCCCTCCTAGGCATTCAAATATTCACAGTGTTCCTGCCCAGGGGAGTCCCCGGACCAACGATTGGGGGCGACCCCTCCCATGTATGCGCTCCCCAAATCAGGCCTTCGTGATATGCTTTCGGCATATCATATGCATGATATATCCCCCACATATCCCCCACATATGCTAATTAATGTGCACCCCTAAATGGGAACCCTGGCTCCGCCACTGGTGTGCACCGGGTATATTATAACGAAACGCTGCAAGAATGTCAGAGTAGCCTAACATGCACAGGGGCGACAAGTTCTTCCCCGTTCACCCCTGTACATTTTACTCTGGCATCTCATGGGCCAACGTAACGTTATAGTATCTGGTGTATAGTCAGTGGCGGGCCAGGATTCCCATTTAGGTGGGGGCAGTAGGAAAAGTTTGAATATTTTGATGCCCCATGAACGATTTCCGGGCGTTTACATGACATTGGACATGTTTTGGTAGGGGCCCATATTGTCTGAAATAGCAAGTAGAGGTTTAATGGGGGCAGTGGGAATTTTGGGACCCCTTGGCTTCGCCACTGGACTGTACACTATTTAGTAAACGATAATACCCCGATAAAACAAAATCTTCGGAGAATCGGACCTTCGGAGAATCGGACCTTCGGAGTTATGGGCCGTCGGAGAATCGGGCCTTCGGAGTTATAGGTCTTCGGAGAATCGGCCCTTCGGAGTTATAGTTCTTCGGAGTTATAGGTCTTCGGAGAATCGGCCCTTCGGAGTTATGGGCTTTCGGAGAATCGGATCTTCGGAGTTATGGGCCGTCGGAGAATCGGGTCTTCGGAGTTGTGGGCCGTCGGAGAATCGGGTCTTCGGAGTTGTGGGCCTTCGTAGTAATAGGTCTTCGGAAAACCGGTCTGACACCCATGGATTGGGTAAATTTAGTACATTAATGGCATGGATATAGCGGTCTCGATCGTGGTGTTCGTGGAGTCATCGAGGTGACAATATTAGGCCGGATATCAGCCCTCGGTAACCTCATATCAGCCTGCGACCGAAGCCTATAATATAAATCCAACCAGGTAATATCATATTTATTAATTAGATCGCCTCTTAGTAAATAGAGAATACCGGAATATCTCATGAGTGTCTGGAACGAAATATCAAATTTCACGCGCTGATGAAAGCGCGAGTGAAAATTCAATATTTATTTCCAGACACGAATGAGATGTTTCAGGTATTCAAACAAAAAGCTGTAGGTATTCGTTTTATTATATGCTTTATATATTACTGCTCAAAATTGCTAAATCAATTCTTACTTAATTAAGTGTCAGTGTTTACAAACAGGAAAGACCCTATAATATAAAGTTGACATTAACACGTACGCTTTCGCTCAAACATAGAATTATCGACTGATGAAGTGCTCGTGGCGTCATATTTATTTTTCAATTAGGAACAATGTATGTCTAAATATTGACCGATGTGAGGCAAGCAAGATCATCGGGGATTGTAAACATGTACATTGTATATTGTATAGTGGTTGGAAAATTAATCTGCTATTTTCACGTATAGGTAATTTCTATCTATTTTGGATTTCGAAATTCATTTCATCCATTATTAAATTTATTTTGTATTGATAACTACACATGCTGCGATCAATATCGATGTTGAAATTGTTCTTTTGACAATAGTACTGGTCAATTGTACAGCTGAACGCCCGCCATGCAGTTATCGCAGACATAATTCAACAAAGATATCAGACAAAAAATAATGGATTATCGAACATCAGATGATTTAAAGGCACCCATATTGTTCGTGCTTCAGATTTTGAAGAATTGAGTATTACATATCATATGGGACCCTTTTTTATAAAGCATATTATTTTGAACGAATTTTTTCCAGGCCACAAATAAGTATATATCTCGAG
This sequence comes from Siphonodentalium dalli, assembly GCA_032622095.1. NCBI lineage: Eukaryota > Metazoa > Mollusca > Scaphopoda > Gadilida > Siphonodentaliidae > Siphonodentalium > Siphonodentalium dalli. Next base: position 50,772,933 of record CP136061.1, read on the forward strand.
AAATAACACATTTCAAACGATATCTGATCACTCTGAGCTTTGATGATGGGTTCCTCGACTCGAATCAAAATATGTTTTACCCTCGAAGCCAAAGAAATAGTAATTTGGGAGCGTTAATACGGATTATGCATCTTTAATGGACAGATATTCATTAATGAATATTATTGAATATAATATTCATTGTATCACATATACAAAATTTAGTGCATGGCACACGACGTCGTGTCGTATGTATAACTAAAGGAAAGCTGACAAATAAACACTCATCTTCACAAAAATAAACTCATAAGCAATTAACATAGACAACTACATGTAATTGAGGTCCACTGCAAATAAAAGTATATTCCGATAACAACAAAATGTCATATCACACAGGGGGGGGGGGGGGTCGGAAAAAAGTGACATGACATTAGGCTGAAAAAACTTTTTTCCGGCTCTTGGGTACCCACCACCCCCATATTTGAAGGAACAAATATTTTTTCCAATTTATTGCGGGGTACCCACCCCCTTTTTACCTCCAAATCTGTAATATCACACCATTTAAGCTTGATGGTCAGTATTACACAATTACCCTATTTCCATTTCTGGTTCTTCTAGGTCATTCCAACTTTTGTAACAACACGAAACAGGTTCTAAAAAAATACCTGGAAAAACCCAAAATAACACACAGAATACATGTGCTGATAATAAATTATTGATTGAATCTTCCCCAAATATTGTCTAAGGTAGCTCATAATGCTCATTATACATGTAAACAAATACAAAAGCATTAGTGTACCTTCTTTTCATCACAGAAAGTGTAACTTTAGATGTGTCCCATAGTATCACATGAATTTATGTCAATTTTGAATTTTGAAAAAATTATTAGGGCAACACCACCTGGCAATTAACTCTCCAACAATACAGGTATTCAACTGAAATCCACTATGTATCACAAAACTAATTTTCATTTCCATGAGATGAGTTCTTGTGCTAGGTACTGTGCTAAGGCCAGACACAGGTCAGGCATTCATACAAATACATGTACTGCGTGTAAATAGAAACTTGAAAATAAGACAGTCATATGCAGTCTGCAGAATAAGCTCCAAGGAGGGTGAGTTTTGTGATGCTACCCAGCAGAGTGGGCTATAGCATTACCAAATTCACCATATGTGACCCTCATATGTAGCTAGTTCTCCATGGTTGGTCGAGACCAAAATAGAATGAGGTCGTTAGAGGTTGAATTTGTTGATGCTATGCCGGGTAGTATCGCCAAATTCGCCCTCTGCAGACTTCGATCATTTTGCTGATGACCAGCACATTATTTTTAGACTTGCATATTATATTAAGTTATATTATATTTTCTTTCCCTTCTTTTCACTCATCTGTTCTGATTTTGTTTATTCCACTTAGCAGCCTTCTCCATATCTACACATTCAAGGTCTATGTATGCTCGCCCAATCTTTTATCTGGGTCCCACCATCTCAAGATTATTATCTCAGTGATATGCGTTGTTGCAGTCTACAGTCCCATGCCAAGTTCCGATACAATTTTGACTGAGTCATCTGGTCTGATCAGGTATAATGAGTAAATATTAATGAGATAAATGAATAGCTTTTTTCATTTTATTTATATTAAAGTTTATTCATGTGCTACATAACTGTCCATTTTCATCTGGAACCAGTAGCATTGGTACATGGCAATGTGATCGGATGTAAAAGGCGAATTCCTGAGAGTTGGTTCGTAATCTGGATTTCTGAGAAGCATCATGCCCATATCCACACTAACTACCCCCCCTAAGCACTGCCCTAAGTGTCATACACACATTAACAATGATGCTGAACACTTTGAGGCATTTATATTGAAGAAATGTTGTAAGAGGAAAAAATTGCGACCACTCAGGAAAAAAGTTACTTTTTCGCAGCTGAACCACCCACCCACCCCGGCCTAGTGCATGGAAAAAAGTGGATGACCCCCCCCCCCCTGTATCACACACAAAACACGGTGACCACATGTCCACGAAGGACACACGCTTTTGAATAATCATAAATATCCATATATGGAATGCACCTCCAGAACTTAGACATTTAGCACTTATACCGCGGAACAGGTCGCGACTTAGTGATCTCGTTTATCAGGGCACGATATGTTGATTTGAATGAATGTATACTGACCCTATATATATGGGCGATCTCAGTCGAATAATATCACTTGTGTATTGATTTTTTGGAGACCATGTTTTAAGCAGGTTAAAATCGTAAAATGTACATTATTTCAGCCTAACGGTCTCGATCGTTCCATTCCCTGAAATAATGTACAGCTGTAGGATATTATCCTACTAGCAGGGTTATCCGGCGTTGCACATGTTAAAGTGATGTGAAATCCTCTGCATGCTGTGGATATTTGTTGGGAATAGAGAATACTCTTGCTCAAAGTGTTATAAAAATTGATTCTCACACAGTGATGGAATATAAGTAGTGGCTCAAGTTGTCGATTGTCATTTGTTTATCGCGATTAATCCGTTCCACCAATAAAGAAGTATTTAATTATTTACAACTGCGTAATACTTCAGACGTTATAACATGAACATCATAAACACATTAGTTTGCAAAAATAAAAGACGACAATTGGGTTTTACATATAGAGATGTATCAATCAATCTAGTGGGTTAGACTAAGATTTTGAGGACACCTGACCATCATATCTCCAGGTGCTCCTCTATTCGTGGTTCTATATAATGGCAAAATATTCTCAGTTTAAAAGAAATGTTGCTGCGCACGTATATCAGCTACATGTGCCCGACACAGAGCGAAATTTTGAGTTGACTATATTAGTCGATGAGTCTGCTCTAAAAAATCCGCTGTATCGGGCAGATATACCCTTGTCAGATGTCAGTATTGGAGGATCCTGAAAAGTCATGTGCTACTGACTGCGTTTTCTTTTATATCAGAAGAAAATATATGTGACTGCACATTGTGACCACTATTTTGAACAAGCCTTCGATACATCTCTTGACAAATGGTAACTTTTTTGTGTGTAAACTGTCTTAAATGGAACAGACTCAATTGTGTTATAATATATACATGAGCCATTCTAATATGCAATCGGTCTCCCAGTTTGCAAGAATATATGTATCTCTTAAATAGAATATTAACTATACTTTTAATGCTTCTTCTATGTATCTGTTTTTGCTAGCTCATTATGAGAATGCCCTGATTCCCATCCCCATATAAATATAACAGTTGAGAAGATATAGCTGTTCAAAGTGACTTAATTGGGTCACCATTTGTCGAGATTGTGAAATTTGAACGCTAAAGCCCATTAAAACGATATGGAGATGGCATGTGTGACTATATATAACTTATAGGTGGATATCGGCGAATAGCAATCTTATCAATGAGTGCATATCCTCTCGCCATCAGTGACCCAAAATGACACAAAATGTGATTTCATTCATCGTATCATTAGAGAAGAACGTGTATGAATTTGGTGGAAATTAGTGCTAAATATATTTGTATCAGCTTTGCCATCCTCATGCACCACTTGAACGGCGCCACTTTTGACTTTGTCCATTAGACTCATGGATGCATGCTATACTGGATATGATTATATAGGTTTGGTGGTAATCAGCAACTAAACTAATTCTTATCATAGTTATGACCCCCCCCCCCCATCTTTCACCTAAATTGCAGCAATTTGGCGTCTTTAAATCACACGATTATATTCCTCGTATCGTGGAGAAGAATAATATATCAATTTGGTGGAATTCTGGCCTAAAAATAATTTATTAAATCAATTGATGATCCCCATGCAACGCTGACTCGAACAGCGCCACATCGCGAAGGTGAGTATGTATGCATATGGTGGAAATCGGCGACAAAATTATTTCATCATATTTTTAATTTTGCCGCCCTTCCCCCTTTTCTTCCCCTGACACCAACAGCGTCATTTTGGACATTTTAACCCGCACCATTATCTTCCTCATAAAAAGTTACCCCCCCCCTTAGACCGCCTTGGTGCCATCTCGATTGTACCCCGTGAAGTTATATATAGAACATATACAGACATAAAGACAGACAGCACGATTTGATTCCTCATATCATTTGAGGAGAACGTGTATGAATTTGATGGTAATTGTCACTAACAATATTTTGTATCAGTTTTGGTGACCCTCCCGTCCCTATTTCGGACTCAAGCGGCGCGACTTTTGTCACCATTAAACCACACACTTGAGACTCATAATGGAGATGCATATATATAAAAAAGGGTGAAAATTGGCGAGTGAACAAATTCGTATCAAATTTAAGGTCCCCATATCTCTCACCCAAACGATTAGTTTCCTCGTATCACCGATAAGAATATATATCAATCTGGTGGAAATCGGCGCTAAACATATTGTTATCATTTTGTGTGTGTCCTTGACACCTCTATGCACTACTCACTCGAATGGCCCCACTTGTGACATCCTCAGACGACATAATTACATTCCTGATATCATGGAGATGATTATTTATAAGTTTGGTGCTAATCGGCGACTAAACAAATATTTATCAAATTTAGTGCCCACCCACCCCTCCCTCCCAACCTCTCACCCAAACAGCACCAATGTGGCGTCTTTAAATCACACGATTAGATTCCTCGTATCATGGATGAGAACATGTATCAATTTGTGGAAATTGGCGCTAAACATATTGTGTATCAATTTAGTGCTCCCTTTCAGTGCACCCTGACTCGAATCATGGGGATAATTTTGTATTAGTGTGGTGGCAATCTGCGACTATACCCATTCGTTATCAAATTTAGGCAAGCTCACGTGTACTGTGCTCGCTTCGTCGTACCGAGACGAGAAATAATAAATGACCTGTTGTTGGGTAAGTGTAGGCCGCTCTTGTGAAGCGCCTGTACGTTGTCAGCATACAGAAGACTGGGCATTACTCAACAGCTGGGGTAATAATGTAAAGCGCTTAGAACCATCTCCGGGATAGGCGCTATATAAACACCATTATTATATTATACCGAATCAATATTGACGCTAGAAGTTATCTAATCTAAATCTCCATAATTATATAGGAAGTGGCTATACTCAATGCCTGGGCAGAAATTTGCTATATAGCATTAACATAATAACACGAATGTGAACCTGATGCATATTTCGCTATTTGTTATTACCGCAATATTTGCAAATCTAGGATGATTCTCTTGCATGAATAATCAACTCAATTCAAAGTAAAGGTTGACAGTATATATGATGCACATCCCGGGTAAATTCAGTTTACCATAAAATAAGTGGAAAGATTGAATACGACTGTGTCACATTCTATGTAACTTCGAAGCCGTAAATCGCCTCTGTAATATCGACTTTTCAATCATAGCAGGTTCAGACAGTAGTTGGTGTCGTACAATTCAGGCATATATATATATAATGTACATAACGTTAGGCCGGTCGTATCAAATGACAATCCCAAACGTCACCCCTGACATCAATGTCGTTCTACAACACAAACAAAAGACAGATTATAGGACATCTGGTCAACAATAAAGATGATGATCGTTCAATATTGAATATTGGTAATAATAATTATCATCGACCCATTTATAGCGCATTCGACAGTATATTAGTTTCAATGCACTTTACATCCAAGTATTACCCTAGATTGAAGAGCCTGAGAAGTGTGGGAGTAGCACTGAAAGTTGTCAGCACCAGGAATCCCAAGCCGGTCACCCATGCAAGGACTAACAGAGCTCGACGTTATAGTGATAAGAAAAAGCCACTAACGACTGTGACCATGAGATCCAGACCTCTCGTGCATAAAAGTGTATTTACAACGCGACCGCCCATCCATGTAAAGACCGGACTCAACGTTGCTTAACTACAGAATGAAACGTTACCTTCGTTACCCACTGGAGACAACTTCAAAACTGGTTCGAGACATGTCCCAGCGATAGTGTGAACAAAGCACTTGTATTAGAGGTTTCAGATATTAAGAGATCGTCGCATTTTACATCTTAGTCGCATCTTTAGCTCTCCTTTAACCTCGTCGCTGCTAAATGATTGTCTTTGCTGTGATGTTGAAATTATTGCCATTTTCAGAGCACAAATAAAGCGGTAATAATATGAAAAGCCCACAACTGACTTCAAAGAGTTCCCAGTTATTGTACTGGTGGAATGTGACCTCTACGGGCGCTAGCAAAGTAGAGATTCATGGCATGATCAATTGAGCAAGCTGTGTGATAAATCTCCAAGTATTAATGCTCTGTGATTCCTTAATCGAGTGATATATCAACGACAGCGTCATTATATCGATCTATATATAGGAGGTGTTGCCGGGTAGTCATAAAACCTCACAGAGGATACACCGGCGTTTGCATGGTCACAGTGGGGTGATGGATCTCGTCATTGGAATTGCCATTTTCTGTTTGGGACCAGCTACAGTCGTTATTCAAACTATCGCTGGAACATGTCACGAACCACTTTTGAAGTTGTCTCCGGGGGTAACGATGGTAACATTTCATTCTGTGAGAATCAACAACACAGAGAAGTGTCGGAGAATGTGTTCATATACAGCTGGATGTCAGGAAGTCGGATTCGATGTGAAAAATAAAACATGTTATTTACTCCAACCCGGAACCGGATCACTTCCACAAGAACCATCGATTGTGTACGCCGAGAGAGCAATTCTGGTATGTATATACATGTAGGCGTATTTACACACTATACACACTGGAACGTGAGTAGAAGGTCTCATTTGAGAGGGAGTTTCCAACTTGGAATTTCCAAAATATAGCCCATTAATATGGTTGATTGATTGGGTTTTAATATCGCTTTCAGCAACAAAGGCCATATGTCGACATTGCCATTTTTAGTGGTGGAGGAAATCCGCACACTTACAGCTAATCTAACAGTGATTTCAATGGCTGATAAACTCGTTAACCACCATGTGCGCAAACCATCGGCCGTCGGCGAGTAATTGGCAACCCACCAGATAACGGTTTCGAGTTACAGATTCCATGATTGACACATATGGATTTGAACCCTCATCGCGAACGATGGAGGGCGAGACGGCTTGCAATTGTTCCCCTAACCGACCGAGCCACCGAGCCATGTAGCCATTTAATAGAAGCAGACAAAAATTTTTGCAACCCAAAATTGGCGAGATCTGTTCGCGGACGATGGGCAGCGGATGTCTGCAGACGACGATAGCTTGCGCAAATATCAATTGCTTTTTTATATTCGGTATATGCGATTTGCTCAATAATGTCATGAACGAGTTCGGAAACCGGCCAGGTGCGCCTACGTTGGGTGGAGTTACGACCCTTAATTGGTTCATGTTCGTAATTTGTTTTATAACGATAGCTCGATAACGTGAACTCATATCAACTGATTCTGTTTATATTCGGTATAGGTGAGACTTGTCTTGAGCGAGTACGAAAACCAGCCAGGTCGCCTATTTTGGGCGGAGATACGGCCCTTAATTAGTTTATTTCATGAATTTTGATCGTGATAACTTGAACAGATGTCAACTGATTTTTTTTATATTCGGTATATATGTGACTTGCTGAACAATGTCGTGATCGAGTTCGAAAACCGACTAGATCCGCCTACTTTTGGCAGAGTTACGGCTCTTAATTACTAATTTGTTCATTTTCATGAAATTTACTCTGGATAGCGCGATAACTTGAACAATTATCAACTAACATTTTTGATAACAGGATATAAGACGTTCTCAACACTGTCTTGATATTCACTGGATCAGTCACAGGCTGTTATGTCAATGCTTTGACTTTGTTCACTACAACTATACACGGACCGATGCACCGTTGTTATCGAAATGTGTGACCATGAGAACATTGTCGCCAAGTCATCGCCCAGTTACCAGAGTCTGCTATAATTGTCGTGAATGTTTGGCACAATCCAACTACATGTGACTGTTACTGATAGTGTTGTGATACATATATATATGTGCACCCACCAGTGCGCACCAATACACCAAGTGCAAATCTAAGTGACTGGACAATTGCACGCCTATAGCATACGATTTAGAGGGGTACTATACGCCATTTTCAATAAATTCCCGGTAATAACAACGATCTAATATCGATGAAATATAGAACAACAAGTAATTTGAGTTGAAGATGTATTATATAAACGTTCAGGTTAATAGGTTATTTTAAAATTAAAGTTAATAATTTGATATAAATTTTATCTAAGGCTGGAGCCATAAATTAAATTACGATTTTTCGTGTACAAAACATAATCAAATTAATTGATGGACAGTGGATTGGGCAAAGCGTGACACACATTATTGTGTAACAAATTAATGAGTATATGGAATTAGTATGCATATAATATAACATTTACGTTTATAAATTTGCTTGCAAACTGTACAAAAATTACACCACAACAACATGTTGCATATTTTCGCATTCCGGCTAATCTGCCATCCGTAACATAACTTCGTACTCAACAGACTTTCAAATAATGGAAATCTGGTTACCGTATTTTCGACTCAGAGACTATAGAAACCAACAACAACCGTTGGGAACAGTATCCCTTTAAGAATTGTACACGCAATTGTCTCTCACGACAATCATTCCCTTATTTCTATATGCATGGATCCTCTCCCACGACAATCAGTCCCTTATTTCTATATGCATGGATCCTCTCCCACGACAATCAGTCCCTTATTTCTATATGCATGGATCCTCTCCCACGACAATCAGTCCATTATTTCTATATGCATGGATCCTCTCCCACGACAATCAGTCCCTTATTTCCACATGCATGAATCCTCTCCCGCGACAGTCAGTCCCTTATTTCGACATGCATGGATCCTGTCCCACGACAATCAGTCCCTTATTTCTACATGCATGGATCCTCTCCCATGACAATCAGTCCCTTATTTCTATATGCATGGATCCTCTCCCACGACAACCAGTCCCTTATTTCGATATGCATGGATCCTCTCCCATGACAATCAGTCCCTTATTTCTATATGCATGGATCATCTCCCACGACAACCAGTCCCTTATTTCGATATGCATGGATCCTCTCCCACGACAATCGGTCCCTTATTTATATATGCATGGATCCTCTCCCATGACAATCAGTCCCTTATTTCTATATGACAATCAGTCCCTTATTTCTATATGACAATCAGTCCCCTATTTCTATATGCATGGATCCTCTTGTGACGAGTTTATAATGAAGCAGACGACAAACTCGTACTACGCTAAGAGATTTCCGTTTCTTAGGATTTACAAGGATGCATATGCGGAATGCTACTCCAGAATTTTGACCTGTGGCACTTAAACCGCGGACTGGGGGCTGGGTGGACCCAATATATTAGCGAGTAAGTGATCTCGCTTATTCCTCGACTTCGGGAATCGGAATCGGAATAATGGGCGACTGTTCAGAAAAGGAACTCTCATGTCGATGGAATGCGATGGAATGCGATGCTCATTTTGACTCCCCCCCCCGACTCAACGGCAATGTCAGGTCAAATAGGTGATGCACGCGGCATCGAGATGGTTTTGTTGGTGTCGCCAAACCCGAGCATGTGGTAACGGTTTATCTCGGCATCGTAGCGGTATCTGCATATCGTCGTCGGGTGGTGCAGATGCCTAAAATCTGATTTTGTGACAATTTTCAACTGCTATAACATTTCATGCCAGAATGAACGGGAGTTGGATATTTTATACCGATAACACAATCATGTAGCTTGGAATGTTCCCGATAGTTTAAGTTTCCAATCAACGTATATATATAGTGTGAATTTTGTAGTTTTTAAGTCAAGAACCGAACATGTTCCTGACTTGGACAGAACCGAGTTGGGAACTTTAAACCAACATTTGTATTAATTTTTGTGCTCCCTTCCCCAACTCCAAAGTCATGACGCGAATGGTGCATCTTTAAATTTAAACTACACAATATGTTTCTTATATTACGGAAACGTCGTTATAAAAGTTCGCAGAAAATCCGCGATAAAAAAGTTTTTATCAAAATTAGTGTTCCCCAGTCAACCCAATCCCCGACTCCGGCGGTGCAACTTTGGAAATTTTGAATCATACCATAAATTCATTGTACATTGGATATGATAATATATACGTTGTAATTAGCAGGCTTTGTGATATACAAATTCAGAAAAAAGTTGCATTTGACCCAGGCTACAATTAATAATTGTTTCATATCTGGCTGCTTTATCTTTTTGATTTCAGATCAATTTAGAGTGAGTTTTATGATTACCATATACCTCTTTTGTATATCCTATTAAACAGACCCTTGAATACACATGCGGGTATGATGACACATTATGCAAACATGTCTGGTATCGAATCCATTAATTTCCTAATGACAAGAAAACACTGAAATCGATACGTAACTCATAATCATGAGGTAAAGTTCATGATGTTTGTTTCATAGAGCAGTTTCGCTTTGCCAAGCCATAACGTTACTCAATACACACGCCAAATGAACAGAGAGATATAAAAAGAGATAAGTTTAATTGGCAAAACATCCTTATAAGGACAGTACGCATACATAATAACATATAATTGCAGCTGAGAGAAAACTAGATATATTATAGTGCAATTATTTATTCTTTAAGCTTCCATGCATAATCATACAGAACATTTGAATCGTATAATATATATACAACATGCACATGGGCACCGACAGCCACCTACCAATTATATGCCACATTCTATAAGTGAATGAAATTTCCCCTGTAGAGTGTGGCACAGCAAATGTGTGGTGTGAAAAAGGGAAGTGGCTGCCGGCATCCGTGAGTCAAAACTATGGAATGCCGCCTATATTAGTTAAAAAAAAATTAAATGGGAGTGGCGGGTGGGTCAATAATTGAGAAAATGTTCAAGTGAATTAAATTTTGGTTGCTCCGCACATGGAAACTTCAAGAAAGGAAGTGGAAGAGTTACCGCTCTTCCATCATCATTGAATGCTATAGTCTGTTTCAGAATTCTCTCAACCGCAATTATACTGTTTGAAGCCAAACGAACACAATTGCAGCTGAGAGAAAACTAGATATATTATAGTGCAATTATTTATTCTTGAAGCTTCCATGCATAATCATACAGAACATTTGAATCGTATAATATATATACAACATGCATATGGGCACCGACAGCCACCTACCAATTATATGCCACATTCTATAAGTGAATGAAATTTCCCCTGTAGAGTGTGGCACAGCAAATGTGTGGTGTGAAAAAGGGAAGTGGCTGCCGGCATCCGTGAGTCAAAACTATGGAATGCCCGCCAAGCCGTAGGCCGCCAGAAAGAAGATTCGGATAAGATTGGAGCCATATTCCGATGTCAAGTTGCTTGCCGAGTAAGAGCCGGAGGTATGGGAACTGAGGCCTCCTAACTGCAAACCGCGTCCCAGAGCGCCGATGGACCCTGAAGACGTGACAACAAGCAACCTGAAATGAAAATAACTGGGCCAGTATCCACATCTCACAAAAATAATACACACATATATATATAGTATAATATACAATGTATTTATAAACCCATAATACACAAGTCACCATATATTGTCGCATATCCGAATTGACAGACAAATGGCTTGAATTTATGATTTTATATCTATGCATTATTTTTAATATTGTGATGGCAATATGATTGTGTCTCGTGACCAGTCGCATACTTTATTCCCAAAATATTTAATTACACGTAGTAAGCCCAATGACAATTTAATTATTTGTTTTATGTATTTCGGTCTTGTAGATTGTGTTATAACATTGTGATATTAGTGAGAAATGTTATATTATTGTGAGAATTATCATATTTATGTGAATTTGTCAAGTAGTGAGAATTGTCATATTAGTATGGAAATTGTCGTGTCAGTGTGAAATTGTCAAATTAGTGTGAATTTGTCAAATAGGTGTGCAATTTGTCATATTAAAGTGTGAAAATTGTCATAGAGTGAGAAATTATTACAGGTATTAGTGTGAAATTAGTATTTGGTGTCAAAATAGTATTTGTTGTGAAAATAGTATTTTTTGTGAAAATAGTATTTATTGTGAAAATAGTATTTGTTGTGAAAATAGTATTTGGTGTGAAAATAGTCAATTATCATAATCAATAGGTGAGACATTATAAATCAATAGTGTAAATATATAGTCAATAGTGTAAAATTGGCAGTCAAATTGAGTCAATAGTGGTAAATTTATAATCTGATTGTGTGAAATTATCAGATTGTGAGAAATTATTATATTAGTGTAAAAATATTATGTTAGTGAGAAGTTATTTCAACTAGTGTGACCTTATGATATTAGTGTGAAATTGTCATATTCGTATGAAATTGTCATTAATGTGAACTTATATATCATATTTAATAGTGTGAAATATCGAATGGTGTCAGTTTATATATTTGTGTTAAATTTTCATTGGTATGCATATTTGTTTGAAATTATTGTTAGTGTGAACCTTATTATATTAGGGTGAAATTAGTGTGGTCATGACATTTTGGGATGTTGGTTCTAACCATTGTGATTGAAACTGCTGTAGCATGATTTAGCATGATCCGGACAAGAAGAAGAAGACTCTGGGTGAGGCTTCTTCTCCTTGTGCTGTCGCCAACATGTGGCGCAGATGTGCTCCACTGTGCTAGTCTGCCCCTGAACCAGTGCGCGGTGAGGGCCAGACTACAAACAGTGATTTCTCTGATAAGGCGAGCAATACCATGTGCAATCATCAACACCTTTGATAGAAGGCTGAACTCCCAAGTCACACGAAGGAGGTGGCTCGAACAGTTGTGTGCGTATATGCTTTGACAATATGGGCAACTCAATAATACTGGGATCATCAACCCACCGATTATTTCCCAACTCTATGCGTCGTAGCCAGTCTGCATAAAAGGTCAAAAGAGCCTTCCATTCATATATAGAATGGTAATATGAAATCTTTTTCAACAGGTTTAATCGTCCTGTTCTTTCAGAAACAGAAATACCTACCCTGGTGATAGTTTCAAGTTCACCAGCTACAAACTGTTGAAATGAAAGACTCTTAAATTCAATATTTAAATTCACATATTCAAATTCTAAAGTAGCATGGGGGAAAATCTGTGGGTTGATGACCCTATCTGACGGCTTGGCAGTAATGCCTGACTTTAAACTTGAATGGGAGTTTTGAGCATAAATTCGAGTATTGTCGCATTGCGACTCATTGTCATCGTTATCATTATGATCTAACTGCAATTCGTTATCTGCTTGAGGTAACACATCATTATTATTGTTAGCTCCAAGACCAAGTGATGACAGTTTCTGGGAAACTTTCGCATTAAGAGCTTCAAGTTTTCGCAATTTATCAACATCTATAGACATATCCGACTTTTCGGCATCTTTTGCAGAATTACTAGCACTAGCATGCACACCTTTAATTCTCTTGGTGTTCTCTCTGGTTGTAGACAATTTCTGCTCTAATCTTTTTATCTCCAGAATTTTATTTTCTCGGTCCTGTTCCAGCTCCGCCTGCTTAACTTTGCTTTGGAGCTGAGCAATATGTTTGTCCAAATTACTCCGGTCAGTGTGAGTGTCAATAGATTCTGAGATAGGAACATCATCATTCTCTCCAACATCAGAATATTCAGCATCAGCACTATCAGAATACAGGAACTTGTCCTTAACAACATTGTCACTTTCTGTGTCATCAACTTCAAGTGGGCTGATCGCCCCGGTTTCGTCTGGATCAAAGTCATCCAGACCAGAATTCAATTTTTGGTAGTCCACGGTCTTCCGTGACCTTTGAGAGCGAGTGGTCATAGCTGCCTTAGCCCTAACAATGCGGGAACAATCAATAATCAAGAAAATGTTCGAACGAAAATACTTTCGTGTCAATAATTGAGAAAATGTTCAAGTGAATTAAATTTTGGTTGCTCCGCACATGGAAACTTCAAGAAAGGAAGTGGAATAGTTACCGCTCTTCCATCATCATTGAATGCTATAGTCTGTTTCAGAATTCTCTCAACCGCAATTATACTGTTTGAAGCCAAACGAACACAATTGTACATTGTGTATATATTGAACAGTATAATAAATGATATTAATATAAGGTAAAGCTGAATGTGCATTAGATAATCTACATGTAGCCTGTATTTAATCGCTAATTTATGATACGATGCTCATCGCCTGCGGAGAATAATCTTCGGATCATATGATAAATTGAAGTGCATGTATTTGAAATATTGTTGGATAAGATTTTGACAAGGTGTTCAGTTTGGGTCATACTTTCAAAGTCTGAGAACTGTGTCTTCATAATGTTTATGAGCGCGAGACGTGGTGTGGGGTAATCGCTGCATTCTAAATGAAAGTGTTTTTCGTCTTCTACGGAAACGTCGTTCTAAAAAATACAGCCGCTTGGAACGAAGGGCCGTTTTGCTTGCCATCTGATATTACATGACTTCTCCCTGGATATCTCATACATCGCAAGCGTGTATTACACACAGTCTTACTACTGTCTGCGAAAATTATTTTAGGTAGAACCACATATTTATTGGACTAATACTTTTCCATGACATTCATGGATAAACGATCTCATGAACGCATTCAAGTGTACTAATCACAGGGGCGTGTCGTTACTAATCACAGGGGCGTGTCGTTACTAATCACAGGGGCGTGTCGTTACTAATCACAGGGGCGTGTCGTTACGAATCACAGGGGCGTGTCGTTACTAATCACAGGGGCGTGTCGTTACTAATCACAGGGGCGTGTCGTTACTAATCACAGGGGTGTGTCGTTACTAACCACAGTGGCGTGTCGTTACTAATCACAGGGGCGTGTCGTTACTAATAACAGGGGCGTGTCGTTACTACTAATCACAGGGGCGTGTCGTTACTAACCACAGTGGCGTATCGTTACTAATCACAGGGGCGTGTCGTTACTAATAACAGGGGCGTGTCGTTACTAATCACAGGGGCGTGTCGTTATTAATCACAGTGTCGTGCCGTTACTAATCACAGGGGTGTTTTATTAACGCCACCGGTGTATACTGTTAGCCAAATTATAGAAATCCGTGGTCCTATGTAGGTTTTATAAATAGATTGGGTCGCTTTAAAAGCTGTAGTGCTACCCCGAATGTGGGTTATTTTGGGACGCGTTAAAGTTGTACTGCGACCCCGAGTCCGGTAAAAGCTGTAGTTGGAATGTCCAAGTTCGTGAAAGTTCTATTGACTATGCCGATGATTTGAGAAGCTTTATTGTTTTAGGATATTGTAGAAAGGCTACTCTGGTCGTGTCAAATTGAGCTATAGTGATGGGATATCTCGTAGGACAACGCATTTCGGGTTTTCGTGGGGTGTGTATTCGCTGGATGTCATATAGTTGCAGTATGTAACCATTATGACCGCGTTAATTGATTTCGACGTTTAGGTATGAACAATGGCTGGGCCATGCACTCTTGGCGGGAACACAATACCTCCGATTGTTGATCCGCATTTACAAGCTTTCTGGTGTGGTGAATGAGAAACCTGCAGTAGTAAGCCGTAGTTTTTTGTAATAATTTGAAAAAAGAAAGGATTAGTTGTTTTAACGGAATTATGAGGCGGTGCATTCATGTAACCAATATATTTATGGCTAATAATATGATCTTGGTGGCGTTACCATTTCTGACTATGGTTTTTTTGTTTATTTTGTTATATGTTTTAACGACACACCCCTGTGGTACTAATCATAATTATATGGCAACAATACTAGTTCATGTCATGAATCTCTACCTTTGCTATCACCCGTAGAGACCAACCAGTACAAACCCTGGCAACTTTTTTAAGTTTTGACAGGGACCATATAAAGTCGAAAAAATAACTCGGGGAATACATTTCTTAATTATTATATGTTGCTTTATAATTTATTTCACCCTAGGTAATGGTCCCAAGTCGAAATTGCATGCTTTTCTGTGACCTTTATGAACATATATGGCAATAAACATTTAATTAATTACCCAGCAGAAATTCTATAATTGTAAGCGACATAAAAAGCAAAATTGCTCACAAAGTCACTTAAATCGTGCAATTTCAAGTTGGAACCTGTACCTACAGCGACGTATACTAAGAAATAGGTAATAACTAAGAAATATATTCACCGCGGTATCTTTTCGACAGTATAAGGTTTCGTGTCAAAACTTGAAAAAAGTTACAAGGTTTTGTACTGGTGGAAAATGATCTCTACGGGCGTTGGCAAGAGTAGAGAATAATAGCAATGATCTAGCAACGATAATAGACCCAACTAAGCATATATACATACACATTAGCTTCCCGCCGTGTTACATTTATGTTTCAATTATATAGACACTATGACATTGGACCGTACCTACATGCATGCATAGTGAAATATTCGTCAAAGATGCGATTGTACATTATTTCCACTCTATGTAGCGTTACCTACATAGTATCAATGTATCTACATAGTATCACTGTTTTACTGGACATTAAGATATGGTCATGATCAACACGTAATGTAAGGTCAACACACGTGGCGTGGCGGGCAGATTATGGGCTGTCACAAGACTGGTAAAAAGAGTTTCCGATAGTCGTATTCAACTTAAATACATTTGCTGGCGAATGCAAACATCAACACACAATAATACGGTTTACTTGACAATATTGATAATAACATGATCCCTCCATTATCGGACAGCCATTAGTGATAAGCAGCCCATATATACAGCCATTAGCGGGACTGTTTGGCAGCTAATCGGCCACGGCTCGTGAGTTATTTGTCCTGGTTCGGACGTTAGAACGATGTACCAATTATTGCGCACAACTGATCAATTTTATCCAATGTATTTGAAAAAGATTTAGAAGCTATATGTGCTTCTCAAATTTGAATTACCATTGTTTCGCAAATTTCAAGGTTTAATGTTCTAGTCTATTCCAGACAAAGCCATTATCCAGGTAGACACAGGGAGCTTCCATAATCCTTATGGTCTTTCCTATAGAAAGTCATATCAATGGAACATTGTTTGATAAACCAAAGGATAATTTTGGATCATTGATTTGGGGAACCCGTACTCCTTATGTCATTAACCCACCACGAGGTCTATGCCCTCAATATTGACTAAGGGAGTGGATAAAAGGGTAAATCTACCAGGAAATATACAATAAGAATGGAATGGACACAGGAGGCATGGGGCACTTCACCAAAATCTGATGGCATATAAGAACGGCGACTTTTCGTTGATTTGGGGACTCCCTACAGCATTTTAAGTCCAGAAAACATCACAAACGGATGGTATATGCACTCAATATTGACCGCGGGTCTGTATACAAGGTAGATCAACCAGGAAATATACAATTTATATGAATGGGATGGTAATAGAAGTCATGGCGCACTTTACAAAAAGAGGATGCATGGCAAATAATCTTTATCATACTGTAATCAGATTATATTATACATGTATGTTGTACACGGTTTGACATTATTCTGCATGTCTGAAATCAGTCTACATGTTTAATATTTAATAGCATTTTTGATGCACATTCAAATTGCATTATTGAACACGTAATGCCAATAGTTCCTTCAAAATTCGCCTGCTTTACAGCAAAAGCCACAAGACATACCCCTATACACACCCAGTTATACAATAACGCCCGTTGCGCTAAAATACCTTCATGTTGCTTTCAATGTCATTTCAGAATTGACAACCGAACCTATAGTTAGAAAGTATAGGTCACATCTGTCTAATGATGTATAACATTTAGCTCTACACAGATTGTTTAGCGAATTCATTTCTGGGGACCTATAATTGGAATTGATCCCTGACTTTAACAGTTGTAATTGTAACTTAAAATTGTAACTGTGATCATCCGTCAGTTCATTGCTGTTGACATCGAAGCTCTGGTGAATTACTCTGGTGTAGTGGAGTCCCTTTGCGCACAACAACAGAAGAATCGTTCACTTCCGGATTAA
Source organism: Siphonodentalium dalli (assembly GCA_032622095.1). Lineage (NCBI taxonomy): Eukaryota > Metazoa > Mollusca > Scaphopoda > Gadilida > Siphonodentaliidae > Siphonodentalium > Siphonodentalium dalli. The sequence goes on from CP136061.1 coordinate 50,790,831, forward strand.
AGCATCAAACTTCACACATATATTGTCCACTATATCCCTGATCATAATCCAGGTGGTTCCAGCTTTCGGTTAAGTGGAACCCGTTAATTTCAAGATGGCGCCCAACATGGCCGCCGTTTTTCAGACGGGTCACTAAGTCAGTTTGATGCAAATTATAGTGAGACAATCTTGTCATATGTATACAAATGTATACATTTTTGTGAAGATAACATGCACCATTGTAGGATAAAATTGGAACTCACCGTCCAAGCTAGCCACAAAAGATAGCCGCAAAATTGGCAGCTGGAAGTGGAAAATTTGATTTTTTTCTCTAATATTTTTAAGATCAGTTTATGTTGTTTGGTACTGGTTGAGAATTGTGACTTTATGTTATATTGTTAATGTTAACTGACCATTGGAGCATTGAAATATGCCGTTCATGGATTCAGAAATCCTTCTGAGCCCTCAATAATTCGATTTTACAGAAAGCGGTATAAAATTTTTACCAAAAATCACCATTGTAATTTCTAGTCATATTTCATCAAGAAATTGGCAGAACTGTGCGCATACCACAGGTGATGTGAATAGGTATACATGAAGTATAATCACAAATGGTGTGATTGGTTATACAAGGAGTGTCTATATGATCATGGGTGTGGTGTTCATGGTGAGATGCATGTGTACACGGAGTGCTAATGCATGAGGTGAGTAGGTATATGTGGAGTGGCTGTATGGTCATTGGAGTGGTGTATGGGTATAACAAGAGTAGCCACGTGGTAATCTGTGTGTTGTTTATGTATATATGGAATGACTTTATGATCATATGTGGAATGTACAGGTGTACATTGGGTGGCTTTATTGCCATGTGTGGGTGTGTTGGTTGTATGATCATGGGTGGGGTCTATGGATAAATAAGGAGTGGTTGTATGCTTATGGGTATAATTATAGGTGTACATGGAACGGCTGTATGATCATGATTGTTGAAGTGTACATCCATACATCTATAGATGGATGGTCATTGGCGATAGTGTTGGTATATGTGAAGTGGCATTGTGATCATAGGTGTATATGGTATATATGTGCATCTCTGCTGTTGGTGTATCGTCATTAGAGGGTATATATGTATACAGGGAGTCGCTGTATGATCAAGGTTCTGATGTCTGAGTATACAGCGAATGTCTGAATTGTCATCCGTGATGTGTATATGCAAGTCTGGAGTATACAAATGGCCGTGTGGTACTGGCGTATCCATTCAATGCTGAGATGTATATGTATATATGGAATGACTCTATGGCCATGTGTGGGTGCATATGTATGTCTTGAGTTGCTATATGCCATGTATGTGACAAATAGGTATGAGGTACATGTAGATACCATATGGCCAATGGTATTGTGGTGAACATGGTACTGGTATGTCTCGAAGTGTTGTATGGCAATTAGTGATGTGTATACGTACACCTGGAGTGACTCTATGTCGTGAGTGGGGTGTATATGTATATCTTGAGTGGCTATATGGTCATGGGTGTGGTCAATAGGTATACAGGGAGTGACCATATGGCCACTGGTGAGGTGATCTGCAGGGTATTGGTATGTCTTGAAAGCTGCATGGCCACTGGTTAGGTGTATATGTATACCTGGCGTGACTGTATAGGCATGGGTGGGGTGTATATCTTTAGTGGCTGTATGACCATTGGTGTGACCCCATATGTTTATATGGAGTATACACCGAGTGGCTGAATTGTTATGAATGAGGTGTATATGCAAGCCTGGAGTGTATGAATGGTCGTGTGAGCGGGGTATTGGTAGATATAGAACGTCTGTAAGGCCAATGGTGATGTGTATATCTATACTTGGAGTCACTCTATCGCTATGGGTGTGATGTGTTTGTGTATCTCGAGTGAATACATGGCCATGGGTGTGGCAAATATATATACATGGAGAAATTGTATGGCAAATGTGAGGCGAATATGTATACAAGAAGTGACTGTATGATCATGAATGTGTTGTCAAGTGTCTACCGCATAAAGGGAGCCCTCCGATGCCGAATAAAGGCTCCCGAAGAAAACCTGTTACATCTAGTCTTTGATAACTATGTTGATTGGGAGACATTTGCATCATTTTTTGACCTCGAACCACCCATCCACGCCTCCTGTGCCTGGACTTATTGAGCAGACCCCCTGGAATATCCGTTTTATCTCATACGTGGCTACCAGGAAATACAGAATTTCAGCCGTTAGTGGAAATTCTGTATTTCCTTGTACCCACTCGTGATATAATTCAAGTATTCAACCAAAAAACCCATAGGTGTCCTCTATTTCTTTGAAAAATGAACATTTAAATATATCTGCGCTAACAGCTCACGGCCGAGCATGTTGGTATATTGCCGATATTGCTCAGGTGTGGCCGATATTGTTTGGGTATCACCAAGATTGTTCAGGTTATAAGTATACTGGTATGAGTGGTCAATGACACGCAAGTTCAATTTCAGGAGCCATCACACCAATGCTTTAGATACCCGTGCAGTGAGAATGCCACTTGCGCACCAAGCCAGTTGAGCGACTCCGGCTATCGCTGTCTCAGATTCCCGAACGAAGGTAAGTTTTTTAAAGATAATACAGGTAAGGTCTTAAAGATAACAAAGGTAAGGTGTAACAGATAAAAAAGGTAATGTCTTAAAGATCCCAACAAAGGTAAGGTTTTAAATGTAACAAAGGTAAGGTCTTAAAGATAACAAAGGTAAGGTCTTAACGATAACAAAGATAAGGTCTTAAATATAAAAAGGTACGGTCTTAAAGATACCAAATGTTAGATCTTAAAGATAACAAAAAATGTAAGGCCTTAAACATGACGAAGGTAAGATATTAAAGATAACAAAGGTAAGGTATTAAAGACATAGTGTGGACCTATTCCAATGAATACGGTTGATAAGTTGTATCCAAACACTGGAAGAATGCAGCAACTCACACGACCCTTACAATGTTATGCACCACCAGTGTAAACGTGTTTAAAATGTTTCGGCCCTGGCAGCGCCAACACTATCTGATATTTATATACATTGTAGCTTGAGGTCCGATCTCCGTCTGTTGGCACCGCTAACATTTTTTACAAGTTCAAAGAGTGTTTTTTCAAAGAACGTTTTTTTCCGAAGAAATTATTTTAAATAGCGCCCCCCAGACGAAGTGATTTTAAAGCGACCCAAACCTCAATCGGTGATTTTCACTTATGTGAGACCTAAGCTGCTAACTTGAGATGTCGTAAAATGTATCAGACAAATCCGTTATTTAGTCGAAAGTATGTTACATGTATATACAAACAGAAAAAAGTCTCTGTTGGTTATACGGTATGATGCCGTAAACAGTGACGGTTTAAGACCGTATACCACCACGTACTCAGTCTAATACCGTAATCCGTAAGCGATTTATTTTATACATGAAAATAGTTTTTGACGCCAAATGCGGATTTACTAGCTCAACTTGGACGAAGACCTCACATTGCACGGTGAATGGGTTCACATTTTTAATCCCATTATATTCTGGTATTTAAAATATAGATCTAAACCCCGGGTAGCAAATTTAATGTGCAAAATTTTGCAATACAAAACGCGGAATCTGTAACTCATAAACTCGTCTCTGCATCGTAAGATATGTATCTTGATTATGTTACTACAGAAACAACAACGACAACAACACCAACACCAACAACGACGACAACGACGACAACAACAACAACAACAACGGCAACAACAACAACAACAACGATGACAACAACAACGACGACAGCAGCAACAACAACAACAACGACGACGACAACAACAACAACAACAACAACAACGACAACAAAAACAACAACAACAACGACGACTACAAGGATAACAACAACAACAACTCCTTGTGAGTATATATATTGCAGCATATTATCGTCTTAGTTGTCGGATACAAGCTCATGTACAGCATGATATGTTAACTATTGGGTCTGGTGTTTGATACATATTATAGACAATGCTGTCCATCACATATAGGCAAACCGATCGACGGGTTGGTATGGTTTGAATGGGAATTATCGTCGTGTTAGCCGATTGGCATTGTTACGTCTTTATTGGTGGAGAACAGACCACACACAAGGTTAATTTAACCACTTTAAATAACTCACTGTACGAGAAACTACCCGATCGTAGAAATCAACGATCCCGTATTAGTCGTTTGTATGCATCGATATGTTTTAATATTCCTCTCAATGCTGAGGCACGCGAGGGTATGATTATATTTCGAATTGAGTAACCTGGGTTAATCCGAGGGGTGATAACTCTATATATAATGTACTTTGAAGAAATAACGGAGATTTGTATGAAAGAATTTACAACCACAAGTGAAAAGTTTTGGTTTGACAAATGTCAAATTTCTACCTCGCGTGGCACCTGTTACTAAGATTAAATACAAATCGCTATATAATCGTGAACCCCACACACTGTAGTCCGCATTTATTTGAGAATTGTTTTGAAAATTTACAGGCATCTTTTGGATCACATCTGGATATGAGTTATAAAATTTGAACGATTTTCGATGAAAAACATGGCCGCCGGCAGCCATCTTGGAGTTTACTCTTGTATCTAAATTGTTCATATATCACTCTCCATAGTGGAGGCATTAAAGATATCACGCCAACGGCCATCTTTGTTTTTACTCTTCTATGATAAAATGTTTCGGCGCACCCAAGAGGCCAACTCCCTCTTCCGATCATCACCAAACTGCATATGGATCTTCGGGGTGATCTCTAGATGGGAACATATCTCAGATTGTATTCTTTCTATTAGTATTATTGCATCCTACAGCCAAACGTTTTCATCCAATTAATCTCAGGCTGTGTATGCATCTCCGGGGTAACATCTAGTTACTTACTTAAAGGCTGTGTATGCATAGCCAGGGTAACATCTAGTTACTTACTTACAGGCTGTGTATGCATCTCCAGGGTAACATCTAGTTACTTACTTACAGGCTGTGTATGAATTCCGGGCTAACATCTAGTTACCTCAGCATATAAGTTCCCTATCGCTCTATTGATTGTAATATATGGCATGAAAATTTTTCATGTTATGCTACAGAACGTTGACACTTCATCTGACATGTTTCGGCCAGAACAGCGCTCTGACCACTTTTCGACCCAATTTCCCGATTTTCTCCATTACCGACCTATTATTTTTCAATTTCGACCCAAAACAAAGTTTAGCCCAGTTTTTCGTCACCAATTACTGAGGCCGTTCCCAAAGTAATTTCGGCAAAATCCCCATCTTTTTCGACCCGAGCAGCGTTCGGACCACTTTTCGACCCACTTTTTCACACTTGACCCAACTTTGTTTGGCCCATAATGTTTGACCGAGGTGACTATGAACGAATCTGGAGTTATCCTGGTCATTTTCCGCAAACTTCCCGATTTTCCTTATTTTCGACCCATTTATTAAATTTAGACCTAAATTTGGGGTCATTCCGGTCATTTTCTGATATATATGACGAATAAGGAATAAGAAACAAAATTCACATTGCTTAGTTTATATACATGAGCTATTTGGCAATTTCCATTTCGATTGTTTGTATACATATATCTCTCCACACACAACCTGTGATTCGATGTACGTATTCGCTGAATAGAAATTATAACATTGAATGAAATTTAAGCATACTAATGATTAAGTGATGGGAATGTCTTCAAAATATGACAGAACTCTCCACTATTCCATTGATATAAGATTTTCATGTATAACTTGAAGCATGACTTTTGTAATTGGTGACGGTGTTCTCCAACAGTCTTCGCAATCTACATAGACAAATATTTCGTTCATGAGGTTTATATATAACGTATATGTTTTCCTCTACCTTCAATAGATAACATATAGCTTGTAAATAGTAAGTGAAAGGATGACTGTATGCTATCATTTTCCTTCTCTGCTCAATTTCAACACCAAAGGGTGATCTTCCAAGTTCACCATATAAAATATCATTTGGTGAGCTCTTTTTCATGTTTGTTAAAAGCTTAATGGCGTCACGATTTCAAAACCCCATATCTCGCACACATACAAAGAAATCGGTTCTATATGGTAGTCAAAATGATTTAATCGTAAGTGGAAAGATTTCTGTCGTAGGAAGTAACCGGTGTTGGGATACACATGCTCACGTCAAGATCGCAAGTCAAAAAATTATATCAAGCACTGTTTGATTTTAGATTCGAAATCGTGGCGTATTCTTGGCTACCTCCACTTACGACGTAATCGCAGTCGTGTGTACATAACAACCGTAGCTGTAGAGATCGTAGGGTAGTCAACCACATGCTCATGAACAACCTACACTATCATAATCTACAACGGGATCATGATCGTGTGAACAAACTACCCACGATATTGTCGCGACCGATTCCTCCACTTATAATTGAATCGGGGTCGTTTGAAGTTTCACTAAAACTGTAGGAATCAGGGCTGCAGGACAGCTGTAGAATTGCGTTCGGCACAGAAAATGGAAAACTGCCTTCGACATCATATGCTCAGATTCTATATACAATGAAGATCATAATAGATATTTTGCTTTTGCCCGGTAGATCAAGAGAAATTCTTTGTTGAAAATATGTGCCATTTTTGGCTGGATTTATGCTTGAAATGCTGAATGCCGAGTGTATACCTGTTTACATGCGCCATTTGTGTTTTTATCGGCTTATCCATTTCAAAGTTATCCCTATTTGTTTAGTTATGTGTACAATGCGCCGGACCGATATTCCAGTTCTTGCTACACGTGTACATTAGACAGGTTCAGCGACACGTACATGTAACTTCTAACATGTGTTACCATGCTATTGCCATGGATATACATTGGCAGGAAAAGTCATGTGATTTTACGGAGCCAAAGCCACACGTGTTGAAATATCGGTCCGACTTGCACAAGACCGTGTAAACAACAATCCGGTGGCGGAGACAAGCTGCAAACAGTGTGACCGCTGCCAACATGCTTAATTTGCTTCAATGAAAATATTGCCTCCATAACATTAAAGAACCTGTGCCAATTCATTCTTGTATATGTGCGAGTCAACCATAGGTCGCATCGCATATACAAGAGAATGCTTTGGCCTAATAAATTTTATATTATGTTTTATAATTGTTAAGGTATTTAAGAAAAAATGATCAAAAATTCTAAAGAATGTAAGAAATAATGATAAACAAATGATAAAAAATTGTTAAAGAATGTAAGAAAAAATTGCAAAAAATTATAAAATTGATAAAGAATATTATAAGAAAAATGATAAAAAATTGTTATAGAATGTAAGAAAAAAAATATTTAAAAAAATGATAAAAATTGTTAAAGAATGTAAGAAACATTGATAAAAATGTAAAAAAAATTGTAAGGCCATTGCACAATGCATTCTCTGATATATGCGAGGCGTTCTGTGGTCGACTCGAATATATGAGAGAATGCATTAGCACAGGGTCCTTAATTATGCACGAGCGCAACTCCCGTCATGAAGGAGTTAATTGCTCATTCAGTAATTACAAGATTGGATTATTCCTCTTCGCTACAAGTTTCGTAATGCTACACGTTTGATACAAAACTTCTGAGCGGTTTACGTGCATGCGTAATTGTCACGGGAGTTGCGTGACTGTTGTTTGCAATGACAACACACGTTACAAGTTACAATTACGTGTGGCTGAACCTGTCTATTATTTAGGATAAATCACATATAACTTGGTTACTTTGCATCTTTAGCATGCAGTAGCTTCAGTGGGTATTCAACCTACACACTCACTGGCAAGGAATACTGCTTGAAGTTCGTGTTGACTCCAGCGATAGCTAACGATGCTCGGGATGATTGTACTGCCGTAAATGGAGGTCACCTCATCACCATAGAAAGCAGAGAGATGCTTGATGAGCTCCAGCTTCTTTTATCGATCACATGGGGACACGTGTTAGGTATGTCTTTGAAATGTGGTGGTATAATCACACAGCGTAAACTAATAAAATATTCCTATCAGAAGATCGACGTCATCTAAGAGAAAAATCCACAGAAGTCTCTAGGAGCTATATTCGGTTCAAAATCAGAACACGTGTGTTGACACGCCTGATGTGTTTATGGCCTTATGTAACCCTCAGGACTGATTAGATTGATTGTATAAAGTTGAATAAAATACAACTTTATTATTCTCATCTCATAAACAAGATACATAACTCTATCTAAGACAAAAGATACACAACTATATATCTATAAACATTACATATCTCCCCTTCTTTAAAATAATAAAAAAAGTCCATTTTTTACCAAAACTGAAGCACTGCTTTAAACTTTAAAGTTTGTGATCCAAATGAATAATTGTCGATATATTTTCCATAAGCACTATTAATCAAACGTTTAAAACGTTATTAATCAAATGTCTGTCTGAATCCACACGGGCTGGTGGTACTACATGTCTTCAATCAATCGACGGGGTGGTCTCCTATTTCTCACCAGGGCCCTATACTATAGAACACAATTATTATAATCACAAGCTTCTGTGGGGCACACAAAAGGTGTCGATTACCATAGACCTCCACTCTTATTCTAACAGTGTATAGGCGACTTCTTGTAATATGGTGACCAATAAAATAATATGTTTTTCACATGTGACTTGATTGACCAATGAAAAAAATGATTCCTCGGAGACACTGATTGATATGTTATCGCTAGTGCATGGGTGAGCCATGTTCAATTTGATTAGTGGTAATCGGTATCCTTTAAATAATCGCTCAGTGAGTTCACCGCAACCGTTCGTGCATTGTGTTATGTTTCATCAATGGTTATCGTCTGTTCCAACAATTCAAGTCGTACGATGTATTTCAATTTCTAGTTGGTTTGTCATTCAGAATCGCTGGAGTATTCTATTGATAATATGTACAAGAGACGTAGCTAGAAGGTCTCAGGTGCAGGTTTAAACTCCAAGTTGTGTACCCCCAAAGGAGACCATCTAACAACGTCCCTGCACGAATGTAATAATTGGTCAATACTCCAATACAGACTTTAGGTTGTTTGCCACGAGACAACCGCTTGATTGCCGCAGTGTGAATGTCATTCTGATCAAACCCAATCACCCATCGACAATGAGCCCACAAGCACACGGGTATAATCTACACTATTACAATACAGTGGTCTATTGCACTTGCCCGCCTCCTGTGTACCTCCCATAACCTTGTGATTACAATTATTATGGTCCATAGTATAGGGCCCAGGTGTGAACCCTGTACCTGTGGAGGAACCCCCGGTTCAACCATGGCAGGTGGCTGATTTCCATTATTATCTCCATACTCCTCGTCTGAATCTGAATCTTGTTGATCATAGAGATTGTTTGAAATGTTCTTGAAATATGAAATGTTCCATGTTATTCGATGACCCTATTTACTTTCCACTGTAATCTGTGGAAACTTTATCTACACGACTTTGTATGGCTTCGGTTTATATTTTGTGACCAGCTTCATTTTACCATCTTGTTTTACTAAAACTGCACCGCCGATGTAAATGTCTCCATGTTTTGGGGACCGACTTTTGTCGGTGTATACTTTTGTCTTAGGTTTGTACCTTGTGTCAGTGTCTCTAATATTCTTATCATCCAACGGTTTAGAAACAGTGGGGAGTTTTGTTCCAACTCTGTAGTTGAATATCAGTGAATATGGCATAACTCCAGTTGTTGAGTGTTGTGTTGCCAGATAGTTTCTCAAATATTGATGTAGAACTTGCTGAAATGGTTTGCCTTCCACACTTGCAGTCTGCAATACCCTTTTAATGTTAAACATAAACTTTTCCACGGCAGTGTTCGCTTATGGCCAAACTGGTGTTATCCTATGGTGCTTAAATCCCATGTTCTCAGAGAACTCCTAAAATTTCTCGGAATTGAAGGTGCTCCCATTGTCTGTTTTCAAAGTTTTTGGAATTCCCACTATAGTGAACAGCTTATCACGCACCAGAATTACAGCTGCAGATGACACTGATGTAACTGGTTCTACAAGCACATATATCGATTACTCATCCACGACAACCATTAAGTAAACTCCAGATGCTAGCGGTCCACAGAAATCCGCTGATACACTCTCCCATACATTTGCCGGAAGTTCATTCATCTGAATTAGTTCCAATTTAGTTTTTACGTCTACAGATTGACATGCTAGCAGCTTTTAATGACTGATTCCACTTTTCTGTCGATAGCCGGAAACCAATCTTTCTCTCTGAGACATTGTTTGGTTTTAACAATTCCAAGATGTCCTTCATGGGCAATTGTGTTAACTTTTTGTTGCATTTTTTCTGGAATCAAGAGTCGTGTATGTAGCACTGTTAACCGCAGACCATAAATTACCATGAATAACTCTTATCACCTCCTGAATCGATGCAAGTTTTATTTTTGCGAAAGTCATTGCTATAGGTACAGCTTCCATTGAGAGATACAAAATATATTCCTCGACATAGTTGATGCGATTTCCCGGTCGCTACACCACGGGCTGATGATCGGTAACCACTGTGCAATGCTTGCCGAGAATGTAAAGTCGAAAATGTTGAAGACCCCATGTAATCGCTAAAGCTTCAATTTCTAGTTGACAGTATTGCTTTTCAGTCGGCATCAGAATTTTACTTGCATAAGCAATTGGTTTCATCAGTGCAGATTTCTATTTCTGGATCAAGATTGAGCCAAGTCCATTCAGTGATCCATCCATTATAAGCTCCATTTTGGCTAAACAATTATCATCTGCTAAGCACTTCTGAATTGCCACGAATGCTTGATTTTGTTGTGATTCCCGAACAATTTTGGTATTTTTATGCGTTAACTTTCTGAGCGGCTCACTAATTTCCAAAATGTTTTTACCTCCGACTTCTTGAAATCACATTTGTCCTGATTTAGGGTGAGATTATTATCATCGAGATGCTGAAATACTTGCTTCAGTACCTCATCATGTTCGCGCTCCATTTTCACATGAACTAAAATATCATTATCTATGATTATTACGTTCGGAATGCCAGAAAGTGTGTCTCTGATGAGCTGATTGAATTTCTCTGGACCTGACCTGTTCCCAAATTTTAATTAATTATATCGGTATAAGCCAGTGTGTGTGGAACAAGTCGTAATGTAACGGCTATCTTCATTGTTTTCGATGTTCTTGACCTTTATCCGCCTTTGCAGTCTTTTTTCTGTTACATACCCATTCAGAATGGTTTTCCCATCCGCAAAATCCACACGGCTTACTTTTGGAGGACAGGGTCCATATGGATATGATCCACCACAAAAATAGCATGACAACCGAGGTTGCGTTTTGACTTTGTTGAAATGACGTGGCTTGTGCTGATCTGTGGTCAATTTCCTCCACGTTAGGATGCACTTGATGTGGATTTATCTGCGATGTACGTGTCTTTTCAATGTCAGAAGCCTGTACCTCCGAAACCTCCATTGTACGAGCAAGAATAAGAATTTGTTGTAATGTTAAGTATTGTCGCAATGCCTGGCGACGTATTTTCGATGACTAGCGGTGGTACTTTTTTTGTCAGATTCGGGCAGGGACGATGTAGAGGAAAAAATTATTCAATATTTCTGATTTAGAGTTGTTATCTGTATATACGTTATTGCCTCGCAAAGTGCCGGAATAGGTTTATGGTCTGGAGCCATGAGTCTATTTAGAGTTGTCCACCACACGGCGGACTCGGTAAAAGAACGGCCGATGATTTTTTTTCCCATTTTCAGTCGCATTGCAGTTCTGATAGATGATATAATTTCATTTCGCTTGTTGTTATATTTAGAGCACGAATTTAAAGGGATACTGTACTCAATTGTTGAGTCATAACATAAGGTAACCAGATTTCGATTATTTGAAAGTCTGTTTGAAAGTAATGTTACGGATGGCAGATTAATCGGAATGCGAAAATACAAATGGTCGTTGTCAAGTATTTTTTGTACAGTTTTCAGGCAAATGTATCTAATAAATGTGTTATGTGCATACTAGTCCCATATACTCATTTAAGTTATTGTTTTGTCACTAGTCAGTGAGTGGCTTGAGTTTACTCCCCCGTATCAACTCTCCCGTATGCCACGCATTGCCCAATCCACTATCCATTAGTTAATTTGATTACGTCTTGTACACAGGAATTCGTAATGTAATTTATGGCTCCAGCCATAAATTAAATTTATATAAAATTAATAACTTTTATTTTAAGATAACCTATTAACCTGAATGTTTATAGAATACATCTTCGACTCGAATTACTTATTTTTCTATATATTATCGATATTAGATCGTTGTTATTACCGGGAATTTATTAAAAATGGCGTACAGTATCCCTTTAATGTCGTACTTTTTTATGCTTGGGCATATAATCGTTTGCGTTGTTTCATATTAAAGGATACGAATGTGGCCTGGCATCCATTCAGGGTCATCTGGTCTAATTAAAACAATTTTATTTGGAATGTGTTGCATCGCGCTTCATTTATTTGGTTAGTTACCACCGTCGCGAGTTCTGTATAATTTACGTGTTTCAACGGATTTTCCACGTTTGCATTCTTCATTCATTGCACTCAAATTTGCCTCGTTGTATTTCAGTATTCTTCTTTCGATGAGTCGGTTCGATGTCGCTTTAAAAATATTCAAAGTAAGTACATTTGTGCAGTGATATCGAACCAATTCTGAAAAAAAGGATCTAAAATCTCACACGACTGTACACTATTTAGTTTATTGAAGAGAAACAGGTCTCAAAGTGATCGAGAATTTTCAGTGAAGTAGATGGTTGTTCTATAAGCTGTTTCATACCAAACTTCCCACATATATATTTTGTTTGTTTTGGTTCAGTGCACAGTTGGTTGCAATTGAACTTTCCGGTCATTCGGTTGACTGGTTTAGAAAATATTAACAGTTTCTTCATTAAATAAGCATGTAAGGACCTATCCAAGCGACCAAAGGGGAGTAATTCTATATAATGTTTACTCTCATAAATCTGTAAATATGAGCTCTGCAGCTCAGGTCATTAATCAGTATACTTGGCCTCAAGTTCTCTACACAGAGATAAACAAGAAAACCATAGTCAGAAATGGTAACGCGCTCAAGATCATATATTATATACCCATGATTGTAATTATAGAATCTTTTTGATTTCTGTTATTTGTAATTGGCATAGCTTATCACAAATAAAATATCAACATTATTGACATAATGTAAATGCCAATAAACGAAATTGAAATTCTCAACTACACCGTTTACCTGGCTCGGCCTGGCTCGAACTCGGGGTCGCACTACAACTTTTAATGTGTCCTAATAATTAACATTCTATAAATAGAACCCCAGAGCTATGGCAGCCCCCAGGCGAAACAAGAATTTGTACATTGGTATACACACGGAACGCGAAATAATCTAATTAGGTCTGGCAGCATTTAGCTCTTCTCTGTTCTCAAACCTTTGAAATGTTATTGTTGTAACTATGACGCATTTAAGTGGAAAACCCGGTCATAGTCCTATTATGTGATGTCATTGAAAATGATTAACCCTGTGGCTTTTATTGAATGGAATATGGGTAGGATCATGTAATAAATATTATATATTGATATACATGTATCTGGTATTTTCATCCATGCTGAGTCGTTATCTCGTGGGAATCAGGATTCAGAATCTGGATTCAGATTAAAGATTAGACCCCATACGACTTGGTTCGGTAAACGAACAGACCAGATATTGGCAGAATCAGTAAACGAACAGACCGTAATCTCAATCTCGTGGTAATCCAGATTCGGATTCGGATTCCGATTACAGACTCAAATGTTCGTAATGTAAACAAAGCGAGATTTCGCCACCTCGGAATTTAAAAACATAAGAATCCGTCTCTTGTGTACAAACTATTGCGAATATAAACGATCTATATCAAAGAATTTTAAATGGGGATACAAATTTGTTTTATCGAATGTAAACTGGGAGAATATTACTGAAATTAACCAAATAATAACGCTATTGATAGTAACGCTGAGGGAGCACTTCGGTTGATGGAGAAGCAAATCATTGTCGATTTTATTGTCACTTTCGTATGTCCTTTTCATAATTCCATCCATAAAATATCGCCCGAACGCATGTCGATTCCGAATTCGGCGGATACGTCACCATTGGCCGAATTCATGTGAACCTGCATGGATATGTCTTCTGCTGTGTTCGTTATTATAATGTTTCTTCTTATTCAAGAAATAGTAGGATTATATGATATCGATGGATTATCAGATACACGTGTGTACTATCTAGTCTTATAGCAATTTCATGTTTAAAATGTTTTGTTTCGTTAAATGCAGTCGTTTTGCACAATAGTCCCCGTATAGACAACAAACACAGGCATGTATTGGCCAACGTGCTGTACATTAGTTGAAAATAAAGCTTTGCTCATGAAGCTAATGTTGTGGTCTTGTGATCGCAGGTGAACTGCATCTCCCAATCGCACAAACAAAAATGTAAAGGTTATTCTAGGATCTCAGGACTATATAGTGGAAATGTCAGTCAATTTATTGATTAAGTACTCACATGTACAAGTTCTAGGGACGTGGCTAGAGGTTTCCGAAAATTTCCGGCCAACTGCACCCCCCCCCCATTGAACCAAACATCAATCTCACAGGTTCGCAGAATTCCATTTGCACCCTTTGGAAATAGCCAACCTGACACACACTAAGATTGGAAAATTACCAACTTTTACTGGTTGTAAAAATCAAACAATGAGAACAATTCCAACCTATATATGGTGTCAAATTAATGTCCAACTAATGTTGTGTCATGCATGAAATTTCCAACTGCTGGACATGTACCAAAGTTTAGTTTAAACAATTTATTTCAAATATTTGTCGAATGTAGATAACACATGATATATAACACATACATTTGTTTATATATACAATGGGATTGGAGGACAAGTGCTGACTCACTGAAGGGTACCCCTCTCCCATATGTTATTACACTGAAAGAATAAATAATTAGTAATGGCAAAGCAACATGACTACCAAAACAAGTTGAACATATATACAGATCACCGGTCACCCCCTCTCCCGAGTTAGTCATAAGTTTGTATATGTATTTATTTAAAATCGGGTTTGTTTGTTTGTTGCGTTTGTTGGCATGTACGTATCATTATTTGGAACAGTTAGTCAAAGGAATCCTGATTTATCCTCACGTATGAATGACTGCACAGCTAAGCAAATTGTACCAAAGTTCCGGGGGGGGGGGTCGAGACACCCAACCAACCCCTGTCGTCACGTCCCTGTGCAACTGACAAGTTTCGTGTGTTCTTCACAACATCTTCGGAATTTGATTCAGGAGGCCTAGAGCTGTTAGAATTAAATGATTGCCCTCATCAATAAACACACTTTAACTTGAAAAAAAAGATGCGATTAAGTCGGATTGGCAGCAAATTATATGCCGTGTATATACGCATAGAAGAAAAGCATGACTTTCACAACAAACGTGAACTTTATAAATATAAGATACAAATGATACTTGTGTCAAACACATGAGCCATGTTTGACGCTGGGAGAACATTAAACATAGTTTCGGAGACCACGTGGATTTCAAAATCTGACCTAGAATCGGGAATTAGCCCCGCCCCCGTAATCGGCTTTGGATTCTGAATCCGGATTCCCACGAGATAACGACTCAGGGGCCTGTACCATGGATATATACAGCATAAGAATGATTCCATGGTTGTTTTTTGTGAGGTGTGGCATTTATTAAATTGAAAACATAAATACACTTGGGGTGACGCTTGCTAACTTCAGTATTTTTCATACAGATTACTGTTGGATTGACGGCCGTGATGTTTATGGAGATGACACGTTCCACACATGGGACCAGAAACCCGTCCCGTTTATCGACTGGTTGCTTGGTCAGCCTGACAACGAGTCAGCTGATTGTCTGTATCTATACTACAATGGCTCAAAGTACCAAATGGCTGACTGGGACTGCGGAAGCGACCCGGAGTCATATTTATGCCAACTATAAACCAGAATTCTAGTTCAAACATTTCTATACTAAACGGATTCTCCCATTCAGTTTAAAGGTCTACATTGGAACGTCTGTTCAGGATATATGAGAGGGGGGGAATGGGAGGGGGAGGGGTGGTAGCGGAAGGGAGAGGGAGGAGAGGGGGTGGGCGGGATGGATATATTCAACAATTCAAAATCATCCTGTCCGACCGCAGTGACTTTATGTTCCCTATCAACAAACTGCATTTCACACGAGGAACGATACATTAGTCATTAAAATTAATTGAAAATATTTATGTAAAATTAAAAGTAATGCAGAGTAATGTCAAACATGAAACTCTTAAAAAATATAGTCGTCCTCACTTGACAGATAACCATCCATTATAAACAAAATGTAACTACTAAAAATATGCGGAAATTATTAATGCTGCACATTTCTGGGATACAAAACTATGCTTTGATCTTCCGAAAGGTTTGGTTGCATGCCAATTATATGTGAACCTCGATATCGTGGTCAGCATTCATGGGAGGATTGTCTGGCAGATTGAAAATTCAAATATTAGCCAGTATGAGCGAAGGATTTGTTGAGTAAATTATATATGGCGGCGAAAGATTCATGGGTTCGAAATCACACCGTATTACCGATCCGGATTACCACCGGTCACGATGCGGATCACTACCGGCTGTTTTGACAAAAGCGTGCCACGTGGCATCATTGTAGTTGGATCATTTTCGCCCTACATTCTGTGGAAGGTGTGAATTTTTTCTCCCTTCGTGTATAGGAGTAACTGGGCTAGCGGAGGACGCCGATAAATCTGATAAGTATACAATATATGTTCACTTATTCTTATATTTGTAACGCATGTTTACCATTGTGTTTCATTATTTCGAGCAGTAGCTGATATGGATGGTTCATGTTTTATTTCTTTATGCGGTATTCTCGTGGTACGAAAAGATAGACCATTTACTAAGTCATTCGCCTAATGTACACGTTTGTATGTTCGATTTGTGGCCATCTGGGACGTTTTGAACATAGATACCCATGAAATGAACGGGTACGGATCTGTACCGGCAGGTGATGCGGATGTGTACACAAAATAGTGAACGGTGCCGATCCGCATCCTGTTTTTTGGAACCCATGAGTATGGAAATCGATACTACGCGTTTAATTTACATTCAACTTGACAAACCATATTGCCATTTTGTACAGTTATGGACATTCTTGTATACGCAACAGAAATAAGAGAAAATTCCATGCATTTGCATCATGTATTGTGCCAATGAAGATAAATATTGGGCCACGTGCAACTAGATCCTAGTAACATATGCTACCTCTAAGGTTATCGTAGGCGATTATTTTATATTTTCTTGGCGTGGCCATTTTCTAATGTATGTAAGAAAGACGGCGACAACAAACTTTGTGTGGGTTACATTCAGATATATAATATAATTAACGTTTTAGTCGACCTACCGTTACACAAATTGCCACTTTCAGCCGGTAGTGATCCGCATCGTGACCGGTGGTAATCCGGATCGGTAATACGGTGTGGAAATGACACATGTACACTATATAGGTTTCATAACTTCTGTTATATATGCGAGTCTCCAATTGGGGGCTTCACATACATATGAGAATACATTGGCCTTATAAACTAGTTACCTTGATCGTGCAAGCCGGTACATTATCTTCTATTATATATTTTGGAAGATCTGTGTGTGTGTGTGTGCGGGGGGGGGGGGGGGGGGGGGGGGGGGTTATCGCGATGAACTCGAAAACGACCGACCCGATTTCCATGAACCTTGGTATGTGGGGGTACTTTCGGCCGGGGAGTGGCATAGGCCTATTAATTTGCCCGTGCGACGTGACATTGCCCTTGAAATCGGGTTATTTCAAGGTCGAACGCCCGAATATCACGGGATTTCGATGAAACTTGGTATGTGGGGATACGTTCGGCCGGGGAGTGGCATAGGCCTATTAATTTGCCCGTGCGAGTATCGCGGGATTTCGATGAAAATTAGTGTCTAGGGATACTTTCGTATGGGGAGTCCCATAAGCATATTCGTTTGCCCGTGCGACGTGATCTTGACCTTGGAATCGGGTCAATTCAAGGTCAATTCGTAAATTTTGATGGGATTTCGACGAAATTTTATACACAGGGTTACTTTTGTCCACTGAGTGTTTTGGATGTGCCACATCGTGACCCCACCTTCAAAATGGACAATTCAAGGTCAAATCGCGCAATTCGCAGAAAAGCAGAGGGGAATGGACAATTCAAGGTCAAATTGCGCAATTCGCCGAAAAGCAATTTTGGCGGGTACTTTTGTCCGGGCAGTGTTTTGGACCTGTCAAATCGTGACCCAACCTGACCTTGACCTTCAAAATGGACAATTCAAGGTCAAATCACCCAATTCGCCGAAAAGCAGAGAGGAAACAGCCCGGACGAAGTCCGGTCCACCTTCGAATATCACGGGATTTCGATGAAACTTGGTACGTGGTGTTACTCTCGGCCGGGGAGTGGTATATGCCTATTAATTTGCCCGTGCGACGTGATCTTGGCCTTGAAATCGGGTAATTTCAGGGTCAAACGCCCGAATATCACGGGATTTCGATGAAAATTAGTGTCTAGGGATACTTTCGTATGGGGCGTCTCATAAGCCTATTCATTTACCCGTGCGATGTTACTTTTGTCCACTGAGTGTTTTGGACGGGTCGAGACGTGACCCCGACCTGACCTGGACCTTCAAAATGATCAATTCGAGGTCAAATCGGGTAAAACCGGATGGATTTCGACGGGTACTTTTGTCGGGTACTTTTGTCCGGGCAGTGTTTTGGACGGGTCAAATCGTGACCCCACCTGACTTTGACCTTCAAAAATGGACAATTCAAGGTCAAATCGCGCAATTCTCCGAAAAGCAGAGGGGAAACAGCCCGGACGAAGTCGGGTCCACCTGCTAGTATTATATATTCGAGGCTCCCATGGGGAGAAGAGAATGTACTGCACATGATTTTTAATGCTGCACCAACGCAACTCCCGTCTTAAAAGGGTTAAATGCTACAATAGATTATTGTGGAGATTCAAGTCCATTGCTATGAAGTGTCCCCCATGTTATAAACATATTGTACAGCTTTCCCAATTGATCATAGGATTAATTCTCAAAATTTTCAGCCGAGGGCATTAACGTTGGCAGATGGTTGCAAAGCAACGTTAGATCAACGTTCGAATACCAACGCTTTGCTAACCGTGGTTTTCCTACGTTCTGCCGCCAACACAATGCCAACTAAAATGCTACACAATGATTCAAGTCGTTTCTATGTTGTTTTTCTAGTATCTTGCATGTTATCAGATGCATGGTGTTATCAGCATTGTATAGCTTTTCCCATTGATCACATATTAATTCTCAAAATGTTCGGGTGGAGTAATCTATACCGATTAAAGGCTGTGTTGTGTAGGGCTTCTTGTATATTTTGCATTTGTCCACGTGTCACCTACATGTTTTCCAGATGGTTGGCAAATCGATATATAATTAATTATCATATTTGTGAAAGGCTAATATATTGGCAAACCGATTTACTGACGCAATGCCAACACAAATTGTATTCCTTAGATCTGACAACTTTGAAGGAATAAAAATAAATCCTAACTCCAAAAGTTTGAATTGTGAACTAAGATTTCAAACATAAGAAAAACGCGATCTCTCAATATAATTGTTGCAAGACTGCAGCTGCATACTAAACGATATTTTAGCATATAAGTATTTTTATTATCTATTTAGACTATTGTTTCAAATACAGTGTATGCATAAAATACCCAGTAGCAGGGACGTCGCTAATGGGTCTGCTAAGGTGGGCCCAACATTAAATTTACAACGAAATTCGCACCGTTCCCCTCAAACTAAGTTCCCAAGACACACGGGCGTGGCGACAGGAATGTGTCACCACTTAAGAGAGAGAGAGAGAGATATATAGTTTTATTATCAGAAGATATCACATTATAAAATATGAATAATGGCAATTCGTTGTCGATTATCACATGAAATTAGTTTATAATCTAAACTCATCTACACAACAAGCAAACAAAGCAGACACAATGTCTAAAAAGTTGTTCCTCGTCACATATGAGGTATATTTCCGGGCGCATACATCCACCGAAATAGTATGCTAGAAACGTTATGTCGGTTATTGAATCTAACATATTGTAAACTTCAACTGTATAGTTGTCAATAATAAAATACCAGAACAAGTTTCCCGTCGTCAGTGCAAACTTAGAACAGTCAGTGTACATATATACAATATTTTCAATGCTAAGCCAACAACAGTTGAAAATTCCATACCAAAGATTTTCCAACCAATGTTTAGTGGGAAATTTGTTAATTGATGGAAAAAACATTATCCCAACTTCGGATGAAATTTGGAACTGAAATTACTATAAATTGTAGAAATGCCAACATTAGTTGGTGGGGGTATTCCAGTGTTAGGTCGGTAATTTTCAACAGTTGGATACCTTCCAGCGTCCATCCGGGGGGGGGGGGGATTTGGGAGTTTTGTCTGGTTCAAGCTTCCATTCACATATCTTCGTCTTGTGAATTTATAATTGCAATCATTATGGTAATCGTGAGAACTCGGGTCTATTCTTCTCTTTGCATGATGTTATACAATGAATTTATTAGCTATTTATTTTATTGAAGTCATTAACATAACTAATATAACGAAGAGATTGGAGAACAAGTGCTGTCACGTAGTTCCTGTCCCTCTCAAACAACGTATTATGATTTAACAAAAGACAGTCCAATACGGACTCCATATACATGTTTGCCAAATTTTACAATTGGCAGGAGATTATCAACAACGTCACATGATACACAGAAAACAACTAAAAAAAAATATATATGTTGTAAATAACACAGTACTGCATGGTAGCAACTTTGGAAAATATATAGCACTTACGTATACCAACGAAAACCTGACTTTGTGGGCACTTACAGACATACTATTTCACTGAGGGAGAGTACTTCATATCCTCCTGATATTCACAGTTTGTTGCTCTTGGTTGAAATTATCAGCATCATCATCAGATATTTTGACAAACCTGACATAGCCCATTCTTCTCTGCATAAATTGCATTATATATTATAATTAGTATACGTTGAGTCCTGGTTTCCGTTTGTTGACATATTGAACTGAAAACAATGATGTTGAAGGCGCAGAGTTGACATGGCTAATTCCGTCGATTCCATCAAACAAAACGCCAGGCTCACCAGCATCACCAGTACAAGAATCAGCACAAATCCCATTAAACAATTGCTCAAGTGAAATGACTTCATTTAGTTGGAATTTTTCCCATAGATAATCTCTGACGAAAGAAAGTTGAACAGCCATCCATATTACTTTGTAAAACGCAAACAAAGCTGACGTACTAAGGCTGAATAGGTCACTATCACCGGTTTTCTGTGATAAAGTTACCCAGGTTCCTAAATTTGTGATAAAGTTACCCAGGTTGGAGAGACTTGTGATAAAGTTACCCAGGTTAAACAAATCTCACAATATCAACTCGATTTAAAAGTGACAGAGGGATATTTTGTTCA
Source organism: Siphonodentalium dalli (assembly GCA_032622095.1). NCBI lineage: Eukaryota > Metazoa > Mollusca > Scaphopoda > Gadilida > Siphonodentaliidae > Siphonodentalium > Siphonodentalium dalli. The sequence continues at coordinate 50,812,369 of CP136061.1, forward strand.
GTTTTGGCAAGTAATAGCCCTTATTAAGCATAAATTAAGACATAATTATTAGTACTGTAGTCAGGGGGGGTGAACAAAAAAATTCCGGTACGTATGCCGGGGTGGGTGGGTGGTCAAAGCCACCAACAAGCAACTAAAAAAAATATTTCCTGCTTGTTTTTTTTAGTGTTTTGGCAATGAGTTGGGCTTCAAAACCACTTTGAATGAGAGAAATAATGTAATTCTAACTGGTAAACTGACTGCAGGCAGTTATCGTGTTGGATTTTGTTGCAAATTTTGAAATCCAAGATGGCCGCTGGCAGCCATGTTTTTTTGGCCGAATGACCTCAAAATGACTCATTCCTATTTACATGTCCATGTTAACATACATGATAAATAGTATGCACATAAATTCATATACAGCTGTTTACAGTGAAATTCCCGCCGAAAATCTCAGTTTTTGTGTTAAAAGGGTGGGTGTGTGTCAAAAAATGGTCGGAAAAAACTGCCGAAAACGGAAAAAAAATTGGCGGTGGGGGTGGGTGGGTACAAAAAATGATCGAAAGGGAAAAAATGCCATACGCGTCTGAAATGTTTTTCCGACCCCCCCCCCCCCTGCTGTAGTTCGTCATTTTGATCGCAAAAATCAATAATTTGTTGCTAAACATGAAATGTTATTAACCTGGGTAACTTTATCACAATCCTCCCCAACCTGGGTAACTTTATCACAATTTCGGGAACCTGGGTAACTCTATCACAGAAAACCGGTGAGAGTAACCTATTCAGTCGTACTAAGAGGCGCCCGCAGACTTGAGCAACCGAGCGAAGCAATCGCGACTCGTGTTCCCCGAAGACTTCGTTGAGCAATTCGGCTCAGCACTCTTTGATTCCATGCCGCTATCTCGTGATTTTATATCACTAGAAACATAGAAAGTGATATATGCCCTACCCCGTACCCACCCATCGTGCCAGTTTTATTTTCAATAATGGGGAGGATTTGTCTAAGCCTTCATTAACTGTTTCGGTGACCAAAAAATACAGATATTAAAAATAATGGCCTAAATATCAGTCACAAACTGAACCGAATAATATATTCTTGATTTTTTCCAGATTGAGTTGTACATACATCACAATTTGAACGAGAACAATTTTGTCAAGACAAACTGGTTGTAGTTACACACATCTCCATTCTGCGTTTGCTGAGTAATATTGCTCACGTACCCCCCAGATCTGAGCAATCTGGCTCGCGACACGACCAAATATCAAACATGTTTGAGGCCGATTGCATGCTCGCGAGAACCGATTGCGCAGCAAAATCACCAAAGGAACAAGGCAATGAGTGGTTATGTCACCCTTCCTGTATCTTGTCTTTATGGATGAACTTGTGGCATCCCTGTCAGATTCGTGTAATGGCGTTCACATATATAGCTCTATTTCATGTTCGTCCCCTACGACGGCGGATGACATAACTCCTCTTTCATTCACAGACGGAGGTCTCCGTAGACGCCTCAAAATATTATTATGTCACATACATGTATATAATTTAAAGTGGCGCTTCGAGTTCGCACACGAGAAAAGCAAAGTTGTTGTATTTGGCACCTCCCAAAACCAGCGTCACACTGAGGATGGACCATGGGAGCTCGGACACAGACATATCGCCAGCGTAGAGGATGTATCTCATCTGGGTATTATTCAGAGCTCGACTGGTGAACAGGGGTGTAGGACGTTTCGGCACCTAGATGTTTCGGCACCTGGTTTTTCTTTTCATATATAATATTGTCTTTGACGTTAGCAGCATCGAACGTGCAGCAGCGGAATTTCCCAATATGAATACCGACAGTCCAAGAGACATCAAACGCCAATCAACTTTACTTGTTCGTCATGTCCCAACCTGCATGGTATATAAATTGGTTTAGACTTGTTCTACCGTGGGTAGGGGGTACCCAGCCACTTTTAGTGTTCGGCCGCTGCACTATTTCTGTGGTGCAATCTTATAGCAATATCGTTATTGATGTCCCTCTTATATATCGCGAATAGATCGGATGGTATGTTTTGAGAGCTATCATGTTAATTACGTAGGCGCTATCGACCAATTTGATTGTCACATCGACACGACATAAACAACCCCTTGACATAAGGGGCTGGACTTCAAGCGCCTCACTCGGGTGAAATATGTGAGTATACCAGGTATTGATGGACCTCTTATACATCGGTAACAGACAGGGCTATCTGTTCAGAGAACTATGATAGTATGACGTAGCGAATCGAGCACGGATTTTTCAAATCGACTACACACCACCAGACTCATGATAGAAGTGTCTGGACTTCAAGCTTCTCCCCCGCGTGTAGTATGTGGGTATCTTAGCATTATCAGTATTGATGACCCTCTTATATATCGCGAACAGACAATGTTGTCTGTTCAGAGAGCTAACATAATTTGACGTAGCGAATTGACCAACATAATGTTCACATCAATGAATGGCTTTAATTTTGTTGGTATCGTGGTTCAGCCACTTGTGACTTTTTCGTGAGTTCATAAATTCGTTATGTTCACCAACATCGTTATCATGTGTTCCATTATAACATTTTATTGAAATAAAGATTGCATTTTTATTCATCATCCGTAGTTTCGTTGGTCCGAAAATAATCAGGTGCCGAAATGTCCGAAGTGCCGAACAATCGTGTGCCGAATCGGCTAGGTGCCGAATCACAAACACGGGTGCCGAAACGTCCAGGTGCCGAAACGTCCAGTATTCGGTGAACAGAACCCCAAATTTGAGAAGGCTACTGATATGCTACGAAAATGCTTTTCAGCTTGTCGCTCACCAGTTTCAACCGAATTATCACCTTTAACCAACCAACCTAAGGATTCTTAAGCCTATCGTTATTCCCAAATAATCATGGTGGGGTTTGTCACATACGCAGTATACGACGTTAGAACGCGCTTACCACATGTGTGTTAACAATTTACAGCGCATTCCGAAACGCAGTAATGCAATATTATCCCTATCACTACTCGTACTTCTCCATATTGAGCATGAAATTCAGCTGAGAAAAATATTATTTCTTGGAACACTGGTTAACTTACCACGGAATAACAGAGCAGCTCGCGATGAATTCCTATTCAGTTATCATGGTAATCGAATCTACGGTCGCCCGATGACAGGATTTCTGAATTCAATTCAATTAAATTCTTTATTCACTCAAATCGTCCAATATGACACAGTAGAGCGTGGTGGAATACAATTGAACAGTGCATATCATTTCTGTGCAAATTACAAAAATGGTGCGCAGTGAAAATTTCATATATTTTAATAAAAAACAGTTGATTGAGGACAACACAACACATCACATGAATTCGTCTATTAAATAAATTACTTCCTTACAATATTTATTCATTAAAAATTTAGCTTTTTAGAGATCCTGCACTACCTGATTGTGAAAACATGATTTTTTTTTAGCTGTACAGTCATTCATACGCGAGACAAATCATGATTCTTTTGACCAACTCTTCCAAATAATGATACGTACAAGCCAGCAATAGAATAAAACAAACTCGACTTTAAACATATATATATATACAAACTTATGACTAACTCGGGGTGGGGGTGACCGGTGATATGTATGTATATATGTTCAACTTATTTTTGGTAGTCATGTTGTTTTGCCATTACTTATTATTTATTTTTCAGTGTAATAACATATGGGAGAGGGGGTACTCATAAGTGAGTCAGCACTTGTCCGCCAATCCCATTGTCTGTATCAAAATTGTATGTTATATCTATCATGTGTTATATAAATTAGACAAATAAATATGTTTAAACTAACAACACATGGTTGTGCAAATGTCGGATTTTAATGAATCACGTATATAGTATGCGAATAAAATAAGGACCCGTCTAATGAATCAAGAAAGGTTTTTCATGTTTTACGTCGTTTACAGTTAAAAAGTTCGCTTAATTTGATGGTATTTGGTCTACAATAATAGTATTTGCTTTTGCATTTGACTCGCATGTCTTTTAAACACGGGCATTGCAATATTAAGTTAAATTCGTTCCCCATATTTGTACCACATAGAGTACATAGTCTATCGGAATAATCTGAGTTAATCCATACACCAGATTCGATTGGTAAGTGATGGTTGCGGGTACGAAATTTCAGAAGTATTTGGACGGTGTCGTTTGTCACGAAAGAGAGGATTTTTTCCTTGGTGAAGTCGTGTTTTATAATTCTGTAAAAGGCATACTTATTTGAATTAGATAATGTACCTCTCCATTTTTGTATGAATAGGTCTTCATGCCTACATGTGACCGACTTCTTTAATCTGTCGAGATTGGATAATGTGTGATTGATCCATATACCCCCATTCCCATTTCACTCCTCAATTACTATTTATGTGGATTCGGGGGTAAGGTCGGAATTTCAAACTTAAGGTCAATCCACACCGGACACGAGCGCGCGATTATAACGGCCGTTTCTGACGTCCGTAGCAGTTCAAAGCGCGCGATTTTTATATTCACACCACAAGCGACTGAATCGCTGACCATGAGGTGATCACAACCGTGATTTTATGTTTCGCAGGGTAGATCCGTTGTATTAAAAAAATAAATAAAAAAAATAAGATGTTTGAATACAACGGATCTACCCTGCGAAATTCCTCAGAAATTTCAAAGGGGTGGGCCGACTACTTCGAGTCACTTTACAAACCTCTGGCACACGATAGCTTTGATCACAGTCACTTTCAATTCGTAAACGACACTGTCGATTTCCTCGCCAACGACAGAGTATGTGAAATGGGGAGTAACTCTAAATATGTCACAGAAGCCGTACACCAAGATGAGATAGAGATTGCATTGAAAACTCTCAACTTAAACAAAGCCGCGGGTTGGGATAATGTATACAATGAAAACTTGGTCCTTGGTGGTACAGCACTGATCAAATGCCTAGCTGCACTATTGACTGGTATCATGCAATTCTCCTATATACCAGAACATGCTAAGATTGGGGTAATAGTTCCTCTATATAAAGGAGGCAACAAACCCCGAAAGTTGTTTGACAGCTATCCCGCGATAACCCTGCTCCCTGCCATTTACAAACTGCTTGAGAAAGTTATCTTATCAAGACTCAATTCTCACGTACCCAATATGGTAAAAGTACACAAACTGCAACACGGTTTTCAGAAGGGTGTCAACTGTCTTATTATACACGAATCTAAAGCATTTGCATTAGAAAACAACAGTATATTATTCACATGTTTCCTTGATGTCCATAAGGCATTTGACACCGTCTGGATTGACGGTTTGCTATATAAGCTGCACATGCTTGGCTTTGGTGGAAAATCATGGCTACTGTTTCATCAGATGCTTAAAGTTACCTCTTGTTTCGTAAAATACGGAGATTGCCAGTCCAGGCAATTTCAAATAGAGCAAGGAACAAAACAAGGAGACGTTATTTCACCTCTTTTTTACATGCTCTTTGTTGATCAACTTTTGGTAGAACTGGCAAACTCGGGAGCAGGGCTGAATATGTATTCTGTAAACTGTTCATGCCCAACACAAGCTGATGACATGACACTTCTCTCTGTTTCGGAAAAAGGTCTTCAGCAGCTACTGACTATATGCACCAATTACAGTCGAAAATGGAGGTATCGATATAATGAACAAAAGTCAGTTGTTATTGTCTTTAATGAAAGTAAAAATGAGCACAATAAGACGAGTACTAACAGGGCATGGACTCTGTGGGAAACAGGTATCTGAAGTTGAAAGTCTTACACACTTAGGTGTCCCTATACATAAGCATAATCAAAACGGTGAATTCATTGACGAAATAAAACAGAAGCTTAGGTCAAGCTATTTTGCTATGTCCAACATCGGTATGTATGCTGGAGGTATAACACCAGTCAGCAGTAGGACAATCTATACATCTATAATATTGCCAAAAGGTCTCTTTGGATGCGAACTGCTATGTGGCTTGACCGATTCAGATGTATTATCCCTGGAAAGAACTCACCGATTTTGCAATTAAAAAGATCCAAGGTTTGCATTCCAAAACACGGACCAACATTGTAGAAGGGTTGCTGGGAATAGGTAATATTCACAGTTTTATTGAAAAAAAGAAGCTTCTCTTCTTCGGAAGTCTATGCGCCCTCACAACTGAGAAGGCAGCCAAATCAGTTTTCTTATTAAGGCTGCACTCGTTCTTCATAGATGAGGTTTCGGGAAAATCCTTCATTTCCGATATTGCAAATATTCTGGGTAACCACCAGTTGATGTCGTATTTTACAAATTATGTTTCTGAAAGTGAATTCCCAACAAAGTCGTCATGGAAAAGTATAGTGCGCAAGGCAATATCTGAATATTCAGAACACGGATGGAAAAGCGCGGTGATCGGTGACAAATCACTCAGTCGCTTTCATGTTATACACCCACAGTTATCAGTCTCCCATTTGTGGCGTTGCTGTCGAAAGTTCCCTAGACACAAAATAGCATACCTGACTGTGGCCGGTATCATGGCTTGTACTGAGTCCGTGTTTGTAACTTGCAACAAATGTGGTGTTGCTTACGATGATCTCCCTCAACACGTCATCATAAACTGCCCCGCCATTGCGGAATATCGAAACGACATATGGTATGAGTTAATGAACCAGTTCAATATTCAATGTATTCTCAAACTAGACAGCCTTTGCCCAGATGTACAATTTAATGTATTTCTCACTGCACGTCCACCGGAGTTATTTGATTTAATTGATGAAGCTGACTTATTCACAGACTTTGTAGTATGCAGTACGTATTGTTTGTGGAAAGCTTATACTACGCAATCTCAAATATTACCGACATGCAGTGATGATAGTAATAATTCATGAATATTATCAATGAGGACGCCGATAAAACGTCGGTAACTGATGTACACGCTCTATTTCACATCCGCATGAACACATGTTTGTGTATATTTATATATGTTGACCCGTATATAGAGTCGGTTTGAATGATCAGGTTAGCATATAACGAATGATGTATGTCCGTCGTGTGTGAGTATATGTGTGTATGCATATATGTAAGGGTGTATTTGTATGTGTATAAGTATGTGAATGCATGTGCGTGCATACGTGTGTGGTGTTTCTATATGTATATATATATATATATGTATGTGTATGTGTGTATGTATATGTATATGTGTGTGTATATATATATGTATATATATGTGTATATATGTGTGTATATATGTGTATATATATGTGTATATATATGTGTGTATAGCTATATATATGTGTGTGTGTGTGAATATGTGTATGTATGTGTATGTATTTATGTAATTGTGTGTGTGTGTTTATATGTATGTATATGCGTATATATGTATGCATATGTTTAGTTAAGTATGTAAGTTAGGGCCATCCTGTATGTGCGCCCGTGTTGTTTGTAACTGCATGTGGACGTTTAGTCTGCGAGACTACACAGGTGTTCTGTTTGTGTTGTGTCCATTTGTTAAAAAGTTTATGTGCTTTTCATGTCAATTCTCTTTTGTCAAACAATGTATGTATATATATATGTAACCTGTAATTATGTTATTACTGCTCTCCGAAATTGGAGGAAATAAAGGTATATATATATATATATATTTGTACCACATAGAGTACATAGTCTATCGGAATAATCTGAGTTAATCCATACACGTGACCAGATTCGATTGGTAAGTGATGGTTGCGGGTACGAAATTTCAGAAGTATTTGGACGGTGTCGTTTGTCACGAAAGAGAGGATTTTTTCTTTGGTGAAGTCGTGTTTTATAATTCTGTAAAAGGCATACTTATTTGAATTAGATAATGTACCTCTCCATTTTTGTATGAATAGGTCTTCATGCCTACATTTGACCGACTTCTTTAATCTGTCGAGATTGGATAATGTGTGATTGATCCATATACCCCCATTCCCATTTCACCCCTCAATTACTATTTATGTGGATTCGGGGGTAAGGTCGGAGTTTCAAACTTAAGGTCAATCCACACCGGACACGAGCGCGCGATTATAACGGCCGTTTCTGACGTCCGTAGCAGTTCAAAGCGCGCGATTTTTATATTCACACCACAAGCGACTGAATCGCTGACCACGAGGTGATCACAACAGTGATTTTATGTTTCGTCGATTTCTCGCTTTGTGGCAAACCAGCGGGATAATTGGGTCACTGCCAAATAGGATATTTATGCGCACGTATTCCTCCTGTTTGAAGCCGACATATTAATTCGTCGTCGCGATAACAAAGGTGGTGGGGGACGTTATCAACTATGCTGATAACTGAAGTGCAAGGATAGGTGAGCAGAGAAAATGCCTGGCAAAAGCTCGACGTAATAAAATGATCGTCTGGTTAATTTTTGGTTCCAATCAATTCCAAGTACTATATTTGACATTTCAATGAGTCTGAAAAACTCTTACATGTACATTTTTAGCAAATTCTGATTAAAATGTCCATATACATTGTATTTGTGACTTGCCTGTATAAATGATGCACTCACACGATTATCTACCCATACCATCGCGCGCGACGAAGAGATTCAGTCGCTTTCTATGTGAATATAAAAATCGCGCGCTTGGAATCGCTATACGGACGACAGAAAACTGCCGTAAAAATCGCGCGACCGCGCCCCGTGTGGATTGACCCTTAACAATGGCATTCTAAAGTCACGCACCGAAGCATTGTTCGCCATGGCACGACAACCAGAGAGAAAGCGCTTCATTGGAGTGGATCTATCGATAAGTGACCATTGCATTGATCGCTCTCCCGTGAGTTTCAGTAGGCTACTGGTCAGTAGGACAGCAGGCATGCAGCCAAAATACTATGATTCTGTCTGTTTGGAATACCGTGTCATCTCTGACACGTAGCAGAATCCGAACTGTTCAACAGGGTTCGAATTCACGCCTTTCAAAGTCCAAGCTGTGATAAATTCATATAATTGTGATGTTGTCGTGATATTGTTCGTTGTGTGGCTCCTAGTCCGAGTATAATCGTACTAAAACCAACTAAGATATTGGGAAAACGAAATGCTGTTTTCAGTACGAGAACATACCGATACGCTTTATAAGACATGAGTTACGACCAAGATTGGTGGCGGGGATTGTAGACAATTTTACCCAATTTTTGCTACATATCAATATCAGATGCTATATGTATCAGAACGAGTGACATCTGATGGCCATAGTGGTTTATAATGATTTAACTTTCGTGTTAAATTCACATAACATATTCCGGTTTATTAGGACTAACATCGGTTTGTTTACGTTTGTTTACGTTTTAATTGAAAGCCGAAGTGTTCCGTAATGTACTCGGCTAAGTTCGGCTTCTATGTGGTCAATCGAGTACAACCGTCACAATCGAATGCAACCGTATTCAAACATGGTGTCCAGGAATTATATTCCATCACTATTATGTGGTTATTACTTATTAGTTAAACATTTATTACAGGGAACGTCTCGCGATATATCTGCAATTTTGTATTTACAAATCACCCGATTTACGTGATAGAATTAATTCAGTTTACGACCACGTGGTTTTGTTTATGTTTACGGTTGCCAGAATATTTTCGTCGAAATATGCTGTAACTTCGTGAGGTTAATTGAGTTCGCATACTTTTATAAATATGTCAACACTGTGGTAAATGTCTCTTTTCACATAAAATTACCGCTTTCAAATGACAAATGACTTCTACGGAATAAACCCGTTTATTGTCGCAATTGTGATATTTGATTACATTTAATTGTGGTTTTATGCGAGCTGTTCACTGACGCGTAAACCATGTCGCACAAATGGTAACGGGAAGTTATCGTACTAAAAACAGAATTTCGCTTTCCCAATATCTTAGCTGGTTTGAGTACGAAGCAGACTTGGACTACATGGCTCCATGCTCCAGAGCCACTTCAATTGCTCTATGGAAAAATATAAATGCCACCGTCTTTTAAAAGTTCGCCATTGCTCTGCACTCTACCAGGACATTGCACTATTGTGGATAATTGATCGACATCTGAACAGCATGCGGATGTGTTACCTATACGACAAATTGGTCGGTTTCTTACGTTTTTGCAGCCAGACAAGAAGATCCAATACTTGGCTTAGCAACGCGATAGTGTTTTTAATAAATAACATAGCATAATCTAAATTATCACCCGAACACTAAAATGCGGTTATAGACATTACGATTCCCACATGCATTCGCCTGGCCGCCCGTCTACCAGTACACCGGTCTCGGATTAAATATATATATATTTATTGTGGACCTCCAATTTGGAGAAGATTATGTATAGTTCATATAAATGTAACAACAATATACACTGTGATTGCCGAGTGGGTCCGCCGTGGTATGTTCACTGTGTCATGTGTCCCATATGGCTCAAATATGCCCATTTGGATGTGAGAGCCGAGGTCGACATTCCAACGTCATGGATTAATAATGCACTTATTGTCCGCGAATCAGTTGACACAAGACGTACAGAAATGAAGCAGTGTCGATAACTATTTGGTCCAAGCGTTGTGCTATTTCCACCGGCGACTGCATGACGTCGGTGCCGAGTAGAAATGCACCAAGTTAAATATCACTTAACGGGTCTACATGTATATACAAAGAGACGGCAACTCAGTAATGGTCAGTTATGTATTCCAGATAGTCGTTCCTCGGGAAGACAGAACAGGTTGAATTACAGTAGCGAATTGCGTGTATTAACTCATTGTTATATGTATTTTTACATGTGCAACATGTCAAATTATTACTGTATGTTGTCTTGTTTAGCAACAAGGCAAGATTTCGCAGTTCTTTGTTATAACGTGGGTATTCTCATAGGATCCTCCAAATGTTCCAACATGATGCTGGGTCTCTGTGTACAATTTTAAAGACTTCGAGGTTTCGATCAACTGACACAGACCGGCACCATTCTCGATAATAATTCTGTCGGACTGCTGTCTGCACAAGTTTTTCCGTTTTCATTGGGAAAAATCCAGTTTTCACGTATGTCGTTAGGACATGATACAGGTCATAGCGATTTAATATTTTGATGATATCGGGAGACGAATCCAGTTGTTTGACGAGCGAAAATGGTGTGCTGGAAAAAATTCTGGAAAAAAGATCATAAGAGGCACCTGGTGTCCTTGATGCAGATGGATAAGTTCAGAGAGAAAATATAGTTTGTTGATGTGTATCTCCGTCTCAAGCGGTATCAACACAAGGAGAATCATCGCAACGTTGGTCGGGGTCCGCGTCGGGAGCGTTTGGATGTGTTTGACACATAATCGGTATGCCTTTTCCATTGAATACATGGCAGTGTTGTTTGTGATATTCAGCAACTGACAACCATTATAGAGCTTTTGGCAGCACGATTGATCCGAACAGATTTGCCATTGTTGGTGGTGTGCACGATTTGATCAAACCTCTTCCAGCGATACTAAAGTACGATTGTCGTAACTTTTCCGAAATAATTGTTCTCCTAGTTGTATATCAGCTTGGAATTTGCACTGTTTGGTTCCATGATGAACACAGTTGTTAGATTCTGGAAGCGGTTGATCACCAATAAACCATTGATATCGTTTAGTTTATCTTGACGCTTTGTCTCGTTGAATACACACAATTGTGCTTTTCGTCGTTGAGAAATTAAATCTCCACTGCTGACTGTATCTATAGCAGTTGTCGATGAGGCTATCAATACCTGATTTTGTGAGTGATACTAGGGCAATGTGGTCGGCCGCAGACGGCAAAGTACACGAAATTTCCGAGATGTGTAGGCCATTTCTGGATTTGGTCAAAGTTTCCAGCAAGTCGTTTATGTACACAAGATAAAAAAGGGAGAAGTCACTGCTCCTTGTCTTGTTCCTTGTAGAACGTCGAATGGTTTTGAGAGAGATCCGTTATATAGAACATGACTTTAAAAATTTGCAATATTGGTGCATATTTGTCACAAGTCGCAATTTTTTTCCATTGAAACCCATGTCATGAAGTTTTATCAGAAGGCCCTCGTGCCATACACGATCAAAAGCCTTCTGCGAATCCAAGAAGCACACATATGCTCGGGCACCAAGGTCATGGAGATACGAGATAGACTCTTGAAGAACGAAGGAGGTCATGAGGCAGTTCACACCTTTCTGAAATCCATGTTGTAATTTATTAGGGAAATTTGGAAAGTGACCGTCCGTGAGGAACCTGTTAAGCAGGATGCCTTCGAATACTTTATACACAATTGGAAGCAGAGTGATAGCTCGATAGCTGTCAGGAATGGCGTGTGGTTTTGGGGTTCCCTTGTAGAGGGGTACGATGATACCTGTTTATAAACTGGGAGGTATCCACTCCAAGTCAATCATGTCGTTGTAGATATGACAGAGTCGCTTTAAGACATTCGCTCCCATTAATAATATGCTCATTCACCATATTATCTATTCCGCTTGATTTATGGCGTTTAAGGTTCTTTAAACTGAGTCGAGTTCTGGGATAGTTATCCGTTCAAAGAATGTAGTGTCAGTATAGTTTGTGTGTGATACGCCGATGAGCTGTTCGAGGCGCGTTTGAATTCAGGATCACAATGCGCATTCGGAGTGTATAGGGTTTTGAAGTAAGAACCCCATGCTGACAGAATTTTAACTGGATCCCGAAGTGTGATGTCGTCGAACTTCATAACTAAATATAGACCATTCGAGCGTGATCCCTGGTCAGCTGACTTCAGAGTTCGCCAAAACTGTGAATTATTTGTCTTAGCACAAAGTTCAAGTTGATCGAGCGAGTCACGTTCCGTCTTCCTCAGCGTAACGTTTGTCGGAATTTTCGCTTGGCATGTTTGTACTCAGTCTGGGATACCACATCACAAGCATGCGGCCTGCCGTCACAAATCCAATCTCTGTGTCTCTCTTTCAGTAACTGATGCAGTGTTCGCAATTCGTCGTTCCAGAATTATTTTGCGGCGTTATGTCTTGTTTTGGTATGTGTGCAGGATACCGATGCATATATGAACGCATCAATTATCTCGGAACATATGGTATCAAGATCACCAGTTGTCACGATTTCATGGCTAATCACATCGGATATATAGTTGTCGAGGACATTCTGGTACGATGTTATATCAATCGCGTCCCATTTGAAAGAAAGTTTGTTTCGAGTCGGTGTCACATGCGAGTGGTCGAGTGGAAGTTCAATACAACGTGTCACAGGCAAGTGGTTGGACGTATTTAGTTCATGGTCACTGAGAATAGCACAGTTTAATATGAGATCTTCTACTTCCATGGGGAATACGATATGGTTGATACGGCTTGGGGAAGCCACGGCTGCTGGTGGATAAAAAGTAAATGCAGGACCGGCACACGACCAAATGGTCGTGACCGAGGAATGTTCTTCACGCTGTAGAAGGGGAGTTACCAAAGCCAAAATACGTATTGGTAATTTACAAGTATTTTGTTAAATATCTGTATAAGGTACACATAACATTAACACATATCCATATGACGAATTCATGGGTCACTGCAACGCAGGTTAATCCCAATTATTTACATATGTAAAGTTTGGGTTTTCTGCTTAGAATACATGCACCCAACAGTCGGGTCAAACACAATTATTGCGGGCATGCAACAGACGAAGTAATGTTTCGCCACACAGTGCGTGGTAACTTCGTTTGGATTTGTGATTAATTAATTTTACGCTGAAAATGAAGAGCACACCCTTGCGGTGTAAATAATAGTTACATTTCCGAAATTTTCAACACTCTCCGTGATAACAAACCATACAGGTATGTCGTAATGCTGATTGTATTGTAAAGAAACACTCCTCTCTTCATTAGATTAGCACCCCATATCACCAGATTGAAGAGACGATACATTGTACATTTTATTTAAGACCAATTTTTATGCTGCTGCCAAACCGGTTCCTTAGTATTAAAATTGCTTCAGTCTGCACTTTACAATGAAAATATACTATAATGCAATGCACCATATTAGTTTTCAACATCTTGTTGTTTTAAAATATCTTGCCATTGTCACCCTCGTACTTGGGCTAAATACCAGGTCATCAACGTTTAAAGCTATTATTTCTGCGTTGACGATTCACTCAATGATGCTATTTATGGTTTTGTTTGTAGCAGGTATGTGTAACATTAGGGGGATGGGTTAAGCGCGGTGATGCAGTTGCAGAAAACGTAGTACGTTTTCCGTATATGTGGCCTTATTGAATATAAGCACATTTTATTTCCAGGTATAAAGACAGTCTCTGCCGCAATGTATGTAGCCAATTGTGGTTATGTTGAGTATTTATTTGGGATAGTCTATGGTACACCTTTTTATTTTGATAATTTGCGTTCATAGTATACCTCCGTGCATTAATGTGATAAAAGCGAAATATTCATATTTCATCACTTGACCGGAGGCAACTATGACTATTATTTTAAGATACGGACCATAGGATCTACACACTTTACCCACTACTCTGTGAATAGCTCACACACTGTTCTTTTATAGCGAATTTTGACAGGTTTGATGTTGTAGATTTAAAAATAAATGATGATCTGTCACATTTGTGGGACTGCTCTGAGTACATATATTTCTGAGTTTTAGAATCAATACAACCCTATAAATCTCATTTAACTATTTGATTACACATCGATTTTGGCTAAAATCACACCAACTATCGAAACCCTAATAAATTCTAGAAACCGATAATTGAAGCCAAAATATCATGTGTGTCTTACTGACAATAAAATTCCCTTTTATTTGACATATAAATCGGCCAAATTAAACGAATCAAAGTCGAGATATCATATCGGAAACTAGCAAAATCTACCGAATCCATCGAGTCCAATTTTTCAACTTTATTCATCAAACGAATACCAGCAACAAGACGTGTCTGCGACTGAAAGTAATTTTTTACCGGTTTGCTGATTGGTAAACAATAATCGAGAGTAAAGTTCACAAGTGATGGCTCGAAAAAATCAATATGGATAAATATCTGATAGAGTATTGAAGAAACACTTGATTATTAATTTTCTTTGAACCAAGAGATTTATCTGATTTAAAAACAGAAGTGAACTTGAAAGTATAGTTAAATAATTAGAATTTGCTTTGATACTATATTAAAATTCTGGGAATTCCACGTGAACTTGACCTTGTTTTACTTTCGCTTTCAAAATGTTCGTTAGCTACATCACCAAAACAAAATGATTCATCTCGTAATTGTCTTAAATGTTTGTTATATCACAAAATAAACTGTTCTTTAGTTCAGTAAATTAGTGAACGCACGTTCACGCGGTATTGTGCCCACCATTTTACTGTTAGCTAGGTGACGTCAGATGTGTACCCAAAGCGACGTCATATTGGCACGAGCATTTCCCCACTAAGGTGGGCGATGTTTTACAAGCGACGCAGTAACAGCACAAAAAGCAATTGCATTGTTGACATTCCTGGAGAATAGTAATATTAGTCAAAAAATAAATTCTATATGATACCGGTATAATACAGGAACACCAGGAGCACTATGCACGATCTCGCAACATGCATGACGCTGGCGACCAAAAATGACATTAATGTCGGCCATATTCGAAAAGGTAGCAAATAATAATTGCGATTTTATATAGCTTTTAACCAGTTACTTGATCTATGACGCTTTTGAACATTACACTATTATCCCAGTCATTTGCACAAGCCAACCAATGAACCGACTGAAGTCATTATACTGTGTACTTATATGCGCTGCTCTAGTTTGATCAGAACATGATCTGATACTCAACAGTATGACAAGTTGACTATACTCGTTTAACGCATGATTGGTGCGAAGTCGGCACGGTACGATCAACCATACACGTCACTCAAACGTGCCAATCAAATGTTGTATAAACTCACACAAAACCACATACGGGCCGCAACTCATCTCGCTGTGTTGACAGCGAAGACAAATCAGGCAGGCTAACCACTGGACCACCGAGCTCCAAGTGACATATATATTATATCGTCAGAAGAGACAAATTATCCAAGTTTGAAGCTAGTTTGGAGTCTACTGTTAGGAAACTTAGGCTTAGTGGGGGGTCGCGCTATTTTAAATATTATGGTTGGTTCTCGAACTGAAGAATCGGCAGCCGTCCAGAACCTTTCGTACTGAACTATTGGACAAACATAAATTCCAAGTTCTTAGCTCTAAGTGACATATTTTATATCTTCAGAAGAGACAAAACAAATTATCCCAGTTAGAAGCAGTTGGGGTCTACTCTTAGCACGCTTAGCACTCTTAGCACTCGTAGCACTCTTAGCACTCGTAGCACTCTTAGCACGCTTACGCTTAGTAGGGGACCGCGCTATTTTAAATAATATGTTTGGTTCTCGAACTGAAAAATCGGCAGGCGTCCAGAACCGTTCGTACTGAACTATTGGCGTTAATCCACTTAGACAATACTTGCATAGTATATCCATATGTCGTATACACGAACCACCCGTGCAGTGGTTCGATTAAAGCTTATATATAGGAGGGAAATGAAAGTTAATGATTCGTAATGTTCGTCATCAAGAATTCAGAACGGTTTGTTGTGTGATGAGTTCGCCACCAGGGGCCTATACTATAGAATACAATTTTTGTAATAGCAGGCTTATTTGAGCCGTACAAAAGTTGTCGAGTACTATAGACCACTGTAATCTAATAGCGTAGGCGATTTCTTGTAAATCACAAAAGACGGCAAATCGAGTACTATCGATCGCACATCTAAAACATTTGTGATTTTGTCAAGGGAAATTACTCTAATGATATATGCGAATGATATGGCAATGCCTATTTGTGACAGTTGATGAGTGATTTTGTTGATGTATAAAGGTACATTATGTGTGACTAGTTTCCGATACTTGGGTTATTTTGACCACAATTGCATACGGTGAAAATTCATTCCTTCGGTATCGTGTGGAATACTGGTTACCATTTTTCAGATGTTTTGTGTTACATGTTTCTTAACGGTTCACCGAAAGGGGTCGGCAAACACGCATATCGGTTGCCCTTGAAATGCAAAATAGCATCTTCAGATTACGAAGGATGGAACTTGATTTGTCTATCTAGCTTTGGACAGGTACAGCGGCCGAAACATCTAGACCTTAACAGTTGAAAAGTTTGAGGTACCATGCAGCTAGACAAATTCAACCCATGATGATGGGGGTGCGATGGCTGTTCTCGGACTTGGTATTTTCGACCTAGGGGCTTAATTTAGGTAAACATATGACATTTGGTTTATAACCAACATGCACTAATATACATTGGTAAGTAAAGGATCAAGGGAACATTGTGTGTCACTATTGGTCAAATTAAATTGTTTAGACCACAGGGTGACTGCAAACGTCTTGAACACACAAATTCCATGCGGTTCAAATAAGTTACATAATGTCATGGTAAATATTTGGGGTCCACTGATTCTTAACGCAACTTAGCCTGAAATTATCAGTAACTGTTTCTTGTTTCATCACGCACAAAGATCGTTTATATATAAATTTTGAGCCCAAGCCCGACAACTGTATCTCTTTAATTCCATTCTTAATTAAAATCTAGACCGCTGACATGGCTACTCCTTTCAACTCCATTGAGCATAAAGCATTGGCAATTGAGATTCCAGTACCGCATTACAAAGACATGTACCCAGCTAATCCCACTCACCATTATCCGCATAGTGAATCGTCGTGATCACGGCGTGAAAACCAATAATGTAGCCTATGCAGCAGTAATCTAATACTGAATTTTTCCAAAAATGGTATTATTGCTGTACTATAGAACCCGCTTAGCCAGTACTTTATCATTCCGTATTGCGCGTTTTTACATATAACAAAGGTATAACGTTCGAGTACTATGAAAACACGAAAAGATTAAACTTTCAGACCCCTTTTTCTCTACCAAATGTAAAGATTTTCCGGTCAAGTGAATCCCGGTATATAGATGGTTCGCCAAAAAGATCATATAGAAGTCATTGAATGTCAATGTATTCTGCATATAAAGAGTTTTGGGCATATATTGAGTTACAATATATAATGAAAGAAATATACTGATATAAATACAGTCGAATACTATAGAACACAAAATATGTATTACAAAATTATTAAATAACAAATAAACGCTGATATTTCAAAAATTGTATTCTATAGTATAGGCCCCTGGTCATGTGATGTGCTGTACTGACATCGCTCCATCCACTGCATGCGCTTCCCGCATCAATTATGCCACTGCTATCAGCTGACGAACTGGTTACACCCATGTACTGCGAATAGACAGATCACCGGACCATTTACATAATTAATAGCGCCTATACGTATAATTAATAGCGCCTATACATGTACGTATAATTAATAGCGCCTATACGTATAATTAATAGCGCCTATACGTATAATTAATAGCGCCTATACGTATAATTAATAGCGCATATATACGTATATATTCTTTATTGCCTCCTTTGAGGAGAGAGATAATTTGTACATGGTTATTTACAAATACATTGTACATAAATCAAAAGATCAAATCACAAGCACATGCACTCAATGTATAAATATAGACATATGACGATATAATGATCACATGCGAATGATGTATAATTGTATATGGATATAGTACTCGTGTTCTCGAGTGCTGAAGGTATAACTCGTAATATAGGCTATTTAGAAAACAAATTATACATAAAATGGATATGCAAAACGAAGTTACATATATCACACCCGTGTGATCGATGGTGGTCGTCACTAAGGAATATCTCACACGCGTGAAATTACTATGGTAATCCAATGGTATGCATGCATAGACTAATTAGAATACCACATTATACACATGTTTGGATGCAGAAAAACAAATTTACATATGTCGCACCCGTGTGATCGTTGGCGGGCGTCGCCAAGGAATATTTCGCATGCGTGAGGTTGTAATGACAATATTCGCCATGTATGGTATGCTTAGATAATTTAGAAAACAGAGATGCACATGTTTGGTGCACACAACAGATGTATGTATCCGTCACGCGTATATAGTCGTTTAATGACGGGCGTCACTAATGAACACCTCACATGCGTGAGGTTGTTATGATAATAGTTAGGCGGCATATACTATTTAGAAAAAAAATAATATCTATGTGTTAGGCTGCACACAAAAAAATATATGTATATCACAACCGTGTGATCAAATGAGGGGCATCACTACGGTAAATATTACATGCATTAGGTTCTTATGATAATTCAAAAGTTTGGCATGTATCCGGACATTGTCATATCAGTTGATATGTGTATGACACCAGTCTGGACATTGTCAGAAGAAAAGATGATGACACTTCGATAATCAGGTTGTGGCATTTCTGAATGTGATACGTTAAGAGCGGATCCTCGGTCCCAAGAATGATTGCTAGAAATTCATTTTTAGTTTAGTTTAAACATATTTATTTGTCTAATTTATGTAACATATTATATTATATATGACACAAACATTGTATATACAGACAATGGGATTGGAGGACAAGTGCTGACTCACTTATGGGTACCCCCTCTCCCATTTTTAGATAATCCGTCCAAGTAGAGGAACACTGACACACCGTTATGATTAAGTATTGCCCCCCATAACCGGTTCCTTAACATAAGAATTGGGCGGGCTGTACAGCAGAACATTAAGTGATCAAGTTCGTTGTCGTATGCTTTGTAACACTGGTAGCAGGTCAAGTTATTTGGGTAGGTTGTTTTGTTGAGAAGTTTGGCCAAGTTATAGAATTTATCAGCTGCGTTTGGGTGACATTGAAAGAGTCTCCATATTTTCCATCCGGTAGGGGGTCACGGAGAAAATGGTTGACAATATAAACCTCCTTTCGTCAGGGGGGGGGGGGGTGAAAAAAAAAATTCCGGCACGTATGCCGGGGTGGGTGGGTGGTCAAAGCCACCAACAAGCAATTTTTTCCGCAACTAAAAAAAAAAATTCCTGCTTGTTTTTTAGTGTTTTGGCAATGAGTTGGGCTTCAAACCCACTTTGAATGAGAGAAATAATGTAATTCTAACTGTAAACTGACTGCAGGCAGTTATCGTGCAAATTTTGAAATCCAAGATGGCCGCTGGCAGCCATGTTTTTTTGGCCGAATGACCTCAAAATGACTCATTCCTATTTACATGTCCATGTTAACATCCATGATAAATAGTATGCACAGAAATTCATATACAGCTGTTTACAGTGAATTTCCCCCCGCAAATCTCTGTTTTAGTGTTAAAAGGGGGGGTGGGTGTCAAAAAATGGTCAGAAAAAACTGCCGAAAACGGAAAAAAATTTGGCGGTGGGGGTGGGTGGGTACAAAAAATGATCGTAAGGGAAAAAAATGCCATACGTGCCTGAAATTTTTTTCCGACCCCCCCCCCTGCTTTCGTTGGAAATAGCTGCTTTCCATTGTGTCGTGTAAGTTATCTTTACAACACGTTTAACGATTGTCTTTCATGACTTGTGATCAGGGAAGTTTCCGTGGAGTAGAAAATTATCAACGTGTACTGCTCAAGTAAAGGGAAAACATCAGAGACAAATCCGGAAGCTGGGCGACGAAATAGACGATACGGGTGTGCTTTGAAAATAAATAGTTTAAGTGGAGTTTGATGTCCAGGAGGAAGGTGAATCAACTGCCCCAGAAAGCGCAGTTTGCGAACATGTATTTCTCGTTGATCAGGAAGTTGTCCTACTAATCCAAGCGCAATATCCGTACTTGTGCGTTTTGGTAATTGTTGCGAGTATTTTATACAGTGCGCAGAGAACGTTCTATTATGTTAACAGATGATTGGGTTTGAAGTGATGTGATTTCAGTGCCGTATACTGATTTGGGTAGGACAACGGTCCGTAACATATGGTTCATTGTCAGAGGAGTAGTGTATTTAAGAGAGTCATTGCCAAACATAGAGAAGAAGGTTTTCCTAAGTTTTGCTGCGACGTCTGAAGAAAATGAGGAGCTATTTGCGAATTTTTCCTGACACAAGCCAAGGTGAACGAACCCCTTGTCTTCTTGCAGTGAATCAGGCCGGAGTAGCCCACTAGTAGTATAATTAATAGCGCTTATACGTATAATTAATAGCGCCTATACGTATAATTATGTACGTCCCGGTGTTCGAACGAGGCTATAAAAAACTAAACGACCGGGGTACAGTTGTAACAACCATCCAAGTCAATGAAACAAACAATCCACTGCAGATCAGATTATTTATTTTGAAAATATTATTTAAATAAAAAATATCATCCAGAATGCGTTTCCCAATGTGGGTGGAAACCAAATCATGTATTCGCTATAATGTAGCTCCATGTGGTTGTAATATTTAAATTTCCAACCAAAATTGTGGAAGGGTGCGAACCGAATTTTTTACTCTTTGGAGCCCAACTGGATTTTCCAACCCAAGGATGTGGGGGAATTTATAACTCAAACGTCACCCAAAAATATAATGGGTCTGTCGAAAAATCATATATAGTCATGCAATATGTACGGTTATTTAAATGTTGACGTTCATACAAGTCATCACATTGAGTTCAGGATAGACTAAGTGTTGGTCGTCCCTTTGTACGGACTTCAATGCCATAATTTCTTGTTAGGTCACTTAACGGGAAAAATATTTACTTGCAGGACATAACAAAAATAATTTTCAAAATAACAGCCATATGAATAAACATGTGCTGACTACAACAATGCCTTTTTTTTTCTTCTTTTTTTTTACAACTGGCAGTGTTTTAGCCTTACGTATTGGATGTAAGTGACGAGTGTTCTCCGTCCATTTTATAGTATGCGGGCTATGATAAAATGTCAATGCTTGCCACCCCTATATTTTACCCACCCAGTATGCTAATCGCCAACATAAAGCAACAGTGCAGAATTTGTTTGTGAATGTTCCCCATTATTATGTCAACACCACATTCAATGAGATGGTCATTAGACTATACTGACAAAGAGGCTGGTCAATCAAAGTCTGCCACAGACTGCACGATTCAAAGATATAAAGATATTTCACATTACCTATATTTTCATGTCGGTAATCCACATATTAAATTCGAAAGCAAATAAGACAGTACTAGCAATAAGTTATCACCCGGAAACAATTTGGGACAGACAGGCGGACGCCCCCACGGACCGATGAACGGACGGACACCACTGATTCTATAGTCCTCCGAATGTTTGACCACAACGTGTGAAGAAAGTTTATGTGAAATCAATAAAACAATGTGCAACAAAACTCAAAATCTCTAATAATATATATACTAAAATTGGTCACACATAACAGAAACTCACAAAAACACGCTTACAGTAAACACAGTCATACAACTTTAATACTCACTGGCACTAAGTCATATACGGAAAACCTTTACACCATTCTCTGTGATTCTTTAACCGAGTCGTATCCGCGGCAGCGTCATTATATCGACCCAATAGTCAGGAGGCGTCGCTGGTCAGTCCTATAAAACATCGCATTAGATACATCGGCGTCTGGTGCCAACGGAGGGATGGATCTCGTCATTGGAATTTGCATATACGTTTTGGGAATAACTTCATTCGTTATTCATACAATAGTGGGAACCTGTCACGAACAAGTTTTAAAGGAATATCCAGGGGTAACCATGGTAACTTTCCATTCTGTGAGAATCAGCACGATGGACAGGTGTCGGAGAATATGTTCATATACAGCTGGATGTCAGGAAGTCGGATTCGATGTGAAAAATAAAACATGTTATTTACTCCAACCCGGAACCGGATCACTTCCACAAGGGCCATCGATTGTGTACGCAGAGAGAGAAATTCTGGTATGTATACATAAGGTATATTTACAGAAACTACACACAGGGGCGTGGCTAGAGGGACTCCGTGGCGGGGAAATTGGGGTTGTTCTACTTGGAATTTCCAATTGCACCACCTAGATGCAGGCATACATTACCAATCCAAATCCGGAAAATTACATTTGCTCACCTTATGTTGGATTTTTTTTATCAACCGGTACCTCAAAATATAAAAGTCGGTATAAATATCACCACTGAGGAGAACATGGAGAAATATATAAAGTTTGTTCTTATACTAATATCCAACATTGAAAATTCTCCAATAACGAAAGTTCGCGTGTTGAAACTATTGTTGTGTAAGCAAAACTGTTACAGTATTCAATATGCTTTGACTTTTTCCAATGTTTACCGTTAGTTTTTTAAATAGTATTTATTCCATGAACAATACAACATAAATTACAACATATCAGAATATAACATCATGGACCGGATTCGACATCAAGCGTGTGTGTTTATGTGAGTCGTTTCCGGGAATCAGTTTTTGTCCATCCCACACAGCGAGAGAGCGAATGTCTGATTTATATAATGTTGTGTCGTACGATATACATTCCGTAATCCAGATATTACTGTCGTTCCATGTAGCCGATTATTACTCTCGCGAGGTGGGGTGGGTGTAGGTACGTCAGGTAATGGCATTATGTAATTGTGTATAGGCATGAAGAATAATTAATGTTTTATAGATAATGATGGTGTATCTCTTCCCTATGTTTCTGTATAGATTCAGATATGTACATGTAGAATAAACTTCGTGTCGCAAAAGCGTCCGACATATTTCTTTTCACTGGCTCTTCTTTCCACTTTTTTTCATTAATGTGCAATTATGTTTGGTTTATATATTAAATAGATATATAAGTAGATAAAATATGGTCTTTTGATGTTTACCGTTGAGTTTTGATTAAACTGTGTATGGTATTGGAATACCAACCCATGGTAATGTCTACCGGGTGTAGTGTCTACCGGGTGTAATGTCTACCGGGTGTAGTGTCCACCGGGTGTAATGTCTACCGGGTGTAGAGTCTACCGGGTGTAGTGTCTACCGGGTGTAATGTCTACCGGGTGTAGTGTCTACCGGGTGTAATGTCTACCGGGTGTAGAGTCTACCGGGTGTAGTGTCTACCGGGTGTAATGTCTACCGGGTGTATTGTCTACCGGGTGTATCTACCTGGTGTAATGTCTACCGGGTGTAGTGTCTACCGGGTGTGGTATCTACCGGGTGTAGTGTCTACGGGTGTAATGTCTATCGGGTGTAATGTATTATGTATACCGGGTGTAATGTCTACCGGGTGTAGTGTCTACCGGGTGTAATGTATAACGGGTGTAATGTATACCGGGTGTAGTGTCTACCGGGTGTAATGTATACCGGGTGTAATGTATACCGGGTGTATACCGGGTGTAATGTATACCGGGTGTAGTATCTACCGGGTGTAATGTCTAATGAGTGTAGTATCTACCGGGTGTAATGTCTACCGTGTGTAATGTCTACCGGGTGTACTTTCTACCGGGTGTATTGTCTACCGGATGTAGTGTCTACCGGGTGTACTGTCTACCGGGTGGAATGTCTACCGGGTGTACTGTCTATATACCGGGTGTAATGTCTACCGGGTGTAATGTCTACCGGGTGTAGTGTCTACCGGGTGTAGTGTCTACCGGTTGTAATGTCTATCGGGTGTAGTGTCTACCGGGTGCAGTGTCTACCGGATGTAGTGTCTACCGGGTGTAATGTCTACCGGTTGTAATGTCTACCGGGTGTATCTACCGGGTGCAGTGTCTACTATCGGGTATAATGTCTACCGGGTGTAGTGTCTACCGGGTGTAATGTCTACCGGGTGTAGTGTCTACTACCGGGTGTAATGTCTACCGGGTGTAGTGTCTACCACCGGGTGTAGTGTCTACCGGGTGTAGTGTCTACCGGGTAGAATGTCTACCGGGTGTACTGTCTATATACCGGGTGTAATGTCTACCGGGTGTAATGTCTACCGGGTGTAGTGTCTACCGGGTGTAATGTCTATCGGGTGTAATGTCTACCGGGTGTAGTGTCTACCGGGTGTAGTGTCTACCGGTGTAATGTCTGTCGGGTGTAATGTATACCGGGTGTAGTGTCTACCGGGTGTAGTGTCTACCGGGTGTAATGTCTACCGGGTGTAATGTTCTACCGGGTGTAATGTCTACCGGGTGTAGTGTCTACCGGGTGTACTCTCTATCGGGTGTAATGTGTGCCGGGTGTAATGTCTACCGGGTGTAAGGTATATCGGGTGTAATGTCTACCGGGTGTAATGTCTACCGGGTGTAGTGTCTACCGGTTGCAATGTCTACCGGGTGTAATGTCTACCGGTTGCAATGTCTACCGTGTGTAGTGTATACCGGGTGTAATGTATACCGGGTGTAGTGTCTACCGGTTGTACAGTTTACCGGGTGTAATGTCTACCGGGTGTAATGTCTACCGAGTATAGTGTCTACCGGGTGTGGTGTCTACCGGGTGTAACCGGGTGTAGTGTCTACCGGGTGTAGTGTCTACCGGGTGTAATATCTACCGGGTGTAACGTCTACCGTACTGTAGCACGAATAAAACCCAACTGTTATGGCATTCTTCTAACACTTGTGCGTTGAATACTGTCTCTGATACTGATTTGTGATTTTATGTGGTACATCATCGTTTGAACCATTCACTGTTCACTATCAGCCACTCTGACAGTGGCACTGCATTTGCTCAGTCAGTGGTCACAATGAATAAAATCGATTATAGTAGTATTGCCTGGTTCCCATCGATATACATCGCGTCCGGTTTCGTATTACCAAAACTCACATAGTCTCGACATTATTCAAGTATTGAAAAAGTTACTTTATACCAAATCATTTGTTAAAATTGTTTCCACAAAAAAGGACGTCAAAAAATCATGTCAGTATATCAGCGTAGGTATAAACGTTTGAAATGTAACGGGTATATGATATATCTGCGAAACATTCGGAATCCGAGTTAAATGTTCACGGATATACTTAAGTGGAATAATATATATTTACATAGTATGTCCTAGATACACTCAATCCTCTTTGGTGATTGGTCGACTGCGAATTGGGTCACCCGGTTTACATCCCGATAATGCAGGGATCTCTCGAGTGTATCACAAGTTACAAGTTACAAATTGTTAACCTGATCTGTGTACCCCAAATATACATCATGGCCGGTTTCGTATTACCAGAACTCAGATAGTCTCGACATTATTCCAGTATTGAAAAGTAACTTTATACTTTGTTAAACTTTTTTCCACAATAAAGGTCGTCAAAAAATCATGTAAGTATGTCAGCGTAGGTATAAACGTTTGAAATATAACGGGCATATTATATATCTGCGGAACATTCGGAATCCGAGTTATATGTCCACAGATTCACTTACGTATTGACATAGTATGTCCTAGATACAATAAATCCTGTTTGGTGATTGGTCAACTGCTAATTGGGTCACCCGGTTTACATCCCGATAATGCAGGGATCTCTCGAGTGTATCACAAACAAGAAGTTACAAATTGTTGACTTGATCTGACCTAATCACGAAAAGCCGTAGCAGAATAATTGGGCGTGCTTTTCAAAGTTCAGCCAATTTGCTTCTGAAGCCAGTTATTTATATCACGGTATCGTAGCTAAGAGTTTGGAAATCTTATATCGGGCTGACTTAATGTGCTGCGTGCATGGGCTGGACTCAAATTATCAGCCATTTTTGTGAAAATACACAAGAATACATTCAGCTTTTATATAGGAATAAATCATCATAAGGAATAAATGTACTGGGAGTATGTGTTATTGGGGGATACGGCGCTGTGGTCGTTAATGAATGTAGTGGTGTGTGTGTTATTGGGGGATACGACACTGTGGTCGTTAATGAATGTAGTGGTGTGTGTGTTATTGGGGGATACGGCACTGTGGTCGTTAATGAATGTAGTGGTTTGTGTGTGTTATTGGGAGATATGGAGCTATGGTCGTTAATGAATGTAGTGGTGTGTGTGTTATTGGGGGATACGGCGCTGTGGTCCTTAATGAATGTAGTGGTGTGTGTATTATTGGGGGATATGGGGCTGTGGTCGTTAATGAATGTAGTGGTGTGTGTATTATTGGGGGATACGGCGATGTGGTCGTTAATGAATGTAGTCGTGTGTGTGATTTGGGAGATATGGGGCTGTGGTCGTTAATGAATGTAGTGGTGTGTGTGTTATTGGGGGATACGGCATTGTGGTCCTTAATGAATGTAGTGGTGTGTGTATTATTGGGGGATATGGGGCTGTGGTCGTTAATGAATGTAGTGGTGTGTGTATTATTGGGGGATACGGCGCTGTGGTCGTTAATGAATGTAGTCGTGAGTGTGTTTTGGGAGATATGGGGCTGTGGTCGTTAATGAATGTAATGGTGTGTGTGTTATTGGGGGATACGGCATTGTGGTCGTTAATGAATGTAGTGGTGTGTGTATTATTGGGAGATATGGGGCTGTGGTCGTTAATGAATGTAGTGGTGTGTGTTATTGGGGGATACGGCACTGTGGTCGTTGATGAATGTAGTGGTGTGTGTATTATTGGGGGATATGGGGCTGTGGTCGTTAATTAATGTAGTGGTGTGTGTGTGTGTGTTATTGGGGGATACGGCACTGTGGTCGTTAATGAATGTAGTGGTGTGTGTATTATTGTGGGCTATGGGGCTGTGGTCGTTAAGGAATGTAGTGGTGTGTGTATTATTGGGGGATATGGGGCTGTGGTCGTTAATGAATGTAGTGGTGTGTGTGTTATTGGGGATACGGCACTGTGGTCGTTAATTAATGTAGTGGTGTGTGTATAATTGGGGGATATGGGGCTGTGGTCGTTAATGAATGTAGTGGTGTGTGTATTATTGGGGGATACGGCACTGTGGTCGTTAATGAATGTAGTGGTGTGTGTATTATTGGGGGATATGGGGCTGTGTTCGTTAATGCATGTAGTGGTGTGTGTATTATTGGGGGATATGGGGCTGTGGTCGTTAATGAATATAGTGGTGTGTGTGTTATTGGGGGATATGGGGCTGTGGTCGTTAATGAATGTAGTGGTGTGTTTGTATTATTGGGGGATATGGGGCTGTGGTCGTTAATGAATGTAGTGGTGTGTGTATTATTGGGGGATATGGGGCTGTGGTCGTTAATGAATGTAGTGGTGTGTGTATTATTGGGGGATATGGGGCTGTGGTCGTTAATGAATGTAGTGGTGTGTGTGTTATTGGGGGATACGGCACTGTGGTCGTTAATGAATGTAGTGGTGTGTGTATTATTGGGGGATATGGGGCTGTGGTCGTTAATGAATGTAGTGGTGTGTGTATTATTGGGGGATATGGGGCTGTGGTCGTTAATGAATGTCGTGGTGTGTGTATTATTGGGGGATATGGGGCTGTGGTCGTTAATGAATGTAGTGGTGTGTGTATTATTGGGGGATATTGGGCTGTGGTCGTTAATTAATGTAGTGGTGTGTGTATTATTGGGGGATATGGGGCTGTGGTCGTTAATGAATGTAGTGGTGTGTGTATTATTGGGGGATATTGGGCTGTGGTCGTTAATGAATGTAGTGGTGTGTGTATTATTGTGGGATACGGCACTGTGGTCGTTAATGAATGTAGTGGTGTGTGTATTATTGGGGGATATGGGGCTGTGGTCGTTAATGAATGTAGTGGTGTGTGTATTATTGGGGGATATGGGGCTGTGGTCGTTAATGAATGTAGTGGTGTGTGTATTATTGTGGGATATGGGGCTGTGGTCGTTAATGAATGTAGTGGTGTGTGTATTATTGGGGGATATGGGGCTGTGGTCGTTAATGAATGTAGTGGTGTGTGTGTTATTGAGGGATACGGCACTGTGGTCGTTAATGCATGTAGTGGTGTGTGTGTTATTGGGGGATATGGGGCTGTGGTCGTTAATGAATGTAGTGGTGTGTGTTATTGTGGGATACGGCGCCGTGGTCGTTGTGGATACATTTAGTGTAAGCCGCTTCGCGGTTTACGCAATATACACCAACGACAACAGCGCCGTACCCCCCAATAACACACACACACCACTACATTCATTAACGACCACAGCCCCATATCCCCCAATAATACACACACCACTACATGCATTAACGACCACAGTGCCGTATCCCCCAATAACACACACACCACTACATTCATTAACGACCACAGTGCCGTATCCCCCAATAACACACACACCACTACATTCATTAACGACCACAGCCCCATATCCCCAATAATACACACACCACTACATTCATTAACGACCACAGTGCCGTATCCCCCAATAACACACACATCACTACATGCATTAACGACCACAGTGTCGTATCCCCCAATAACACACACACAACACTACATTATTTTCTTAAATAATTGTTGATTATAGAAGATCTTCATCACAGTAACATTTCTTTCTTGTAAACATTGTGATCAAATATATTTTTCACATTACATTACTTTCAGTTGTCAACTCTTGTGGAGTTCAGAACAAATATAATATTTCATTTGAAATAAACCTGTTTACTGTCACATATGTGATATTTAAAACACTTATTGTCTACTTTCCTTTCTAAATTAGTATGATATAATCTGATTGCACATGTGTATTTTGTAAACCATACTCTCCTAGCTGGGAGAAATAAAGATATATATATATTTACATAGCCTGTCTTTACACTAAATCCTGTTTAGTGATTTGTCAACTGCCAATTGGGTCACCCGGTTTACGTCCCATTAATACAGAGACCTCTCAAGTGTATCACGAACAGGAAGTTTCAAATTGTTGACATAATCTGACTAAAAGCGGTCAGCAGAATAATTGGGCGTGTTTTTCAAAGTTCAGCCGAATTGCATCTGAAATCAGTTATTTATATCGATCACGCTATCATAGCTAATCGTTTGGAAATCTAATATCGGGCGGACTTAATGTGCTGTGTGGGCCAGTCTCAGATTATTGGCCATTTTGTGAAAATAAATAAGAATACACTCAGCTTTTTTATGGAATAAATAATCAAATAGTTATAGAACTGTAAGAAATGAATGTAGTGGTGTGTGTTATGTGGGATACGACGCTGTGGTCGTAAATGAATGTAGTGGGTGTGGGTGTTATTGGGAGATACGGCGCTGTGGTCGTTAATGAATATAGTGGGTGTGTTATTGTGGGATACGGCGCTGTGGTCGTGATGAAGTAGTGGTGTGTGTTATTGTGGGATACGGCGCTGTGGTCGTGATGAATGTAGTGGTGTGTGTGTTATTGTGGGATACGGCGCTGTGATCGTAATGAATGTAGTGGTGGTGTGTGTTATTGTGGGATACGGCGCTGTGGTCATTGATGGATATAGTGGTGTTTGTGTTATTGTGGGATACGGTGCTGTGGTCGTAATGAATGTAGTGGTGTGTGAGTTATTGTGTGATACGGCGCTGTGGTCATAATGAATGTAGTGGTGTGTGTTATTGTGGGATACGCCGCTGTGGTCGTAATGAATGTAGTGGTGTGTGTTATTGTGGGATACGGGGCTGTGGTTGTAATGAATGTAGTGGTGTATGTTATTGTGGGATACGGCGCTGTGGTCGTAGTGAATGTAGTGGTATGTGTGTTATTGTGGGATACGGTGCTGTGGTCGTAATGCATGTAGTGGTGTTTGTGTTATTGTGGGATATGGCGCTGTGGTTGTCATGAATGTAGTGGTATGTGTGTTATTGTGGGATATGGAGCTGTGGTCGTAATGAATGTCGTGGCGTGGGTGTTATTGTGGGATACGGCGCCGTGGTCGTAATGAAAGTAGTGGGAGTGTGTGTTATATGGGCTACGGAGCTGTGGTCGTTGATGAATATAGTGGTGTGTGTTATTGTGGGATACGGCGCTGTGGTCGTTGATGAATAAAGTGGTGTTTGTGTTATTGTGGGATACGGCGCTGTGGTCGTAATGAATGTAGTGGGTGTGTGTGTTATTGAGGGATACGGCGCTGTGGTCGTAATGAATATAGTGGTGTATGTGTTATTGTTGGATACGGCGCTGTGGTCGCAATGAATGTAGTGGGTGTGTGTGTTATTGTGGGATACGGGGCTGTGGTCGCAATGAATGTAGTTGGTGTGTGTGTTATTGTGGGATACGGCGCTGTGGTCGTTGATGAATATAGTGGTGTGTGTGTTATTGTGGGATACGGTGCTGTGGTCGTAATGAATGTATTGGTGTGTGTGTTATTGTGGGATACGGCGCTGTGGTCGCAATGGATGTAGTGGGTGTGTGGTATTGTGGGATACGGCGCTGTGGTCGTAATGAATGTAGTGGGTGTGTGTGTTATTGTGGGACACGGCGCTGTGGTCGTAATGAATGTAGTGGTGTGTGTGTTATTGGGAGATACGGCGCTGTGGTCGTGATGAATGTAGTGGTGTGTGTTATTGTGGGAAACGGCGATGTGGTCGTAATGAATGGAGTGGGATGTGTGTGTTATTGTGAGATACGGCGCTGTGGTCGTAATGAATGTAGTGAAATGTGTGTTATTGTGGGATACGGCGCTGTGGTCGCAATGGATGTAGTGGGTGTATGTGTTATTGTGGGATACGGCGCTGTGGTCGTAATGAATGTAGTGGTGTGTGTGTTATTGTGGGATACGGCGCTGTGGTCGTTGATGAATATAGTGGTGTGTGTGTGGTATTGTGGGATACGGTGCTGTGGTCGTAATGAATGTATTGGTGTGTGTTATTGTGGGATACGGCGCTGTAGTCTTAATGGATGTAGTGGGTGTGTGTTTTATTGTGGGATACGCGCTGTGGTAGTAATGAATGTAGTGGTGTGTGTTATTGTGGGATACGGCGCTCTGGTCGTAATGAATGTAGTGGGTGTGTGTGTTATTGTGGGACACGGCGCTGTGGTCGTAATGAATGTAGTGGTGTGTGTGTTATTGGGAGATACGGCGCTGTGGTCGTAATGAATGTAGTGGTGTGTGTTATTGTGTGATACGGCGATGTGGTCGTAATGAATGGAGTGGGATGTGTGTGTTATTGTGGGATACGGCGCTGTGGTCGTAATGAATGTAGTGAAATGTGTGTTATTGTGGGATACGGCGATGTGGCCGTAATGAATGTAGTGGTGTGTGTTATTGTGGGTTACGGCGCTGTGGTCGTAATGAATGTAGTGGTGTGTGTGTTATTGGGAGATACGGCGCTGTGGTCGTAATGAATGTAGTGGTGTGTGTTATTGTGTGATACGGCGATGTGGTCGTAATGAATGGAGTGGGATGTGTGTGTTATTGTGGGATACGGCGCTGTGGTCGTAATGAATGTAGTGAAATGTGTGTTATTGTGGGATACGGCGATGTGGCCGTAATGAATGTAGTGGTGTGTGTTATTGTGGGTTACGGCGCTGTGGTCGTAATGAATGTAGTGAAATGTGTGTTATTGTGGGATACGGCGATGTGGCCGTAATGAATATAGTGGTGTGTGTTATTGTGGGATACGGCGCTGTGGTCGTTGATGAATATAGTGGTGTATATTATTGTGGGATACGGCGCTGTGGTCGTAATGAATGTAGTGTGTGTGTTATTGTGGGATACGGCGCTGTGGTCATAATGAATGTAGTGGTGTGTGTGTTTGTTATTGTGGGATACGAAGCTGTGGTCGTAATGAATGTAGTGGTGTGTGTTATTGTGGGATACGGCGCTGTGGTCTGAATGAATGTACTGGGTGTGTGTGTTATTGTGGGATACGGCGCTGTGGTCGTTGATGAATATAGTGGTGTGTGTTATTGTGGGATACGGCGCTGTGGTCGTAATGAATGTAGTGGGTGTGTGTGTTATTGTGGGATACGGCGATGTGGTCATAATGAATGTAGTGGTGTGTGTGTGTTATTGTGGGATACGGCGATGTGGTCGTAATGAATGTAGGAAGACATTAGAAAATATATATAAAACATATATACTGCCTCTATATGATTACTCGGATGTAGTCTGGGCATGCGCGCCGAAATATCAATTGGATAAACTTGACCGATTACACATTGATGCAGCCAGAATTGTCAGCGGCCTCACGCGTTCAGTATCAGATACAGACATTATGGCAGAAGTCGGCTGGCCCCCGCTAAGAAAAAGGCGCGAACTTCATAAATTACAAACTATGTATAACATTGTAAATAAGAGGGCCCCTACTTACCTCACATAAATAATACCACCCAGGATAGCCGATATATCCGAGTATGAATTCAGAAACCCCGATTTTTTTTACACATACTTCAGCAATACCGAGCACTACAAAAGTCATTTTTCCCTCAACAATAAAAAGCGTGGAACGACATGCCTTCCGCAATAACAGAAGCTCCGACGATTTTCGATTTTAAAGATTATCTTAGAATAATTGATCCCACCGCTACACCTCCAATATATTTCTATACAGGTCATAGGAAATATAATGTATTGCACGCCAGACTAAGAAACTATTGTAGTGATCTTCAGTCTGACAAATTTCAGAATTATATTGCAGGAAGTCCACGCTGTACGTGCGGCAACCAGTGTGAAGATGCCTATCACTACTTCTTTATGTGTCCCCACTACCAGTCAGAACGAACTGAGATGTTTCATATGCTACACAGAGAAGGAATTAAATTAACGCACATGAACAATCTACTTGCTGGCCTCCCGAATGCTCATAACAAACAACATGTGAAATTGTTCAAAATAGTCCAGCATTTTATCGCGGAGACTAAACGTTTCTAGTTAAATTTCAAGATAAGAAATAACTTTATCAATTATCACATGTTTTCCTTTCGCCTCAGCATAGAATTAAACTCGGCGTTGGCACCCCCCACCAATCACTATCACTGACTCACTCTCATCCTTCCTCAATGATTTGTTACAATCTGCCATCATCATCTTTCTCATTCACCACGTGCAGCTGTAAATAAGTTACTTATTGTGCCATTTTGTTAAACAAATTGTTTGTATCAATGTATACCGGAGAGGGGCTCATTAAGTTTTGTAACTTGTGCCCCAATCCATTTTGTATTATACTACAAATAAAATATGTTTAAAAAAAATAAAAATAAAAAAAATGAATGTAGTGTTGTGTGTTATTGTGGGATACGACACTGTGGTCTGAATGAATGTACTGGGTGTGTGTGTTATTTTGGGATACGGCGCTGTGGTCGTAATGAATGTAGTGGTGTGTGTGTTATTGTGGGATACGGCGCTGTGGTCGTAATGAATGTATTGGTGTGTGTGTTATTGTGGGATACGGCGCTGTGGTCGTAATATAGACACTGGTTGTATGATTAAACAGACTGCTTATTTTCAGGAGCCATCTCATCAATATTCGGATACCAGTGCGGTGAGAATGACATGCACGTTCTATTTCAGGATCCATCAAATCAATGCTTTGGATACCCGTGCGGTGAGAATGCCACGTGCGCACAGAGCCATTTGAGTGACTCTGGCTATCGCTGTTTCATGTTCCCCAACGAAGGTAAGGTCTCAATGGGACTAAAGGCTTCCCCAACGAAGGTAAGGTCTTAAAGGGACTAAGTGATTCGAAGTGGGTTCATTCGTGTCTCAGGTTCCCCAACGAAGGTGCGTTCCTAAAGATAACAAAGGTAAGTTATTAAATATAAGAAAGGTTAGGTCTTAACGATAACAAAGATAAGATATTAAAGGGACTAAAGTGTTCAGGTTCACCAACGGAGGTCAGGTCTCAATGGGTCTAATGGCTTCCCCAACGAAGGTAAGGTCTTTGAGATAACAAAGAGGTAAGGTCTTAAAGATAATGTGAGTTCTTAATGGGACTAAAGGTTCCCACAACGAAGGTAATGTCTTAAAGGGAGTAAATTTTCCCCAAACGAAGGTAAGGTCTTAAAGATAACACAATTAAATATCAGATTCACGAATAAAGGTAAGGCATTGAATGTAGTAGAGGTACGGTTTTAAAGATAACAAAGATAATGACTTAAAGATAAAAAAGGTAAGGTATTAAAGATAACACAGGTAAGGTCTTAAATATAACACATGTAATGACTTAAATATAACAAAGGTAAGATCTTAAAGATAACAAAGATACGGTCTTAAAGATAACAAAGGTAGGGTATTAAAGATAACACATGTAATGTCTTAAAGATAACACAGGAAAGGTCTTAAATATAACAAATGTAATGACAGGTCTTAACGATAACAAAGGTAAGGTCTTAAAGATAACAACGGTAAGGACTTAAATATAAAATATAACAAAGGTCTTAAATATGACAAAGGTAAGGTTTAAGATAACAAAGGTATAGTCTTAAAGAGAAGAAAAGTAAGGACTTAAAGATAACAACGGTAAGGTCTTAACAATAACAAAAATAAGGTTTTAAAGATAATAAAGGTAAGGTCTTAAAGGGACTAAAGGCTTCGAAGTGGGTTTATGCGAAATGACCACCGTAGGTACGTTTTTACGGTTTTATATACTATCAAATAATCAGATCGGACCTATGAATCCACTAATATGAAGTTTTGATGTTGAGATACCGACTTTCAAAAGAGTAAGTTTTAACACATTTTGAATTGTTGTCAGCCAGCAAAAATGTCATTGTTCTTATCTTATAAAGAGGGTCCATGCTTCCGTAGCTCAAAATCAGTATATTAAAGAGCCTTTTCTGTTATTAGCAACTGCGATAATTTTCTAGGTTTTACTTGGATAAATGCGTGTAATGTCGCGATGTCTATGATATATATACACAGAACGACACGATGTGTAAATGGGTTTGTCGTTACAGCACGAGTGCCGTATAGACAAACCCATTTACACATCGTGTCGTTCTGTGTTTATTTACACGCTTCATGTCATAGAACCGTGCATTAATAGTCACCTACATTGATAGTATAGCTATCTTTATTGTGATTTATGTCTGATGAATAACCAGTAATTATCGGGGCATCAACTGAAGCAGATCGTTGACGTAATTTACGTCAACTTTCTTGGCGACAAAGTCAACAAAAATAGTTCCGGCTTGTATTCCGCTAAAGGTATGTACACTTCTATGTATTCAATGGGTGGGATTCCGTTCAATACACGTGCCTCGCGTCAATGGTGCGGAATAAAAATAAAAATGATGTTGATTTCAAGTATATTTCAGTGTACTAAGCTGTACATTGTTTTCATACTTGGTGTCAAATCGAACCGTTGATATTTAACAAGTGTGGCGTGCGATGTAATGGGGGGATTCTTATGGGATAAAACCATGAATTATGTGGTGAACAAAAAGTAATTGAGCAAAAGCCACTATAGATATATATCAAAGGAAAATCTGAAAAACGGCAGCAGCTACTGAACCAAATCGATGATAGCAGACACCGACTCACATAGTTTACCTGGATTATATGAAAGCCTTCGATACTGTCCCACATAGGAGGCTAATTAAACAAAACAACGGTTACCACATCGGAGGGAATATCCTATAAGCTGAATACAAGAAGGAAACAAAAAGTCGTAGAACGGAACAGCATTAGAGAAACATCCTGTCATTAGTGGCATTCACCACGGAAGCGTTCTTTGACATTTGCTGTTTGTCCTGTACATAAACGAACTTCCGGAATATGTAAATTCTGACGTGATGCTGTTTGCAGACGATAAAGAAGAATTGGATAGACAACAAAGCAATCTTGATGAGCCCCAAACAAATGGTTACTAAGATGGTCATGAATTGTTGGAAATATCAGTAAACGCATACATACATAATTTCTAAAGTCACAATTATACAATGTATACGAAATTTATGAACCGAGTTGACTACATTCGATTCGATGAATCTAGTAGACGAGGTTAATAAAATTCGTATAGAACCATCGACGAATTTGAGATCCACTTTTATTACATAACCACATTTTAGCATTGAAAAACAACCTCAAAACGACGGGGGTTAAAACAAATTAATATTGATTTCCTTATCACCAAAGAAGTCCGCCGTTGAT
The DNA here is from genome assembly GCA_032622095.1 of Siphonodentalium dalli. Lineage (NCBI taxonomy): Eukaryota > Metazoa > Mollusca > Scaphopoda > Gadilida > Siphonodentaliidae > Siphonodentalium > Siphonodentalium dalli. The sequence goes on from CP136061.1 coordinate 50,849,064, forward strand.
ACCGATAGCATAGCGCTGTTACGTCACTGTGTGTGTCGATAATACACATGTGTCCTACTAAAATAATATGAGGCCGGAATTTGGGGCAAATTATGTGATAAAGTAATTTATAATTAACCACATCAATGAAAACAATACAGAAAGCGAACAGACTACACCATACAGGCAAAAATATACAAAGGCCTGGCAAGACCACTTCTCGTGTATGATCATGCAGTCTATTTGGGGACCATACCTTAAAAACCCCCCACCCAGTTCCAATGGAGAAAGTTCAAATTAATTCCAGGACAAAGAATATCCTTACATAAAGCACCGAATCTCGATCCCGATTCCTTAATTATAAACTATGCAAAGAAAGATCCAACAATACCTTACCCGTATTTAAATTCGCGGAGTACTGTTTTTCGCTCAGTTTTTGAATTCGGGTGCTTTGAATTCGCGCACCGTGCTGCGCGAATTCAAAACTGACAAAAATATTTTCCTAAAAGTCTTGTATATTATTTAGTTTCAGTTCTTTGTCGCTCCTGAAAATACATGTGTATATTAAAGAGAAATCACGACGGAAAACTTTATTGAGTCGAACATAAATGCATCACCATTTTGTAAAATTGTGAAGATGGTGTAATTATTCCACATGGGCATGTAACGCGCTCCGCTGCCCGCCCCCTTTTGCGCTGCCCATATACGCCGCCTCTATATAAGCGCCTGCTTCACGTTAATGGTAGTATAATAGAGACAAGGGGAACTGTAGATATTCCCCGTTTTACCATCGCTCGGAAATCGGACAAATTTAGCCCATTTACTTGAGTAATGCTATCGATATATACTCTAGTAGCTCATAGTGGTTTTGTATGTACTTGTATGTCCAGAGCAAAACTCTTCACGAATCCACTAATTGAAGGTACACGAACAATATTTGGTTGGTGACACATTTCCCATTGAGGGCGAAATGGGTCAAATGGCCACGCCCCTTTTTGTGCGAAGTACTACCAACCGCCGTGACTATATCTCCAGAACTCAAAATGTGTGGAATAGCCACATTATGGGGGGTCAGTAATACAAGTTCATATCCAAAAGTCAATGGTTTTTAAGATAATTCACAAAAACCAAAAAAAAAATCCATTTTTAAGGGCATGAACCCCAATTTTGGAATTCAGCACTTTTATCTCAAAGTTGAGCCCCCAATTATAATTTTATTGACCTATATCCATCGGTGCCATATACAGGTATCATTTCTGATATTTTCTGTACCATTATCGGATGGGATTGACATTCAAGGAGCTCTTGACCCTGAAAATAAGGTTTTTGGATGGAATATATTGGTCGTAGAATGAAAAACAGACATTTTCCCAAAAACAAAGATGTTGAGGAAATCATCAATTATAGGGTATTTGATCAGTAACCTAAAACTCCTACAAAAAGATTACCTGGTGATATAATTTGAATGTAGTTCATCTTTTGTTATCTAGATTTCATGGCCTTTGATGTGTGAGATGGCTGCCAAAATGGTTATAAATGGAATTACATATATCACATTAGTAATATACTTGTAAATGAGTTCAATGTGTTATTTTCTTTAAACTTATGGGAGAACAGGGTGTTTTTATGGTATGCTAATGTTGAATTGAATTATACTCAGCCCACAAGTAGGTTTAGTAATTGTTGAGTTACTACAATTTGATCAATCAGTATGATTCGGTCGTCGAGCAGGTTGTGTCTTTATCAGTCCCACATCAATTTTGATTGGCTGCATCACCATTCTGTATAAAGGTTCTACAATTTCCCGAACACGTACATTATTTTAGAACAAATAATGGCTAGCCTGGCGTGATTGCCAATATTTATATCCTGATATATGTATATGTACACGTATATGTATATTTGCCCTAAATTGTTTCTGGTTCAAATTTGGGAGTTAGTAAGAAAATAAGTCATAAGAAAGATGCAGTTGCAGTAATATTAACATATATTGTCCTGTTCAAAACTAACAAATACATGTCTATTGATTATTGGTGTGATATCCAGTAATAAAGACTAAAATAATCCTTCCGATTATTTTAGTCCAGTTATAATAAATCCACACATTAAAAATATAGGGCTTCCATACATACAGAATATTTTCCAACTTGACAATCGTTCCTTGTGTTCAACTGAGTGAGTACATGTGAGGTTCATGGAAATTTATTTGGCAAGCTTGATTCTAAAGTGTCTAGCTTTATGGGCTTGAAATTACGAATGCAACCCTGTTACGTTGTGTGCTCAGAGTGAGTTAGAAGAAAAATACAAGCATCAGTTGATATGCAGATATAAATACATACAAATCTACATTCTGCAGGTAGCCATGCTATGCAATCCTCCCTCATGTTTCAACTTATCAAGGAAAAATGATCACATTACCAATGACTATGATAGTCAGATGTTTTTGTAGATTTTGTAGATTTGTAGATGTTGTAGATTTTGTAGATTTCTGGATGTTGTAATGCAATATAGATCTCCATTATAGTTGCACAAATTTATTTTTCATTTCGTCCCTTTAAATTGACTTTTAATTTTTATGTATGTATATGTGCCACTCCAAACATGTCAGTAAAAGTACTGTAAACCGTTTGATTTGATGTTATATGCACAGGAGAGATATATATATATATACTTTACATGTCAAATATTGTGAACCCTGCAGGTACGTGTGTGTCAGTCGCCTTATGTGTGTGATGTACATGCAGTAACTACATGTATAATCTAGTGAAATGTATGGTCTGCACTCTGCAGTATTTCAAAAACATGCTATGGCCATACCTACATATACATATGTACACTGGTTCTAACACAATGATTGTCAGGTTATAATCTATGTTTGAGGAAAGTTACTATGTATTTTTCATTTGTGTTGCATTTGTCAATATTAATGGGTCCCAGGAGACCAGATGTTACTAGTGCAGAGCCCATTTAATTTTCATGAGACTGGTGGACTTCATGTCTATACTCCTAAATAAACATGACTCTGAGTCTTATCAGACCAAGACGGTATTGTGTAGGTTTTACTAGAATTATATTTAGAAAAGACTCAACCATTATTTTTCCACTGCCCTATATATCACAATATATTCATTTGGCAGTATTCATCCCAAGTTTAGTGGTGATGCTAATAAATTTGGTATGATAGTCAGGTATATCAAAGCGATCTGAACAAATCGAGGATAAGCCACTATGTGTAGAAAACATTAAAAACATGTATATTGTGAAATATTGTAATAATGGGTGCTGGTTTTTACAAACTGGCCATAATTGAGATGACTATTCCTGTTGTTTACCAAACATCAGCGTACACATTAAATATTTTGAAGTTATATGTTCTTGAATGTTTCATACAGACACTGACTTTTGCACAAATTGCTCGGATTAGCCAAACAATGCAAAAATAACCAACTTTAGGTAAAATGATGGTACTATTTCTTAACATAATCGCTTTGACCTACAAACATCATAGCAATCCAGCAGTACCCATCAGCATAATATAAAATTAGCAGGACCACTTAACCTGGGGTGGTATTGAAAATGAAAAGATCTTTAAAATGGTAAGTTATGAGGGCTATTAGGTATTATGAAGAATTATGTTAGTGAAATTATAGACCCCCATCTTCTCCAACCTGCAAGTGCTGCAACTAATGTGGGACTGACAAAGGCTCATTCTACTATTGATTGAATAGTGATGATTCGATCATTTCCTGAAACTTTTTCTGAGATGGGGTGTCCTTTTGGAAGAATTGACTACTTCTGAAATATATACTGGTATATATGGTCACCTCTCATCTGATTACATCATGTTTTTACTATATGCAGATGCAATACCCATTTTAAGATCGCAACATATGGCTGCTGCGTGAAGCAAACAGCTGGTCATTCCATTTAGTAAAAGTGTTTTGCATGTTTCATAGCTTGGTCACTTAAATCAGATCAGCTGTTAAATGTTGATAACAAATTTTGAAAACCTTTTTGTTCAATCTGTACATTTCTGTTGATTAGAACACAATTGTTACCTGATTTTTGGTAAAGCACACCAGTTTCCAAGGCATGTTCAGTCGGGAAGAGCTCATGTTGTGTGTCGGGGTCAACACATCATCATCAGCAATTTCCAGCTAATCCCAGTGTGTGTGGTCAATTGTGCTCTTAAGTCGATCAGAGAATGTGGATAGTTCTTTAAAAAAGTGTAATACATATGCTGTGGCCTTGGTGGTATTGTATACTTGTGTTGCGTAACATGCTGAAATCGGTTTTTGGCAATTATCTTAAAAAACATTGACTTTTGGATATGAAAATGTATTACTGACCCCCCATAATGTGGATTTTCAGGGTCAAGAGCTCCTTGAAGGTCAATCCCATCCGATAATGGTACATAAATTATACCTATATGTGGCACCGATGGATATAGATCAATAAAATTCTAATTGGGTGCTCAGCTTTGAGATAAAAGTGCTGAACCCCAAAATTTTGGGGTTCAGGCCCTTAAAAATGGATTTGTTTTTAGTTTTTGGCCATTATCTTAAAAACCATTGACTTTTGGATATGAAAATGTATTACAGACTCTCCATAAAGCGGCCATTCCGCACATTTTGAGTGGTCACTCGACCCCTATGTCCAACGATTCTGGAGATATAGTCACGGCGGGTGGTAGTACTTCGCGCAAAAAGGGGCGTGGCCATTTGACCCATTTCGCCCTCAATGGGAAATGTGTCACCAACCAAATATTGTTCGTGTACCTTCAATTAGTGGATTCGTGAAGAGTTTTGCTCTGGACATACAAGTGCATAAAAACCCACCATGAGCTACTAGAGTAATAGACATGTGTCGGCGAAGGATTCATATAATTAAAAATCGGTCAAACGATCAACTAAGCATCTGGCCCTCAGTGATTTCGTGTCGGCTAATACTCATACAAATCAACACATCGTCAGTAACATTTTGTTATAGAGGCGAAATCTGTCGATAATTCTGATTTTGTTTTCATTTTTTGTTTGCCATTCACGCAGCTCCTCATTTTAATATTCATTACGACCTGACCTTTCCATGACTGCCATAGTAGAAACAGCCAATCAACGCTCAGTATTATAATCGAGGTCAGGTCATAATGAATATTAAAATGAGGAGCTGCGTGAATGGTAAAAAAAAAGGAACAAAAAATTCAGAATTATCGACATATTTCGCCTCTATAAAAAAATGTTACTGACGATGTGTTGATTTGTATGAGTAAATAAATTATTAGCCGACACGAAATCACTGAGCGATAGATGCTTAGTTGATCGCGTGACCGATTTTTAATTATAGTAAGCTGTATGGGGGTGAATTTAGAGGAACATATCGTCCATTGTTCTCTGAGTCGGATCAATCCGAAAATTTACGCTCTCCGGAGACAATATTCGGTGGTAAAAATATTATCAAATGCTACGGATATAAATGGTTCTGAGGGGAGCTTGTGGTATTGATTGAAAGATGAATCCTTCGCCGACACACCCGTGTCTATATCGATAGCATTACTCAGGTAAATGGAATATATTTGTCCGATTCCCGAGCGATGGTAAAACGGGGATTATCTACAGTTCTCCTTGTCTCTATTATACTACCATTAACGTGAAGCAGGCGCGTATATAGAAGTGGTGTATATGGGCAGCGCAAGTGGGGGGGGGGCATCGGAGCGCGTCACAGGCCCCTGTGAATTATTCTGATATTTAAATAGTTATGGAGATAATTGAAAAGAAGTCGAAAGAAGTAAAACTACAACCGCGCAGACTGCTGACATCGTGAAAATTAACAATTAGCTGCATGTAATCGGGTTGCCACAATTAACACGGCCTGTATCATCTAGGTGCTACGCCGTGGTATAGTGGTTATGAACACGCACACCTTCAGTCTGGAATATGTGCATGTTTACATGCATGCAACGTCGAATATTTTACCCTGATTTATGTCGCTTTATACAACCGAATAATCATGTTGAATTATGGTATCCGTATATGGATATAATTGTCTATGTAGTCCAGTCTTATGTAACGTATGTAACCCTTATTGTCGTACTATATTTCGCTCAGTTTTAAATTCGCGCAGCGCTGGGGGCACGAAAAATAGAACTGCGCGAATTTAAATACGAGTAAGGGGCGTATGATGTGAGGAAATATACATTAAACAAAAGAATGGTCACTACCTGGTATGTGGTATGTGCTGAAAAATAGACAAATTAAAAAAACAGACTGGGTAGCCACTGGGGAAATCAGGAGGTTATTAAGTATGACTATCTTGTGGAATTGTTGACGCATCCACAACCAATAAAGGAAATTTATCTAGAGATAAATTATGTCCGAATATGGTGAAATCACACACTACGAGATGGATAGTGCATGGCAGATCGGCAGCATCCACTACAAACGTAATATAACTTATAGGTACTCGATTCGATGGTCCCCATATCAGATTCCAACAACAATAAAACATTTTCGAAATGCCATTCTGTTATCAGAATCGATTAGTTCGCCAAAAACAAAGCTAACCACAGTCAACGTTAGTATAAAATTGCCCAAAACGTGTTATTTATCAACATTTTGTTCAACGAAATTTGTCCGGGTTGTCAGATATCTAACAACCAATGCCACTTGATTTTAGAGTTATCCATCTTCATCCGCAATTTGGTCCGAGACCGCCGGCTTGACGAATATTTGCCAGGCCGCCAAAAATACATATCTAGAGAAATAACAAATTTCAAAAATCGATATCTGATCACTCTGAGCTTTGATGAGCCGACTTGAATAAAATATGTTTTACCCCCGAATCCAAAGAAATCGTAATTTTGGGAGCTTTAATTCGGATTATGCCTCTGTAAGGCGACGGTTTCATTATTGGGGAACTATTTCTAATTAACAAAAGAACAAAGTTGATCTATTTCTACTTGTGATTCTTGTTCGTGTTGTTTTAAAGACTTTTACCCACGAGTGTTTTGGGTGCCTTTAATTGTAACAACATTATATTAAACATTGCGACCGAACTCTCAATGTGGATGTTGTATATCAATTAATTTTCAATGATATACGGACTGGGACTGGGACGGCTGCGAAATTTTAGTTTGCACGTGATGGTTTCTCTCCCATTGACTGATTGAACTAATTACATACATAATATATGAAACTGGACTCTTCGATGGTGTAAATGACGTTTTTGTAACACCAAACTCGTTTCTGCGTCGAAAGATAAGCATCTTGATGTCTCTGCAGAAACATCAACAACAACAACAACAACAGCAACAACGACAATACCGGTGATGACGACAGCGACGTCAACAACAACTACAACAACAACAACGACGACGACGACTACGATGACGACGACGACAACAACAACGACGACGACGACGACGACGACAACAACAACAACAACAAGAACAACAACAACAACAACACCACCACCACCACCACCAACTCCTTGTGAGTAGAATTATATTACAGAACACTGCAGAAATTAAAAAAATTGTGAACTTTTTTGTTTTATAACAGATAGAGCAATGTTAAAATATATCTATCAGAATAGATGATTATTTCATAATCATATCAGTAGAGTTTTACCTTTCTTTGAGATATTCCTTTATTGTGTACACTCATGTTTGACATTTTTCAAAGAAAGGTCAAATTCTACTGATACGATTGTGTGACAATCATATTAGTCGGGGAGCCAATAAGGTCCACCTGCACCCCCCCCCCCCCGATGATTACAAATAACCTTATTTGTATTGTTCCCTATGGTATCCAGATAAAGAATCCGGAATTCACCGAAAAATAAAGGTGGCCCTACTGGGTGCTAGAGCCATTTGAATCCAAGATGGCCGCCATTTCCTCTAACTCCGACCAGATGTATTTAATCGTTGTAATAGATCGGTTGTTAGCAAAAGACACAGACAAAATGTATGCCATTTTGTTGGTATGATGTCCTTCTTCAAAATGACGGCAAATAATTTCGAAAAAAATTCAAAATGGCCGCCGAAAAATGACGTCATATGCACGAAAATAGGAAATTTAATTAATATTTCACCATATCTTCCATTTTTCTTCACGTTAATCATTAGTAAATGGCAATGTTTTTGAGCCAGTCGTCAAGCGTGATATTATAGCGTCATTTTAAGACATTTGCCATTGACGAGGGTTCAGTAATAGATACAGAAAGAGGATTTGAAAAATAGGGGTGAAATTTTCGATTTTTTTTGCAAGACGAGTTTGATGTATTTAATAGTAAATGGCAATGTATTTGAGACAGGCATCAAGCGTGATATTATTACTGGAATTGCAAATGAGAATTATGTAATTGAATTACAATTTAAGTTCATTCGTAGCGGTTGTAACGGGTAGTTTACCTTTCATTGAGACGACAAGACACAATAAATAACTACACTATAGTAACTACGGTCTACATCCTGCGGGGCGAGTGAAACGTTATCGAAATTCGTGATGTGAAATATAATAAGATTTAGATAACAAATTTACCGATCTTCTGTGCAAGATGGGCCTTCAATGTACAGGACTTGGTATACGGTCCTGTGCGAAACGAAATAACATATATTTAATATGGAATTAATTAGTACATACATGCATGTGATAATCCATAAATAGCATAATATTTTCTGGAATCGGAGGGAAACACATTATTTTGAACAAAGCAGAAGATACATTCATGCAGGTTCAGGCGAACTCGGTCAATGTGGAAAGTTACACGATGACGTTGTTCGTCGATTTTCGTTGAAATAGACACGGTGACAATTTCTGAATGCAATGAACTGCTATGAAATGGACACGCTTCTCCACATAGTATCTTAGTCGCAGCGCTCACCCAGCGTCAAACAATATATTGGATAAATTAAGTAACAACGTTCCCGTTCCTCGCTCGACAAGGTAAAACTATTTTCACTTTGGTGTTGGTAGTTTATAACTTTATACCATGTATAATCTAGCTTAGGGAAGTATCTATATATAGTATCAAATTAACATTGTTTTTAGTTACGTTTTCCCTTCTGGGAAGTTCCTATATCCCCCTAATTTGCAGAAGATAAAATGCATAATCGAGGTGCCCAATGGGTGAACATCACCAACTTCAACTGGGGAACTTCGATCTAATACTAGGTCTACCATAGAAGTAGACGGGCTAAGCAGAATCAGGTTCACAGAGGGTGAATTCGGTGATGCTAGCCCACTGTGTGGGATAGCGTCACTAAATTCACCCTCTGGGGACCCCATTCTTCAAATGACACACACTATTTGCAGGCATGCAGAGGACCGCTATATACACAATAAATAAGAACAATGGGGTGGCACTATTTGGTATCGTTTGAATTGATAGTGACTAAGATGCACTTATGATTTCAAAGAGCTAATAGTTTCGGTTGTGTGAGATATAAATTCGATGTGTGTTATAAATTTGAGCACATCCGAGTCAGAAACTTATGAAATGGAGTCCGGAATAATATCATCGATTATACTTCTGTATTATTCCTTGCTCTATTTAATCTTGAAACTTCCGTCTTCATTGGAATAAATTTGGTCGGCAAACGTCTCAGGAATATATAATGGACCTGATAGCTGCAGCCGCGAAGCGGAGGCAAGTGAACCCACGTCAGAGATGGTCTGAATAATAAAACCATTGATTTCTGTCAGATTGGTACTCATCACATGACAGTGGTGGCTTACAATACTCTTCAACTTATACTGAACTACCAATGTAAAACACAAACACAATCACGTTATTGTGACAGTCATGCTTGTAGCTATATTCACCCGAGAAACTCCTGTCCTCAATGGAATCAATTGGTGGCTTAAAAGTCTCGAGAACACGCTACTTGATATGTATTGACACACGACATACACTTGTGTGCTATTCAGACGAGAAACTCCAGTCCACGGTGGAATCAATTGAGAAACCTTAAATGCCCCGCAAACATGCCAATTGACAGTTGCTGACGCCAGATATTGTTCTAGAAATAAGACAAAAATGTTAACCATGTATATTTTTGTCCAATTGGTACTCACCATATGACAATGATGACTTACGATACTGGTTTAATTTACGCCGAAAGACCATGAATTCATGTAAAACACAAATACAATAACCTTACTGCGGGTTTCTTTTCTGTGAGAAAAGATTCGAGTCAGAACTTTATCTGATAGATTCCTGGATGCACCCTATAGAAAGTAGTTTAGGGGAGCTGCTTGCTCTATTCAGTCTAGAAACTCTCGTCCTCGGTGGAATTAATCGAAGCATTAAATGTCTCAAGAACATGTCACAGATATTGTTTGGAATATGAAAACCACTAACCGTGCCGAATACTCTGAATTCCCGTCAGTTTTATCAGTTGGGTGCTTAAAAGACTCGATAACACACCACTTGACTCACAACAGCGTTTGGAAATTCAGATCACCAGACACCATGGCACTAACCGCACATAAATCATTTAAGATGTTCACATTTAACACTAGAAGACAGGCGGACAAATTAAGCCCTAAGCATAGCACATGTTTTGCAGAAGCCCCACCGAAACAATCACTTCTCAATGTGTGGAATTCAGTTAATTCCAAAATCGAAAAATATAACTTTAATTACACATCTGTCTATGGAACCAATAATAATATATTCTCAATCGGTTACCTGTGAAACCAAATTATGCTGAATTTGCAGCAGGCAAAATTCAACTTGACTCAATCATCTGAGCAAGGTTTAACGTTTGAACACTATTATTATGTATCCCAGTATGATTTGTGCACATTCAATTTTTGTTTTGCTTTTGCACCCCACACATAAATTTCTGATATAATTCAATTCGAACTCTTACCGTCTACCATCGAATTAACCTATCTTAAGCTATATTTCTTTTCTGCTTCACGGAAGACCTCAAGAGGCTGAAGGAATTCCAATTCCAATTCTTAAAATAGTCATATTTCCGGGGTGTAATCTTTAGGGTGTCAGGTTTTGTACAACTGTATCATAGTTTATTGCGATTGCCAATGTGTATCAACGTACTGCATAAATGACAGCAGCACCACTAGCGCGTTATAAGGGTGTGAATTTCTTCTCTTTCTCCACCCTCCATATTCTATGACAATGATATCCTGAATTTCCTCAGTAGAGTTAATTACCCCATCTTCCACTCTACCTTAGCATAATTTAGCCTTCAATTCCTCCATCAATTTTCCGCCAATAATATCTATTTCTGCTTGTCTCGTTTCTCGTGTGTGTCAAGGGTGGCGTACTAATAATACAGTTATGTCATCAAAACCAGTTTGATAACAAACATGACTTGTGTTGTTCTACGAAGTGTTAAAATGTTGCCATCGGGGACAAACCAATGCAAGCGATGTTGATCGTTGCACTCGTGCATGTTGCTACGTTGAAGCATATAGCTGGTGGAAACAGATTAAATTTTCTACGTCGAAAGTATTAACTTTGTATAATTCAATTCTTTATTCGAATCTCCTCACCTTATGACTACATGTATCGAGAAAATAATTTACAATAGGTACATTATTAGCAATAGCATGAGGACTCCAGGTGAACAATTTTCATTACGATATATGTACTATAATATCAAATACAATCAGTATAAACAAACAAGAATCCGTTGATGTGTATAACGAATTTACCATTGTTATATTTTCTTGTATACAGTCATGTGCATATTTATGTATATATACACACACACACCTCACACACACACGTGTGTGTATATATTTATACATACATAGGCACATATATATATATTAAAAAGAAGAAATTCTCCTCTGAGGTAGGTGGCTGCTGACGTGAGGAATGGAATAGTTTCGGCACATCTTGCCCTTTTAATAGCTGGGAGTCACTGATCTCCAGTGATTCCAAGCTATTGAAAGGGCATGATGTGCCGAAACCGGTAAACTAATTATAAAATAATATATAAATAAATAATTATGAAATAATTTCTGACATGAATGCATACAATGTATATATGTTTATCTTCTAATTGTAAATAGGCCTTTCGCTCATTCTTGAGCCTTAAGATTACGAAGATACATCTAGTTTTTTTGTCATTGTTACGTCATTTCCGGTACTGATAGGATGACGTCGTTAGATCGCATTCAGTTTGGGTTTATATTTAATTTGGAATACCCTTTCCAATGTGGGTCTTTGGAACCTGTTTAATGTTTACATTTTATGGAATGGAAATATTTTAAACGATTCCTTTTCCACAAGCATCCAGGTGTTCACTCAGTTTATTTTGTCTTTACTCGGACTATCTTATACGTTGGCGGTGCCCCGAAACACGTTGGCGCAGAGCGTTGCTAGATTCTCTGCACCAGAGCACAGGATGTTGTAGACAAAGTTCTGTGATTTGCATGTCATACATGCATTTGGTGTGATATACATGCCATTTGTGAGTAGTTTGGAACATGTTTTTAGCATAACTACAGGTAACACAGGACTCTCCACACAATTTCATTTCATTCCTTGTACCTGTATTACTTGAGTTGAAGCGCGCTCTGGTGAGAATCATTTTGATGTTCGATGGGCGGCGCTTGCTCTGTAGGACACTTTGTTCTTGCTAGTTCCTTCATTTTCGAACTTCTGTGTAAAAGTGGAATGAATGATTTAGCGAATTTAACGATATGTGAGTGACGTGGGTTATGCGTAACTACACATGGGATAATGTCAGTATTCGTTTTGGATGGTTTGTCAGATCGTAACTTTAAAAGCTGGATCTTGTTGGATTCTGTAATATCCGATTGTATTAGGTTGGGTGGGTAGTGTTGTTTTCGCACATAAGAAGCCAACTCAAAGAGTCTGATATCCATAGCATTTTCATCGTCGACGATGGTTAATATGCGTCTTGCCAAACGTAATTATGTTTCGTTTAGTGTTGGAGGGTGGCAAGAAATAAGTCCAAATATTGATGTGTTGATATTGATGTTGATTAATATGAAGAGCTCAAGAATGAGCGAAAGACCTAATTACAAAACGAAGTTAAACATATATCTGTAGTAATGTCAGAAATAATTTTTTCTGTATATAAAACTTTACGCAAGTAAATATTTTACTACTTGTCTATATATACACCGTGATATATGCTCCGACGTTTTATATGAAACCTGACACTATATATTGGTCTATGTCCTGCTCAACGTGAAGTGTGTAGTGTGAAGTGTGTAGTGTCGTGAAGTGTGTAGTGTTGAACTCGAATGACTGTAAGTGTTAATCGATTCGAAATTTCAATTAGAATTTTAGAAGAATAGGTTTCGATCCAGGAAAGTTATTATTTTTTTGTGGTAGCGTTTGTTTTGTAGAGAGTATAGACCGTAAACAATAACCGTGGGCTTCCCACAATGTTGGAAATCGACGAAACTCAACACTTGTCACAAACGAGCTCGCGGCAACTCCAATATCATATCGATGGTACTTGAATTGGCAGCCACTTCAATATGTCCTTTATAAAAAGCAGACCGTCTTATATCTCACTGACAATTTTCCGATTGTTTCGTAAATCACACCAATTCTCAAGGCTCAACCAGTGTGTTGAACTCGGATGATTGTAAGTGTTCATTGATTCCAAATTTCAATTATAATTTTAGAAGAATAGGTTTCGATGCAGGAAGGGTAATTATTTTGCATGGGAGCGTTTTTGTAGAGTATAGATAGTGAACAATAACCGTGAGCTTCTCACAATGATGGAAATCGACGAAACTCAAGACTTGTCACAAAGCAGCTCGCGGCAACTCCAATATCATATAGATGCTACTTGAATTGGCAGAGACATCAATATGTCCTTTATAAAAAAGCGGACCATATTATATTTCACTGATATGCCGTTTTCTGATTGTTTGGTAAATCACAAAAATTCTAAAGGCTAACACATATATAGCCAGCCCACGGATTGTGTGTCGTGGTCAACCAGCCTGTTGAACTTATTTGACGAACACAAATAAGCCCATATCGGCATTATTTGAATCTAAATTACACTTTGTTGGACCTAAATGGAGTTAACAGATGCACGCCTCTTAATAATGTGCTTTCCATATGCAATGTGGCCCGAACTATACACAGGAATAACGGGTATAAGTCCACTATCAACTTATTTAGGATACAATAAGTATATGGACTTAATATTGAATAGAACACGTCCAATGTGAACCTCTTTGCACGAGGATATGTCATCACACGCTCAACGGCGATTTCCGGTTAATCTCATTGTGTACGGTAAATTGTATTATAAGTCGGTCAAGACATGCGAGTATTTATTTACAGAATCAATCTCGTGTTCGCCTCGATTGATCTTGGTAAAGAAATAACTCTTCTTACGTTCTAACCCTTTGATTTTCGTCCTTTGGCTGCCTTCTTGAACAAACATGCGCATATAAGTTGAATGGAGTAACCATGAACGAACATTATATATTCACCTTCGTTTAATTGTGTCCAATTCCCCATCAACTTTTCATAAAGAAATTCCGTGGGCTCCCTGGCCGTGTTTATGGGCTGTTTTGCCATTGGCGATGGCATAGATGAGAATAATACATGGTTCCCTGGGGGCAGCCGTAAAATTGGATGTAAGTCTTTTTGATTGGCATGTACGAGGACACTATGTATTTGAGGGTCAATCGTAAATTTGGCGGAAGTGTATTTTAGGGGCTATTAGTTTTTAGCCAACTATTTTGTGATCACCACAGGCGGTCAAGCCACTGATCTCACACAATCGTCACACCATGCGATCAATTGAATGGGTCAGTGCATATGAAAGTCTCCATAACAGGCATTATGTTTAGTATGGAGACAGTGAAAATATGTGGGACACGACTAAAAGCTAATACCGTTCGAACATTGTTTGAATGTCTGTATTAATGGACCAACGGGTGCAGGCAAAACGAAATGGGTATACAGATTGATTTCAATGTGGAAGTCGTTAATGATAGGACGTGTTTTGTCACAATGTTACATTTGCTTACTACAGAAAATAACTCCACTACGTTTGTAACAATAAATTGCCACCCTCCCGACATCTATTTCTGATTCGCGCAGCACGACTTCGGACGCTTTACATGCCATACCACACCAGATGGTTCCTTGATTCCTACACATGCATTCTTGAGTTTATAGGAAAATTGTCATATTAACGCCCCCGCGACCCTGTCGATATAACAAGAATGCTACAGACACCAACAATTATTGTTAGTGGCTTAATTCGTTTTGTGGCCCCCAAGATCATATTAGTATGCATGTATATAAATTATAATATAAAATGTATTCGTTTAACGAATGCACCACCTGAAAATTACGTTAAAACAACTAATCCTTCAAATTATTTTCAACTACAGCAAAATATTATCAATGCAGGTTTCTCATTCACTACAACACACAGCCTCTAATTGCGGACCAAAAATCTACTAATCGGATTAAATACACACCCGATACTTAACAATACGACCTTTAGTCTATATTCCAACTGAGACATACTTCATCAGCAATGTTAGCTGTTATATTATACACTGTGTTCCCACAATCAAATCTTCAATAGTGGCCCAGACGTTGTTCACACCTAAATATCGAAACAATTAACGCGATCATAAAAGTTACATACTGCAATAATGAGACATCCGCGAAGATACATCTGCTGATACATACATCATGCATAAAGTCTAATCGGTACGAAATATAGCTAGTACATTTAAAATCATATTTCCTAAAATAACTCGCATCGTGTGAAACCCGAAATGTGTTGGTATACGAGATATCCCCGTAGCCCCATTGACACATACAGATCAGCATGGCAATATACACCCGCAGTGCAAAATTGCCCGCGAATGAACGTACCCTTAAGAACTGTCAACACATTGGAAACTATAACACCATTCACAATACTGTTTTGGTTTGAAAAATATGTGTACCAAAATGGCTGTAGGATAGAACTGGTTTTGGGGCGTTCTCTTAATACTTGTTCAGAAAATATATACAATGAATATGATGTGTGAAGTTCAAGAATTTTCGTTGAATAGCTCTTGCAATTTTTGCCTGGATTTATACAGAATGTGCGATATTTATCATAACATTGCTACTTAGATGTTAGTAGCACTATATTTTCCCACAATAATATATTTTGTGTGTATAAGTTTGGGAATTATTGAGACTTTTACCGTTTGTCATATTCATATATTACTTGTGTCTGTCATCGACCATCATTCAGTGTTAGTTTTATGTAACGTTTTCCTGTAAGGCATTAAACACATCAGTCCGATTGAACTGTCTAACTCCATCGGACTCTTTATTGTCAGTTAGTAAATCGTGACATGTACATCGTTGTCACTAAGTGGTGGAGACAATGATATTTTAATGGCTTCTGCTATATACATCTATCGCGGTCGCATGTCAATGGTATGCCATATTCGAACTTCTAGCGGATTTTATGTTTAGGTTAAATGAATTAATGGATTACTGATGGGTGACAGTTCATGATGGTGTAGGCCTCCACTCAGGTTCACATTGGAATGCCAGTGACCCAGATGGAAATACTTTTGCTAGTGTTAAAACATACCGTTATTAGACACCTTTGGCATGTAACAGATGGCCCGGTCAATTTCTATAGCGGCCAAATGTATGTAGCCAGTGAAACATTAAACAATATAGAAACAAGATGAAATCAGTTTCGTTACGGTATTGCTTCAATTACCGACTTACACGCCTACTGTGACGAGTGCCTGCCACCTGAGTCATTGTAACTTTCCAATTACTTTTGGGGAACATTATGTTGTTTAGCAAATGAACAGTTATATAAAACATGAACAATAACATTATGCTACTACTATTATTCCATGACAGTTATATAAAAAACAATATATACAAATACACGGGTATAACTCAGCACACCGACTGGTAAAGTATGGTGAGCCAACTGTGTAAAAGAAAATGAAAATATGCTATATAGACTTTGTTGTTCGCATTGGCTTTATACTTACCGTTATGGAGACGATGGACCTCTGTTACATTCATCAAGGATAAGGCGAAAGTGCATGGAAAGCGGTTGGGGTTTTTCTTTCACTCATTATGGTAACATTTTCAATTGGATTTCACAAATGATTTCATAGACCGATCGATTAATAACTAAAACAGTTTGAATTTTCTGACTAAGATAAACATGTTATGATAGCTCCTTTACACAAGTAAATTTTCCAACCAATGTTCGATGTAAAGTGAATTGTTTTTAGTTCTAGACCCATGTATGGTCCAATCAAGTTCTAGGCCTACATGTGGTTATGGTCAAATATAAGACCGAATTTGCCCTTTATATTAGTTGAAGAATATTTAGTCATGTTGAGTGTTGGGTTGGATTTTACAACATATCGAAGGTTCGGGAACATTTAGCCCAATAATTGTCTGGATCTAAACCCGGAGGTAGTTTGAAAAGTTCAACTTGGAAACCACAAAGGTATATTCTTTTCAATGATATTCTATTCATTATATATGGTTTGAATACAGAGCGTTTTCTCCACTCCTGTGTGAATCCCAGGAAACAGATGAAACTCGCTCAGACTATGATAGGATTTTGCACAGAGTATGTTCTATATATCTGTTATATCGGTGCGTCGTGTCTGTGTCAACATAATTATTATTCCCATTATAATATTCATTATTCTTGAAGTTCAAAAGCGCGATGTCCGTTCAGATGGTAAAATCTATTAAAATGAGTAATCAGTCACCACCCACATACGATAAAGTAACTAAACTATAAGTGTAATACATGTATAGGATAATAGCTGAAAAAACAAAAATAATTTCAGCGAAAGGATACATTGAGGCCGCAGGTCGCGATCCTTCTATTTTTTATATAATGCAGTCTGAAGCTAGAATCCGACTTAAAACATGGCCTGATCCACACCGTCACCTCTGATAAGAAGGGATTAACCCAAAATTGGATGAACGCACATGAGTTGTACTATGTGGTCGCCCTGTCCGCCCGACCATTGTCGTGACATCTTAACATGTTGTAAACATAATGGACTGGCAGTACCCATTGATTTTTCAAACCGTTGACTGAATACGACGTTTTTTCCCTTAATCGAGTCGTATTTCGGATTCTAAATAAAATGATTGATTGGTGCACGTGGTATGCTCAGATTCGAGAAATTTTAACAGTGTGAAAATTCAATTCCTAGAATTCAAAGTTAGACACACCACCGCAAATGAAGAGGCTATATATGGATATCCATTCTGACATACTTCCAGTTGTCACTCAGAGCACCATTATACTTGGAAATCATTGTATATGAGTTTATATGGACGCATGGACTCAGTATGAGGGTTCATTCTTTCAAATGTGCTTGCTGCAGTGAACATCACAGAACCAACTCTCATGTATTATCGCGATGGTCATTAATCGATTGGAATGTCACAATCATTGAGATGTCCCGCAACAGAAATCCAGCTAGTAAAACGGTCCCGATTTTCGCCCATGTCGGGGTTAGAACCCGTACCAACCTCGTCTATAGTATGGATATGTGCATATATTTTGGTACCATATATGTATATACAAGTCATATAAAACGAAATCGTTCACAATGAAATAACCGTCCATTAAGTTCGTTGTTGAGCATCCGTAAGTAAAATGATGGGTCGTTTGTAAAAATAATGTTAGATCCATTATCCAACATGTATATATTAACCAACCCACGAGATCCTAGTGCAAGGGTCGACACTGCATCTAACACAATCTACTCACTCTCGTAACCATAAGCTGTCTTTGTTGGAGAGAACACAGTTGTCAGTGAAACGATTGGGTTTCCGTAGTTAGCTAAGTGCTAGGAACCGCCTCGAGAGTTTGAACATAAAACGTGGCTTAAATGACAAATTTATCAATGCGATTTTCGGATGATATCTTGCAATAAATCGGATAAATCATAGCTGACTGCTATTTCATATAATTCGTGTACTTATGGATGAGAAAACCTTAGTTTAGTAAAAGATTACCAGTCAATGGGACACATCTGCCCGTTCCAAATCACTATCTTTGTATGAGCACGCTGGTGACCGTGATGAAGTTCACCAATTTACCCGTACCCGTTCCCGTCTGACGGGTATCAAAAACTCGCCAATACTGCATGTCTTGTTGACTACGCGGGTATAGTTCCCATACGGGGTGTGTATGTATCATCCCGCTTCGCGTTGTGACCTTTACCCACCACTGAGCATTACATACCTGGTTATTAAACTCCAAGACGTTCTATTTATCACATATTTGTTGAATTGTTCACCTGAACTGGAACTTGGTTACTTCACATCTTCAGCTTGCAATAGCTTCAGCGAATATTCAACATACACACTCGCTGGAAAGGAATACTGCTTGAAGTTCGTATCGACTCCAGCGCTAGCGAATGATGCCCAGGATGATTGCACAGCCATAAATGGAGGCCACCTCATCACCATAGAAACCAGAGTGATGCTTGATGCCCTCCAGATTCTTTTCTCGACCACATTCGGACATGGAACAGGTATTTCTTCGAAAAGGGGTGATATAATATAAAATTCAAATGTTTGTTTTACGGAAAAACGCCAATATGTATGTATATATATCAGTCAAATGTAAGCGCGATCGTAACCTTTTAATGCTCGAATCCCCTAATATCGAACTCAACAGAGTACCATTATCTCATATACGTATAAGTCTAAACACACGCTCTTAAGAGCTTCTGATCGTCTGACTAACAATGTGGTGACTATATATATATTATTGTCATGGACCTACCTTGTCTAATAACCGGATATATTTACATACTAAGTGTTGTCATCACTAAATCCAGCATTCTGATTGGTCGGCGCCCACATGGCTAGTTGCAATTATTTCTCGGTGAATGCGCAACAGCTCATAACAACATCGATACGTCAGCTCATAACAGCATCGATACGTCATTTGTGTTTGGAAAGACAAACGCGTAATGTTTTGGGCGCATTTGGATTCGCGCAGGATTGACTTAATAAATCGTCGGGTTTCAATTGTTCCTGTTAACTTTTGCCAAGGGTGCTGTGGGATATTTTGGGCTGGTTTTGTCACGACACACTTTTCGATTTAAATACATTTACAAAAGTGGCTTTTTCGCTAAATGTATATAAATATAAGGATTAACTGTCATGTGGACTGTTTTTTATGGAGATGTAACCGTGAGGTAAGTGGTCTCACGGTTACATCTCCATAAAAACAGTCCACATGACAGTTAATCCTTATATGAGAACAGCGACATATCCCCACGATGCTCTTTGAAACAATCCAGAAACAATTCAAAAAATAATTATACTTAATAGACTGTAAATATTATTGGCCACGGTATCTTTTTCCTGTTTCTTCCTGACTCAACTTGACTCAGAAGTAACCTGTGGTTTCGATTATGATATAATGTTGAGTTTTAATGCCATGACATAACATCATACATCATATATTACAATGAATAATAGAGCACCCAAAACATTATTTCAGCCGAATGAAAACGGTATTTGGTATGCAAGCTAGTCCACTCAAACAGGGAAATTAAACTGTAAATAAGCGACGTTATTAACGATATCTGGTTAGCTGGGAATTTGGCTATGGACCTATGACATAAAACTCACATCAGCCCAAAGTTTGATTGAACACCAGGCATGACCTGAAAACTCAAATATAGACAAATATTAATGATCATTGTCTATCTAGATGAAAAGAATCATGAAATTTCTTGAATCAGTAAAAATAAGATTTCCCTCATGATCTTCAGATATTATAACATGTAAGATTAGAATTCCCTTTTGAACACATTCTATCTTACAGATATTTTACATATTGTCCATGTCAGAAAAATAAAGTAAATGTGGTTATGATTTCCAACAAGTTGGCGGTTCTTAAATAATGTGTCAAAATGCTGGCATGTAACAAAGTATTTCAGAAAGAAATTGCACATACATTTTGAGATATTCCATTTAGGAATATGAAGAAATAATGCATAGTGGGCTAGCATCACTAAATTCACCCTCTGGTGACCTCATTCTGCTTAGGCTTCATCTTCTCTGGAACTTTCTTTATTATCAAATAACAATTTTTTTAGAAACTTCTTCACAAAGTTTATATATATATTTTTTGGTTTAATGTCTCTATATCCCATAATTAGCAGACGACACGTTGCATAATCGAGGTTCCCAATGGGTGTACATCACAATATTCACCATTTCGGAACTTAAAAATCTGAGTCTTTGTCTCCCATAACATATGAGGCCATGCAGAATGAGGTCCACAGAGAGTGAATTTGGTGATACTAGCCCTCTGGGGCCCCCATTCTGCAAATGACAGGCACTCTAAACTCAGACTTGCTGCTGACCTCTAAATTGCCGTGCATTAGCAATTAAGCAATAACCGCTCTTTGTCATATAGATGCTGTGATGATCAAAACATCAAATATAATATAAGATAAGTTTAATTGGCAAAAACATCCTTATAAGGACAGTATGCATACATAATAACATATAATTGTACATTGTGTATTGAAGAGTATAATAAATGATATTAATATAAGGTCAAGCTGAATGTGCAATGGATCATCTATTCTGTATTTGTTCATTGATTTATGATACGATGCTCATCACGTGCGGAGAATAATCTTCGGATCATATGACAAATTGAAGTGCATGTATTTGACACATTGTTGGATAAGATTTTGACAAGCTGTTCAGTTTGGGTCATGCTTTCACAGTCTTGAGAACTGTGTCTTCATAAGGTTTGTGAGCTCGAGACGTTGTGTAGAAAATATTTTTCGTCTTCAATAGCATTATCGGAACAAAATATACAAAACCTTTGTTCCACTGCCGTCGGCGGTTGTGTGTGGCGTCCCTTTTCAATAGCCAATGTATGATTACTTATCCGCAGTCTAGTGAAAACGATTCTATTTTCTATTGATGTTGTGTAAAGAAGATAAGGTTCTATTTCGTACTTAAGTTTGAACAGTCGGTATGTTCGTAACTTATTACTTCCCGTTTTGAATTGCCTCATTGAATTATTTAATTTTGCTTTCTTTATCTTATTTTCTGGTAAAGTAACGTGCAATTTGTAGATCGATTGATTTATTTCAAAGGTCACATACCAGTGAAACAGGCAAAATGTATATACACTATGTACACACATACGGATATCACATTCATCATTGTTCATTTCATATACACATGCATGTTTATATATACAGCATTAATTAAATTAGATTACAAAATAATAGACGATACACTACAAGTTGGATACTTACATGTGTTCACCAATTACCAAAAATGATTCCGCTTATATAGAATAGGACACCTTCTTAAATGCACACCTTACGCTTATGCATGGTCATTTATGATGCTTATATTTTTCAGAGATAGGGGATCATGGAATTTCTCTCTCGTAGGGTTCTTCCAAAAGTATTCAGGGATATATTGTTTTCTGATTTAATCCAATTCACTGCATATAACAACAAAATGGTATTCATAACCTGAATATACTCCACATATGGTACATGTATGGTGTCAAATCGGATGAGTTATATTTAGTATGGGTTTTATCGCTGCGAACCACCAAATTTATAACGTTCGGAATATACAAGTAGTTCTAACAAGGTGGCAGAAAAATATATTTACACGATGCCTGCTAACACCAGTGTTCCTCATACAGGTTATTATATATAAACGATGCCTGCTAAGGGTGGATACACACATGCATGTAATGTCTGTATGTAAAATACATGTATTTTACATGGTCACACCAATCATTGATAGCATTAATCGCCTGCGCGCGATCGTTCCATTTCAACAGGCGAGACCGGTGAGTAGTTATAAGCCACAATCAAACTAACTGTTATCAAGAGATTTCAGGCCAGTCATAAACATGTCTTTTTTCATGGGTGCCGAAATGAATAAATCCTGTCTGATATATGTTGCTGTTTTTCACGAGTTTTAGTTCATTTCGAAAAGTGGATTTGAGTCTGTCGATTTTATACTTGATTTGTTTCTCGTCATTTCTTGGAAACAGGGTCATCCAAAATAAAAATAAATGTGTAGACTTTTGAAGCTATTTTAGGACGATTGTGATACATGAGTGTTTAATGCCCCACACACTGACTCATAATTTGATCTCGTCCAGCAGAACCCGAACGGCTTTCTGGCTCCACATTTTGGAAGTGCTATATTAATACACATGGCAATCAACTAACTCATACATGGTGAATTCCATGTTATAAAGTGATTTAGCCTAATCGGACAACGCCGAATCGAGTCAGGATAAGAATATTTGTTCCTCGACTATGCATGGCCTCAGTTCAAATTTTAACAATCCGATATGGTGCTCTCATGCCTTGAATACAGGCATTGGAACATTAAGACAGACAATACCAGTTTGTTGAGATTGCTCGGATAATTTGAGGGCGAGCTCATGTGATAACTTTCAATTGGGATTTCTTTGCATATATCCATGCATTACGGCGCCAAAAACATTAATGCAGGTACAACGTTGAAAGAAAAAAGAGTCACCCCCCCATTTTAACCCAGAATTTACAGAGCAGTATATGTTTCTCAGGCCAAAGGATGAACAAGTTCCTAACTGTCACCATTTTAGCCTGTACAGGCTTGAATTATTACATTTTGGACTATAATCCATGATTGGGGGGGGGGGGCTGGTTCTCGAAAGTTTCGAATAACTAAGGTATTTAGTTGAATGTATCGGCCGGGATTATCTGGGCAAGAATGTACAACATAATGTTTTACTTAAATATTCCATAGTTGTAAATTGTGTGTATATAACACAAGAGAGGAAATGTGACGTAGTTGTGGACTCGTAGCTGGACAACCCTTTTCCCGAATGAAGATACACACGCAGCAACACCACCGTGACCTTCTGTATACCTTCAAATTTAAAGCTGTAATAATTTGTTCATAAGTATATGAATAGCATCAATTGCTGCATATGAGATTAATCACTCGTAGCAAACAGGCACGGCAGATATGACTGTCAACTACAATATTTACAAATCAGGAGTTGCTTCGTGGCTTCAGGGGGGTAGGCCTCATGTTGCTGCATGCCCCCCCCTCCGGTCGATGAAATATGTAATGGTCAGTCCGGTAGCTTCCGGTATAATATAGCCCCTGCATTGTGGAAATCCTGGGACCATCACTGGTATACAATCAAGAGAAGACTGACAATGATTTAAACAGAACGTCCAACATTTGGGTTATCGCGCGAACAATTATTTTAAGCGGCCTGACGACTTCGTCCAGTCAACGACACTCTACACGTTCAGAGCGTTACTCACTGTGGTCAAACATAGCCGCAATGATTGGGTTATCAGCAGACACATATTACATGGTCTGTATGATCCATGTAAAACGCCAAATACACGATATTTACAGAGATTACATGCATGTGTGTATCCACCCTAACACCAGTATTCCTCATACAGGTTATTATATTCACACGATGCCTGCTAACACCAGTATTCCTCATACAGGTTATTGTTGGATTGACGGCCGTGATGTTAATGGAGATGACACATTCCACACATGGGACCTAAAACCCCTCCCGTTCCTCGACTGGTATGACGGTAACCCTGACGGCGGTACAGATGATTGTTTGTATCTGAGCTATGATTCAATGTACAAAATGGCTGACTGGAATTGTGGAAGCGGCACGGAGTCGTATATGTGCCAAATATGAACCAGACTTTATGAGA
Organism: Siphonodentalium dalli; assembly: GCA_032622095.1. Lineage (NCBI taxonomy): Eukaryota > Metazoa > Mollusca > Scaphopoda > Gadilida > Siphonodentaliidae > Siphonodentalium > Siphonodentalium dalli. The sequence goes on from CP136061.1 coordinate 50,873,801, forward strand.
CTTCGAGAAGTGCTACAACTTAGGCTGCATAACGGATATTGGATAATTATACTACTGAGCATTTTGAACGACATCCGCGACCGTAGCCATAAAGATGGCGGCGTGTAGTGCTTTACATTGGATATTCATTAGTATAAAATATTTCATATATCGTCTTGTGATTTTTATCGAAGTATTATCGTCCAGAAATAATTGTTGCATCATAATTGTTCAAGGTTCAACACAAAAAATCATCGTGATTCATTGTCCTTCATTGTTCACCATTATGTCACTAACCTGGATTTGTGATGTAAAACCAATATTAAAGCGGTTCTGTATTGGGTGCCAAGTACCATTTTAGGATTGTCTTGTTTCCAGCTTTACATTTTCCAGAATCTGATAATACATATTTAAAGAGCGTTTCACTTACTGACACATTTAATATCGCTCATATAAGGATATTTTTTGCCAGTTTCATCTGAAATGTTGTTTATAAGTTTGAAATTACATTATGTTCCTAAAACATTCCACATATGTTATGTAACGGTATCAATACCTTTGCACACCATGCACACATATCTGAATATTTCCTCAGACACACTTGCCAATCTACAAATTGTCGTAATTCCTGGCTGAATTGATCTGACCTGATTTTTAATGTTTCCTAGCAAAACGGATTATGAGTACAAGTAATGCACCATTGTCACTAATGGTTACACTGGTGTAAATAAGGTTCCGAGTGACATCTGGCGGATGCGGGAGGAATATATAGGAGAGAATAAAATAGACACTGGGCCCTGATTGGTCAATAGCCTTGTGTGCTTTTCACATAAAAAAATCGTCACACCTCTTCCCTATGATTTCCCATAGGTAAAATAACCATTGGCACAGGAATTAACCCTTTGTAGTGAAGTTTGAATTTTTTGGTGTGGTCTAAAATATGACTGTATTTTTTATGCGGTTCTGACACTAGTTACGAAAACATAAGATTTAAAGGCGAATTCCCTGCTAGACAGACATGATTTTTTTGTGTAAAAAGTTTCCCAAAATGTCAATTTTTCAGATTTAAAGAAAATTTTGGACCCAACATTTATATTGCCAACACTATACGCTAAAACGTTAGCACTGAGGCCTATGGAAAACATTTACACCAGTGTAACCTAATGGCCATGTGGATAACTCTATTGCATCAACTGTAAGCAATACACCATTGACATTAATGGACCAGAAGAGATAACTCTATCGACTATACTATTTGTACTGCTGGAGTACAAATGATATAGTCAGCAGGGTTATCCCTCCTGTATTACTGCTATGGAACGATGTGAGGTTCTGGAGGTGCAGTTCTTATAAGTAGGGGGCCACAGTTCCTTGACTCCTCATCACAATTATCCAATTACTATCCTCAGTGTTTCTTAAAAGTTTTGTGTTTCTACATACATAGCTGGGAATTGCATATGTGTGACCCGCCATATCAAATCCAGTCATAAGTCGTGATTTTTTACCCCTGTGCCAATGCATTCTCTTATATATGCGAGTCGACCATAGGGCGCCTCGCATATATAAGAGAATGCATTGGCCTAACAATGTTTTATCATTTTTTTTAAATAAATGTTTTTTACAATTTTTAGGACATAAAATAAAAAACATCCATTACCCTGCAGGGAGCCCCACACATATATAGAAGCATATATAAGAGTGTCGTCTGCTCATGTTTGTCTGGGGCTCTGTATGGGTGAAATTATCAAATTGTTAAAGAATAGAAGAAACAATTATTAAAATTGTAAAAAATTGTTAGGCCAATGCATTCTCTTATATATGCGAGGCGACATATGGTCGACTCGCATATATAAGAGAATGCATTGGCACAGGGTAAAAAAATCCCGACTTACGACTGGATTTGATATGGCGGGTCACATATAGTTATGTTCCAAATTAAGACCGTACGTTCGTTTCTATTGACCATCCGTTATAAATACATGACATGTGAGGGTCAGTGTATAATAATTTTCAATTCCTGCTTACCTATATATATTACAAACATATTACAACATACCTACATTTTAAGTATATCTGAATGAGAGCTTATCATTGTTGTATATTTGAATATGACTGAAACTAATAATAAAATCGTTATGACACTCGACTTGCTTAATAAGGGTTCAGAGTTTAACTTGAAAAAAAAATGTTTGGCCCCGATGCCTTAGATATAAGTGTAAATAATGACGAAACTATCATACAAATCCCGACTGCCATTACTTTACTCCAGAAAACTACTAAAAAATTTCGTCAACTATATCGTTGCTTCTAGTTTCTTACAATAATAAAACTGACTATAGTGCTACTCTGATTGACAACATCTTGATTAAAGACCATACTGCCAATTATAAATGTGGCATAATACTAACTGACTTAGCCAATTAGCCAACCACTTCGGCTTTTTGCTCTGTTAAAAATGCAAAACAAAAAATATTGTGAAAATAGTCCCAATATACCAGTGTGTATCTAGCGATGAAAATATATCCTGTTTTCAACGATTGTTAGTATCGGCAAACACAGTACTGGCAATGATGGCATCACTACTTCACTAATTCAGAGAGTAATCAGTGAAATTTCACACCTCTAAGTCATAATAATTTATCTATGGAAACTGGAATTATTCCAGATGATTTGAAGTCAGCACGGGTCATCGTTCTCTTGAAATCTGGTGATCCGAAGCTACTTACAAACTATCGCCCGAGTAGTATTCTTCCTACTGTTTCTAAAATTATTATTGAGTTTCTTAACACGTATAACGCTTTCTTTCATGATCAATATGGCTTCCGTAAAGAGCACTCTACATTTCACCAGATTCTGATGTTACTTCACGTGGTGGGCCTAAATAATGACAAGAAAATTAAGGAGTGTACACTGAATGCATTTATTGATTTCTCTAAATCTTTTGACACAATAAACGAATAAGTCCTATTGAAAATACTTGAAATGTACGGGCAAAGTTAATGAATGGTTTAGGAATGAATATATCAAATATATCTCAATATGTATGGACTTACAAGGCACGCTCTCATCCAAACTTCCTATTACATGTGAAGTCCATCAGGGACAAAATCTTTTCTTTATGTATGTCAATGATATGCATAAATCGACTTCTTTATCACTTTTATCTTTTGCCGATGACACAACTGTATACTCTTCGCACAATAATCTTGATGTTGTTGAATGACAACTTTAACTATGAACTTGGACAATTACGTGAACGGTGTAGAGCAAATAACTATTCACTTAACACTAAACAAATGTAAATATATGCTGATTGAGCCAAACAAAAAAGGCCCCTACATTGTTGGAAGTAATAGATTGACTATAAAGGGAGAGAAAATTACAAGGATTGGATCAGAGTGGCAAGAAAAATAATTCAAATTTCTAGGAATTCACAAACGATGAACATTTAACATTTGAGTACCATGTAAATACGGTGGCTGGATGAGGAAATGGAAAATGTTATTTTTATCTCGTTTAAACGAGATAACTATCTCGTTTAAACGAAATAGCAGATGGGAAATTTTTATCTTTATCTCGTTTAAACGAGATAACTTATCTCGTTTAAACAAGATAAGAGATGGGAAATTTTATTTTTATCTCGTTTAAACGAGATAATTTATCTCGTTTAAACGAGATAGTTATAATACAACAGTTACTAGTGGCCAGTCAAGACGGTTGCGCTCATATATAGGTGGTACCCAAACACCACCCCATCCCATCACCCATAGTATATTGTGCGCCGCAGGCGCTCGTATATGGGTCGTTAACCACCCACCACCACCACATCCCGCCACGTATAGTATCTTATGCGCCGCAGGCGCTCGTATATAGTTAGTTACCCACCCTTCACCCATAGTATATTGTGCGCCGCAGGCGCTCGTAAACAGGTATAGTTACCCACCCACCCACCACCCCATCACATCACCCATAGTATCCAATGCGGCGCAGGCGCTCGCATATAGGTTGTACCCACCCACCAACCCATCACGTCACCCATAGTGATGGGATGGGGTGGTGGGTGGTTAACTACCTATATACGAGCGCCTGCGGCGCATAAGATACTATGGGTGGCGGGATGGGGTGGTGGATGGGTAACTACCTATATACGAGCGCCTGTGGCGCACAATATACTATGGGTGATGTGATGGGGTGGTGTTTGGGTACCACCTATATACGAGCGCATGCGGTGCATAAGATACTATGGGTGGTGGGATGGGGTGGTGGGTGGGTACTACCTATATACGAGCGCCTGCGGCGCATAAGATACTATGGGTGGCGGGATGGGGTGGTGGGTGGGTACAAGTTGTTCCGTATCCATTCCCGGTGCAACCGTCTGGACTGGCCACCAGTAACTGTTGTATTATAACTATCTCGTTTAAACGAGATAAGTTATCTCGTTTAAACGAGATAAAAATAAAATTTCCCATCTCCCTTATCTCGTTTAAACGAAATAAGTTATCTCGTTTAAATGAGATAAAAATAAAATTTCCCATCTGCTATCTCGTTTAAACGAGATAGTTATCTCGTTCCCATGTCCTCACCCAGCCACCGTATGTAAACGCTGTTTGTGAAAAAATCTCCAACTCCCTGTATGCTATAAATCGAGTAAAAACGTTGTCTCCCTTTGACTCTCTTCGCATGCTATATTTTACTTCTTTAGTACATTCCCATATTATATATGGAATTGTGCTCTGGTGGAATGGCTGTACCGATAGTCAAGTTGTTGACTATATAAGAAAGCTATCACCCCTACAAAGTGAAAACGCTATAATAGCCATACAGAACCGTTGTTTAAACTTAATATAATCTTAACATTACAAGATGTATACAAACAACGGATTTTACTTTTTATGCACGATTGGGATTTTGTCAATTTGCCTTGGTCATTTATTAACAGCTTTAACATGTACAACCACCCCCTGTTAATACCAGGTGAACATAGTCGAGAGAAGAAATCAGGCGTCAATTTCGCTGAAACATGACCTCTCCATGGGTTTCTCAAAATCAGTAATGACCTTGGTAAAACTACCCAGAATATACGACCTAACTTTAAGCCTTTAACAGCCTCATTACTAAAAACGTTATTGGAAATTATTTACTGGAAGTTAAATGAAAAAATAAATCCTGTCCAGACTGCCTGACATTGATACAGCTTACTTTAACTTTTAACACCAAACAGGGGAAACATAACACATGTAACCGTCTTATTTGTAACATGAATCCTAATTTGAGATCTATTATCATTTGCTAATGTTGAAATGTAAGATATAGAGGATATGAATTGAGTGTTTCTCTCATATGATATTTATGAAACGAGTCTAAAATTTTCAGTTTTGTCGAGCCTCCGGCGAGAGAAAACTGAAAATTCGTGACGATTTTCATAAATATCATATGAGAGAAACACGAATTACATATTCTATTTATCATATGACACCTATAAATTGATTATGATGTCCAAAACACACATAAATCACTAAATAGCTATATGACATCGGCATAAGGTTAATGTGACGTCACTTCATTGCACCGGAAGCCCAATTACACCTGGTGAACTAGCAGAAATAATATGCACGCGAAGATATGGTGCGCTATTCTGTTCTCAGTTTGTGACATTATATCGTATGTTTATTAGATAAATACGAATTACATATTCTATTTATCGTATAACAATGTCCAAAACTATATATTTCAAAATTATAATTGCGAGAATTTCGGCATCGCGTTGATTCGTGTATTTGACGCGCACGATTTTGACCTGCATTTAGTCAGAGATGCGGCTCGGTCCCCGGCCCATTCAGCCAATCAGAACACACTTTTTGTCAACAAACCAATCAAATTATCGGAAGGTGATATGAATTAGTAATTGATATGAAATTGATTTATGACATAGATTCCAACGTAAATAATGATTGAGTCATATGATAAATTAGTTTACTGCATGCTGTCTCATCTCTCGGTCTATTGTCAGGTGCCTATAATATTCAGTGCTATTTTATATTTTATATTTTGAAAATATTTTGTATATACTTGAACAAATTTGGCTGAAATTGACATTGAATAGTATAAACTTTCATCATTAATATGAATTTTTTTCACCAAGTGGATTAAGATTCAATTACCTATATTACTTCTCAATGTGCCTACTTGAACCATTATATATATTGCAATTTTATACTAAGCCATAATGCTGTAGTGTATCTTGAACATGATAGAAACAATATTCAACCCTCACAAGTCAATGATGTCATAGGACCAGTCTGGGTGAACGTCGACTCTATATTTGAAATCTAGAGTCTGGAGCTAATGTCGCCAAAACCATTTCTATTCAGCGAAGGGCTTCCCCAAAATGACGTCACGGATTTAAAAAAATACATCGATGATTGACAGGTGTCCCCACGTGTTATTTGTTGTGCTTCGCAATAACAATGGCCGACTCATCAACCCCTAGAAGGCCTGTGTCGCGACATAAACTTACAGAAGATAATATTTGTCGTGTGTGCGACTATTCTTTTTCGGGAGATGAACTCGCCGCATCAACGGGAAAGCTGCATCCGAGAGCAAAAAAATAAGGTCGTCATCAAAAATGATGCTTTAGAACTATTTAAAAGCATAAAATTAAGTGATTTCCTCGGCGTTTCAGATGACTTTTTTACGACAAATAATTTGATTTGCAAACCATGTTACAATAAAGTAAATCAAATACACGGACATGTGTCAAAAATTGATGAACTAAAATCAATTTTAATAGCAAAATCTAGCACATCCTTCAAATTAATCCGAATCGTACCGAATATATAATTTCGAAGCCATTTTTTCTGTCTCTGTTGTATTTGCAAGCCTCGCTTTCGATCGGAGAAATGCCGACGAAATTCCGCTCTGTTACTATATTTAGAGGTGACATTATGGGACAGTCTCCGCCCACTAACACTTGTTTATTAACTCATAACGGTTTCATTGGACGGAAAATAATTTACGCAATCAATCAGATTACGGAATCCCGAGGACTTGGAAATGAGATAGCGATGTTATCCGTCAGACCTAATATTCAATGTTGTTATGAATATTTAGGTATGAGTTTACTTAGACTGTCATAGGACCGGATTTAGTTTATAGAATCAATCTGATTAATTAACTTTATAATTTGATGATGGCGACAGGAAGACGACGACCATATAGGTCATGACGCCTCCAAGTGACATCTCATTTCTTTTCTCGAATGCTTTGTATTGTACTATCCATGTATTGATTTGTCGTGAAATAAAAATATTTTATTCTGATTCTGATTCAAATGGAATCTGGAAGCTTCGCAAACCAGCTAGAACTATAGTCTGGTCGATAAACTAAAATTTTAGGGTTAACCTATAAAAAAGTCGGACTAAGTTGGTTTTCATACCATTTTGAAGAGGAAGCTCTCGCAAGCCAGCTAGAACTATCGCATTCGTAACTGGAGTGTAAACTTTTGCGACCAATTCGGCAACCTACGCAACCACCTGCTTCCCGTTAAAACGAATCTCCAATCATTGAATTTTGCCGATTATAAAAGAGAGGTAACTGAATAATGTGGAGCTTTTGCTGCCAAAGTGATTGGAAAATAACCGAAACAAATTTGACAGCTACATTTATTTGTGTTTAGATTTTGGACGGCCGGTCAGATTCGTAATAAATAAAGTCAGTAAAATGGAAGTGGGTCGAACCAAACGGACAACTGGCGGCCGAGAAAGGCGAAACATGAATATTACAATTATTTATCTTGGCCTTGCCACACTCACATATAATTCACATTTACTTTAGTCATTAGCATTATTTCATTTTCAGAAGAACAAATTGATATTGAAGAGAAATTAAAGTATCATTCAGACTTGTTTTGAGTGTTGTGTGGTAGAATAGGTGTATTTATATTCTAATATGAAATCCTAATTCCTGTTGATGTATTAAAATTAAACTGCCATGTTTATCTCCGGGTTTTTCTATTTCCACGTAATAATTTCCCACCTATATGTAAGAATAGAAGGAACTAAAAGATATTTAGGGAGGTCTCTGAAAATCAAGTGCTGGGTGCTAATCAAAGGAATGTTTAACCCTTTACCAAACAGCCCTGTGCCAATGCATTCTCTTATATATCCGAGTCGACCATAGGTCGCCTCGCATATATACGAGAATGCATTGGCTTTACACAAATTAAAAATGATAAAATTGTCAAAGAATGTAGAAAAATATTATAAAAAATGTAAGAAAAATTTATAAAATTGTTAAAGAATGTAAGAAAAAATGGTAAAAAGTGTTAAAAAAATAATTGTTTTAGGCCGATGCATTCTCTTATATATGCGAGACGTCCTATGGTCGACTTGCATATATCAGAGAATGCATTGGCACAGGCATAACTGTAACCATCACAATGTGGTCAATAAACCGGTTCCAATGATACCCATATGTGTATGGTGTTATTGAGACAGACCGAAGATATTTTAGGCTGTTGAAGCTTTATTTGGGCGTTTTTGGCCGTTTTGTTGGGTAAAGGGTTAACAAGACAGTGTATCAAAAAGATATGATGTCTCTGTCCGTGGTCAGACAGCTAGGAGAGGTGCGGTCGGTGCCTTTTTAAATTTGTGCGTGCCTGGTAGAATCGGCCGCAAGTTAGGGGTTAACAGTGCCGTTTCCGCTAGAGATATCGACTTGGGGATTGGAGCTTTGGTGCATACAGGTCTATTCTGCACGATAGTGACCGAAACATCTCAATCTGACCCATTGGGACGGTGTGGTCGGGTGTGTTCGGGTACGATCGGGTGCGGTCGGGTTTTAGTAGGACCCAAAACGCGCGCTGAAACATACAGTCCGCGTTGCGCGCGAACGTGTTTGCGGGCGAACATCGATTGACGCAACGTTCGTGTCGAGTGGAGGGTACTTATTGAAAACAATCAAATAACTAAAACTAAAGTTATCACCCGGATAATAAATTAATCTGCAAATTCTCCGTCGACAAGAACCATAACTCCGGCAAAAATGGGCGGACCGAATTCAAATTCGAACTTAAAACTAAAGTTATCACCCGGAAATCAAAATAATCGGAAAATTCTAAGTCGACAAGGACCATAACTCCGGCGTAAATGGGCGGACCGAATCCAAATTCGAACTTGACCTGTATTTTCATGTGGCTAATCCACATACATAATTTGAAACAATCAGATAACTAAAACTAAAGTTATCACCCGGAATTAAAAAAATTATCGGCAAATTCTAAGTTGACAAGGACAATAACACCGGCGAAAATGGGCGAACCGATCTCAAATTCGAACATGACTTGTATTTTCATGTCGGTAATCCACATACTCAATTTGAAAACAATAAGATATTACTAAAAATAAAGCTATCATCCGGGAACATTTTGGGACAGACAGACGGAAGTTTATGTGAAATCAATAAAACAAAACTCAACACTCTAATGATATGTATACTAAAATCGGTCACACATATCAGAAACTCTCAAAACACGCTCACAGTAAACACAGTTGATTATTACACCAATGACATGCCATGCACTGTATAATTATAAATGTCTCTTGCATCACATACTGTGATTTGAGTAAATAAACATTGAACTGAACTGAACTGTCATACAACTTTACACCATTCTCTGTGATTCTTTAATCGAGTCATATCCGCGACAGGGTACTTATATCGACCTAATAGAGAGAATGCGTCGCTGGGCAGTCCTAAAACATCGCATTGGACACATAGGCGTCTGGTGCCAACGGAGGGGTGGATCTCGTCATTATATCGACTTAATAGAGAGAAGGCGTCGCTGGGCAGTCCTAAAACATCGCATTGGATACATCGGCGTCTGGTGCCAACGGAGGGGTGGATCTCGTCATTATATCGACTTAATAGAGAGAAGGCGTCGCTGGGCAGTCCTAAAACATCGCATTGGATACATAGGCGTCTGGTGCCAACGGAGGGATGGATCTCGTCATTATATCGACTTAATAGATAGGAGGCGTCGCTGGGCAGTCCTAAAACATCGCATTGGATACATCGGCGTCTGGTGCCAACGGAGGGATGGATCTCGTCATTGCAATTTCCATATACCTTTTTGGACTAACTACAGTCGTTATTCAAACTATAGTGGGAACCTGTCATGAACCAGTTTTAAAGGAATCTCCGGGGGTAACGATGGTAACGTTTCATTCTGTGAGTATCAAGAACATAGAGAAGTGTCGGAGAATGTGTTCATATACAGCTGGATGCGAGGAAGTCGGATTCGATGTGAAAAATAAAACATGTTATTTACACCAAACCGGAACCGGATCACTTCCACAAGGGCCATCGATTGTGTACGCAGAGAGAGCAATTATGGTATGTATACACATGCAGCGTATATTTACACAATCTTCACAGGGGCGTGACTAGAGGGACTCCGTGGCGGGGGAATTGGGGTTGTTCTACTTGGAATTTCCAACTGCATCACCTAGATGCAGGCATATATTTCCAATCCAGATCCGGAAAATTACATTTGCACCCCTTCGGTTGGATTTTTTTTTATCAACCGGTACCTCAAATTATAAAAGTAGATATAAATATCATCAATGAGGAGAACAGGGAGAAATACATAAATTTTGTTCTTACACTAATATTCAATATTGAAAGTTCTCCAATAACTAAAGTTCGCGTGTTGAAAGTAGTGTTGTGTAAACAAAACTGTTACAGTGACTTGTCAACAAATGTAAGTAAGTTTATGTTTTTTAGTCTGAATATGATTATGAATATTGTTCAATGCTTTGACCTTTTCCAATGTTTACTGTCAAGTTTTGATTAAACTTAATATCATTGTTAACCTGTATTTACAACATTATACCAGAGTAGAGCCTGGTAAGCCATGGTTCACCAGGGTTTTACTAGACTGTTGTTTTTTTTTATAAGGGCGAGGGATTTCTCGAGTTGCATGACGTCCCCGCCCCAGTGTGTGACGCGTGGTTTAAACAAGACACTGACCTGCGTGTGATGACAATTGACAAGCTATGTAAACAACATGGCGTGGTGACATGGGTGTTCATGACAGCTTGAGTAATTCACTAATGGAGAGTGAAACGTGTTCAGTTAAAAATAAACACGCGGTCACTATATATCGATACGATTTTCTTAAATATTTGTCATATTAAGTCTCATACATTCATACACATTTGTTCAAAGAGGCTCTCGTGTGTATGTTGAACAACCATGACACGCGTTGTTATACTTGCTATGTGTTCGTTGCAAGTTGTGTTATCTCGACCAACATTTTCCAGTGAAGATTCATTCGAGGGCCCAAACGAGATTGACAAGTCTCTTATGAGCAGCAGGCTATTAGCTCTGAAAAAATCCAAGAACGACAAGCCAGTGTGTAAATATGACCGCGAAAATTCTAAATGGACACATTGTGACATTGAGACGAAAACCAGGAAAAGAATGATGGTACTTTTGCCTTCTTTGGATGTTAGATGCAACCTCACCAAAACATTGTATAAAAGTTGTGACTCTTGCCAGTACAGGGGTATGTTGTGGAGCTCGTGCAATGTTACATCTGGCGTCCGTACCAGGGAGTTATTTCTCCGCAAAGGAGGCGAGGATTGTCCAACTGCCAAAGAGGAGATAAAAATTTGTCGCCTTTGTCTGTATGACAAACGTGGTGTGAAATGGAAGAAATGTAACAGAAAAATCAACAAAAGAGTGAAAGTGGTGAAGTTGAAGGCTAACGAGAGCTCACCGGGATGTAAATCAAAGAAAAAACTGAAGAAACGATGTAAAGCACGTGGACTCCAATACCTCGTAGAATATTGAGTATCCATATTAGGCCTATGGTATGTGTGTGCACGTGTGATTTAATTCTAAACATAACTTTGTGTTGTCAGCTTTCTATATGCATGAACACTACGTGTCCGATAATATTGAAATCCGATAACAAATGTTGTTGCGATTTATTTAGTGCATAATTATACGTCGTTCGTATTTTTTCTTCAGGACATGCGACGGGGTGAACAACACGATGCTAGTCACGGTTGTGCTTAATTAGTATTCCTGAATATAGTATATACATAAGTCATAACTTGATGATTTTATCAAATTATTTAAACTAATAAAATTCACAAATTTCCCTTTTCTTGAATCTTGTTATTTATTATGTGTTTATGTAGCCTAATTATTCCTGAAAAAAATCTATTGCAATCAGTTCCGGGATTCCGTATTTTAATATTTTTTTCATAAACAGAAACATCATGATTCATTTATTCATTGCGGGGGGGGGGGGGGGCGGGTAGTAAACAAATGGAAAAATCAAAAAATCAAGTGGTTATTATTGTTAATAGTAACCACTTGATTCTAGAGTTATTCATCTTACAACCGCAATGTGTCCGTTTTTAGCACGTGGTCCTCTAAAAGATTGGTCCACAAATAATAGAAACAGCAAATTTCAAACATCTATATCTAATCACTCTGAGCTTTGATGTGTGGGTTCCTCGACTCGAATCAAATATTGTTTTACCCCCGAAGCCAAAGAAATAGTAATTTAGGAGCGTCTGATCGGATTGAGTACCTCTAACTCCATTTGTTGTCATCGGAGTCTATCCCACATACACTGGGATATTCCGTATTTTCACAGGATTTGTGCTACTGACAAATGGACATTTCGGTGCAGCTGAGATCTTTACTATAGCAGTATAGGCTTTGCTTTCACACTTCCCACGCCAGTTATATTTGGCGAACTTCAGTACAGTGACTGAAACCCAACATTCACCATCAATATTCTAACCACAATTAATCTTCACGCTTCATGTATAGCTGTGACAATCAAGTAAATTCGAATTTCCACTAAAGTAGAGCTTAATGGGTAAAATATATATCAACTATAATTGCATTTTCCTGCAAATTCCGAGTTGTTACTTAGTAACCGTTACTAAGGAGCTACATGCATCATGTGGCAAAGTCGCCCGATCTCATAATGATCAGTGGCCTATGCAGAGCATGCCTGTACAGTTTTAGACATACATGTGCCCAACTTTGAACAAAACCAGCACCATGTGATTAGACACTGACTGAATTCAGGCAAAAATACCATTGAATGATTAGTACACCATTGTGGTATTTGATTAGCAACCGTTGCTAACCTTAAATATTCTGATGGTCAGGTATATCTCAAACTTCACATTTGGGTATTAACTGCATCGGAAACGCAAACACTGGCGTTTTTTAATTACGAAGCTACAAGCTATAATTGCAATTTCCAGTCAAATCCCGGTAGTTGCCTAGGCTAAGTTTCTCGATCTTATAATGATCAATGGCCCATGGGACACAAACCTGTACAGTTTTATAGCTGTGTCACAATTTGAACATAACCAATATCATCCAACTATATACACTATCTAATTTACGGGAAAATAGAAGAGTGTTGATCGCCATGGTACGTCACGGTCCAAAGCCCAAGTATATTCTTGGGGGAGAACGATCCATTAAGCCTTAGTCGATGGTTTGTTCACAACATATGGAGTCATGATACATTATGAAGGATGGTGGAAGCTATGGTTCCCTCAACTATGTTCTTCGACACTTTGCTAGTATCAATAAGTGGTATTCACGAAACCACCATGCACGACTTCCTGTCTGTTCGCGATATTGTCGCACCATTATCATGTCAGCCAAAAATACATTGAACCCTCTCCTCACAATATAAACAATGCTGTACAATCCACAATATCGACAATTGTCCGTCCAGTAAAGGCAGGTATACTTGTCGCAAAATGAGAGAATTATATTAAATTTTATCACCCTATAATAATACAACAAAGTCATTGTTTTCGTTAGGACCCACAGTTCTCACACATGCACATAAATATAGAATTTATGACTTTTAATTTTGAAGTAGACATGGTGAAATTGACAACACGTGTCATTATTACTATCCCATTAATCGTGATTCATATGCTTGTCTTTTTAAGCTTTGTCCACGCACTGTGTTACTTGCATCTTAATGTGCTGTACTATATATAAGACCACCCAGATAGCCACCGACGTCGGCCCAACGGACGGCGTGGCCGCCGGCTATGACGCCGACGTCGGCATATGGTTGGCAGTCGACGTCGGCCCGACCGTCGGCGTGGCCGTCGGTTATGACGTCGGCAAATGGTTGGCAGCCGACCACAGTCAGTCGGCTCGAAGGCTTTTCGTGGTCTTGATCATGCCATGCATGAATATCTACTCAATAGCTACGGCACGGGCATAGATATGGAGTAAATAATTGTGGCGTGATCCAGTTCGTGGTCATGTGAATTACTGAGCTCTATACTATAATTGCAAACTAAACTAACAAGACTAAAACAATTGCAATTCTCTGTGAATTTCCGGTTAACCAAGAAGTCACAAAACAAATTTTGAAACGGTTATAAATGCCAGAAGAAAAAATGGCTAATTGTCAATGTTTAATCGTGTTGATATAATTATACATTACAAATCAAACAAAGCTACTGATATTGATTGGGACAATTCAAGAGGAATATTATGGGATTGTGTATACGACCCAGACCGCAAATAGCTGCCAACAATTTTTAATGTTAAAAATCAACGCAAAAACACGTATAACGGTATTTATTATGTATATACTTATATGGATCGATAAGTAGTGTTAAATATTTATACAGCGGTGTCCGAAATGGTGCTTAAATTGTCTCTAATAAATCAGCCCGCACGTATATAGTTTTCTGTGAAATTCGTCAGACTTGGTTTAGACATTAATGTCTGGAATTTTGAATTTGAAATTTTATATCCCAGAGTTTCCTGTACTAAGATTTTTCCGGCCTAATCTTCTTGGGTTCGATTGCCTGAAGGTCCAAAACTCTGTACCACGAAGCTCCAATACTCCGAAATTCCGATTATCTTTCCAGTTCACATCATATATATCTACGCATATATAGTTCGACCGAGAGTTCAGTCTGCATGGTTGGCTTTTTCACATGCATATATATGGACTCTGGATTCACACATCATGTCACATACGTATAATTAATGTGATATACTCCTCTTTGGGGAGCAACGTACAGAATGACAAACACCGTGCAGCACAATGAAATCTCCCACATGTATCGTGAACGATTCCTAGATCATCGCAATCTGGGCTAGGTAGGTTGTCGCGATTTGAACCCCGACATATGCGAAAATCGGCCCTGCGAAAATCGGGGCCGATTTTCAAGGTTGATCCGAATTGAGGGACATCTTAATGTGCCATTCCGATCGATACATAGCCATTTGGATAAGAAATGAGAATTTGTTCACACTCACTGAAGCAAGCGCATTTGAAGCAATCTCCGTTCACGTGCGTTATATGCTGTTATTACCATATCCAACAGTGGTCCTGTAAAGATATAGAGGGAAATACTAAACACCTGCACTTGTACACTTGAAAGTACCCGATCGACCCCAATGCCAACATACCTTTCAATGTTTAAAGATATCTGATGACCTATATAATACTAATATATGGCCGAAGTTATCTACTGGGACAGACGGGCGGGAGGACCGATGTGGCATGTCAATAGAAACAATTGTTTTTTGCCAAAAGTTTATTCGTGTAATTCAAAATAGCGCTTGCTAAACGCTCTTCACGTTTCATCATGCATATATTAAATTTTAACATGCATTTTTTGTTTAACAAAAGAGACTGTTGCCCTAATGTCGAATCCAGGAATATACATGTAGACCTAACGGTTATATAAATAGAATACATTACAATAATTTAAACGGACATGGCTCATTAGATCTTCTTTGTTGGCGTGATTTGGAAGGTGACATTATGTTGATCCATATACGCCATATCAACAGTTACTGCATATGCCATGAACAATCCTGCTAATGTCAGAACTATAGGTTCAATCTACATTGAATTTTCGCACATGTGTGACATGCACGCCCTTTATTTATACATGTACCATGTGAGGACTAGATCGTAACAGTTGAAGTTGAAGAAACTCTTTATTGATCAATGCCGAAGAAAGTTCTGGACCCAAACGTTCTCAATTATATCACTAAAATTAATCTTGCTGTGGCATAAAGAGGCCGAATATAACGTTAATGTTAAGCATAGTTGTAGACCTAATTTGTTGATCCCTTCAGAACTGGGCCGCGATGTAACAAAATAGAACAAAATTTGGACCTTCAATTGACATTCAAGTACCTTTTAGACATTACATACCGGTACATGTAAGTATGTACCTGACAAGAGATAATAATTAATAAATACGACACCGTCGATTGCCGACGTCGGGCCAACGTCGGGCCGACGTCGGGTTGCCGACTGCGCTGACAATAGACCAAAATTAAATAAATGTTGGCGTGTTAACATACTAAAAGTCTAAAACGTAACAAGCTGTTTGATACAATGAGAAACTCTATATAATAGAGACAAATGTGGCTATTATTAAGCTGTTTTATTTAGGGGTACAAATCGAGCCCGGAACTTCGGATGATTGCCATGATTGTGCAATATATTTTGGAAAAATATTAAACTTTCCTATATTATTCCGCCCTGGAAATGTATCCATGCACGCATGGTCCTCTGCGTAATCATTAACACCGATTGTGATTAATTTTCCACATCAGAGAAGAAATAATAATGTTAGGCTCCGAATTTAAAGTCGAAAATAATGTGACTGAAGCTTTAAAATTGACGCAGCAAACGAAACGTACAACGACGTCATATTAGCGACAATGACGTCGGCAACCCACGTTGGTAGCGGCGTAATGTCGCAATAGCTATATATACTAGTCCTTGACCTCGATAAATGGTATACTCGTAGGGCGCGCATCTATAATCTCAAATCGACTCCATTCCACCCGCATGTGCAATTTGACTTATATATCAAGATGTTCCACACACTTTGGTGTTCTAGAAACTACCCGAAAAAGACAGGTTAATTAGTTGAATATAACGTGACTGCAAATTCTAAGGTGAAGGTCGAGTATAGCTCTTGCGACATTACCCCTCTACCACCGACGTTTTACCGACCAATGTATGAAAACAACGACAATCACTTCAAAAACTACTATAAACGCATGGAACGTTCAAGGGTGGAATTTGTGTAGCAAAGATTAATGTACGACTTCGGGCATCAATATGGTACGTGGTATATATAAATATTCCGCGATTTATTTATCACTGGTCAGTTTCCCGTCGGCAGCCGACCCCGTCGGCAGCCGACCGTATGTCGACCTCCAGTTCTGGCGAGATCTAGTGAACGTCGGGTGCCGACCTGTTGCCGACCATCTCTATTTCACAACGACGTTGGGCCGACGTCGCCCCGATGGACATACCGACGGTTGGACCGACGTCGTTGTGCTGTCTGGGTTTGTATCGTATTGGAATAATTTGACTTTTATCGATAATTCAACTGTAACAGTAACGTTTATATTTGATTTTAACATGTAAGAAATTTCAGTATTGAAAAGTTATTAATAATGGAAATTTGAATGAGAACAAAGTATTTATATTTTTCATGTTGTTTTACAGACAAGCCTTGAAATAGTGTGTCTGTCATTTGCAGAATGGGACCCCCAGAGGGTGAATTCTTCTCGTACTAAAACTAGCTAAGATATTGGGATGGCGAGATGCTGGATTTTAGTCCGAGTTCGCCTCCATAGGCTTTCTATAACACGAGTTAAGCGTTTGTGACCCGCTCAAATCAAACCACAATTATATGAAATAAAATATCACAATTGCGACAATAAACGGATATTTTCCGCAGAAGACATGATATTTGATCTGAAACCCACATCAGTTGTGAATTGAAAGCGGTAATTTAATGTGAAAAGAGACATTTACCGCAGTGTTGACATATTTTTAAAAGTATGCGAACTCAGTTGACCTCGCGAACTGTGTTCGGCATTTTCAGGTGAAAATACTCCGTAGATTTCGACTAACCACGCACATGACGATGAATTCTCCATTATAATCGTAACTATGTGTGTCAATAAATAAATAAATAGATTAAGTAAACATTGAAGATATAAATGTAATACATTAAATAAATTACGGGAATTACAACCCACTCACAGTTTAAAACAGTGTAAACACAACGAGCATTAGAATAAATATGGGGCCTGCCATCTTGTTTGTATCGAAATTCGTCTCGGCCAAAACAAACTCCGGACTATGCCGGAGTTCTTCGGAACACTTCGGCTTTCAGTTAAAACGTAAACAAACATATAAACAAAGCGATGTTAGTGGCACTCAACCGGAATATTCTATGTGTAATTTAACATGAAATTAGATTATTATACACCATTATGACCATAAGATGTCACTCTTTACGATGTATGTAGCATCATGTATTGATTTGTTAGGTAAATCGAGTATAATACACCCAAATTCCCGCCACAAACCCTGGGCGTAACTCGTGTTATAGTAAGCCTATAGAGGCGAACTCGGACTAAAATCAAGCATCTCGCCATCCAAAGTTGGGGGGGGGGGGTAAGTATTTAAACTGGTCGGAGTAAGTCTGGTCGGTTCGAAAACTCGCTTGTTGCTTGTTTCATTCAACAATTTATACCAGAAGTAATACACACACAGTCCTCGAATTTCTTGGCTTTGATTTGATTGTAGTAGTGTACTGGCGTAGTGGTGTCTACCGGGTGTACTGTCTACCGTGTACTGTCTACCGGGTAGCACGAATACATCCCAACTGTTATTGCATTCTTCTAACTTTCGTGCGTTGAATACTGTCTCTGTTACTGATTTGTGATTTCCTCTGGTGCATCATCATTCTCAACCATTCACTGTTCACTACCAACCACTGTTCACTATCAGCCACTCTGACAGTGACACTGCATGTGCTCAGTCAGTGGTCACAAGGAATAAAATCGATTATAGTAGTATTGCCTGGTTAAGATTGTTTCCGCTATACTATAGGTAGTCAAAAGTCGGCGAATTGCGTCTGAAGCCAGTTATTTATATCGATAACGTTATCGTAGCTAAGAGTTTGGAAATCTTATATCGGGATTACTTAATGTGGTGCGTGGGCTGATCTCAAATTATTGGCCATTTGTGAAAATAAACAAGAATACACTCAGCTTTTTAGGGGAATAAACACTCAAAAAGCTATATAAATATAAGAAATGAATGTATTGTGGGATTTTGTGTTATAGTGGGATACGGCGCTGTGTTCGTTGTGGGTAAATTTAGTGTAAACCGCTTCGCAGTTTACATAATGTACCGCAACGACCACAACGCCGTACCCACAATAACACACACCACTACATTAATTTCTTAAATAATTTTTCAGTATAGAAGATCTTCATCACAGTAACATTTATTTCTTGCAAACATTTTGATCAAATATATTTTTTACATTACATTACTTTCAGTTGGCAACCCTTGTGGAGTTCAGAATAAATATAATATTGTATATGGAATAAACCGGTTTACTGTCACAAATGTGATATTTCACTAATTGAGAATTTTAGGTGAGCGGGTAATCAACGCTTAACCCCGATATTTAATATATATTCACGCGACTTCAACGTAAAACAGCATTATCCCGACTGATTAAACTATCAGGTTTACGTGGAGGGAAACTTAGACTAGATCAAAGTACATGTATATGTGATAAATTAAAACCATAGTATTATGATGACTACAATGGTTACTGTAGTCAAACCATGGATTTAATATAGTATAGTTGTCAGATTGATTATTCTCACTATAGATTTACCACAAAAACTATGGTAAATCCAAACGTGGTATGCAACTACCATAAAATTACAATGGCAATCAGTGGCAAACATGGCGAAAGCATCGTGGTTACCATATATATACTATTGTAAACCATGGGACTGTTTTGTGAGGGTAGTTGTACATTTTACATATATAGGTTTAAATTGTGCTCATTGTTCGGGGTAGCATATGTCAACTAATGGTAACAAAAGTTTGTCTGAAATTCGCATAATGTGGATATTTTCCAAATGGGGGGGGGGGGGGGGAGTTGTAAGGTTGGACATTTTAAACAGTTATACAGATTGAGGTACAGTTGGAACTTCCTCCACGAAGATATTCGTGGTGCAATCCTCCCCCAACAAAAACCCCATAGCCACATCCCTGAAGTCAGTGTTCATGCAATTTTATATTCCAACCTATAATCGAACCGCCGGGAACACGATATAAGCAAACACATTATAGATTAATATTAGCCTTATTTAAACTGCGGATTAAGGGCATGTAATACCATTTAACTTATTAGCATAGACCTTACGAACGTTTGAACAAAAATATCAGCATCAATATTTATGTTTATTTAACCATGTACACCCGAGTGCTTAATTAAGATTATTGATTATTTGTTGAAATAACTGTTTTTGTAGCGGCAACATGTAACTTTGTCCTCTTCTTTAACCCGTTCATGTCTGGAGCAGCGCTGGTGCAGCATTAAATACATTGTGCCAGTGCATTATCTTATATACACGAGTCTTCCATAAGGAGTATCGCATATATAAGAGAATGCACTGGCTTACAAGATCAGGGTAAATATTGTTAGGTCAATGCATTGTCTTATATATGCGAGGCGCCATGTGGGCGACTGGCATATATAAGAGAATGCATTGGCACAGGGTTTTCGTAAAATTGCAGGAAGCTCCAGTTGTTAAAGGGGTTTAATGTTGAAGATATCTCGGTCCGATTTGACACCAAATTTAATTGTAATACGCTTACGATGCCAAAAAGGTGAAAAACTACTTGCAATCACAATCATTCGCATCGCAGAAATCCGCAAATCACCCATAATTAAAAAAACTCACGAGAACGCTATTTAATATCTAATGATTTTGGGTTACAACCGTGGACGCTCTTTATATTAAGACACGATCATTGGAAGTTTTGCTATAACTTAGCGGACAAAAACTCAAAATAAAAATTACTTCTTATATAAATCAACATCTGACACTATTCATTTGTCGGAACTAATTATTTTCTGGCATAGAAAACTTACAAATGGTGAAGTTGCGGTGTCAAGTCTGGTCAAGTCTGGTCAAGTCTGGTCAAGTCGGACAAAGGGTCTTTAAACGGATATGGCTCATTCAAGCTTCCAAATTATGTCCACTCAATTTGGTAGGAGGTATAAGATTGGTTGACAAATGCACAAAATATTGATATACTGGCTTCATATGCTCTGAAAAATACTTTCATGGTCACAGTCATTTTTCAGCTGTATTCAATTTTGTGCACAGTAGAGAACCAAACGCTCTTTATTTCTACCATATCAGGAATAGATCAACACATCACTTTCTGTTTCATGCCGAGCATATGGCTGTTTTGTTTTGTTTGGGATCCAAAGTTTGTATTTTAGTTATGACTTTAAATGCGGCTTTCTGTGACGTATAATGCTCGTCGAAAGGTAGTTCAAGTATTAATCGACCTATTTCGATACCGCTAACAATTTAAAAGCGAACATTATTATGTGTATTTTGGAGCGCAAACCGCCAAGTGGCTTTAAAATGTTGTGACCAATGTCTATATGATTAAATTAAGATGGATTATTGAATTTCCAGTTTAGAAGTTGTGATAATAGGAACTTGACTTCCTGCTTTTTAACAATCACGAATGTTCGGTAAACATATCGGCATATTAGGTAATAAATGAAATTTTCATGCATAATTTCCGGTGTCGGATATACACAGTGTTTGTCAATGTCACGCTGTGCATTCATAGATAATCAGTGTATTTTTTATCTCGCGACCAATCTCCAACAGCACCTGGATTAGAATTCGGATCAAACCCTGGACAATCTGGTATTATGCTTGCCGTTTCGATATATTTTAATCCTTGTCGGCAATGTGATGTATTGGATATAATTTAGAGATGATATACAATACAATATTTCGTAAGATACGTGCGCAAACATATTGGTTGTTATAAAAGTCACACACACCGCTGTCCGGATATTTAGCGGAACGAAATAACGAGTATCACTAAAATGCGTACGCCTATTGCTTGAATGTAATTGTATTCATTGCCTTATGTTATAATGCTGTATAAAAGCAAAAACCAAAAAAACAACTAACAGGAACTTCGTAGCATGAATTATTGTCATTGGAATGGAGTATATGGAGCATACTTAAGGCGGTTTCTTCTTGAATCACGGTAAATTGGGCCGTAATGGCCGTGTCTGAGAATTCAGACCAAATTAACGGGTGAATGCCCCGTAATATTTACGGTATTTGCTGAAAGTGCATTCGAATATAAGACATATATATAGCAATACATTTCGGATGAGAAATACACGAGTATTTAGATTTTTGATCAGTTTCCGTTCGGGTAATGTTTTCAGGTATTGAATGAGTAGAACACGCTTCACGGTGATGGGATAACAGCTATCGTATCGCCCAATTTAAATATTATTAGAGATCAGTTTCGACTCAAATCGACTCGCATCAAGCCACATACAAGTGACCGACGCATTACGCCATTACCTCCTCAGATATTGATTTTCGTTTCTTCCATTGTATATAACTATCCAGTCTTCAATAGGACTTTAATCAGTCTGACATTGGCTTTACTTTCGTGAAAAATATCGTTGATATATTGTGGACAGCGAACTGCATGGTTGTTGAAGTGGAAAAGCACGAAATTAAATTGTTTTCAGACAACATATATACTAGAGCAGAGTTCTGTTCGATTTGTATCCAAGTGACAGATATTGAATTTACGCTACTCTTCGTGTCGTTAGACCATGTACACGTACATTATTCATGCACAAGCGTTCGGCTGAACACTTTGGCTAAAAGCCCAAACACGGTTGCGTTAGTGACTCGTACAATTCGTTCTCCGACTTACATAAATAAATCATTTTTCCTGACATTATGAATTATGCACGGTTAACAAACGCAGTCTATATTTTCGTGGCAGCGCCAAAACACTACCAGCTGACATGTGAATATTATATAGTATTATTCAGAGCCACTAAACGCATTTAAAGTGTTGGTTTACCATTCCCGAATCAACCAGTAGCCAGGTTCAGACACACCTACGTGTAACTTATAACGTGTGTTACTATAGCATTGCAGATAGATATATTAAAAAGTAAACACATGACCTATGATTTTTCTTGCATTTTCGTGATCAGTTGGTATCAATCTAGCTGGGTAAATATCACTGGAGTGGCCTGCAGGCTTCAATTCAGTGAATATAGCTGAAAAGTTAACACTGTCGTCTATGGGAAACGATTTAGTTAAGTGATTCCTAAATAATAGTCGGGTGGCGATTAAAATCCGCCATATTGCAGCGTTGGTCGCTCATTGGGTTATAAGAATATTAGATTATTCCTCTTCAATACAAGTTCCGTATTCTACACGTTGGGCGATCAACTTCGAAACGATTTGACCGAGTAAGTGTAGGTGAGTTAGGTGACCCCCGTTGGCAATGACAATACACGTTACACGCGTTACGCGTTCCTGTTACTGAAACGGAATTGATATACACTTTTATTATATGATCATAAGTTTCTTTCCCCAATTCCTATGTTAAAACGTAACGAAAAAATCGAGATATCTAACTATGTTCACCTCATTAATGAAACAACAGGTTAATATCAGTTCTGAGTGACGTCAGAAACTTCAGGGGTTAACATAACTTATTATCAGACCTGAAAATTTATCAGGTTTTCCAGCGACGTTCAACGTCACAACGTCTTGTCCAATCAAAGAGCGTTTCATATAATAAAACAGTTATCGCATTGTTCTTGGTTGACACGAGGAATTGTCAGCCCTCGGAAGCCAATATTCACCTCGGCCTACGGCCTTGGTGAATATTGACTTCATCGGGTTGACAACTCCTCGTGTCAACATCGAAACAATGCGATAACTGTATATTATTATATGACCATTACTTTCTACTCCAAATCCCATAGTAAATTGCCATGCCTAATTATGAATAATTCCCAATGTCCACTGCTCCTTTTATACCTTTTATAGCGCCACAGGTTAATATAACGCTTAGCAGGTTAATATAACATTCCGCTGACCTCTTACTATAAATAGATCTGGGTTTTCCCTACGCGCTAAATGTGACAGCCAATGACGTTGCGTACATTACGAATGGGGCGTTGCGTACATTACGAATGGGGAATCTTATCGCTTCGATATACCGATGATTTTGAAAATGAAAGAGAAGTGTTTATCATTTATCATATCTGAGTAGATTTCCCTTGCATTTGATATAATCGCCCGTCATATAATAAAACAGTTATTGCATTCCTCCTTGGTTAACATAAGGAATTATCAACCCTCGGAAGTTGATATTCACCGCGGCCTTCGGCCTTGGTGAATATCAACTTCCTCGGGTTGATAATTCCTTATGTTAACCTCGGAGGAATGCAATAATTGTATAATATTACGCCCAATACTATGGGTGTTTGCTGTTATGCTGATCTGGTCGTGCCAATGGTGCATATGAGGATATCTCACAGGACAACACATTTCGGGTTTTCGCGGATGTCTAATTGTTGCAGTAGGTAACTTTTGTGACCGCGTTAATTGCTTCGATGTTTAGGCATAAACAATGTCTGGGCCACTCTTGAAGATTTTATTGCGGGAACACAATGCATAATATAACAGCTAGCTTTGCTGGTGACGTATTTCTCAGTAGAAATGTAGAATAAAGGTCGTATTGCGAAGTATCGGGTGTATATTTAATCCGGTTAGTAGATTTTTGGTCCGCATTGCGAGGCTTTCTGGTGTGGTGAATGAGATACCTGCAGTAGTTAATAAGCCGTAGTTTTTGTAATAATTTGATGGATTAGTTGTTTTAACGGAATTCTGAGGTGATGCATTCATGAAACCAATATATTTCATATTATAATTTATAAATATGCCTAATAATATGATCTTGATGCCGTTACCATTTCTGACTATGGTTTTCTTGTACCCATATGTACCAATGTTCTGCTCCGATGCTCCAGCCGATTTGGTTTTATTAGTATAAATTTCACCACAATATCTTTTTTCTTTAATAATCATAAAAACCACGAAACGAATTTTAGGATGAGGAGTTCAATATATTCACAATTGTGTTTTTTTTAATATAGAAGAAGCAATGGTTCTCGCTAAATGTCACCAATTTTGGGAGCAAGATGTCGAAATATTAAGAGCACGATATTGCAATATTAAGCTGCGAAATATTGCGATATTAAGCGCAAACTATTGATAGCGCGCTTAATATACCACTTCTTGTGACTGGTACTGTAGATGAACAGCTTGAAGACAGATTGGGGAAAGCTTAACCGTTTCTATGCTAAATGGATTCTCTCACCAAGATATAAAGTAAATATTGCAGAATCAGAATCAGAATTTTTTAATCTCAAATCGCCGGACGTGTCCGGTATAACAGAGTGTAGTTATGAATACACGTCAATATATACAAATAGATGGTAATGCGGTTGAAAGCAATATATATAGTTCAATAATCATGTGCACGTTCGGGAAGGGTGGGATATGGGCGTACGTGATGTGATTTAGTTGGGGGTGGGTGCTTCAAGGTTCGCGTGGTCTATTATTAATTGGGGGGGGGGGGAGAAATTGGCAGACGGCAGTGTGACGGGAAGACAACACATGTGCAGATGTATACATAGTCTTTGGTGGGAAATGTTCAGATAATAAGTTCAGCAAACGACTTATGGGAAATACTCGGCAATGAGTATTTAGAATAGAAAGAGTAAACAAGTATGTCATTTATGAATCGGTTTGACAGGACTTACCATAATTATGTAAGCACATTGTGAAGACGTTTTACAATCAATCTTCATAGCTATGAATTCATAAACATTGCATGTGAAGTTATTTCTCTAATAGATATCACATGGCGCGAGAACCAACCCACGTTATATCAATTTCCAGTCTCAGTAAACTACAGACTAACATATATAGTAGTGGGTCTGATTACCTGCCGTAGAGTTTCTCAACACTCGAGATTCCGAGTCACTACACGCTGCCGCCAATCAGAATATATTCTAAGATAAAAGCATC
Source organism: Siphonodentalium dalli (assembly GCA_032622095.1). Lineage (NCBI taxonomy): Eukaryota > Metazoa > Mollusca > Scaphopoda > Gadilida > Siphonodentaliidae > Siphonodentalium > Siphonodentalium dalli. The sequence goes on from CP136061.1 coordinate 50,899,841, forward strand.
CAATCGAAGCTATTAAATGTACCAAACACGAGGCACTCGCAGTGGGTAACCAAGCAACATAATTATATAAAAGGTCTATACAACATCAACACTAAGACAAACGTAGATAAATAGAAAAACATTGTTCTGATTCATTACTGATATTTCTCCAATAACGAACTTTCGAGTGTTGAAACCATTCTTTAAAGATACGGGCCGCGTTGGCGGTGGATATGCTGTTAAAATATTCACCTCCGTCAAAAACCGCCATAAAGAGAAGGAATAGTAGGTGTCTAACATTTGTTTTCTGGTGCCTGAGATATCAAGTAACATCATTGGCATAGTCGCTATATTTCTTCACAAAATGCACACGGGAGCAAATGGACATACGGGCCTCTACTATAAAATATAGACAGACTTTGTTCTTATACCAATAAGAAATATGGAATAAACAGTATGTTATTGTCAAATGTTTTTCCTTTGTTATGTAAACAAACGCAAAAAAACGTTACATAACCTGGCTTTTGTTTAGATCCGGATATGGTAAACATAAAGAGCGTTATTTGTTACTATTTTCCTGATATGGAAATAATAAAGAGCGTTTATTTCATGTGTGTGTGATTGACCAATGGAATTGCGCTGTGTTATGTAAACAGAAGCAAAACTTCTGTAACACGAGCAGGTTCTTGTTTACGTAAACCATCGTACGTCTTGACGACAATATACCACTTTTGTTTGGTATATGAGCAAAACTATATATATTTTAATATTTATTCTCTTGATGGCGATTTGAACAAATATGAATATTTCTGCAACGAACGCCGCCCGTACCTTTAAAATAACTTCTTAAAAAAAAGGTATTTAAAAGAGAGGTTTTGTTTTAATTGATTAAAAAAAATTCGGAATATATATATCCCTTATTTCGCCAATATAATCACCATGTTGTACCTGTCAGTTCAGTATTATTATTTATATAACGTAATGGTGCTCTCGATGTGCGTATACGGTAGACAACTAAGTATCTATAGATGTTAAACAGTGGCCGCCATTACTTATTTATATCTGATAATGCCCGTCAGTTCAGTAATATGTTTTATATAATATAACGTAATGGTGGCCTCGATGGGCGTATACGGTAAACAATTACGTATCTATGGATGGTAAACAATGGCCGTCATTACTTATGTATATCTGATAATGCTATGCAGATCAGGTGATTTGGAGGACGCACGCAAGCATTTCGTGAAATTACAAATCGGCGAGACTACTATAGACTCTCGTGTATGTTCTATTTAATCAGTACACTGTGCATGCAGTACATTATACATTATATTAATCAGAATATGGTTGAGGGACGAATATGAGTAAAAGGTAAAACGGGATATATCTACAGTTCCCCTTGTCTTTATTATAGTACCATTAACGTGAAGCATGCAGGCGCGTATATACAATCGGCGTATATAAACAGCGCAAATGGGGGGGGGGGGGACAGCGGAGCGCGTTACAGGCCCCTCTGGTCCATACTCTTAAAAAGAACATATCGAAACCCAAATTATGAAGCCATTAAGCCAATATTGGAATTTTGCATTACTCATAACCAAATCCTATATATTTTGACATTTTATAAGACCAAATCCTATATAGTTGGAATTTTTATGGTCTCACACCCCCCAGCTGAAACCCCATAGGAACGTCCCTGAGTGAGAATGACATGTACGTTCTATTTCAGGAAGCATCTCATCAATTCTTTGGGTACCCGTGCAGTGAGAATACCACGTGCGCGCCGAGCCAGTTGAGCGACTCCGGCTATCGGTGTCTCAGGTTCCCGAACGAAGGTAAGATGCTATCGTCGTCTCAGATTCCCGAACGAAGGTAAGATCTTAAAGGGACTAATGGATACAAGTATTTAAAACAACTATTACCAACGAATACATGAAAAAATATATCGACTTTGTTCTTACTTTCATTATTAATAAATAATGTAAAGCGTCTTTCCCATGAGGCCCAAAGCGCTCAATGTATTACAATTATTACCCCGATAACAGTAACCATCTCTAATAATGAGATATCGCATGTCAATTTATTTATTTATTGGGGTATAACGTGAGGGGTGAAGGAAAGTCCGTGCTCTAAGGCAAATATAGCAGTGATTTCATTGGCTGGAAGAATGACCCATTTGTGCCTGGCGAAACCACCGACCATTGGCGAGTAATTGGCAACTCCACCCGATAGCGATATGGGAAACAATGTCAGCGATGTCTTCACTGGGAGGTGAACCCATATCGCGGGAGAGCGAGACGGTATCCCTTACCAACTGAGCCACATACCCCCTCGCATGTCAAACCACTGTTATGTAAATACTGTTTTAGTGGCATTACCGTCCAATTGGTCAAATAAGACACCAGAGTACAATAAAAACTTAACGGTAAACGTTGAAACAGTTCAAAGCATTGCAAACAATATTCTGAAAATCATATTTAGACTAAAATATTTGAAATTACTACACATGCAGCGATGTCTGTTGATAAATCACTGTAACAGATTTGTTTACATAATTATGAAGATTAAATCCAACATTTTGTTCAACGAAATATGGCCAGATGTTCAATATATATCTAACGCCAAAGCAACTTGATTTTAGAGTTGTCCATCTTCACCCGCAATTTGATCCGAGACCGTCGGTTTGACGACTTTTTACCAGGCCACAAATAACTACATATCTCGAGAAATAACAATTTAGAAAATCGATATCTGATCAATCTGAGCTTTGATGGGTGGGTTCCTCGACTCCAAAGAAAATAGTAATTTGGAAGCGTTAATTCAGATTATGCACCATTAACAACAATTTGAAGGTGATGGAACTCGCAGATAATGGGAAACTGCAAATCAAGCCAGCAAATAGTGTGTCTGTCATTTGCAGAATGAGGTCAACAGAGTGTGAATTTACTTACGATATCCCGCACGGTTGGGTAGCGTCAATAAATTCGCCCTCTGTGAAACTCATTCTGCTTAGGCCGCAACTGCTTTGGGAGACCTAGGATAAGATTTAATTTCCCCAGTTGAAGTTAATGATGGTCACATCGATTATGTTTTTTATCTTCTGCAAATTAGGGGGGATATTGATACTTCCCAGATCATGAATCGTATGGTGAACAAAAAAAGTAATTTAGCAAAAGCCAATATGGATATATGTTAAAATATATCAAAGAAGGTCTAAAACGGAAGCTACTACACACACTATAGATACCTCGACCAAATCGATGATAGCAGAGATCCAACTCAACTCAAAGGGCAGCTTAACAAGTTTGGTCTGAAAAGTATTCAAAGGGATTCTTACGGGATAACACCATGAATTATGTGGTGAACAAAAAGTAATTTAGCAAAAGCCACTATGGATATATATCGAAGAAGGTCTGAAGAAACGGCAGCTATAATGAACAATAAAATCGATGATAGCAGACACCGACTCACTTAGTCGACCTGGAGTATATGAAAGCCTTCGATACCGTCCCACATATGAGGATAATTAAAACAAAACAACAGTTACCATATGGGAGGGAACATCCTATAAGCTGGATACAAGATTTCCAAACAGGAAGGAAACAATAAGTCGTAGTGAACGGAACAGCATTAGAGAAACATCCTGCCATTAGTGACATTCATCGTGGAAGCGTACTTCACCCCTCGTGTACGTGGTATCGCCAAACCCGAGGACATCACCAAACCAGACCATGCGGTTTTGATAAATGAAAATGTCTTCCCTCAGATGAATCTATTTTTCTCCCAGTTAAATGGTGATATCCACTATTCAAAACATAATTTCGCAAAGCGGAATGTTCCCTCAACGGGATAGCGACCATAGCTTGCTCTCACCCCGATAAATGTAATAGAAATTCCGCCTCATTTACGATTTTATCATAAATAGTAGACACTTTTTGACGTTCTTCCAACTGTTGGATATGACAACCCCTAAGTTTAGATTGTTTTATCTGGTGACCATTTCAGTTCACAAATATGGCCGAACTTATTTAAATTATCTAAATATGCGGGTTTTTGTCTGAAAACAATTTACACACTAAATACTTGTGAACCAAGTTTTGGAATGAAATTTACATATGTTGAAAGTGTTGACAGACGTATGGGGGAGGTGTTATGTTACACCAACACACCACTGCCACATCCCTATAAGCGAATGAGTGGATGAATTACCCGACAAGGAGAACAGAACATGTGATTTTCGGATGTAGCCCAGGATGTTCGTGGATATAGGGCACGCATAATTATTTATCTTTTCTTGCGATGTTATGTATCAGAATTATCATCGCAAATTGCTTGCTTGATTGCCACTACGTGCTATACATTTTTCTCTTTTGAATGGTTTGACCGAGGTTGAGAGACACCCACAACAAATCAAAACCTGTCCCTGAAGACAAATGCATTTACGATGCATGACAGGTTATACTCATCAGGTCTCGTGTTCGTTTTGAACGAGTGGAGCTATAAGCACAATTATCTCTGTGAACAAAGCAAAAACAGCCACTCCGCATAAAATCACCGGGCGCGGAAGGCTTAATTATATTATAATTAATCCCTTAATCAGTCCCTTCAACCGTTCCCTAACCATTTTTTAGTATTTAGTGTGTACATTGTTTCAGACAAAAACCCACATATTTAGATACTTTAAATAATTTCATCCAAATTTGTGAACTAAAATGGTCACCAGATGAAAAAAAATCTAAACATAGGGGTTGTCATATATCCAAGTTGGAAAAACACGTTGTAAACTCGATAAAAACTCGAGCCTAACACAGGGGTGCAAACAGAAGTTACTGGAAGGGGGTGCATTGAAAAACTATAGGTGAACACCCTCAACAGGGACCCTATAGCCACGTCCCCGCTAAGTCATGATTTATCCATTCGTTGTACAGTTCCGAGCCTATAATGTCGAATAACACAGAATAGCCTATACTATTAATATGACATTAGAACATAAAACACAAACAAACATACAATCCATGTGCCGGCCTGTCCGAATGATATTTTCAAGCAGAAACGGTCAAAATGTGAAGTTTATCATTCGCATCTTTGACATCTCAGATCTGGTTTGGCGACATCTCGATCTGCGGCTTTGATACCCGAAATTATGGTTGGTACCCACACGCGATCCGGTCTGCAGGCCATAGACAAATTTTATGGTTAATTAAACATATATTGTTCTATTGATACACGCATTATCCGCCATCTATGGCTGATAATTATGTTTCAGACGAACTACATAACTTCAAAAATTGTCTACTATTTACGATAAAATCGTAAATGAGGCGGAATTTCTATTAAATTTATCGGGGTGAGAGCAAGCTATGGTCGCTATCCCATTGAGGAAACATTCCGCGTTGCGAAATTATGTTTTGAATAGTGGATATCACCATTTAGCTGGGAGATATACATATTTAACTGATGGAAGATAGGTTCATTTATCAAAACCGCATGGTCTGGTTTGGTGATTCTCGGGTTTAGCGATACCACGTACTCGGGGGTGTACTTTGGCATTTGCCGTTTGTTCTGTACATAAACGACCTTCCGAAATATGAAAATCTGACGTGTTCCTGTTTGCAGACGACACAAAACTTTATAGAAAAACCGAAGATAAAGAAGATATGGATAGATTACAAAGTCATCTTGATGAGCTCCAAACAAGTGGTAATGAAATGTTGGAAATGAGGAATATGGCACAGGTTATAACTCCAAAGACAAGAATGGAACTGAATGTCAACTCAAACAGTTGTAAAGGAAAAGGACATATGAGTAAACAAATATACACACATACATACATAATCTCTAATGAGTCGCCATTATATACGAAATTTATGAACCGAGTCCATCGAATTTAGTGGACGAGGGTAATATATTTCGTATAGAACTACGGCGAATTTGAGGTCCATTTTTTTACATAATATACATTTTAGTAAGGATAAACGATATCGAAACGGCCGAGGTTAGACAAAATTAATATTGATTTCCATATCACAACCACAGAGGAAGTGAAGACACCTTCAAGAAAAAATATAGTTCCATTTTAAAAGTGTCTTCTCGTGTTAACAAAATTGTTCAACCACCCCTATCACCCATGTTTATCTCACAGTCAACACTTAATAACCCAACACCAATTGAATATGATACCTAATTAACTTAAGTTCTGGCTTGACATCGATACCATTGCGCTAAACTGTCACGTCACTGCGCGTGTCGAAACTTGAAATACACGTGTGTCTTACTAAAACAATATGAGATCGGATTAGGGGCTAATCATGTGATAAAGTAATATAACATTTGACCACATCAATGAAATCAAGACAACACAGAAAGCGAACAGACTATACAACAAAGGCAAACTTATACAAAGGACAGTCAAGACCACTTCTCGTGCAGTCTATTTGGGGACCATACCTAAAACAAACTCACCCAGTTCCAATGAAAAAAGTTCAGATTAATGCCAGAAGTTCCAGAACAAAGAATATGGGCTACGGAGAAAGCCCGAGAAAGATGGAACTACCAACAAGTAAGGGTCAAAGCACAATAATTAATCTTTACCAGAATCAATCGAGTCGAAGACGAGATTTATTCTGGTAAAGAACTATTCGCGTGCTCTGACAATTTGTCCCCACATAATGCAATCAGCTGGAAATGTGCTAATGAGCGTGTCTTGACCACGACGCACAATCCGTGCGCTGGCCACGGTTGGACACAATGGCCGGTTAGCCACGCCCAACAACGTGATTAAGATACACCGATCGCCATTGAATGTGAATAGATATGTCCGAAACAACACGGACTGGTCCGACTTTAAAGCACCCGTGCGATTTGTCTGTTATGAGTTGAGTGTGCCTAACAATGGGATAATCACTGAACTATTCCTGCACCAGCCTTGGGAATTGGTGTGCTTTACCAAAAATCAGGGAACGATTGTAACAATGGGATTGTGCTCTAATACTATATATAGAAGCCGCAGATGATATATTAGGAAATGCTTTAAACTATTCAACTGCCTCGATCCGGAGTACCGATAATCCTAATAAAAAGTACCGAATCTCGATCCCGAGTCCTTAATTATAAACTCTACTATAAAAAAAGAAGATCCAACTACCTTACTCGTATTTAAATTCGCGCAGTACTATTTTGCTATCAGTTTTCAATTCGCGTACTTTTAATTCACGCACGGTGCTGTGCGAATTCAAAACTGACAAAATATTTTTTATAAAATTCTACTATATGAACACGTGCACCTTCCGTCTGTGTATTTTTACATGCATTGTAACATCGAAGATTATACCCTGATTTATACCGCTTTACATCTGAATAGTCATGTTGAATTCTGTTATCCGCAAGTGGATATACTTGTCTATATAGTCCAGTCTTATGTAATGTATGTAACTCGTGAAAATCACTCTCATTCTCCCTGAGGTTTGGTATAAACTCAGGAGTCCTACTATATGTCGCTCGGTTTTAAATTCGCACAACGCTGAGTGCGCGAAAAATAGAACTGCTCGAATTTAAATACGAGTAAGGGCGTATACGGTATGAGGAAATATACATTCAACATAAGAATGGTCACTACTTGGATCAATCTACCGAACGAAGTGGTATATGTTGAACATATAGACCAATTAAAACAGTCTGGATAGCCACTGGATTAATCAGGAGGTTATGTATGACTATCTTGTTGAATTGGTGACGGATCCACAAACAATAAAGGACATTTGTTTGTTAACCGAATATGATGAAATCACACAGTACGAAATGGATATAGTGCATGGCAGATCGCCAGCATCCACTACAAACGTTTTTTACTCAATCCTATTCGATGGTCCCCTTATCAGATTCCAACATCAATAACAATTTTTGAAATGCCATTCTGTTACCAGACTCGATTAATTGGCCAAAAATAATGCTAACCACGGTCAACTATAGTATAAAATTTGCCAAATAACGTGTTATTTATCAACATTCTGTTCAACGAAATTTGCCCGGGTTGTCAAAAATCTAACACCCAAAGCCACTTAATTTTAGAGTTATCCATCTTCATCCGCAATTTGGTCCGAGACGTCGACTTGACGAATATTTGCCAAGCCGCCAAAAATTACATCTAGGGAAATAAAAAATGTCAAAAATCGTCAAATATTTATTTTATTCCCGAAGACGAAGAAATAGTAATTTGGGAGCATTAATTCGGATTATGCCTCTTTAATGAAACGGTTTCAACACGCGAAATTTCATTATAGGAGAACTATCGATAATTGACATAAGAACAAAGTTTATCTATTTCTACATGCGATTCTTGTTGGTGTTGTCTTAAAGACTTATATATTTTTTGTACTTTTACCCACTGCGAGTGCCTTGGGGCCATTTAATTGTAAAAACATTAGATTAAACACTGCGACCGAATGATAAGTGTGGATGTTATATATCAACTCATTTTCAATGATATACGAACTGGGACAGCTGCGGAATTTTAGTTTGCACGTGTTGGTTTCTCTCCCATTGGCTGATTACATACATTATTATTCGTCTAATATTTCAATGGGCGGCATTCGTTATCGAAGAGTCCATGAAACGGGACTCTTCGATTGTTTAAATGACGTTTTTGTAACTTCAAACTCGTTTCTGCGTCGAAAGATAAGTATCTTGATGTCTCTGCAGAAACAACAACAACAACACCGGTGACGACGACAACAACAACAACAACACCACCACAACCACCACCAACAACAACAACAGCAACCCCTTGTGAGTAGAGTTATATTACTGAACACTGCAGAAATAACAAAAATTGTCAACATGTTTGTTATATAACAGATATGGCAATGTTTAAATATATCTATCAGAATAGATGATTATTTCATAATCATATCAGTAGAGTTTTACCTTTCTTTGAGATATTCCTTTATTGTGTACACTCGTGTTTGACATTTTTCAAAGAAAGGTCAAATTCTACTGATATTATTGTGAGACAATGATATATGTGACCCGCCATATCAAATCCAGTCGTAAGTCGGGATATTTTTACCCTGTGCCAATGCATTCTCTTATATATGCGAGTCGACCATATGTCGCCTCGCATATATAAGAGAATGCATTGGCCTAACAATTTTTTACAATTTTAATAATTTGTTCTTGTATTCTTTAACAATTTTATAATTTCACCCACACAGAGCCCCAGACAAACATGAGCAGACGACACTCTTCTATATGCTTCTATATATGTGTGGGGCTCCCTGCAGGGTAATGGATGTTTTTTATTTTATGTCCTAAAAATTGTAAGAAACATTTATTTTAAAAAAATGATAAAAAATTGTTAGGCCAATACATTCTCTTATATATATAAGAGAATGCATTGGCACAGGGTAAAAAAATCCCGACTTACGACTGGATTTGATATGGCGGGTCATATATTATGTTAAACAATTGGGACATTTGTTATCCCTTCCATGACTGGAGCTACCTGAAATTTTGCAAAAGCCCTGCGACAATGCGTTCTCTTATATATGTGAATCTCACATAGGCATCATCGCATATATGAGAGAATACATTTGCCTAACAGTATTTACATTGACCTTGCAAGCCAGTGCATCCTCTTATGTATGCGAGGCTTCTTATGAGAGACTCGCATATATAAGAGACTGCACTGGCACATGCTATTTAATGCTTCACCATCCCATCTCCCGTTATGATAGGTTAATGGTGGAGCATATACACGGTCTATACTAAATGGATTCTCCCATTCAGCTATAAAAGTATACAATGGAATGCTATATTATTCATGTAGAGGGGTGTTCAGGAAGACTAAACAGACGACAGCAGTCATATTATCTGAACAACTTATTATCTGAACATTTATGATTATTTACTATAGAAAGTGTTACCATAGGGACCACTCAATTGCACGTACATTGTGTGTATAGATAAGCTACACGCGCGCAGACAACATGCATCGCCCCGTTAAGTGTGCACATGACAAACTTACCCAGATACACGAATAGGGTTACCCAACCTTTGAGTGGATTACAAATCATGTGGATGCGAACCTGCTCCGCCATTGCTGGTTGGCTTTGGGTTCACATAATGCGTATTGTACCTTATCAACTTTGATCCAACGAGGGCCCCGATAGACTATCATGTGGCGTTACATAATATACGGAATATGGCACCAAGCCTTAATCACCACGGTGTACGTGGTATCGCCAAACCTGAGGGTATCACCAAACCAGGCGATGCGGTTTTGATAAATGAACATGTGTTCCCTCAGATGAATCTATATATCTCCCAGTTAAATGGCGATATCCACTATTCAAAACAGAATTTCGCAAAGCGGAATGTTCCCTCAATGAGATAGCGACCATAGCTTGCTCTCACCCCGATACATTTAATAGAAATTCCGGCTCATTTACGATCTTATCATAAATAGTAGACACTTTTTGACGTTAGGTAGTTCGTTTGAAACATAATTATCAGACACACATTGGCAATATATGTTTAATTAACCATAAAATTGTCTAGCCTGCAGATACTATCTGCGTCCAAGTGTGGATACCCACCATAATTTCGGGTATCAAAGCCGCATATCGATATGTCGCCAAACCAGATCTGGGATGTCAAAGATGCGAATGATATACTTCACATGTTGAAAATATCCCAGTAATCATTCGGACAAGCCGGCACATGGATCATATTTAGGGTGCATGTAATGGTGAACACGTGTATGTTTGTTTGTGTTTTATGTTCTAATGTCATATTAATAATATAGGCTTTTCTGTGTTATATGACATCATAGGCACGGATCTGTACAACGAATGGAAACATTAAATCAGTGTAAATCACGAGCTAGCAGGGACGTGGCTAGAGGGTCCCTGTTGGGGGTGTTCACATATAGTTTCCTAATGATCCCCTTCCATTAACTTATGTTTGCACCTCCAGTGTTAGGTTCGAGTTTTAATCGAGTTTACAACCGAATTGAGGAGTAGGTTAACTCATTCCATGCATGCTTTTATGAATTCACATATCAACTTCGTATCTTGTGCATTATTCGGGTTTAAAATTCTTTTAATTGTTCGACCTGCATCTGTTGCTCCTGAAGAAAAATCAAATCTGGTAAATCCCAGCTTATTGAAAACGGGTGCATTATGTTCAGTGTGTTTCTGACAAAATAATAACAAATGCTCTTCATCTTCCATAATGTTACAACGTGAGCATTTAGTATCTTTCCTATCAGGTTTTGGCCTTTTCATGCGTTCAGTTTATATGGCCAGTCTATGAGCACTCAGCCTCAATGATGTGAGGAATTTTGTGAGATTTTTGGGTATTTGAGATAATTTGTAAATTAAAACAAAAGTTTATTATCTTCTACCTTTTGTGCAAGATGACTTATTTGCCCATTAACTTCTTTTTCATGGAATTGGTAATTGTTTTCCTCAATACCATTCATGCTCAAAGATGCAAGATCTATATTGATCTATATTCTCAATGATCTTCAACACGAGTTTCCGTTGTGTGAGTTATAAATTCGATGTGTGTTATACATTCGATCACATCCGAGTCAGAGACATGGAGTCCGGATTACTCCCATCGAATATACTTCTGTGGTATTCCTTGCTCTATTTAATCTTGAAACTAAGGATAATATTTTATTTCACAATACATTATACATTAATACATTATAATATAGGTGAATTCGTATACGTATTGTGTGGAGTGCCGTGGCCTATGATGGCCGTCTACCCGGCACCCCTGACTGACAGAATACAATCAATAATGGCTACATAAAGAATTTTAATATTTCACTATAATTTTCAGATTAGATTAATATTGAAATTGAATTTATATATAGATCTGGATTCGAGCGAATAAACATGTTTTAATAAATATGTTTTTAGTTGTGTGGATAGAAATGGATATGAATGAATATGCAACGGTAAATTTTCTCAATAACAAGTTTTGGAGTATGTTTTGGTTTCCGTCTTCATTGGAATCAATTGGGACGGCACACGTCTCGGGAATATGTAATGGACTTGACAGGCCTGGCAGTTTGATAATTGCAGGAGGGCTGAAAATAGCCCTATAGTGTTGCCTTAGGAGGGCAAATAGCCCACATAGACTTCATTTCTTCTCTTGAATTCATGTTATATGTGCATTGGGATATTTCTAGTGGCATTGAACACTGTCGGGTTCTTTGTATGAGAACATACCAGAAGATATCATAGATTTGTAGAAAGTTTTTTCTATATGTCCTAAAGGTTACAGTTTCACAAAGTGAATTTCATGTTGGCAAGTGCTGAAAATAACCCCACTGGAGTCAAGTTTACGATGACTGTAGGAGGGCTTTCAAATAGCCCTCCTCAGATTTCCAGGATTGACTTGATAGCTGCAGCCGCGAGACTTAGGGCAGAGAACCTGACCCTCACTGAAGCCACTCCTGCTTTTAAAATATTGTAGTTGACAGTCATGTCGGTCTTGTCTGTTTGATACAAGTAATTAATCTAATATGCAGCTAATTATGCCATTCATAGAATTATGAACATATTATTACATCTTTAAATTTGAAGGTACAGAAGACGAGAAACAAATCAAGTATAAAATCGACGGACTCAAATCCACTTTTCGAAATGAAATAAAACTCGTGAAAAACAGCAAAGATATCAGACAGGATTCAATTATTTGGGCATGTCCGCCCGTATGCCCGTTGTCACGGCTGCCCTGATCATAAATTTAGCATTAATACATGAATCAGAATTTCATTGGATTTGGTATGAATTTGGTATTTAGGAACGCACATGTCAAGTTCGAATTTGGTCAATGTCCGATGATATTTGACGGAGTTAAGCCCGTTTTTTATTTCGATAAAGAAAATAGCAGTTGTTTGAATTGTCCAGATGGTAACTTGAGCCATATTCAACATAATTGTGTTTACATTTGGCAAGTAAATCACATTTGAGACACGGGTGGAAGTTAGATTTTAATCATGATTATTGACGGAGTTATCAGTAAGAGCTATGTCCCTTTTTTCAATTTAGATATCACAATGTTTGAGTTGTCAGGATGGTAATTTCATGATATCCGGTACACTTGAGGAGACATATGTCAAGTTCGAATTTTGTGATGGTCCATTGATTTTTGTGTTGTCTAAATGATAATTTAAACAATGTTTAACAAAATTTATCGATAGTTGGTAAAATGGTTTACAGGTTCAAAAACACAGGTCAAGTTCGAATTTGGTCACTGTCCAATGCTTTTGACGGAGTTATGCGCCTTTGCCCGACTTTGAAATTATATGTTTTGTGTTTCTAAATGACAAGGTGATCAAACTTGAATATCTTGATATTTTGATATAAAGTTTGTTTCTCTAAATGATAAGGTGATCAAACTTGAATCTCTTGATATTAGGTCTGCTGTCCACATTTGAGAACACACGGGTCATCGTCAAGTTGGAATGTTATCCGAATTTGACTTCTTTGTCAGTAAACGAAGTCAATTCACCAAACAGCCACCTCTTTCAACGAGGTCAATACAACAAACAGCCATCTCTTTTAACGAAGTCAATACACCAAACAGCCACCTCTTTTAACGAGGTCAATGCACCAAACAGCCACCCCTTTTAACGAAGTCAATACACCAAACAGCCACATCTTTTAACGAGGTCAGTACAACAAACAGCCACATCTTTTAACGAAGTCAACACACCAAACAGCCACCTCTTTTAACGAGGTCAATTCACCAAACAGCCACCTCTCTTAACGACGTCAATTCACCAAACAGCCACATCTTTTAACGAGGTCAATACACCAAACAGCCACCTCTTTTAACGAAGTCAATTCACCAAACAGCCACCTCGTTTAACGAGGTCAATACACCAAACAGTCACACCCTTTAACGAGGTCAATACATGAAACAGCCACCTCTTTTAACGAATTCATTACACCAAACAGCCACCTCTTTTAACGAGGTCAATATGCCAAACAGCCACCTCTTTTAACGAGGTCAATTCACCAAACAGCCACCTCTTTTAACGAGTTCAATTCACCAAACAACCAACTCTTTTAACGAGGTCAATACACCAAACAGCCACCTCCGTTAACGAGGTAAATACACCAATCAGCCACCTCTTTTAACGAGGTCAATACACCAAACAGCCACCTCTTTTAACGAGGCCGATACACCAAATAGCCACCTCTTTTAACGAAGTCAATACACCAAACAGCCACCTCTTTTAACGAGGTCAATACACCAAACAGCCACCTCTATTAACGAGGTCAATACACCAAACAGCCAACTCTATTAACGATGTCAATACACCAAACAGCCACCTCTATTAACGAGGTCAATACACCAAACAGCCAACTCTATTAACGAGGTCAATAAACCAAACAGCCACCTCTTTTAACGAGGTCAATAAACCAAACAGCCACCTCTTTTAACGAGGTCAATACACCAAACAGCCACCTCTTTTAAACGGACATGGGATCAGCGTCTTTTTTATTTTCATAAATTTTATACCCAAATGGGCAACACACGTCATTCTCATACATACATGGATTACATATGCTGTGACACACATTGGCAGAACATCACACAACGCCATTCTCATACATGCATGGATTATATATGCTGTGACACACATTGGCAGAACATCACACAACGTCGTCACGCCCATACATGCATTGCAAGCAATGGCTCACCTTGTCGTAATGTTTGCCATTTCGACACGTCGGTGCTGATGATATGCTCTATGTCGATTTTTGGGCGAAAATGAGATATCGGTACCATCAGAATCAGGAGTGCAAGTATTGCACACCGGAAAATTCAAATTCAACTGGGAAGCCGTTAAAAATCGTGCCATCTCCATAACAGACAATTTCGTTATTGCTAAAGTATTCTGTGTCATAAGCCAATTACATTCCGCTGATGAGACAATGCGATTATGGTTAAACCATGCCGACATTGGAAATTCGCTTATTCTTGTAATGAGGTATTTTGCGTTGAAATATAATTTCCTCCTTCGTATACACACGTATACACATGTTGCTGTTTACACTACTCTCTTTTATTTCGTGCACAATATCTCCAAATGCTTATGTATTTGTTGTATAAACAATATAATACGCATTTTCAGCAGATATAGCGATCGAACATTAAAAGCCAATTATTCGACATGTAGGTGTCCTGAATTGTAGATAGAACATTATCCAAAAAAACCCTTTCAATGTCCCGTGGATGAGGGACAGTTTGATCCTGAATGTTTAAGGTGATGATCTCACCCCACAGAGGGCTTTATCAGATTCGAATGTATTTTTATTGTAGGATTAGTTATGCCCAAGTATACCCTCATACGTATACAGTACGTGGTCTCTTCGTGTCCTGGTAGTTATGAGGGTGTAGCGTCACACTTGGATAGTACATCAGTACAACATTCATAGCCTAATTCAACATAGATTCATGGACATGTAATTCATAACAAACCTGAATTTAGTGTGCCTGTCGTTTGCAGAATGAAGTCCCCAGCGGGTGAATTTAGTGACGCTATCCCGCATAGCGGGTTAGTATAACTAAATTCACCCTCTGGGGACCTCATTCAGCTTAGGCCTCATCTTCTCTGGAAACTTTCTTTATCCTCAAATTTCTATAAAAACTTCTTCACATAGATTATATTTCTTTTTAGTTTAGTTTCTCTGTATCCCCAAATTGGCAGACGACACATTGCATAATCGAGGTTCCCAATGGGTGCACATCACAATAAATATTCGCCAAAAAGTGGCTCGCAAATAAGAAATGGGATTTGTCGATGGTTTGAGACCCTACTATATTTAAAGTATTTAATACGCCGCGAGTTGATGCGATATGTCATCATTATTAACTGAGAGTGTGTACAAATGGCAGTGCAATCAGGGCATAGACAATATCGATGCATGGGTTCGTTCTCAACAGTATGTGACATTTTACAAAAAGAGAATTGCTGTACTGCTCGGGGTCTACTCAAGACTACAAATATGATGGGGGTCCCAAAACAGTGAACAATCGCCTTTTTTATTTGTCAGCCACCATTAAAGTATCGTAAGCTGTCGACATATTGTGTATTTCTCTACGGAATTACCATTTGTCCACACTCTCAGTTAATATTGAGGCCATAGTCCTTTGTGTCTTAATTTATGAAAAATTCCTGATAATATTACCTTTTGTCTACAACTCCATTTAAAGACATATTATGTGCTTACTCAAACACATCAAACTGATGTCACTACACCCATTTGAAGAAAGTACCATTAAAGCATTATTATCAAAACATTCAACATCATCGGCTGTGCTCTGTCGTAAAACACGACATCTGAACTACGCGAAGTTCCAAACAAACTGTCCTCTAACCATCCAGAACAAATCATCGATAAGCAAGAGAGGCAATATTGAAACAAAATTATTGAAATACCTGCGTCGAGCAAGTGTATTCGTTGTGAGCATAGTAGATTGTTTAAAATCAATTTAATATTCAAAATAAATTTTGTGGTTTCTAATAGAACTAAACTTTTGGAGAATTTTCATTCCGTTTGTGATGTGTGCAAGACTGCAGATAGAGTATAGGACTACCAACAACAGTGAAAGTTCTTATTTGCCAGCTGCTTTTAAAAGAATCAACGCAAGCTTTCGGCCACCTTCCCATTCATATAAGTTTATTTGTCGCATGCCCTTTGTCCACAAATACATGTAACATAGATGGCATAGCCATTCAGCTCGGGATCTGCTAAAAAATTAAATATTGATATGTCCCCAAAGCATAAAACAGTCGCATATCTTATTAGCCAGCCGCTTTTCTTTAAAGTGTCCCAGAGTGTCGGAAACTAACCAATGAATATAAATTTTGCGTTTAGCATTGCCTTTTGTACATACTGCCGTTTAACATTGATTGCGCCGCCCTGCAATTGGTGTCTACTCAATACTTTAAATATAATATGGGATCCACAAAGAATCTACAAATCGCCTTTCATGTTCCCTGATAGCTTTTGTAAAGTGCCCTAAGCTTTCGAGAACAAACTCACTCACTTTCTCGGTTAATACTGAGAGTATATTCCGTCAGTATGCGGTGTGTTCTACATTTTTAATGGGACGCGGGTCCCAAGATAATCACAAAAATCTAACCCTTCTATTAGCGTTACTTTAAAATGAAACCCTATTCTAGCGGCGTGTTCTCTTCACTGTGGTATTCGTGCTCCAATATTCAAATGCCAGCATTTGTTTCAATAACAACTAAAGCTGCTTTTAAGTCGATCACATGCTTCTTGAAATGCCGGACATGAGAACTGGTGACCAAAATCTTCCAATTCAATTTCCGACAAAACATAGTTTTGGGAGATAGAACATTTCAGCACCATGGCATCAATTTGATTATCGTGATTGATTCGTCCCGAGTTCAGACGTAAATATTTGCAACTGGTTCATACGCTTTATCTTGCGAGATGGTTCAAATGACATGGAATTTGCGGAAATAGTGGATTTTTTTTACATCTTGAACAATATCTGGGTAATCAATCATCAAAGTTATTCCCGTGCAATGTGTCATTAAAATGTAACAAAATACTTTATATCGTTTTCTTTTGGAAATTTAGTTTTGTGTTAATTTGTATGCCGCTACCCAACTCATTTAGATTCCGCGTATCATGGGGATGCCTTATATAAATTAATGGAAATTGCTGAAACAACACAACTTTATCAATTATGATGTCCCTATACCTCCTCACCCAATGGTGCCGAACTGCCATCTTTGAGCCATAACAATTCCGATGCCCTCACCTGACCTAATCCCCCATATAAAAATGTACCTGGGTAAATCCACCCAGGTTTTTTGGGCCGAAACCCAGGTAAAAATCTATCTACCAAGACATCCACCAACCATTAAGACCCCGCGAAACCTGGGTTTTACCATGATTTACCCACCTAAAACTGGATAAAAACCCTGGTATGGGTAAACCTGGGTGTAATTACCCAGGTGACCACACCCAGGTGTACCCTACCTGGGTGTGTCCCACCCAGGTCTACCCTGGTGTTTCCTACCTGGGTGTTTCCCCACCCAGGTGTACCATGGTGTTATTTACCCAGGTGTACCCTGATGTTTCCTACCTGGGTGTTTCCCATCCAGGTTACCTTGGTGTTATTCACCCAGGTGTACCCTGGTGTTTCCTACCTGGGTGTTTCCCACCCAGGTGTACCTTGGTGTTATTCACCCAGGTGTACCCTGGTGTTTCCTACCTGGGTGTTTCCCACCCAGGTGTACCTTGGTGTTATTCACCCAGGTGTACCCTGGTGTTTCCTACCTGGGTGTTCCCCACCCAGGTGTACCTTGATGTTTCCAACCCAGGTATACCTTGGTGTTTTTTTTACGCCGGTGTACCATGGTGTTTTCTGACCCAGGTGGATTTCCCATTGAGATGCACCTGGGTTAGAAAACCCCAAGGTACACCCAGGTAAGGAAACACCAAGGTACACCTGGGCAGGAAAACACCAAGGTACACCTGGGTAAGAAAACACCAAGGTACACCTGGGTAAGAAAACACCAAGGTACACCTGGGTAAGAAAACACCAAGGTACACATGGGTAGGAAACACCAAGGAACACCTGGGTGAATAACACCAAGGTACACCTGGGTGTGGATACCAAAGTGAAATGATGAGGATGGCAATGAAGTAGATTTTGATGGGATGCAGGGGTATTGTTATCAATGGAGTTGTTTTAGTATAATAGAACATTAAGGAAACTGATTGTGCAGCAATACAAGTTTATTCATGGACAACAAACTAACTAAAGATAAAATACATGTATAGAAACACATGTAATATATAAATATATAAACTCATTAAACTGCATGGGTTAAAACTTACTGACAACAATAGTTGGGTTAAAATTTTGATTAAAAAACACTTGCAAAGTCCCTCTTCATACATGTATATGATATGTTAGGCAAGTTACATGTACATGTAGTTGCAATGTATACTAGTACCGGTACATGACATACCGGTGGACACAAAAATCATTATTTTAGTTCCAATGTCATTTAGCAGAATACATGTACATGTTGTACCTTGCAACTACATCTACAGTGAGGTAGTTTGGTCTCATTTAAACTTTCTAAATGGGTTTCTCCCTTTGAATGGCATAAACTAATGTGAGTATACACATGAGCTGTGGTGTGAAATACACACCAAAAAATTATTTCTTAGTCTGAGGACATGTTTCCTGTCATTATCTTACTGCTTACAAATATAGATTTGTAATAATGTGCTGTAATGCTCCAGAAATAGTCATATTTTGTCCTGGTTCATAAGAACATATTATTTCTTAGTGTTAGAAGGACATGTTGTCTGATATTATTTGACTCATAAACCCCCAAATGTACATGTAAACAGAACATTCGGGAAAGAGACACACCATCTTTATCCTGTTTTATATCAGTACTAAGTAGCAATATTGATCAGATAGCAAAATATGCTATAAATAGATTTCAGATGGTAGAGATTAAACAATCACATTAATTGCACCAACTCGAAACAGTTAACATACCCTGTAGAATACAGACTATGATCAAGGAGGGTGTCACACACACCCCCACCCCACTTTGGTATGTGATATTCAAGCCATTTTCAGGTGGTATGCTATATACATGTACATACCCAATGTTATCTGGTACTAGGATTTCACACGGCAATATAACCGGCATTCACGATTCAGCAAAAAGGCTAGTATGCAGATATAATAGCAGAAAATTATACAAATTTTGAGTATTTTCCAGCTTAAACAGACCCAAGTGATATATTTTTATCTAATTCAGTCTAATGGCTCTTGATATGTTGATGTTTTGGATACTATTTCAGCAAATGTGAGAAAAAGTGGCTTCTTTGGGGCATCAGCTTGTCTGAAAAATATATCAAGGTCCCCTAAATCCGATACTACATTTCAGAACAATCCAACCAGTGTCCCATGAAATGGTGGATAATAAACTATCATACCAAATTTGATTCAGATTTGATCACACAAACTAAAATTATGATGCGGAAACCAGAAATTAACACGATTCTAAGTCGAAAAAGGGCCATAACTCTCGCAAAAATGAGCGGAGCACACCTATATTCGAACTTGACCTGTATTTTGGTCTGATAAACTTACATACCACATTTGGTTCAGATATGATCACACAAACTGAAGTTATCATCCGGAAACCTACAATTTTCAAAGTTTAAATGTCTATTAGGCGACACCAATTTTTAAGTCTGGTTTACGAACATGTGGGCTGATGTGGGGAGAAAAAAAGTAGATGCAGGAGGGGAAAAAAATAAAAATAAAACAAATTGTCCCCCCCAATTTATATCAAGTAAATCTTGAAATTTTACATAAATTTTACAAAAATTGTGAAAAAAAACTTTTCGAATGAAATTCTGAACCAAACAAGACATTTCTTGTCATCAAATACATGAAAATATGGATCTGCAAATGATCATAAGCAGAACCGGATGCGACAGCACATGAAAATCAGTACGCGTGTAAAAAAATTTGGGACAAAAAAGTAAAAAAAAATTTCATGAAATGGAAAAAAAGTTGTAGGAGGTGTTCGTAAACCGGACTTAAAAATTGGTGTCGCCTTATGTGTATATAACTCATATATATATAGCTAACTATTAAAGGTGCTCAATCAGATTCGATGGTCCCCATATAATTAGATTCCAACAACAACATTTTTTTTAGAAATGCTGCTTCAGTAATATCAGAATCGATTAATTGCCCAAAAATATGCTAACCACTGTCAACTACATGTATAGTATAAAATCGCCTGATACGTTATATTTATCAACATGCTGTTCGACGAAGTTTGACCTTATTATCAACACAAAGCCTCTTCATTTTAGAGTTATCCATCTTCATCCGCAATTTGGTCTGAGACCGTCGCTCGTCAAATTGTTCTGGGCCACTATTAAGTATCGATGGTGATAAATATTAAAATTTCAAAAATTGATATCTAATAACTCTGAGCTTTGATACATGTAGGTGGGTCCCTCGACTTGATTAAAATATTTTTACCCCCCCCGATTCCATATACATGTATATGTAAATAGCAAATGAGGGGCACTTAATCGGATTATGCATCTTTAAACTGTATTTGAATTTAAAGATGCATAATCTGATTAAGGGCCCCCTGAATTAATGCTCGCACATTACTCTTTATTTGGACTTGGGGGGTAAAAGATATTTGGTACGAGTCGAGGAACCCACCACCTATCAAAGCTCAGAGTTATTAGATATCAATTTTTGAAATATACTATTTTTCACGATCAAGAATTAATAGTGGCCCACGGTCTCGGACCAAATTTCAGATGAAGATGGATAAATCTAAAATCAAGAGGCTTTCTGTTGATAATAAGGCCAAATTTTGTAGAACAACATGTTGATAAATAACATATGTCACGCAATTGTATACTTTAGTTGACAGTGGTTAGCATTATTTTAGGGCAATTAATCAATTCTGATAACGTAACTGAAGCAGCCTTTCTAAATACAAATGTTTGATGTTGGAATCTGATTATATGGGTATCATCGAACCGGATTGAGTACCTTTAAAATGAACTGTATCCAGTATAAACATGTTAAACCTGATAATTAATTAGAGCATGCAGTCCCTGTTGACATGCGGTATCCGCTGGTAATCTTACCACAGTAATATGTGTTAACTGTGATAACCAAGTTAATTGTTTTTACCACAAAAATTCTGAATTCTATCTAGACATTTTGAAACAATAAAAAAAAATTCTGGTGTGATTACAATGTCAACTTTAAAACAAAATTCATATAAACATCGCATGAAAAATACAGCCTAACTGCAAATGTGAGGTGGACCACATTCTGCGGCGGTATAACTGACTGCGGTTGATCGCATGAACACGCCTGAATACTGCAGTAATACCCGAGTAATATAAGGCGAGTTGATTAATTAAAGCATAGCTGTAATTTTACATGTATGTTCTATAGACTTTGTTGGGAAAGAGAATATAGCTGTGCGACAATGTTAATCCTGATGAGCTAAGTTAGAAATTTTTCAATCGAAACCTCATAAAAAAAAATATAAATTCAGTTCTCAATTTTCGAACACTTCTAGGAAATTGTTCAAAAATATTGTTAAAAGATGCCCATTCGATTTGACACTGTAAATATACCCTGTTCAAGTGTTCCTGCTAATGTGCTATGATGCGGTTGGGTCCTGCTTAATTGCTATGAATTGCACTACCCGCATCATAGCAATTCAGCAGGACCACCAGCATCATAGCATATTAGCAGGACCACTTGGCCAGTGGTAAAATAGTTTGTTTTCCATACGGATATGTGTTTTCAAATAATCATGTAATGATATCTAACATACATGTATATGATCCCATTTATAGGTTTTATTCATCACGGCCAGATAAACTTTGTATACAGACAGTTTTACCAAACTTAGAATTTTTATTAGGTGCTTTCATTGTAGCTGTAATTACTAGTATTAAAAGAGTGCTCAATAAAGTTTGTTTTATCATTTATGCTCATTTGGAATTTGGATGCTATTTAATTCTGTTTATCTATATAATTGGCTGCACTGCTAAATTTTGACTCATTTCAGTCATTTGATGTCAGTACATGTAGTTGTCCATCGAAATGGCGAACACAACCAAAGACAAATTACAAGAGGAAAGACAACAAATACATTTGATGTGCACTAAAACAGATACAGTAGTGCCCTAAGAAATCGACCCCTTAACCACAGCAGAATTATGTGTAACTTTCAGGATTTAATCGGATATATGGCTTGTTGCCATTCATCGGAAAGCTCTCCCCGAGTTTAATACCCGTAATTCTGCTGTGGTTAAGGAGTCGATTAATTAGAGCATTACTGTAGTTACAAATGTATGTCTAGCCTCCTGTTGTGTCACTAATAAGATCTTTAATTCACATACGGTACACATGTACATGTACATGTACTATATACCCGTTCAAGCATTTACAAGTGTCAGTCATCGAGAAACTGACCAAAAGTTTTGGTAGTATATAATATAGGCTAGCACTGCACTTGGGCTACATGTACATGTACTGTAAGTGATTATAATGTACTATTTTTATATTCTGCTGTGAAAGTGTTGCTGAATGAAATTTAAGTTTACCCCGATATTCTAAGTCCGCTCGACTAAGATGGGTTTTTTCTCGAAAACTGATATCTGAATATACATGACTTTTTGTACGTCTTCCACTGGTTGGTATTCCCTCTAAAATGACTAATTTTAACTGATTAGATTAGCCCTGGTATGGAAAACTCTAACTGTTATAGCCCGATGAGCGGTTTACTGCCAACAGCGGTGATGATATGATGACCAGCGTTGTGCATGGCATATGTTGATCCAGGTAAGAATGCTACCATACATTCCAAACATTCATTAAATATCTTATTAATAGTAACCCAAACTACACAAGAGACTAGTATAACTAGTATAAGATTGGGCTCGATTAATGATGTGACACTTTCAGTACGTCATTTACTAGTAGCCTGGTACTGGTGGGCCTGGCTACAGATACTTGTTTGGCGTGTTTGAGGCCTGTGGCACAAGGGCAGCAGAATCAATTAAAATTTCTCTTATTGTAGTGTAGTACATGTACATGAATAGTACCGGTAGTACAGCACACAAAGAGGTATATAGTACCGGCACATGTACATGTATTCTCTCTGTTTTCACACATGTTTTTTTTCAATTTAACAACATGAGTCTTTTATGACACATACATGTACTAAAGTGAAAGTAGGCCTACATGTATATAATGTGCACCCAGTATACCGGTACATGTACTGATATATTACATTGCAATACAGTCCGAGTACAATGATATAGCAAAATTATGCATAGTAGAATAACAACCTTTTGTACAAACAGTCCTGACAATGATATACCGGTATATCATGGTGATAGTTCATACATTTGGAATTACCGAATACCTGAGTTTGTGGATAGACCGCTTCATGCGATGTTTATGTGAATTTTTATTTTTAAGTCGGCATTGCATACGGTAGTCCTATAAACCACACCAGAGAATAGCAATTGTCGGTCAGTGACCAACTTCTTATGTTTATGCAATCGATACAATCCGGTTCTGCTTTTGATGTCCAGTTCGATATTTGTGGTGTGTTCTTGTGCAAAAATATAATTCTAACTAATGCGCCAAAAATCAGGTTTATAAATTTATCCATTCTTGAGCAAGAGCAACTCGTAAAACTTGTATGGTATAACATTCCAAACTGAGTATTTCTGCTATCAAACCATATGATAATAATGTTGAACCGGACATCGAAATCTGAACCGCATTTATGGATTGCAGCACGTGATGTTGAATAAACAGTTATAGAGGATATACAGTAATGCTCTAATTAATCGACTCCTTAACTACAGCAGAATTATGGGTAACTTTTCAGGATTTAGTCGGAAATATGGGTTGATGCCATTCATCGAAAAGCTCTCGGTGAGAGCTTTCCGATGAATGGCAACAAGCCATATTTCGGACGAAATCCTGAAAAGTTACCCATAATTCTGCTGTAGTTAAGGAGTCGATTAATTAGCTCTAGAATTACTGTAACATGGTTTATAATATACAAATGTATACTGTATGGGAAACATCAGAGGTTTACAAAGTAATAAAAACAGTTGATTTGTTCTTTATTCTTGTGGTTATATACACGTACATTCATGTATTCTAAAAATAAATGTCCTTTACAACGTGGATCAATGAAATGCGGTTGTTGCATTTAAAATGCATTGAGGGTGCATTGTGTCACGCCACTTTGTAAATGCCTTAATGACAGCATTTAAATTAAATGCACTGCATTGGGAATAATCGCAGTCGCATTGAAATTACCGATCATTGCGCCGAAAAAGTATACTAGTATGAACACCCAAATAACGATACGATAGTGTATTTTGCAATTTTAGTTATAATTTTGTTTAATTTAAATTCACATCTGAATAATTCTGTGTTATTTTCCCACTCCTGGTGTACATGTATATGTTCGGAATCGGACATTCATGATGTAGTTTTCCATTCAAAATGGAATAAACATAAATAAACACTGTTGACATTAATTGTTTTATAATCAGAATCTGAGAATCATGATTCTCATTTTGATTCTAGTAAAAAGTCTTGATTCCCTGTAGAAAGTGAAACACTAACATTTTGATTATTGCCAAAAATCTGATGGATTTTAAGGCCTGCATCAAGACATTTGTTTGTGAATAAATCAAGGTAAATGTGTTAAAATATGAACGCATTTACAAATGCGTTGCTCCAAAATCGCAAAGTAGATTCGAACATGTGGTCGCTTTTCTAAGAAATTTGTGAGTGGTCTGTACATGTACATACATGTAAGTTACTTGACCAATTACACAAGGAGTCGAGGGACACAATCAATGAGGACGTTTGTACTAAAAAATATTTTTTTACGCAAGGAACGAACACAAGGCCACTTTCTTAATTTATATTATGAGCCAACAAGACAGATCGTAAATCGCTGTTATATGACAATATATGTGGCCATCATAATGGTCGACAGGCATGACGCCAACAAAAACCAATCTGTCAGGCCAATATAAATAAGTCACGACTTATTGCTGGTGGAACCTATTAAAGGCATCGTTCCATTTCGTTAATAACAACTTACATGTAACATTCACCTCCACCTCTTTACTCTTGGGCTCCAAATAAATATGCATGCACCAGCTGCATCCACGTTTATTATTTTTCTTGGGAAATCCCCCCCTGCACAGTGCTTATTTGGGTCTGCACGTTTATTAATATTTTGAAGCTATGAAAATTTAAATCAGCACAAATTCAAGATTTCTATATGATTCAGATGTAAAAATGATCAACACGTCTACATTAGTTACTAGCTAAACAAGACATTTTGTCATATGTTTATACTTTACTGTGAAATTGCGTTTCTTCCGTTCTCCATGAACGGATTCTCAAAATGTTTGGTTTTCCAAAAAACAAGGATTCGAACTGTGTGAACTGAACTCCATGCGTTTGTTTAAATAGATGAATAAATAATGGGAAAGACATACAATCCTAGTTCATAATGAATTTAAGTATATAAATATAAATAATAAACGGCGGATTCAACGTGGTCATGGGTTTTGACCGCGTTAAAAAAATCAGCAAACTCTGCATGAACCCCGAAGTTTGCTGATTTTTTCTCGCGGTCAAAACCCCATGACAGCATTGAAACCGCCGTTCATTTCTTATATGAATAACACAATTTAAGATTGGTGAATTATTTCTTTTGGTTAATTTAATAAACGTACAGGACCAAATAACGATCGTACAGGTGGGAATTTTACCTCGATTTTAATAATCGTACATTAGGCACTCAAGAGTACATATTCAAGTATGTGGCAAACCA
The DNA here is from genome assembly GCA_032622095.1 of Siphonodentalium dalli. Classification (NCBI taxonomy): domain Eukaryota; kingdom Metazoa; phylum Mollusca; class Scaphopoda; order Gadilida; family Siphonodentaliidae; genus Siphonodentalium; species Siphonodentalium dalli. The sequence goes on from CP136061.1 coordinate 50,926,308, forward strand.
AAAAACACCACATGATACATACATGTACCTGTACTACATGTTGACTCGTATACCTGAACCTGCTATAAAAATTATTTGGTTAACCACAGTTGATGTTTTGCTCAGAGTTCCCCCTGCACTATTATTTGGGTCTGTACTTTTATTAACTTTCAATGGAATTCCCCCCCCCACACTATTATTTGGGCCTGCACTTTTATTTGGAGCCTGAGAGTAAGTTGCATTGACATTTATTTTCACGAATTACCATGCTAAAGGCCAAAGAAAAAAGATTGTATGTTTCCGGTAAACAAATTTAGGGTAGGTAGGTAGGGAATTTTTTTTATTTTATTTTATTTTGATATTTTTTATCCAGCTGCAGAAATATTGAACTACCTCGACCAAAGTGACATAAAATGCCAACCCGTGCCATGGGGAAAGTATTACTTGATCAACACAGTGGAAATATACATTAAGATTGATAAAAAATCAAACTTACTTCATGCTTACGTATGTTTTTTATTATATCTAATACCACATTTTCATAAATTTGGCTATAAACTTGGTACAAAATTGATGTCACTAACTTTTTATAAGAATTTTACCAATAATACCGCCATTATACCGTACATGTATTGTGACGATTACTTCCCATTGTCTGGGGGTAGCCAGTACACCCACCGAGCATGCCTGGTTTTTGGAAACAGTAGCTACTAGTACATGTATACCCATAATATATGCAGTGATAACCTCTTTACATGTATATATACAGATACACACCCACCATGTCTGTTGATAGTGTTCCATAAGTCCCAAACAAGACATAAAGCAGGCAGGAGATCCACTCTCAGGAAATTAAAATTGCGAAAATTTTGACTTTTTCTCAAAATATCAATAAAAAGTTTAGGGTCGGCGGGTTATTTTTAGGGTCGGTCGATGTACGGAAACATAGTATCTTTTTTCTTTGGCCCAAGGAACATTGCAACTGGTTTGAAGTAACATGACCGCGTTGCGTCAACACTGGAACTGCATTGATGGTAATTTTCAACATGGTCTCACTGAGGTTCTATCAAATATAAATACTAGTATGGTTGAGGCCAACTTGAGGGAGACAATTATTTTGAGAATATGTGATCCTGTGTTAACATGAGCCTAAGGCGACACCAATTTTTAAGTCTGGTTTACGAACACCTCCTACAACTTTGTTTCCATTTCATGAAGAAAAAAAATAACTTTTTTTGTCCCAAAATATTTTACACGCGTACTGATTTTCATGTGCTGTCGCATCCGGTTCTGCTTATGATCATTTACAGATCCATATTTTCATGTATTTCATGACAAGATATGTCTTGTTTGGTTTGAACAGAATTTCATTCAAAAACATTTTTTCACAATTTTTGTAAAATTCAACGATTTACTTGATATAAATTGGGGGGACAATCTTTTTTATTTTTATTTATTTCCCTCCTGCATCTACTTTTTCTCTCCCCACATCGTAAACCAGACTTAAAAATTGGTGTCGCTTAAATATCATCTGATGGAGTCAAAATCATTGAACCGTCACTTATGCATGCACATGTTGTCTTGATGTTGAGTCTGGCTTTCATCATTTTCATTAGTTTTACTGTTAATATCCACCAAAGGTTGAGGTGTTATGGAACAACTGTATGGCATCGTATACTGTTATCTTCCGAGTAAATATGGAGTCTCTAATTCTGTTATCAGTCACGCATCTACTCATCAAATAGTATAATCCTTAAATATTTGTAGTCCAGGTGATCTCGACTGCACAGTACATGTATAAACATTCATCTGTGCACAGTGTGTTTTAAATTTCTTTGCCGTGTAACAACTGTTGTCCCAAGTTTCAATGCCTTGTCCTCCTGGTATGTAGGGATTACCAATTTACCATTGCCGTGTTTTAATTTGCAATTTTGATGATGACGCTCACTAAGCTTGTTGATAATTTTCTTTGTCGTGTAACAACTGTTGTACCAAGTTTCTACGCCGCGTCCTCCTGGTATTTAGGGATTACCGGTGCCTTTAATAGCGTCAGATGCATCATTGCCAGTTAATGTACATTAGAGTGGAACTGAATTAACAATGTCACATTGACACAGTACTCAGTTAAGACCAGTAAAACAGCAAAAGTAGTATTATTGTACAGCAGGCTTATCACTATCAGTACTTACCACATGTACTGACCCCTTACTATCGTGGATCAATCTGAATCTGAATGGTTACGCTGCAGATCCCAATTATGGTAATTTCGCAGCGGGCGAGAGAGTCTCAGATCTTTTCCTTCAGCGCACTCTTGAAGGAATCCACAGGCTGTTGTTAAGAATTCCTCCAGCTGATTCCAGTCGCATATAGTTCGAACAAATGTGGAATTAGCGAACTGAGCTGACACGTATGGTATAGCCTCGTAGCACTGACTGTTGTTCCTTTAAATTAGGTGCCGAGGAATTTGGCTGGTGACGTAGCCTGTCAGAACTTTGCTCTGCGATCTAAGACGCCTTGTTTCGGGTGTAAAGTATTGATTAGGTGGTATAGCCGGGACCAATCCACCCACCACCTTACTCATGAATCCCAGCCGATTTATTTTCCGCCGTTTCTGCAATGTTGGTAAATCTAGCTCGTAGAGGATCTTGGTCATATATCCATCTTCTTTGCTCTTATAGTCTCTTTTAATGAAACGGGCTGCTCTACGCTGGATTCTTTACAGCTTGTCGATGTGATTTTGTTGGTAGGGGTCCCAGATGGTGTCTGCGTAGTCCATGATCTTCAAACTTCTCAATTCTTCTTCTTCTGGACAGGTGCATTATGAGCAGGCCACTGGCACTACATCATGATTGTACCGGTACCACAAATTCAATTTTGAGAAAATATTCTGGTTATGGCCAGGTAGCTGAGGTACTGTTCAATACTATAGTTGATCCGTTTCGTTATCGTAGCTTAATTCTTACTGTTCCGGGAATTGAAATATTTTTTGTCACATGAAATTCAGTCTTTTTCGATATTTGCGCACATCCATGGGGAGAAATCGGCGAATCTTATATATAAGTCCACAGTTTATCCGTTTGTAGCCAATACACCATTTCCTTCTGTCAATCCGCGTTGATTCGCGACAAAATTAACTCAAAATACCACAAGGAATTATCCCCGCTTCATTTTGAAGAACGATAACTAAAAGTTAAGATTGTAATTTGGCTGCAGAAACGAAACGAAACGAATTTTGAAACACAATAATTGTATTCACTAATATTTTCCTGTTGGTATATGGTCTACTATAGTATATGCAATCATTTATTTGAAATAATAAGTATCACTTAGAGAATAATTCTTACTGATAATTAGAAATCTCTTTATTTTGTATATCTTTAATATTAAATAATGGCCCTGAAAATTGTCTGTTTGTCAGTTTAATGTTCACTAATTATAGCTAGGCTGTTAGATAAAGTATGATATTGCTTCATTTGTCCGGGGTAGTGTATTGTCATACTGTCATAATAAACTTCAAGTAATAAGGTAACTACTCGTCAATGATGCTTGAATACATAAATGATTAATAAGGTAACAACTACCCGTCAATGATCGACGTCTTAATATAGAAAGGTTTTATAAGGTAACTAACTACACGGCAATGATACTTATTATAGAAGGTTAATAATTTAACTTCTTGTCAATGATGCTTTAATATAGAAAGGGTTAATAAGGTAACTACCCGTCAATAATGCTTTAGTGTAGAAATGGTTACTAAGGTAACTACATGTCAATGATGCTTTAATAAAGAAAGGGTTAATAAGATAAAGTTCTACACGTCAATGATGCTTAAATATAGAAAGGGCTAATAGGGTAACTACACGTCAATGATGTTTTAATATAGAAAGGGTTAATATGGTAATTACACGCCAATGGTGCTTTAATATAGAAAGGGTTAATATGGTAACTACCGTCCATGATGCTTTAATATATAACTGGCTACTATGATAACTACATGTCAATGATGCTTTATTGTAGAAAGGGTTAATAATGTAACTAATCACCAATGATACTCATTATAAAAAGGGTTAATAAGGTAACTGCCTGTCAATTATTGCTTCAACGTAGAAAGGGTTAATAAGGTAATTACACGCCAATGGTGCTTTAATATAGAAAGGGTTAATATGGTAACTATCAGTCAATGATGCTTTAATATAGAAAGTGTTATAATATGGTAACTGCACGTCAATGATGCTTTGATACAAAAATGGTTAATAAGGTAATTACCCGTCAATGGCGCTTTAATATAGAAATGGTTTATAATGTAACTACTCACCAATGATACTTAGTATAGAAAGGGTTGTTTAATGTAACTACCTGTCAATTAATGCTTTAATATAGAAAAGGTTAATAAGGTAACTACACGCCAATGATACTTAGTATAGAAAGTGTTGGTAAGGTAACTACACGACAATGATACTTTAGTATATAGAGGGTTAATTAGGCAACTACCCGTCAACGATGCTTTAATATAGAAAGGGTTAACATGGTAACTACACGTCAATGATATTTTAATAAAGAAAGGGCTAATAAGGTAACTACATGTCAATGCTGCTTTAATACAGAAATGGTTAATAAGGTAACTTCACGTCAATGATGCTTTAATATAGAAAGGGTTAATACTGTAACTACTCACCAATGATACTTAGTATAGAACAGGTTAATAAGATAACTACCCAGCAATAATGATGCTTTAATATAGAGAGGGTTATAATAAGGTAACTACACGTCAATGATGCTTTAATACATAAATGGTTAATAAGGTAACTACCCGCCAATGGCGCTTTAATATAGAAAGGGTTAATAATGCAACTACTCACCAATGATACTTAGTATAGAAAGGGTTAATAAGGTAACTACCTGTCAATTAATGCTTTAATATAGAAAGGGTTAATAAGGTAACTACACGCCAACGGTACTTAGTATAGAAAGGGTTAATAAGGTAACTATATACGACAATGATACTTTGATATATACAGAGTTAAGGAGCCAACTACCCGTCAATGATGCTATACTATAGAAAGGGTTAACATTGTAACTACACATCAATGATATTTTAATATAGAAAGGGTTAATAAGGTAACTACGCGTCAATGATGCTTTAATAAAGAAAGGGTTAATAAGGTAACTTCACATCAATGGTGCTTTAATATAGAAAGGGTTAATAATGTAACTACTCACCATTGTTACTTAGTATAGAAAGGGTTAATAAGGTAACTACCTGTCAATTAATGATTTAATATAGAATGGTTAATAAGGTAACTACACGCCAATGGTGCTGTAATATAGAAAGGGTTAATAAGGTGACTTCAATGCAGATTATACAGTTTAACAAAATACCACAGGTGTATATATCCGGGTGAACACTGTAGTAAATACCTGGGCAAAACCCTGGTGTAAATACCTGGGTGTAAATACCTGGTGTAAATACCTGGGTGTAAATCCGTAAATACCCGGGTAAACTGGGGTTTATACCTAACATATATAGAAAACACCTGGGTAAATCTATATAAATCCCTGATTTACCTGGGTGTAACCTGGGTGTGACCTGGGTGGAACCAGGGTAAAACCTATATGTACCGGGGTATACCTAGGTAAACACCAAGATTTACCCAGGTACATTTTTATATGGGCCGGCCCTGACTCTGACGGCGGCATTCTTGAAACCTTAAACCACACCATTAATTCCTCTTTTCAGAGATTTCAATATCTATTAAATTTAGCAGAAATCGGTGACAAATTATTATTATGTATTAATGTCATTGCCTTCCCCTCCGCATTCATGTCCCTACGTACCATTTGATCATCTTTATACACACTTATCCATACAGGTTTAATGGAAAACGGCGACAAAAAATATTAGTATATACATTTATCTGACAATTTAGCTATTTTTCCTCAAATACACGCATAAACGCCTAGGCGGTTTCCGATCTTGTATCCTGGATGTTAACAAGGATATCGTGGATGGCAATAGCGAGTGCACGTGCGTTTTGACAACTGGCTTGTTTTCAAAACAAAGCGTATAACCAATTTAAAAGCCGTAAAATAACATTAGCGTGCGCTACGAACGGAACATAATAAATACTTGTGTTAACAAAGTGGAAAGAATGTGGAAAGACGACAGGACAGGGCAGAAAAAACTAAAAAACGCATTGTTTACAGCGCTCACGAATGCGGACTATTTCGACAATTTCTATTATAAGCTAAGTAGGGAATTCCCCGCAATTCAGTACGGCCTTGATCAGAAGCTGCTGACGGCAATTTTAATCGATCAAATACAGAATGGAATTTGAAATAAAATTATATTTTGTTAAGGGTACAATAGAGATTACTTACGAAATATCCATAATTTCATTGCATTCCCATGAATTAATTTTAATGGGTGATTTAGATGCTTTTAAAGCGTCGTCTGCGTTTGCAATTTCTGCAGAGTACACAACGTAAATTGATCGATTCTTGCGAAAGTACGAAATTTATAACAATATGGAATTTGAAGCAGTTAATCTAAATGAGGTATCATACGATGATCTGATGCAGCTATGTAGAGACGATGACGATTTGCATGATGTTGTGAGCAGAATCGACCAAGTAAACAGTTCGAAAACTAGTGAAAGCAATGTTTTAGTTGAAAGTCAGTGTAATTCTCAAATGTTGCCTGCAGATGCCACAATATCAGCCAGTGTTTCTGATTATGGTTCCTCAATTCCATTATGGGGATGTAGAAGAAGCAACAATGCTAACAACACAAATGCAAGTATTTCAACCACTGATACCACTAGTACTGCTGCTCTTAATGCTATTGAACCATCAGCGGTGAATCTGAATATTCAGATACCTGCATCAAATTCCAAACCACCAACATTTGTTGATGTTCATGATTCTGAGAAAGATCATTTCGTTACTAGCATGCAAAATGATAATACAGTGAAGAAAACACAAGTGGTGATAAGGGCATTCACAAGATTTTTGTCAGAGAGAAATCAATTTCAAGCAATTGAGACAAATGACCCAATTCATATGGACAACTATATAGGGTCATTCATTCTGTCTGTAAGGAAAGCTGATGGATCTGATTATGAGCCAGAGTCATTGACATCATACCACCGTGGTATTGGCAGATACTTGAGGGAAAGAAATATCCTTATCGCATATGCATGGACCGTGAATTTGAAGGTTCCAGGATGGTGTTAGCAAGCAAGAGGAAGCAGTTGAAAGAAGCTGGCAAAGGTAGTCGCCCAAATTCGCCTATAACGGAAAGTGAGGAAGTTCTTCTCAGGGAGAGATCTGTGCTGAGTGTTGACTGCCCCTACGGCTTAACAAATCTGATGTGGTACAATAATGTTAAATTATTCGGCATGCGGACGGGAAAAGAGCAACATAGTTTGTGATGGGGTGACATTGCACTTGTGAAGGACGCGAATGGTGTTGAATTTCTTAAACACAATAAAAGGACGACAAAAACCCGAACAGGAGAAAGTGTCAATACTCACCACCGAGCATTCAGTCCGAAAGCATTCGCAATCCCTGGAGTTCCAGCTACAGAATGTCCAGTTGCGGCATACAAGGTATTCGTATCAAAGCGTCCACTGAACACTTTGCAGCCTGATTCACCATTTTACATTCAAGTTAATCATAATCGGAAACCAGATTCACCTGTCTGGTATAAGGCTCAACCTATGGGTGAACATGCATTGGCCAAAATAATGAAGAAGATGGCAGAGAAAGGTGAACTTCCGGGTAGAAAGACAATTAACTGCGTCCGGAAAACAACGTGCACTCGACTTCTTCATAATGACATTACTCCTAACACCATTGCACAGCTTTCAGGTCACAGAAATATTGCCAGTGTGAATAATTATTCTGTTGCATCTGTAGAAATGCAACGAAAAATGTCGGATATCCTCTGCATAGGCCATAGCATCAAAACGAACACCAACTTCTGATTCCAATGTTGACAATTCGAATTGGCAATTGCTGATACACGAATTGTCAATTGCTGATACACGTGACACTGCGAATGCGGCAAGTCAGAAGTCGATTGTTGAAGTGTCGAAAAGTACGAAATTCGTAAAAACAGTGAATGGACAGTCATCTCCTGCATTCCCTATCGCCAACAATATTACCATCCAAGGAAATTGCGCCATCAAATATTACAATTATCCTGTTAAAAGTGACAATTATGTCGAACATTCGAAACGTAAATATCGTCGACTCATCATTGAATCGGATTCCAGTCAAAGCGAAATTGAATAGTCAAGTGACGTGGATTTGTCAGAATTTGACTTCTCACCACGTCGCGTGCTGAGAATATTGTGTACGTTTTGTATTGCGCGTAATAAAATTGTTCCTGATTTAAATTGAGCTCTATTGCATTTTTATGGGACGAGTTGTAAGATAAATTGGTTATCACCACCCTGTGTATTTCCGAGATCCGTATTCAAGTCTCGCTGCCTTCTCTGTGCTGTCTATCGACTCGTCCTGCGGACTCGTCGATAGATTGCCCAGAGAAGGCAGCTCGACTTGAATACGGATCTCGGAAACACACATGGTGGTGATAACCTATATGTATTTGGCGCATAGCCTCCCTATTCCTGACTCGAACGGTACCAATCTTTAAAGCGTTTTGATTAGATTCATCGTATCATTGAGAAGATTATATATAAATTTGACGAAATTCGGCGACAAATATACTCCTAAAAATATGGTACCAAATGATTCAAAGTTTATAATGTTCGATCTCTGTATCTTCTGAAAATGCGTATTATAATGTTTATACACTAAATACATAAGCATTTGGATATATATTGTGCACGAAATAAACGGGAGTAGTGTAAACAGCAAAATGTGTATGTATACGAAGGAGAAAATGATATTTCATCGCAAAATACATCATTACAAGAACAAGTTGATTTCCCATGTCGCCATGGTTTAACCATAATCGCATTGTCTCATCAGCGGAATTTAATTGGCCAAGGACACAGAACACGTACGCATTAACGTAACTGTCATATGTGGAGATGGCACGATTATTAACGGCTTCCAAGTTGAATTTGAATGGTCCGGTGTGTAATACTTGCACTCCTGATTCTGGCATGGCACCGATATCTCATTTTCGCGTCAAAATCGACATAGAATATATCAGCACACATGGGTCGAAATGGCAAACATTCCAACAAGGTGAGCCACTGCTTGCAATGCTTGTATGGGCATGACGACGTTGTGTGATGTTCTGCCAATGTATGTCACTGCATATATAATCCATGCATGTATGAGAATGACGTTGTGTTGCCTGTTTGGGTATAACGTGTATGAAAATAAAAAGGGTGCTGATCCCACGTCCGTTTAAAAGAGGTGGCTGTTTGGTGTATTGACTTCGTTTACTGACAAGTAAGTCAAATTCCGTTAACATTCCAACTTGGCAATGACCCGTATGTTCTCAACGGTGGATAGCATACCAAATATCAAGAGATACAAGTTTGATCACCTTATCATTTAGAAACACAAAACTTATATCGAAATATCAAGAGATTCAAGTTTGATCACCTTATCATTTAGAAACACATATAATTTATCAAGTCAGACAAAGGCGCATAACTCCATCAAAATCATTGGACCGTGACCAAATTCAAACTTTACCTGTGTTTTTGAACCTGTAAACCATTTACCAACTATCGATACATTTTGTTAAACATTGTTCAAATTATCATTTAGACAACACAAAAATCAATGGACCATCGCAAGACCATTTATGATTCTTATGTCACATGTGTGATTCGGAATAAACATATCATTAGATTTGTTGATGAATTTTAATGATCTATCAAAATTTCCCGAAATTTCTTTGTTAACAACGATGAATTACAAAAAGATGATGTTAGTTGTAACTAATGACATAGTTATATTGCCGTAAATTGTAAAATATGTGACTGATTTTCATAATTCGCGGTAAATATAAATGTGACAAAATCAGACATTGTAAATTGTGTGAGAATTGACACCAATGTTCGATATAATATAATAAATAATGCGGCTCGTAGACTACTCCTCCTCTCCGACCACTATTTTTGGCATAGTCAACTCCAAGCCATGGATGCTCTATATAATACTGTTTGATACCTTATCATTTACAAACACTTATAATTTCGAAGTCAGACAAAGGCGCATAACTCCGTCAAAATCATTGTCCTAATTAACTATGACAAACACACTATGTAACTATATCTATCATCAGAAAGACTCTGTAAAATTACTTTATATTACCGACTATTCACCGTTAAAAAGAGTGTAAACGATGATACATGGAGCCATCTGTTTCAGGAAGCAGTACTAACAATGTCGTACAGGACAAAGCCATACAACAGAGCCAAATGAAACACGATAACAACATACATTAGTATATTCACATATTAGGATATAGATATCCCCATAGCACCGGATACATGTATATAATGTATATATATATTCTTTTGTAAATACTTCTTTCTCTGTACTTCTCTATGTTCATGCGAATTATGAGAATAAATCTTCACATCAGTGTGTCCAATTTCACATAACTGTTCGTTAACCTCAACATAGAATAAGAATTATCTCCACTATCGGACTGTACGCACCGTGTTAAAAAAATGCACTGAAGTGGTACGTTTCTCATCTGAGAACATTCTACACTCGGTCTTCTTTTGCGGCAAATTTGCAACATTTCCGAATCTATAAGTTATCACGCTATATAATGTAGCGAATCGTTTCACTTGTACTGATGCGACTATTCATATTTATGCAAGATGTAAATGTATATGGACCTTCGCGCTGTAGGATTGGATGATTTAAGAAACTTTTGATTGATTTTGTTCATGATTTATATATCTATTATAACATATTTCCTCATTCCTGTCATTTTCAGACTGAGAAAATATGTTATGATGGCTCTATTATACCATTACATTTTGCAACCAATGTTCGGTGTAAAATGAATTCGTGTAAACAATATTCAGTTTAAACATCAAACATATCACACAAACACAATACACATGTTGATATAGAGATTTAGGAAGAGGATTGGACAACAAGCAAAATGCTTTTTTAAAGTCCTCTCCTCGTGGAACAAATGTTACATCAAGCGATAGAAATATCACTTGAGGTAAAGCAGACGGGATATATAGTTTTGTTTGATTGGAATGTATTTACATGTTTAGGATTGAGATATGGGTATAACATTATAATACGGAAGTTAAGGGTGAGGGAGAGAGAGAGAGAGAGAGAAAGAGAGAGATAGTTAAATAGAGAGAGGGAGTGAGTGAGTGAGGAGAGTGAGTGAGAGAGAGGGAGAGAGAGATGTTTGACACAATATACATTCGATACAAAAAACACAGCAACACCAGTTCAGTGGGTAAAATCACTTGCACGAATGCGCCATGACCACGGAGGGGGAAAAGCGATTCATGCAAATGGAATCTATGCGCATCACCAAGAGTAATCTATGATAAACGGCCACTATCTAAAATAAACTTCTGTAACGCCAAGAGTATTTCGGAATTTAATTTGTTTGGAAGTTCGTGAGATCCGTACAATAGAACATCGGTTGTTATCATACTTACGGGTAAGTTACTTAGATGTTCTGATCTAATTCTGGCGTAAAGAGGGCATGAATTGAATTGTTTTTAGTTTTAGTACCATGCAGGGTCCAATAAAGTTGAAAGTCAACATGTAGTTTCAGTCAAATAAAAGACTTAATTTGCCTATTATATTAGTTGAAGAATATTTAATCATATTAAGTGTTGGATTGGAGTTTTACAACATATCGAAGGGTCGGGCATGAGATGGGAACATTTATCCCAATAATTGGGATTTTGATCTGGATCTGACCCCGGAGGTAGTTTGAACAGTTCAACTTGGAAACGAAAATGGTAGTTTAATCATTATATGGTTTGAATACAGAGCGTTGTCTACGCTTCGACTTGAAACCGATATGGTCCGAATCGGCATCTCTGGTTTAGACTAGGTTTATTGTAGACTTTTACTCTAGTTTAAACTAGATTTTAATAGGAGTAATGGTTTTATTGTAGTAAAACTAGGTTTTACGGGACTAAAACTATGTGCTTAAACTCAGTTTTGTGATAAACTCAGTTTTAGTTTTTGGAATTCGATCTCAGTCGTTTCTTCGAGACTCAACACAGAACTTATAGTGGCTAAAGACGAGATATTTACCACCGCGATCATCAGGAATGAAATAAATATGTACTTGAGCGTTTGCCATTTTGATATGATCTGTCTTTGGGCGCCTCTGCAATTTATATGTTAGCGTGAGAATATGATGATCTCTGTTAATTGATGATCACTCACTTGAGTTGTTTTCCGCGACAAGAGGTCATATTGTGATATAAAGTTATTACCGGAAAGTTTGGGCTACACTTTGCCTAAACAAACACTGCTTGCGGCCTGTGATCACTAGTCACACAGTCTAAACAGAATATAACCTGCCCGCACTGATGCAGTCACACATCCCTGGCGGATAAGTGAGAATAAGCCTTCTCAAATTCCCATTGGTCACACCTTTTATCTTTTAACAACTGGGAAGCTTTTATAGTTCCGCCTACTGATTTTTTGTTTCGCAAGACCGCCCCCAAGTTCAAAGTGGAGCTAGGCATATTATATTAATCACTAGAAAACGAGTGCCATTTGGGACTATTTCTCTATATTTTCTCCTACGGACGAATAAGCCAAATGTGATGTCTGCGAAGTTTTAATTTCCCGGGAGGAAAACAAAACAAAAGCACACACAACCACCAACATGAGGCGCCACTTAAAGGCATGCCATCCGACCCAGTACAAAACAGATGGAACACGAAGAACAAAAAAAAAGGAAGCGCGATCAATTAGAAGGCAAAGCGCCATTTACATCATCAGAACTCAAGGGGGTTCAGAGGAAAGTATCTGATGCTGTAAATAAAATGACCACATGGCCGCCTACATATAGCTGGACAGTTCGCATAAACCAGAAGCTTGCCGAAATGATCGGGATAGACTTCGAACCTTTCTGCATCACTGAACACGTTGGTTTCCAAAGGTTCGTGGCAGCACTGGAGCCAATATATAAGCTTCCTACACGACAGCACTTAAGTTATAGCATTATTCCAGACATGTATAATAAAATCAAAGAGAGGATGAAAGTGAAGTTGACTGAAATTAGTCACATCAGCGTCACGACTGATTTCTGGTCTAGTGGTTCTACTTATTTGATGAGTCTCACGGGTCACTGGGTTGACAAAAAATTCAACAGGAAGCGGGCTACTCTCCATGTACTTGTTTCATCATATAATGCTAAAGTACGCTGCTAACAAATTATTTTAATATTAATTAACAATACATGTAGGCTGACTCAGTTCCTCCACGTGGGCCGCGATGCGTTTCGATTCGATTTAGATGGTTCGTAAATAGTATGTTATAAATATCAAATATGTGTAACTTAAATATATACGGTACTTCGCTTCACTCCCCTCTTTCATTTTGGCTGATGTATGGTATACAATACCAATTAACTTCACAAACGTTCTTCCTTCCTGCACTCTATCCCTCTAGCCCCTACTAGAACAATATTTTTTCGGATCTAACATCTTATTCCCGTCTGCTAAATTTACCCTATATGGTATCTATTCTGATACCAAGGGTAACTTTCTTATTCCGAGAAAAACACTTGATAAAAGCCTTTCCGGCTTGTTGTCTTATCCCCGTTTTGAACATGTGTTGTAAAGTTATGTCAATTTGTTTTCGAAAATTAAATATTGTTTACACTAACATGAAGCGGTGTGTGTTCAATGCGTCGTCCTTCACAGGAAGCCACACAGGAGGGGCACTATCTGCTGGCTATTCCGAGAGACAACGATGCGAAGGCAGTTTCTGGTTGCCCCTACCGCAATTAGCT